>CM073734.1:46124984-47354984 GCA_037113605.1 Calophaca sinica
AGTTGAAACATCATGATAATTGTCGCTAATTATTGGTGACTTGAATTGTACCTTTCAGACAAAATATCTTTTCAGTCTTCATGTAACGAGTCTTTATGATATATCAAGACTTGGGATGATTTTTGGAAGCAATCTGTAAGATGGCCTTGAACATGACTCACCATCACCATTTAGGAATGTGAGTTCATTTTCAAGAACAGAATAAGCTTCTGAAAATGCCTGCACCAATATTACAACTTATGAGGAATACTACCAGAAAAGACAAATTCATTAAGGCATAATTCTTAAGATAAAACACTGCAAGCAGAAGATGAATGGGCAATCAATACAAGCATAATAATTCCAAGAATCTTTAGTGTAATGCGTGTGATTGTGTCAACTTCATGGATGACAGCATAAATGATGGGCAATATTCTAGACTTCGATGGACTTTAAGCGCAAAATACTCAGAATAACATCATCATATATGTACTCATACAAGTCTTACTAACCCAAATTTGTTATTTTAAAATCACAGGTTTCTTTTTTCAGTCATTGTTAACACAGCGAAGGCCAACTAAGACGATAGGAATATGGAAAATTTGTTGATAATGACTGCATTATTACCTTAATACATTGATGTATTCGGAAGCAATTCCTCCCCACATTATTTGTTGGAAAAAGAGGATCATCTATGTGAATTGGATCAATGCTGGAAAAAAAGGCAATTTTCAATTAGTTGGAGATAAAGGATATCAGAAGGATGTCACACTGTACACAGAATGTATGGTTTTTCTATTACCTACAACCTCTTTCTCTTTTTATATAAAGTCCACTTCCCTGCACTAATATCCGCATTTGGCGAGGATCAAACACATTCCTAAAAGAAAAAACACCGAAATGATTTCTAACCAAAAAAGCTTTCATGATTATATAATGCCCAGGCTAACATCAACAAGAGAATATAGAGTATCACTAGTTCTCTCACCCAAAAAAGTAAAGAAAATCCATCAGAAGGCTTCCATAACTCTGCAAGAAAATGGAAGAGAAATTCCTTTAGTAGCAGTGATATATCTTTTTTTTTAACAGAAAATGTTAGTAATTAGTGTGTTATGTTAGTGGGGGCAGTTGAACCCATGACCTCCCTATCACTCCAACCCCTATGTCCCTCCCCAAAACCAACCCATCCACCTTATAACTCCATGCAGTGATACATCTAAAATAAAAATGAAATGAGAAAGTAAGAAGTACAACACTCTCTACAGACCATCTTGGGTGCTTTTGTGCGAAATCCTCATCGATTAAAAGAAAAAATAAAACGAGCAAAGTCCGGATCGTTGTTCCCTTTATTTGTGTCATTAAATGCTTTATTTCAGCATAAAACTCAGAAAATGATAGAAAATATTATTAGTCCTTGGTGGCTATCAACAGATAGTGTCTTGAATAACTAAAACGGTTGAAGTTTACCTGGTTGATTGGCCGGCCAAGATGGTGCTCATGCTGAAGAAAACGTATAATTAGTAATACCTGCATACAACATATAAACCAAACACAAGTTTAGCAGATACAGACTACACTTTTCTCAATCAAGGAAATTCAAAGTTCAAGGAAACACCCCACAAAAAATAACAAGGCAATCGTTAAATCCTGGAAGAATTTTTCTGATGCAACATAGCGGCAGACAGAGATCGAGAAATTCCGACCTCTATCTATTTCTGAGATGTTTTGATTTTTCTAAACTCCATGGACATGCAGAAAGAAAATTTATTTCATACTACTAGTGACAAAAACAATTGATAAAGAGCATGGAAATAAGGAAGGCTAAACAGTATTTTCAACCTAGCTTCCGCCTCAATTTCAAAAAGAAATAATATAAAGCGCAGATGCCGAAAGAAACACAGGTCACAATTATTTTTTCACCTGATCAACACTGGACTATCAAGGACATGAGTTGGATCATATAAATAAAATATAATCACAGAGTATGGGTAACCATGTCCTGAGAATAAAACCAATACTAGTGTACATAATTAGTTATTCATCAAGTAATCAATGAATGGCATCACATTATAGACTCTTGAGAAGCCTTATCAATTTGTGTTACTCCAGCACAAAGGAGACAAAGTCATTGAGAAATCGAAATTGTATGTAATTGTAAGTAAAGAAAGTAAAATGCATACCAAACAGTATGAACTTAAGCCGCCAGAGTAGGACTGATCAAGGCTCCGATCTGCCAAAAACTGTTTTAATACCAAAGCAAGAGGAGTAGCAGCAGGAAATTGTTCTGTCAACTCCTTAACCTACAGGAAGCAGTATCATACTTTGTATTGCCAAACAATATAATTGAGAAGCAAATGATACATTCAACCTTGATATTTTTCATTGTAACTGCTGAAGTTATGGGGATTTAGATAAAATAAGGAGAAAAGAAAATAAAGACTCTTAAAATATGTATTATTATTGATAATGGCTTGATACAAGCTTAATACAAAAGACTAAACACTAATCCCTATTTATAGGAATGAAAGACTCTTAATCCTAATTAAATAGGGAAACTAGAAAACAAACCATGGTAATAAATAAGTAATATGGAAACTAATCCTGGGAAATACTCTAAGATTATAAACTAATCTTACGAGATAAACTACAATAATATCAAGATATTCTAAGATACACAGACCGCAAGAATAGAGGGCTGTGTAGTGTAACTTACAACACACACACACACACACACACACACACACACACAAATAGAACAGAAGTTACGTGAAAACAGAACAGAGGAGGTCACAGACCGATGCAAACAGAACAGAGGCGGGATGGCCAGCAGACAGTAACAAACAAAGACCAGGAATGGTAGAAGGCAATGGATGATGGAGTGGAGATAAGGCAATTCATAAAAATGTTGGGGTTGGTAACAGGGAATGCTGTAGAAGATTGTAGAAGATTCGGTTCTATTTTACTCTGATTTTATTCTGATTCTATTTCCCCTTAATTGTCATTTATTACATTAATTGCATTAGGTTTTATTTCTCTAATTTCCTCTTTGTAATCTCTCTATAAAAGAGACTCTATTCTATGAATAAAAATATACAGAAGTATTTGTTTCTGTTTTACAATATGGTATCACGAGCTTTAGGCTTCGATCCTTCTTCCCTGTTTTAGGATTCGGTCCCTATTCCTTTTTTTTTCTTTCCCTCTGCGCGATGACGAAGCCAGCAACATGGAGGCAGGCCCTCACTGGGGCGGCCGACGACAACGGCAGCAGCACCACAGGAGGCGGCCCAGCCAGTGGTGGTCCAGGCGTCGGTGCTGGAGGTGGAATCGTGACTGGTGGAGGCAGCCCAGGCGTCGCGAGTGTTGGAGGGGCTGGTCCAGGCGCAGGAGGCACCGGCGGTGTCCCAAACGGCGGCAGTCCCGTGGAGGTGGCGCCCGCGTGGCCCGTGTCCAGGAGTTGGAAGTGGCGCCCAAGTGGTCTCGATGGTCGCTTGATGGACAAGAGGGGTTTTCTAACTCTCTTAAAATTAATGTCCCAAAACTTCATGGAAAAAACTATATTGAGTGGTCCCAGACAGTTCGTTTGATCCTAGAGAGCAAAGGAAAATTTGGATTTCTTACAGGAGACACACCAAAGCCTCCAAACAATGATCCATTGGAGATCTGAGAATTCTCTAATCATTGCATGGTGGTCAATACCATGGCAAGCTATTGGAAAGTCGTTCATGTTCTTACCGAAGCAAGGGATGTCTGGGAAGTCGTTAAAGATACATACTCGACATTCGTAATTCCTCTCAAATTTTTGATTTAAAATCCAGGTTATGGCATGCCAAACAAGGTAATAGAAATGTGACTACTTACTATAATGAATCGATGACTTTGTGGCGGGGTGGATCTCTGCTATGAGGGCGATTGGAAGTGTCTTGAAGATAGTGTTGTGTTCATCAAAAGGCAAGAGAATGATCGTGTGTTTATGTTTCTTGCTGGGCTGAATAAGGAACTAGATGAAGTAAGAGGTAGGATTCTAGGGAAGACTCCCTTGCCTGCTATTCGTGAAACTTTCTCGGAAGTCAGGAGAGAAGAGGCCAGACAAGGAGTTATGATGGGTAAGACAGTGCAAATTTCAGAAACAGAGGGCTCTGCACTTGCTACTAGAAACTATAGGGATGATGGAAAAAAATTTGACAAATGTTGTGAGCATTGCAGACGCCCAGGGCATACCCGTGAGACTTGTTGGAAGCTCCATGGCAAGCTTGCGAATTGGAAGAAAAAAGGCGGTGGTGAGAACCGTGCACTTCAAGTTAGTACCTCTGATCAAGAGAAGCAGTCTTCTTCAAGCTCGTTTCCTTTTACTAAGGAACAGATAGATCAACTGTACAAACTTCTTGAGTCTCAAACCCCTTCCTGTTCTATAGCACAGAGAGGTAACTTTGTTAAAAGCGCTTCCTTAGTGTCAATCATACTTGGATTGTTGATTCAGGTGCAACTGACCATATGACAGGAGAGTCTAGTCTTTTCTCTTCATACAGTCCTTCTGCAGGTAACCAGAAAATAAAAATTGCAGATGGCTCCTTATCAGCCATTGCAGGAAAAGGGTCCATTGTCCTGTCTCCGACATTAACTCTCCAAGATGTCCTTCATGTTCCAAAATTATCATGTAGTCTCTTATCAGTTAATAAACTTGCCCGAGATAAAAACTGTCAAACTCATTTTTTTATCTTCTCATTGTGTGTTTCAGGATTTGAACTTGGGGAGGATGATTGGCAGTGCTAAGGAGAGGGGGGACTCTATTACTTTGATAATGGACTTGGACCAGAAAAATCTCAACCGAGAGGTTCTTGTTTTGAATCTAGTTTTATTTCTGATAACAATAATGATATTATGTTATGGCATTTGCGGTTAGGTCATCCTAGTTTTAGGAACCTAAAACATTTATTTCCTAAGTTGTTTAATAATAAAGATCCTTCGTTGTTTAATTGTGAGACTTGTGAATTTGCAAAGCATCATCGCTCCACTTTTCCTTTGCAATCTTATAAGCCAACAAGGCCTTTTTCTATGATTCATAGTAATGTTTGGGGCCCTAATAAAACAAGCACACCCTCAAATAAAAAATGGTTCATCACTTTTATTGATGATCACACTAGACTTTGTTGGGTGTATTTGCTAAAGGAAAAATCTGAGGCTGGTCAAGTTGTTAAAAATTTCTTTAAAATGGTGCAAACTCAATTTCAAACAAATATTCAAGTTTTCAGAAGTGATAATGGAAAGGAATATTTTAATATGATTTTGGGGGATTTTTTTCTTGAGCATGGGGTTGTGCATCAAAGTTCTTGTGTTCATACACCGCAACAGAACGGAATTGCAGAAAGAAAAAATAGACATCTCCTAGAAGTTGCTAGAGCCTTGTTATTTGAAACCAAAGTTCCAAAATACTTGTGGGGTGAAGCGATTTTAACTGCTGCATATTTGATCAATCGCATGCCGTCCAAGGTCCTACAGTTTCAAACACCAATCAATGTTTTCAAGGAATGTTTCCCTATGGCTCATCTTTCTGCTAATTTACCGTTAAAAACATTTGGATCTACTGTTTTTGTTCATGAAAACAAACCGTTTTTCGAGGACACTCATCTTCATGGGGGGAGTCAAAATGAAGATTCTTTTGAAATCATTACTTTATCTGAAAACTCTCATGATTCTGAAACTTGTACAACTACTGCACCAATAGCAAATGACTATGATTCACTATCTAGACCTACTCCTATCATGAGTAAGGCTCCTACGGAATCTGGGTCTACATCTCAAAATCAAAACTCTGACAAACAGCCTTTGGAAATAGAAACATTTGAAGAACTAATTGAAATGCCACAACATGATTCTTGTGAAGAAGGAAATAACAGATTCAAAGGAGGTGACCGAAGGTTCAAGGGAAAGTTCTATATTTCAAAGAACAGTAAGAAAAACACAAATGAAGCTCCAACTGTCCAGCACTGTCACGAAACCGAACTGAGAGAAAATCTGGTCAATCAACCCGAGACAGGTAAGTCCTCTTCTGAACCTAAGAACCACATTGAATTCTCTGATTTAGACATTCCAGTTGCGCTTAGGAAAGGTATTAGATCTTGTACTAAGCATCCTTTGTCTAATTTTGTGTCATATTCAAATTTGTCTTCTTCCTATGCTGCTTTTAGCTCACAATTGTCCAATATAGAAATTCCAAGTAATGTACAGGAAGCTCTAAAAGTTCCAAAGTGGAAGGAAGCTGTTCTTGAGGAGATGAGAGCTCTTGAGAAGAATAACACCTGGAGCGTTCTGAACTTGCCAGCTGGAAAGAAAACAGTAGGTTGTAAATGGGTCTTCACTGTGAAGTTCAATTCAGATGGATCCGTAGATAGATACAAGGCTCGTTTGATGGCTAAAGGGTTCACTCAGACCTATGGCATAGATTATTCAGAGACCTTTGCTCCTGTTGCAAAGCTAAACACTGTCAGGATCCTTTTATCCCTTGCTGCCAACTTAGATTGGCCGTTACATCAACTAGATGTGAAGAATGTCTTCCTCAATGGTGACCTAGAGGAAGAAGTATACATGGATGCTCCCCCTGGGTTCGAAGAAAGGTTTGGGTCAAATGTGTGTAAATTAAGAAAAGCACTTTATGGTCTTAAACAGTCTCCGAAAGCATGGTTTGATAGGTTCACCAAATCTATGAAGAAACATGGATACAACCAAGGACAAGCTGATCACACACTATTCACAAAATTCTCCTCCGATGGGAAGATTGTTGTACTAATTGTCTATGTTGATGATATCGTGCTTACAGGGGATGATGTAGAAGAGATGGACAGACTGAAGAGAAACTTGGCAAAGGAATTTGAAATCAAGGATTTGGGAGCAATGAAGTACTTTCTTGGCATGGAGGTTGCCAGATCAAAGAAGGGAATTGTGGTTTCCCAACGAAAATACATTCTGGATCTTTTAAAAGAAACTGGAATGAGTGGTTGCAGACCAGCTGATACCCCCATGGACCCAAATGTGAAGCTTTGGGAGAAAGGGAAAGTCCCTGTTGACATTGGTAGATACCAAAGACTAGTTGGCAAGCTAATCTATTTGTCCCATACCAGACCTGATATTGCCTTCCCTGTGAGTGTTGTAAGCCAATTTATGCACTCTCCTTATGAAGAGCACCTTGAGGCGGTCTACAGAATTTTGAGGTACTTGAAGGCCAATCCTGGGAAGGGCTTGTACTTTAAGAAGAGTAGTGAGAGGAATGTTGTTGCCTTCACTGATGCAGATTGGGTTGGGTCAGTTATTGACAGAAAGTCAACCTCTGGATATTGCACCTATGTGTGGGGAAATCTGGTAACTTGGAGAAGCAAGAAACAAAGCGTGGTTGCTAGAAATAGCGCTGAGGCTGAATTTAGAGCAATGGCCCAAGGTATACAGGAAGGGATATGGATCTACAGAATTATGAAAGAACTCAGGATAAAGGTTGACCTCCCATTGAAGTTATTATGTGACAATAAAGCAGCAATAAGCATAGCTCACAATCCCGTCCAGCATGATAGAACCAAGCACATTGAGATTGATCGAAATTTCATAAAGGAGAAACTAGAGGCTGGCATTATTTGCATTCCCTTTGTGACTTCTAGCCAACAGACAGCTGACATCCTGACCAAGAGCTTAGCTCGGCCCACCTTTGAGAATTTATTAGACAAGTTGGGCTTGATCGATATCTATGCACCAACTTAAGGGGGGGTGTAGAAGATTGTAGAAGATTCGGTTCTATTTTACTCTGATTGTAGAAGATTCGGTTCTATTTTACTCTGATTTTATTCTGATTCTATTTCCCCTTAATTGTCATTTATTATATTAATTGCATTAGGTTTTATTTCCCTAATTTCCTCTTTGTAATCTCTCTATAAAAGAGACCCTATTCTATGAATAAAAATATACAGAAGTATTTGTTTCTGTTTTACAATAAATGCTAAGGTGGTTCATGCAGAAATTGGGGGAAAATGAGGTTTTTACTTCCCTGACGAAGCAACAGTCGTCGTGCCAGTATTTGGATGGCTGCGTTACAAATTGCAATAGCGGCCACATTTTGCACCCCAAACACGTGCAATTAACTGACCTGGCAGAGACCAAATGAAATGGAAGGGTATAAAGTCCACACCCCATAGTGGACATCAAATATAGTATCAAATCTGAATATAGAGCCACAGCTCATTCACTTATAATTGATTTATTTGACAGTCAGGGTCTGAACAATTCCAACCAATGGACTTACTGGGTTCTGCTGCTGCTAATCCAATCTCTTGTGGGGATAGTGTCACCATAAAAATAAAGGTGTTCTACAGGGTCTAATCCAATTTCTCATGATATGTTTACTAAACCAGGGGAGCCTGAGGCTGAATTACTGGTAAACATAACAGGAATGTATGGCAGAAACATAACATGCATATTTCAACTTGAGTTAATGCACTTTATAAATATAGCAATAGGCTGTTTTGTTTGATATTTATTTTCATCAACAAAAAAAAAAACAAGCGGACCACTTCACTGGTAAAGCATCCAATTCTTTGATGTAACATAGTAACCCCAACTATCCACCCCAAGTTTCCTCTTGGGATGAAAACATATATTTACGAAACAAGAAAACTTAATAAAATCCAAACAAAATAAAATTAAATTCTTCAAAACTTATATCAAAACAAATAAAGTTTGTTATCTTCTTGAACTAAGGAAAAGACAAATATTAGCCTTGAAGCTTTGTATGTATATATGTATGTCCTTTTGACTAAAAGATGGATACATTGCAACAGAAAATAAATCTATATCAACAAGAACAACTACCCAGAATAATATATATAATTCAAATCCCTAGAGTCACGAGAAATTACCATTTCTGTAGTTTGAAGTCCTGTATGTGATGGGGACTTAAAGCTGACGTCAAGGCGAACTGATTTGGACTCTTTCGAGGCATAAAAATTTGTTTGAGAGCTTTTCAACAAAGCAAAATCTTCTAACTGGATAATATCAGAATGACTGTCATTACCATGTTCGCCAGTTGTACAATGTGGCTCTTCTTTTAATGAATGTAATGTAGGAACTGATGAAGAGATAACATCCTGGGGTACTTCCACCACGAGCATAATAATAGGTATCTAATGGAAGATACAGAGATTTTTACTAGAAATGAAGATTGAAGTATACTTGATAATAACAATTAACAGGCAAGAGAAGAGGTATTACAGCTGTATTTTCCACTGTCTTCAGAGAATCATTTTTTACCCAATCCTGATTGGCAAGATACCTAGCTGCATGCTGGCACAAAAACATAATTGTGTCAATTGTCTGATATGCTGAAAGAATTGTTATTCTTGTTATTATTATTGCAAAAATATTTATAAAGGAGAAATTAAAAATCACTATATCTTCTAATCACATTGTTACAAGTATCACAGAAAAAAATATAATACAACACAATAAATTATTTTAAAATGTCAATCAAATCACACCGCATTCAAACAGAATTGAAAATATTAACTATTGAGATCCATA
This sequence comes from Calophaca sinica, assembly GCA_037113605.1. Lineage (NCBI taxonomy): Eukaryota > Viridiplantae > Streptophyta > Magnoliopsida > Fabales > Fabaceae > Calophaca > Calophaca sinica. The sequence continues at coordinate 46,134,519 of CM073734.1, forward strand.
ACACATGCACTTTGTAGGGTGATAAAGTGTTAAAGCACAACACATCCTAATGTCTCATTTTTCAGGAAAGGCGTGTTCGGGACAAGTCTATCCAAAGGACCTAGATCCACCTACAATTAACATCATATCAATATCTCTTATTGTCAATCACCTCACCATATCTTATTTCCAATTCTTTCAAATAACATAACCAGTTTGTAAGCTTTGTAGAAGAAAGAAACCCATTAATGAGCCACCAAGCCTCAGATTATTTTAAGGAATATTGCACTTCATATATATTCATGGTAGGTGTCCCAAATTCTATAAAAATCCTACTTAACATATACAGGTACATGGGCAGTACAAAACGTAGGTAGCCCAGGGCCTGATTTATTGTCTATATACCTGAAGACATGTTTCTTTGATACCATTACGACCTTCCAATATTCCTGCTTCTTTAATAGGTTCCTGAAATTTTTATTAAAATTTAAAAGAAACAAAAGGTTAATTCATCGAAGTAATGGTCTAGCAAGAAAGACAAAAGAATAAACAAGAACTTTACCAGGTTCCTCACTGGAGGGAGACAAACCACAAGGTCAACATCACTTGTTGGAAGAGCCATACCAGTTGCATTTGAACCAAATATGTTTGTCCTCGATCTGGGCCATAGAACCTGCAGAGATCGGGTAACTCTCTTGACAGCCCAATTAATGTAAGGCCTCCTTGCCATGTTTTCTGCAACAACCTTGAGTTCCATCATAATTATAAGTAACATGATTAGAATATTTTGTTTTCGCGTAATGATATTAAGAAAGACATAGCTTCTACATATTCAATAACTAAATCTATTAGGAAAATTTTTAAACAAAGAACAGAAATGCTGATAGGAAACAATGACGACAAAATAAGGATAAAGATACTAGCACAATCTATGTACGGTATGTCCAAAGTCTGGATCATTCTTTAAAATGTTACAATGTAACAGGGTGTTTTCCACTGGTTTGTAAAGGAGTATGTGAGAAGTGTGCAAGTGCAAGTATATGTTAGTAACATCACTGATACCCTATACCTGCTTACAGAAAGAGTCAATCTCATCATGGAGCATCCCATGCATCAAAGATAAAGATGCACTCGTTACAGAACAGCTTCGTAACTCAGGAGGTTGCAGAGGTAAGGTGACATCTGGCTGTATAATTATAAACCCACAATGAACACCAACATATAATATGCATAAAATAGGACTTTGAGCAATGATCTTTCTTACATGTTCCTGGTCACGTGCTATCTGTGACATTGCAATCAGGCGGTCCTGCAGTAAGGCAGCAGGTATAGGTTGGATCAAAGGTTGCACTGCAAGATTTTTTCTTCTCCAAGAAGGCCACACAACTTCAGCACCATCCATTCTTAAACAAGCTTCCTCCAAATTACTTCCATCATGATACCAACCTCTCATTCCCCAGTGCCTTGGACTGGAACTACCAGATCTAACAGTTGGAAAACCCCTTTGTTTCCTGGAGTCACTCACAGGGGAGGGTGGGGGTGGACGAGGTGCACGTGGTACACAAAGCACTACAGGTGATGGTGGCCGCTTTATGCGAGGCTGCTCCCGCCTGGTAGGAGGAACACAAGGGCTTTTATGATCAACACATATGGACCTTTCCCTTGACAAGTTAGGAATAATTATTGGCCGTAGAATCGGATATGGATGTGAATCACCCGCCTTCCCTTCAATTTCTCCAGGTAAGTTATTACCCAAAGAACCAGAAGTATCATCATCCCCAGCTGCATCTGTAACTGATGAAGAATGCAACACCTTACCAGGTACTTCATTACCTGACATTACATAACCAACAGTCTGGGACCCAGTCCCTACAGGATCAAAGGGAGAACAAAATGTCGCAGCAGTTGGTGATGTTAAACCATTTGTACTATATGAAGATGAGAAAGCAACCATATCATCCACTGTCCTATTCATGTCAGCTTCCCGCAAAGCCCACAAACTGTCATCAGAGCTAAGAGAGGGAGGCCGAGAGAAACCTTTTCCTGGATAATCAGAAGGGTTCCAGTACATTATGCCACCACCAAAATATTGATTATAATCCATACCAGAAACAGCATGAAAATCATACTCTTCCTCTGATACACAATGATTGTCAAATTCATCTGCTAGCTCCTGTGTATTTATTAGGTCAGGTAAATCCAATATATCCCCAGAGTATTTTCTCTCATCATCAGGAGTTGTTGCATCAACCTGCATGCTGTGAACAGCCAACCCTTTTGAAAAGGTACATTGCCGCCTAGACATAAAACCAGAGTCATAATTACAATTTGGTGATGGGGTTACGCCACCACGAAATACTGGGGGCCAGTCAAAACTCATTGGAATTGGACGAGACAGGATTTGGTTGCATCCACCTTCAATTGGTGTATTTCTAGCCTGCTGTAATGTGGGAACAAATGGGTGGCAGAAGTGATTATGCCAATTGCGCCCAACATCCAGATGCAATCTATCTGTTGCAGGAGGGAGATGTGAGTTAAAAGACGGAAAATAGATAGAAGGTATACCAGGCCACTCATATGGACTGCATTTTGAGGAAGCTGAATTTCTACTTTCAAATAGACGTCTATCTTTCTCCTTCAACATCCCAAATTCTTTTACATTAACCTCTCTAATTGGTTTGTCATAAACAGTTGACTTCACATCAGCCTTGGCAGCACCTACTGTGTTCAATGGACAGGTATCTTCATTGCTGAAGGTGCTATCATGTCTCAATGCAGGTACGGGCGGTGTTATAGATTTACATTCTACATCACAATTATCTAATCCAGAAGAAAATTTGTTCCTTTCATTTGACAATAAACAACACTGAGAACCTGAACTATTGCAACTTTCAGCAAGATCATCAACATTCTCTCCAACTTTCCCAGTAGAGTTGTTCTCCTTAGTAAGTCCACTAAGAGAACTACAAAGGCTTGAATTTGAAGCAAGGATGGCATTAACAATTGAATTGTCATTTTTGACATTCTGAATGGTAGAGCTATCAAAAGACCTATTGCATATTGCCACGTCACCTTCAGAAATAACAGTGGTAGAGGCAGCATGCATAATTGATTTGTGAGAATCTCCAACAGCAATGTCAATGAGGGTGTTTTTATTTTTATTTTTCTCTTTTCTACTTCTTCTTGGAGTGGTTCGAGTTTTGCCAACATCCAATTCCCGAGTGTGATCCTGATGACAAGTGACTTGTTATAAACCATTTAAACTTTAGCATGAAATATGATCCACATTAAAGAAAAAAGATTACAACCATTTTTACAGTTGGTAATGAGCTCCCCATAGAAATCTCCTTCCCCAGAGGAACATTAGGAAGTTCCGTGGGTCCCATTAAATCAGTTTTTTTTTTATTGTCCACTACATAATCAATGTCCTGGAGTATCATATGGAACAAATCAGAATTGTAAGTGGTAGCATTTATGCAATAAAATTATTCCAGCCATCTCTTTAAATAAAAACTCATACCTTAAGTGGATTTTCACGTGAAATACCACCCACAGTTGTCTTTGGGGCAGGATTTTGCCTTTTAGTATTGCGGGTTCGTCCCTTCTTTTTACGGTTAGAAACACTAAGCTTTTCTTTAGATTTACTTGCTGAGGATTTGTCAAGTTCCTCCTCTAATAGCTCAAGTTTTGTGCAGTCAAGAGAAATAACCATCAGAAAACCTCTCATTTTTCTTAATATACAATCGGATATTGTACAGACAGAACCCAAGGAACTAAAGAAAAGTGTTCCTGTATCATATTCACTATTAAGATTAGATGCTAACATCATATTGACATCCAGAAGCACAAATAAGGAATTAAAGGCTCTGGCTAAAGCAGCAGGCTTTTTACAAAAGGTGACTGGTGTAATAACTTTTCCAAATTCTGTATCATCATGAAATGTTCGGATGGTCCTTTGAGCTGATGCAGGATAATTATATTGCAGTAATCTATCCACTCCCGTACTGTATAGCCAAATCTCATCCTCAGAGGCACCACTTGCAACTTTTAAAACCTCGTCCGTCTGAAAATTTACGGATCAAGAATCAGTCTAGTACTTAGAGAATGCCTCAAAAATATAATAACCTAATTAAAATGTGTATGAATATACTAACTGGTAAAAACCCTAGTATTGTGAACTCATGAAAATTGGTAGAACCAAGTTCTACCCAATGTGCAGCTAATTTGAAACATCAAATACATCACTTAGAGACTAGTTTATAAATCTTAGAATATCTGTAATCAATTTCTTTTTGATAAACAAGACAAGTGAGAGTTTCTGAGCCTTCTATATCATTGTATTCTCTCTCCTGAGTCTTCTCTTCATTACTGACACATTTATTATAATATTACTGTCCAAACAATGCAATTTTTATATTAATTTGGATAAAATACAAAATCCTAACTATTGAATAGTATAAAATTATACAAGACAAATCTAAGTCTTTACTAAGAAAACGGTATATTAATTTTGAATCTATGCATAATAGCATCCATTAATCCCCAAGTATATCTTTAATCCTATTAGGCTTTCAGCCAACCCAAGGTACCACAATAAGCAACTCTAGCCAAATTATGAAACATGTCCTATTCCAAAAATAAAGGCACAAGTTAATGTCATCAATCCCGGATAGCGAAGCATAGCGGCCGACCCGAAAATGATATAGCGGGATGGCCTCTATTCTGAAATTTTTTATAGAGTTTATATAATTATATTATATTAGATACTATATTGTTGAGAGGATGCTTCCAGCCTGCCATGACTGAGAGACTGACCGGTGAGGAGGGGAAAATATAGTATACTATAATATATACTATATATGCCATAAGTAACCATTAAGAGTCCGTTTGGTTAAGATTCTGGAGAGGTTAGAATCAATTCTGAAAGGGAAAAAAAAAAAGACGAATATAATTGAAAAGCACTATTCATGTGTTTGGGTTACAAAATTGCGGTGGATAAAATTGATTATGGGGTGAGTAGAATTGATTTTGATTAAAGCAAGAATTATTAGCTATTGCGTTGGATAAAATTGATTCTGGTTTGGGACCCACAAAATTCTTTACAATTACACATCAAAAGTGATTATATATTTATCATCCAAACGAAATGAATTCTTTTAAACCCACTTTTAAAATATCATTACCATACACAAATAAGTTTTTTTAAACTCAATTTTTTTAAAATCATTTCTTTTAACATCAATTCTTCAGAATCAATTCTATCTCAATCTAAAACAAACAGACCCTAAGTAGATCTCATTTTCAATCTAAAACAATCAATCTATTTTCATTTTCCTTTTACCCCTTTCTCCCAAACAAGTCTGTACCCCCCACCCAAAAAAATCCTACTTCTATTTAGCCACAAATGAATATTTAGTTTAAAATATATTTCATAATTGACATTGTCATTGCCAACAAACATTCCACTAATGTTCAGACATCAGTTAAAAACAAAGGGGAAAGGAAGTTGCTTTACTATCCGAGAACCATGGGTGCAAATATCAAATTCACTACAGATTATGTCAGAGTTTTATATTCAATTCTTATCCTTAACATTGCAAAAAAAACTGGTAGAATCATAATTACATTCTGATATAATGGTCAAAGAATGCATAATTGCTTGCATACTACTTTTAATGATGTCTCACTTTTTTGTTTAATTTTTACTTATAGTGCACTGCAGACAAAAAATTTGGACCCCCTCGCACTATCTTTCCAACCTATGTCAGGTAGCCAAATTTTGACAATATATTGATATGATAAAATCCATTAAAGTTGATGCTTATAAGCAAGACATAACCAGTCCCCAAAATCTATGCCACAACATAATGATACCATCTTAAAATATTCCAATGGACATTAATAAAATGCATCCCATTAACATCCATAATCAATTTTCCCTAAACTATCCCACCAATACCACTCTCAACTTAACACCTATTAACTTTTCTTTTTCCAAAATGGAAAAATATTACCCATTTAGCACTTATCATGCAATTTACACTAATATCACTAATAACTCAACAGTTGCAAGAGTTCCCAAAAATAATGTACCAAAGGTTTTGCGGCTTTCATGATGATGGTGTTGAAGACCTTCTTCCTAGTCACAGCATCCAAATTCCCCCACCAATCCACACAACCCTTCTTCCTCCAATACACATTGGCAGCAACCCCTGCCGCATTCAACTTCTCCTTCAATTTCACACCCCTCTTCCTCCCACCAGCACTGTTCAACCAAGCCAACCTCATCGAAACCTCAATCCTATTCGCGAGAAAAGCCTCAATGCTGTAATACCCCTTCGATTTCAGCCAATTCAGCTCCATCCAATCCTGCCCAAGTTCGGCCTCTTCCCCTCTGAGGAATCCACCACCAGAGATCCGGTCCATGGCATCCACAAATCTGTCCACATCTTCCACGAGGCCATTGGCAAGAGTCACCGCGTCGAGGCACCTCGGGGAGCACGAGCATGCGGCGGCCTCCTCCCCTTGGCGCGACTCAAACAGGCGAGCGGACTCGAAGAGCCACCGCCCCGAAGCATCGGAGTCGGCAACGCGGGCAAGAAGGCCGTGGGATTTCTTGAAGCAAAGGGTTGGGAGGAACGGCGGGTCACGTGAGGGGAGGTCGGGGAGGAGGATGAAGCAGCCATGGCCGTGTGCTCTGAGCTTGGCGAGCATTTGGAGGAGGATCTGGACGAAATTGGAATCCACAATGGTGAGGTGAGCGAGGCGCTGGTGAAGGGAGAGAGAGGAGAACCATTTGAGGATCGAGGTTCTAGGTTTGGAGTTGGGGTTAGGGTTTGGGGATTGGGAATGGTAGAGGGAGATGTGGGAGGTGAGCGAGTCCATGAGTTGACGGTGAGCCATGAGAGCGAGTTAATTGATTTCAGAGATGTCAACAAAGTGAGAGAGAGAGAGAGAGAGAGAGATGGGGTTAGAATTTGGAATGGGAATTCTGGAGATTTTCAGTTTCAGGAGGGAACAACAAGAAGGATCATTTCGTCATGGTTTGACAGTGAGTGAGACGACAACGGCAAGAAAAGAACGCGAGGAATCTACGCATTCAGTGGCCGACACCGTGGAATTTTTTGGTCTGTCGTGCTATGTTGCCAGTTTGGAAGGAGAAGAGGGACAAAAATTAAAGGGGACAAGCTGTAATCCGACTGTAATGTAATAATATAATGGGTCGCGCTAATTGTACAGACGCCCGCGACAACAAATACCCGACACTAGTCCATACTATATGGACCACATATCCGTACATATATGACCCTTTTTTTTTAAAACAATCTTTAAAAAAAAAATTCAAAAAAATATTAATAATTTTTTTATTTGGTTAATGTCAAATCCTGAAATTTTTGGACATTCCGTTTTCTTATCTGGTTAATCAAGTTCACATATCTGGTTGATGTTATTCATTATTTGGTTAATGTCAAATCCTGAAACTTTTTCTTATCTGGTTAATCAAGTTCACATATCTGGTTGATGTTATTCATTATCTGGTTAATGTCAAATCCTGAAACTTTTTCTTATCTGGTTAATCAAGTTCAAATATCTGGTTGATGTTATTCATTATCTAGTTAATGCCAAAATTTGTATTAACCAGTTAAAAAAATTAAAAAAATATTTTTTTTAAAAAAAATTCGTACTGTACGGACATACGATCCGTACAGTACGGACATACGGTGTCCCGTATTTGTTCAAATCTCACGAAGGATTCAGCTCAAATCTCACGAAGGATTCAGCTCAAATCTCACGAAGACGTGAGTTCAAATCCTACTGTCGAGCCATCAAGAGCTCTCGGAACCCAACTCACCTAATTTTTTTATTATAAATAATATAGTTAAATAGTTTATAGGTAATTACTAATAAATTAATATTTCCATCAAAAAATTAAAAATTAATTACTAATTGTTACATAATAATATATGATTTGTGAAGCATATTGAATGGAAAAAATTCTCGGTCTTTATTCTGCGAAAGGCAGAATGACTTTAGGCTAAAATAAAGAGGGAAGGATAAGTAAGTGGGAGAGATATGGATGAGAGAGAGGAAGTATCAAGAGATATGGGTATTAGGGGTTCGGTCCTCGGCATTAGGTGTCATCTCAAAAATAGTGTAACCTCCAACTGAGTATTCTCTCTGTTTTCGTTTATAAGCAAAAGTCACTTTTTACATTCATTGAAAAATGTATGTATCTGGTCCAAATTTGGACCAGATACATACATTTTTAAATAAATATAAAAAGTGACTTTTGCTTATAAACGAAAACGGAGGGAATAATTGGTAAGCTCAACTATCGAGTGGCTTGAAAGCCTTTCAACAAGCACTCTTATTTGTCCTCTCGATGCTTGGGGAATGTATGTTATCTAACCAATTACTATCATCCAAACACTAATGTCAGTTGGTAATGAGAGGCAATAAATGTACAGACATATTTATTAAGGACATATTTAGTGAGAAAAACAACACATTAATTATGTTTATTATGAATAACACCCACGTGTAATGTCTCCATAATGACTCCAGAATTCCAGGCTCCACATTAAAGGGCGAGTATATACTCAAGAAAATACGAAGCATGGCCAACAGTGGTTTGGTGCAACCAATGCTCGCTCGAAAACAATTACGCTAGCTATAAGATGGTTTGTGCATAACGGATGTTATAACATCCTAATATTCCTATCAGGATATTACTGAAAATCTTTTAGAAGTAACACTAATTAAAGAATTTAAAACAAAGATGTTTGGTTTAGCAGAAGTAAAAACTTTCTTTGAAAGCTATAACATGAAAAATTTCACCGCTAAACCCATACACTGAAATAATCAAATATAAACTCCAACCCATTTAAAGAAGTACATATACTCAAATCAAAACTCAAGACTCGACTATGATCCAACTACGGCAATTGACTAACTCCTGTTGCTATTGGCTAACTATAAAGCGTTCCGACAACACTTTACAATCTCCAATGATACACCTGTTAAACTGAAACAATAAAGGAAATGGTGAGATATAAAATCTTAGTGAGTCCTTTCGGACACACCACTATATATATATATATATATATATATTTAGGATCTGTTGATGTCAAACTTAACATAATTATACCTCCAATAACTCTTTGTAGAATGTGAATTTAATCTATCCAACCGTTGAATTATCCTATATTATGTTGAGGATTGTGTATACAAATTTTGAAACAATTCGGATATTCACAAGTATATTGTTTGATAGTCGACATTTATATATATATTAAATAACATATATACACGCGCGCACACACACACATCATGAGTCATATATTAATTAACGGGATAATATCCAATTTGGTCCCTGGAATTTGTCACTCGTATCAACTTAGTCCCTCACTTAATGAATATTCCAAAATAGTCCCTGGCATTTCACAACGTTAATCAACTTTGTCCATCGATTAGTTAACAGTGTTAGGCAGCGTGATGTGTCACGCTAACTGCTAACTGGTCTCACACATAGGTAAATCACAGGGACCAAATTGATGAAAAGTCTTCTTCTTCATTTCTCTGCACTCCATTATTGTCTTCTTCTTCATTTTTTTTGTGTCATTGCTTCCTCTATTCTTCTCTACAAAGATCACAACCACAATAGATCTGCGATTTATAACGCCCGTACTCCAATAACAATTGAAATAAGACAATTTACATTAAAGCACAGGAATTACCCAAAATAATTTAAACTTGAATTATAAAGATACAAGTCCAAACACAAACTATGTCATAAGTCTATTAAATAGAGTTTACAACTTCATCCAAGTCCAAAGCTTGAGAGAATTACAAAATACAATGTCAATTTTTGCCTTAACAACAAGAGACAAGTACAATGCATAACTAATATAAACTAGAAATTTAAAGCTTCTAGAATCATCATTTCTCCTTTGCCGGTACCTGCTTCTCTAAAATAAAAGAGGAAAGAGGAGAGATTATAATAATCCCAGTGAGTCCTTCACGAACCCCTCACCAAAACTCGCCACAATTACATTAACAATTTTCTACGAACATTAAAGTAACATGACTAATCATACAATGACGTATAGCCAAGGATTTACCGCTGGGCTTTACCACTAAGGGAGTTACCACGGGGCTTTACCATGCACTATATAATTACTGATGTAACCGAGGATTTACCGCTGGGCTTTACCACTAAGGATTTACCGTTGGGCTTTACCCCGTGTTATAAGATCTCATACTGCAACCAAGGACTTACCGCTGGCTTTACCACTAAAGGATTTATCGCTGGGCTTTACCCTGTATCGTGGGATTTTCTTATTAGAACCATTATAATTTAATAGCACTAACACTTTCTCTATAAGCATCTCCAACTAATTATGTTGAAATAATTCTTATGCCATTGGAAACTAGACACATTTCTCTTCAATTTGGACATATTGTTCTTTGTTTTTCATTAAGTATTGAAGGAGAAACATAGATTACAAATTTGGGGATCGTTATTGTTCAGTTCTCTGAACCCAGTAGCTTGTAGCTTAAAAGAGCACTAATTGGGTGGGCATTTTCTAAAATAAAAATTCGATTTAAAAACTAGACATCCTAAGCTTTCCAACGAGTGGTCATTTGCCCAATTCCAACTTCGTTTGGTATTTTAATAAAATCTCCGAAGTTGACGTTCTGCAGAAAGCGAGCCGCGCGCGCCCAGGAGCGCATCACGCGCATTTTTGCTCTGCTGATTCTGTTTCTGTGCACCTCGCACGCACTTGTGAAGCGTGTCACGTGCATTTCTCCATTTTGGCTCTGTTTTGCTGCGCGTCGCTCGCACTTGTGAGGCGCGTCACGCGCAAACCTGCAGAATTATGCAGAAACATGTTTTTCTGCAGATTTCCAACTTCCAACTCACTTTTTCCTCAATCCAAACCAATTTCAGGTAAGATTAGGACTCAAAAATCAAACATATAGCTGATATACAAGATCAAGAGCAACATACCAAGACACAATCCATCATGCTTCATCATATCATAAAACATCAAATCATCAACTTAAGCACATTCATTTTTACCTAAACCCATTCATGCATTTTAACCATTCCCAACTTAGAAATCAAGAAAATGCACAAATGAGACCAAAAAGGAAAAACTTAAGTGGTAGGTCTTATGGGTTGCCCAACCCCTAAGTGAGAAGAACTCACCAATGAGCTTCAAGAAGGTGAGCTATGGAGGTTGAAAACCTTGGTTTCCTTCTTCTCCAAGCTAGGAAAACTTCAAGCTTTATGAAAATGCCCCAAAATCAGCTCCAATACTCCACCTTCTTGCTAGAGATGATGAACCCACAAGTTTTCCTCCTTGACTCCCCAAAAGATCGAACCCTGGCACCCCCTTTCTTTTCTTCTTCTTTTCTTCTTTCTCTGATGAAAAAACGTGGGAGGGAGTGAATGAGATAGAGAGAGAGCTGAGTGTGAGTGAGGGATAAGGGGGAGAAAGAATGAGGGTCTTTCCATATTTACCCCTCCTCTACATCAAATTCTCACAATATCACTACTAAGTACTGTAACACCTGAGGACGAGATCGACATCGTATTAAGACGACGTATCGAGACCTCGACCAAGACCTTGTGTCGAGATCCCGTGCCAAGATCGTTTGCCGAGGTCATTTGCCGAGCTGAGGAGACCACGTGCACTAGCTGCTGAGCTGAGGAGGTCGCGTGTCGAGTTGATGAAGTCGCGTACCGAGCTGAGGAGGCCGCGTGCACGAACTCGTGTTAGAGCCTCGTGCGCTTGCACGAGCACCCTTGTCGACATCGTGTCGAGATGATGATACCTCGTATTCTTTCGAACGTTATTCAGCGTTATTATTATATTGTTTGTAATTATTACATTGTCGGCTTGCCGTTCTCTTCGCGTGTCTATACCGTTGACCGACAGAGTAGAGAGTAATTATGAGAGGAACGATTAGATGGGTAGATTGATTGATGGGATTGGCATCTTATAGCTAAAGTTACGATTATACCCCTTCTCTCACCAGCTGTATACCACGACCGATTCCCTCAAACACTCATTCTTTCTCTTTTCTTTTTCTTTCTTCTTCCTTCCTTCTACTCTGAGTTTCGTTGTTTTTCTCCAAAAACTTCCATCGACGAAACCTTGAGTTCCATCGAGATTCTGCACAAATTTTCTTCATCAATCTTGTTCATCATCATCTTCTCGACATATCTCGCCTGCTCGACCATCACCATTGAGGTATGAAGAACAGATTTTTCTTTTTCTCTGTGCTACTGTTTAGCGCTACTTTTCCTTCCATTTTTAGCCAGTTTTATGCTTCCAAATCATGTCAAACTGATGGGTTTTCTTCTTCACGATATTACCTATCTTTCTAACCGATTAATTGGGCTTGTAAAACAAATTTTCTTCCCCTGTTTTTCTGCAATCGGCAGTGCCCAGAAACTCTTCATTTTCGGTCTATTTCGATTTCTTGTTTTTCGTTTGTTGCTTCTGGTTATTGTTGTTGTCGATCTATCTGTTGAAGCATCAGATAACCTTTTTCATGAACTTTTGATCGAAATCCCTAACTTTGTGTTAGAGGAAAAATATATTCAGTCCTTGAGTTTTATATTTTCTGGGTTGTGATTAAGTTTGGGAAGAGAGCTAAGTGTATTAGAACCCATAGATCGAACTGAGTTGTGTTTGTTTTAGGAAGTCTGATTCCCGAGATCGGGTGATTTCCGAATCGAGGTGTATGGGAAAGCGAATCCAAGGACGTGGAAGCAGCGGAATCCAGGTCGACTGAGAAGCGTACGTGTCGAGGTCGATTGAGGACATTACGTGTCGAAGTCGTTGTCGAGCTCGTTGAAGACAGCCGTGTTGAGATCGAGTAAGAGAAGTCGTTGTCGAGCAGCATTAACTTGGAGTTCGGTAAGGGCGCTTCACATTAATACTTTCATAGTATGCTAGCGTAAAGGCAGCTTTTAGACATTATTAAGACTTTATTTTTTTATTGTTATATTTCTGTATGAATTTCCTTGATTGGTGTCGAGATTGGAATGTTGTGATATGATTGGGTTTTTGCATGTATTTGATATGTGATTGAATATATGTTGTGAATGGTGTATTGCTGTCGAATTGCGTTTCTTCATGCAGAATGTTTTATTGCTTAAATGTCGGTGTGTTTTCTTCATGTTAAGCATGCTCTCTTTATTTGATATGTGATCAAGTAAGTTGTGTTACTCTTTGACATGCGGCGAGCTAATCATCGAGTGAGAGAGCTAGGAGTCGTATGACGTTTTGAGCCAGGACCCGGATAATCGAGGGTGCTAGGTCCCCTTTTTGTTTATGGTGGATTGGCTAGGCGTTGTAGCATTATCGGTTTGGGGATGGACCTGCCGATTAATGTATGGAATTCGGTTTGGGGATGGACCTGCCGTTTACCTATTACGTCGGTTTGGGGATGGACTCACGACGATATTAGAATAAGAGTCGAGTCGAGTCTAGAGTGAGATGGTCGAGTCACGTGTGGTGATTGAGATACATTATTGTGTTGCTTATTTCTTTATGTCGAGCTTATCTTGAATTGTTGAGAAGTTGACCCTTTCCCGTGGTGCCTTCAATCCATGACGGTTACCCAGGCGATGTCGAGGGCGCAGGGAACTCGACAGCAGACGATGCCGAGGAGGAGCTCGACGAGGACCCGAGTGACGACCTCTACTTGTCGTGATTGATTATGTTGTTGGATGTTTGTTTTCTGATAACTGTACTTGTTTTTCTTTGTGTTCGAGGTCGTGCCCAGTTTGGGCAGTGTTGTTTTGTTGTTTCAGGGTAGACTGGTGGTCTTACTTTTGGAGCAGCCCCCTGCGTGGGAGTCTGCCGGAAGTACCCCCAGGGTATGATTGCTCTTTTGAAGTCGTCATACCTTAGGTGTATTTTCTTTATACTTTGCTACTCTGTATTTTGTATACATGATTATTTAGAGTGATATATATATATATGTATGTTATGCATGTATGTTTTATTAGAATTTAAGTCTTGTGTCTTAGTTGCACCATGTTTCAAAAGTCAGAATTACTCTGATGTGCACGAGTTGGTTTTATAAAAAAAAATATATCGTATTTTTAAAAGGCATAAGAGTTTTGTTTTTAAAACACATCTCATATAGGTTTATGTTGAGCTTGGTGTGTTGAGCCCGGTAACTCGAGCTCGGTATATTGAGCTCGGTAGCGGTCCGGAAACGGGTCGTTACAAGTACACCCCTTTATATTAATAAATACCACCCAACTTAATTACTCCACTATTAATTTAAAACATATAAATGCCTAAATTAATAAAGCTAAATAATTAAATTAGGCGGAGTGTTACATGATTTCTCGTTCCTTACTGTGGTCTTCGGTTTCGTCTCCACACAAATCGTAACCTCTACTTTCATGAGGTCCTCAACGACGAAAATTGCATGCTCCGCTAGAAAATCAGAAAGTCCTTCCCTTCCCGGAAAATCCCACAGATCTGATTACGGCGTCGAAAAATTTCGCAAGTCCTTCCCTTTCTCCCTCAAAATTGCTCGGTTTTCGAAATTATTATGTGTTTGGAATGTAACAGATAATATCTCCCTGGTGGAGTTTCAAGGTGGGTTTCAGAAACCCTAGAATTTTCGTTCCTAAATTCAAATGGCTTCGGGGGCAATTTTCTCGTCGTTGCAGCGGAGAACCGAAATTAAGGCTTTGGAGGAGTAGATTGTTAACCATGAGAGTGTTATTGAGCCTACAATTTCTGTGCTTAAAGAGTTGGTGGCTATGACTCGGTATTGCAGGTTTTTTCGTTTTGGCTTTGAGGAAGATGAGCTTGATTTGGAAAATGGAAGTCAGAAGAAGCTTAAGAAGGGTTTGATTACTCAAGAAATTGCTGAAAACAGGCCAAATGCTTGCCTATACTCGCCTTGTCCCGAATCGTGCTCTAAGGAATTTGATTGTTCAGTGGTGCAATGCTCATGGAATTCCCCTTAAATCACCAGAGGTGATGGATGCAATCGGTGAAGCTTTTGCATCTGCTTATCCCACTAAAGTTGCCCTTGAAGCCCACATAGCCACTGCAACACTTCTCATTCAACAGCTAGCTAATGGTTCACAGTCTGGAAAGACTATGTTGGAACCTAAACGATTGAGAAGTTTAGACCCTCATTAATTTTGATGATAACAAAATATTTCTCAAGAGAACAATTTATCTTCTAACATATCTTTGAGTGTACAGGTATCAAAAGCTTCATTTATATATGTACAAATCACTCAAGGAAAAAGAAGAAATATACAAAAGAATTGAATACAATCCACTAGTGTCAGCATCCGAACTCACTTCAGCGTCTTGCTAACAGCAAGCGTCCAACAGTGTTACTTCTTGACACGTGGAACACTCAATTGCTGCGAGTGTCCGTCCTCTCTTCTGAGCGAGCGTCTGATCTCTTTAATGAAGCACGTGATGATCACGTTTTTGCTCTTAGCCTCAGACTGTTCTGGAACGGAATTCGAATTTGATTTTGTGCGCTCATTTTGATGTATGAGGAAGCAAAGGTGACACCTTTAGCATAAGACAAAAATCATACAAGGCAATTGCAAATAGCAGATAGTACGAAAACGGTAATATGTACTATTCTGATATTCTCTGGAAAGGAAGAAAAGGACTACATTTCAAATTACCTCACTCAATGGAAAGGAGATATTTTTACTGCAACGGTAATACCCTTGAAAACTCCTATAAATACCCAAAGGTATTCATTGAAGAAATGTTGGACAAATTGTGAAGAAACTTCATTCTGAAAGCAATATTACTCAAGTGAACAATCAAGTTTCGTGCCAAGTTTCTGGTCCATATAGAACTGAACTCAGCGTCTTATACTTTCTTTTAGAAAGCTATTCTGTTTTGAGCTTAATCTTTTCATCCTCTTTGTGAGAGTTATTTTGATTGTTATTAAAAGCATAATCTCTTTTGTAAAACTGTATTTGGCCTAGTTAAGGCTCTGTTCCTCAAAGGCTCGATCAGATCGAGTCGTTTTGAGAAGTTGAGAGTATTGTCAAGTTTGTGACAGAAGAATACTCTTGAGGAAATTGTAATCAGTTGATTAAAGTGGAAAATCCTTCAGGAACGAAGGGACTAGACGTAGCTACCAGTTGGTGGTGAACTAGTATAAATCTCTGAGTCTCATCCTTTACTGCTTTACATTATTTATCTTTACCTTGCTCAGTAAAACAAGTTTTTATAAACTGTTTAAATTTCTGCATCCGGTCCTGTTTAATTCTCTGCATCCGATATACAAAACAGTTTTGAACAACTTGTGTTGAAGTTTTTACGTATAGTTTGCGAAAAGTTTTTAACACAATTCAACCTCCCTTCTTGTGTTCACGTTCAGACTATAGCTGCTCGGAAGATACAGTTGCTTGCAAAAATCGAAAAAGAGAACCGTGTCTTCCTTGCAGAAGCAGGGGTGATTCCTTATCTTCGAAACTTACTTTCATCTCCCCTGCCTCTCCCTCTCACTCTTCCTCTGCTCTTCGTTGGCTGAAAATGGCTTTAATCCGTGACTGTGGTGGCCTGAAGAGATGGTGGCTAGGGTTTAGGGGTAGCCTGAAGAGATGGTGGCTAGGGTTTATGGGTGGAAGAGAGGAAAGGTGCTAGAGAGAGTTACAATCTGGTGCAGAAACTCTATGATATTTCAATTTAGTCCCTTACATTTGCGTCTAATGAATCAGATGACGTGGAGCCTGCGTGGACAGTGACGTGTACGATAACATGGCAGTTAACGTGACTCATCATCACAATTAACTCTGTTATCTAACAGAGGGTAATGGAGGGACTAAGTTGATTAACGTTGTGAAATGCCAAGGATTATTTTGGAATATTCATTAAGTGGGGGACCAAGTTGATACGAGTGACAAATTTTAGGGACCAAATTGGGTATTTACCCCATTAATTAACCTCACATAGTAGTCTAGTTTAACTTGGCCTTCGCACTAGGGAAGGGATTTTCTTATTATACCTTTTCACTTGGGAAGGTCTTTACTACTATCTAAACATGTACATAACATTCTTCACATAAAGGGGTTAACTTGTCATAATAGATAAGGATTGAGTCATGCTAATGTTTTATAATTCAAGTATTTTTATTTTAAAACTACTACATTGTCAGACGTGGACTCCATGGACCAATATAGCCTATTGTATGGTTGGTCAAACGTCTATAACCGCAAGCGACGTCCTTAACTTGCAGAGCACATACCTATGTCTTCTTATTTGAAGGGCTTTGAAAATATTTGAACTATGCCTTCTTATTAGAAGGACTTAAATAACTTTCATCTTTTGTGATTCTTTAACCTATATGGTTGAATGAATTGTTATACATTCATCTTAATCTACATGTTCTTCATAAAACATGTGCTTAAGCTTAATAAGGTTGCACTAGTTCCCCATCACTAAGGAAGAACATCACCAAGCACTAGTTCTCCATCACTTAGGAAAAACATAGCTTATATACTCTAGTCCACAAGAATGGATGTTAATGTACCTACTAACTTAGTAACCATCATGCATTATCGTGTAATTTCACATAAAAGCACTTTACATTAACCATACATGGTGTTCATGAAGCTATTTATAGTTATTCCATAATGAAGCCAGAATTCGGGTTCAATATGAGCAACACATCTTAATTATGCACTTTAATAATGAACATGAACACAAGAAGGGGGGTTGAATTGTGTTGAAAACTTTTCGCAACCTTTAAGTTAAAAACACTTTTGAACACTTGTTTTAACAGCTGAATAATATCGGATGCTGAAGTTCAATCGGATGCTGGAAAATAACTTCTGAAAACTTGTTTTTCTTTTCAAGATAAAACTAAATGTGAAGAAGTAAAGCAAGAGACATAGAGATTTATACTAGTTCACCACCAAACTGGTAGCTACGTCTAGTCCCTTCGTTCGTGAAGGATTTTCCACTATAATCAACTGATTACAAATTTTCTTAAGAGTGTTCTTTGAACGTGGCAACGACACAAGAAAATGGGGGGTTTGAATTGGGTTTTAGAAATCTTTTCGTAAAGCTTGTGTGTTTATGAAAACCTTTTCAAAACAACTCGTTAATAAAATAAGGTAGTATGTAAGTAAAGAGAAGAGAGAAGAGAGTGACATAGTGATTTATACTAGTTCACTATCACCTGATAGCTACGTCTAGCCTCTTCACACACTTGAAGGATTTCTCCACTATAATCAACCTGATTACACTTGAGAGTATAATACTGTCAACCTGGCTATACTCACAACGTCTTAGAACGACTTAGTGCAGTCAAGTCTCTAAGGAATACAACCACTACTGGGCTAAATACAATGTTCAAAAATGATTTGAAACGATATCAAAATAACTCTCACAGAGAGGATATACAATGAAAAACTCAAGCGCAAAGAATAACTTTCGATCTGAAAGGGTATAAAATAATTAAGTGTTATGTTCAATGTAATCTCAGATACTTGGAATGATTCTTGGTTCCTCACTTTGTATCGCAGCGTTAACCTACTTCAGTGGATGAAGTAAGGTATATATAGCTAGGGTTGTGAATAGTACCATTGTGACCTAACAACTCTTGTCATCTAGGTCAAAAGACTTCAGATCCCCTTTTTGTGGCTTTAGCAAGTCACGTCATTTTTCACTCTGCTCAAAGCATACTGACACAGCAGACAAAATCAGAATGTTTGTCTCTTAAGAGCTTTTTGAATATAAGACCCTTCGAGAGTAAGTTTCCTGATGATTATAATCGTTGACATTCCCTTTGGCATTTGATACCTCGTACATTAAAATGCTTCATCAATGAAGTCTCTTAAATACATGAAGTAGCCTTAAATGAACTTCAATCTGATTTCTTATCAGAGCCACACTGTTCACCAGAGTGAGCTTGAAACAGAGGTGAGTTCTTCAGCACAAAATGTGTTGGCCTTTCACGTGAAAGAGTCATGAAGAATTGAATGAAGGCTTCTATAGAGTAGTCTAATTAAAGTCTGTTTATGCATTGACTGAATACCAGAGCGTTGACAAGAAATAGAGTTGACTAAGCCAGAACATAGTCTTGCCAATGTTAATTGCCAACAGAGTTGACCAAGTCAAAGTATAGTCTTACCAGAGCGTTGACCGACAACAGAGTTGACTAAGTTAAAGTATGGTCTTACCAGAGCGTTGACCGCCAACAGAGTCGACCAATTCAGAGCAGGGCTTTCACATGATGACATTAGCGAGATTTCAGAGGATCCATGCCAGACTTAGATTTATGGATCTAAGTGTGAAATTCACAATTTCACTAAGTCTTCTGAGACAATTTCTTCTGATGAATAATGATTTACTGCACACTAACAGACACATCAGAGGATAAATTGTTCTATTTCCTATTTGTTATCATCAAAACAATTAAGGTTCATTGTTTCTGAATCCACTTAATTCCAACAATCTCCCCCTTTTTGATGATGACAAATACATATATTGATGAACAATTTTCATTTAGAAACATATTTATTTAAAATAATTTCAGGGGCTCTCCCTGAATTAAGCACATATAAATATTTTCTAAATGTAAAATCACATCAAATGAATATATCATTTCAGAGCATTTTAAATAAAGTATCAAAATTAAAACAAACAGATAGATTTTTCAGAGTATATACTTCATTCCAAGTTAATGTATCAGAGTAAATAATGCACAAATGCAACGTATGATGACACTTGGTTGATACATCAGGTTCATCAATTACTATATAAATCTATATTTTCTTCTCCCCCTTTTGTCATCAGATAAAAAGGTTAAGAATAAAAAAAGAACATCATAGTCAAAATATTATTTGAGAAAGATAGAGGTAAATGAGTGAAAGCCAAAGATTGATTTCATTAATCAAAAAATGTCAAATTACAAACAATTAACAAAAGAAAGATAAATAACAAGCTAAAAACAAGATGGTAAAAAGAAAAAAATCCTAAAGGCTGTCTAAGGCTTAGGCAACCGATCCAGAATGGCCTGCAGCATATCAGTAACAACATCATTCTTCCTCTCTGAAGCTTCCAAACGCTTCTCAGTAGTTTCTATATATTTCTTGAAGAGCTTGTTATCTTTAACAAGCTGATCTAAGACTTCCTGAGGGATAACTACATAATGGCTTGCAGATACGTACAGCCTGCAACTGCAGATAGATGGTGATTGATCATAGCGATTGAAGCGAGGAGGAGAGTGCGGAGTTACGTGGCAGGTGGAGGTGGAGGAATAGGTACAGGTGGAGCAGGTAGGAGTATGGGAGCAGGTTCAGGTTCCCAAACGGCAGGGGTGCTTCTCCTTTGGGGCACATTCCAAGTAGAAGCAACAACTAATCTTCTGTTCCTTTCAAGTTGATCCTTTTTGTGCTGTTCAAACCAGTTATGCACAAATTGCTAATTGGCAAGAAGGTTCTCTTGAGCCTGTGCAGACAGAACTTCATCTATTCTTTCTTCTTCAATGATTTTCCAGTCTTGATACTCACAGTATCTCTTAGCCTTAAGGCTTTCAAAACCAGCAGTCAGGTGTGGATAGCGTTCAGGCACAATTCTTGCTTCCCGATGGTTAGAAGGAGGCTCACAACCAATCTGAACAATGGGGCCAGGGGTGCAGGAAGAAGCAGGGTTGGTGGGTCATGATGGCAACAGCATTATCCTTAGGTTAAAGTCCTTAAATTACCTCAGAGGCAATTATAGCTATAATGACTAGGTCATCATCTACAATTGGTTCTGCAGTAACTTCCGGTTCAGCCAATACTGGTGAATGAGGTGGAGAATGAATATGTGGTGAAAAAGGTACAATAATAGCAAATTGAAAAGAAGGGTTAGGTACTGGTTGAAGGATAGAGAGAGGTTGTGCTTCACAAACAGTATCAGAGCCAGGTGAAGGGGATAAGGGTTCCTGGATAATAGGTTCAGGTACTGTTTCATTGAAAGGTTCGGGGTGGTTTAAGTCAGGTTAAGTTAGAGCAGGTGAGGGAGATCTAGGTGTTGAACTTGGGATTGAGGTCTCTGTCTCTGTCTCAGAGGGACATAATCAGTTTCCTCTTCATTAGATGAAGATGAGTCAGAGGGTAAAGAAGGCAAAAGCTTTTTAGAAAAAGAGGGTTTCTTAGAAGGTTGGGAAGGTTTAGATGGGATAATAGGTTTAGAGGGTGTGTGGAGGAGGGTTAGGTTTAGACACAACAGGTTGTGTGGAGCCAACAAATCCAGAACCATAAACAGTATCATACAAACGTACATCATCATCTAGTACCTTGGTTTTCTTTACTGATGGGAGATCAACCAACTTAGTTATCCGCTTCAACTTTGAAGTAGCAAGTGCAGCAGTAGTAGCAGGAACAGTAGAGGTAGTAGGAACAACAGTGTTGATGGTTGCAGAAGCAGAAGTGGTTGTTGCAGTAGCAGTAGTGTCGGAGGTAACAACAGGAGCAATGGAGGAAGAAGCAGTAGCAGTAACTGAGGCTTGTCCTTTTAGCTTTTCTTCTTTGAGGTATAGGTAATATTGATAGCTATCTTCCTTACATTTGGCTATCATCTCATCAACCTCAACTTTCTTCTCCTCAATTTCTTCTGGCATCACTGAGGGCATGAATGCATGTCTCACTAGTTGAACCAAGTGAGTGGGCTCAGCAATGTGGATGTCAGTGCTCCTATTTACTCTTCTGGTAGGCTCAGCAGTAACTTCACTTATCTTCCTCTTTCCCTTCCTTACAAGTTTTCTCCCACCTTCTTCTTCCTTTTGTATCTCAGCAATCACTTTTTCAGATAAAAGCTTCATTCTCCTCAAGTCTTCACTGGAGAGCGTTGGTACACTCATGGTTTTGAGTGCAACTCCAGCTTCTTCAGTGTTAAGCTCTTGAAGATGTCGAATCAAGCCTTGATTGTCCATGATAGCAGAGAGCAACCTTCCATAAGGGATATTCAAGTTCCTCCCTTTTCTGGAGAACATGATGTTTCTTTGCAGATGATCAAAAATGAGACTTGGTGTAACGACCCGTTTTCGAACCACTACTCAACTAGAATTAAACCTATATGCGACGCGTTTTTAAAATGGTACTCTTGTGTCCTTCAGAAAATGAGGTGCATCTTTTTTTTTTAAACAATTACGTCCGCAAGCACACACAGAGTAGCTACAACGTTTTGAAACATGGTGCAATCTAGGACACAAGACTCATGCACTGGAAATACATACATGCATATAAACAAGATATCTTGACAGTATGCAAAAAATAAAACAGTGTAGAAAATGTACAAGAGAATACACCTGTGGTATAAAGACCCTCGTGAGAGCAATCATAGCCCGGTGGTACTCCCGGCAGACACCCACACAGGGGGCTGCTCCAAAAGTAAACCACCAGTCTACCCTATAATACAAAAAAATCCACCAAGCCCGACTGGTCACCAGACAACTGTACACTAAAAGCAAATACTACAGTCATCCAAACAACATAAGCAGACAGTCAGACAACATGACAACTACATGTGACTATCTGGATCCTCAGATGGATCCTCCTCCTCTTCATCGTCCATTGGGTCCTCTCCAGTCAAATCGATAAAAGGTGTCATCGCAGGCACACCCTTCGGCACGTCTTCTACTATCACCGCCTCCTCCAATAATCCCGTGCCACTACACCTAGCCTCACCACACTCTCTACAGACAGATGAGAGGTGTCCCAGTGGGGTAGAGGTCCTGAAAAACATGGGAGAGACTAGCTCCGCCTCGGGCTCAGATCCTGCTGGAGAACTCTGAATAACAGTTGCCCTGGAAGTAGATGCTCCTATAGTCCCACGTCTAATCACGCTCTTACGAGCGGTCCATCGAACCCTCGGTCCTCGTCCTCGTCCTCATCCTCGGGAAGCAAGTCGGGAAGCAGTGCACCGCGGGATCTCGAGAGGTCCCTCTGGTGAGGAAGATGATGCTGGCATAGTCCTCTCTCTCTGAATAGCACGCCAAGCGTCCACTACCTGCATCGTCCGAATCGGGAAGCTCACTGTGCGCTGCGAAGTCTCCTGTCTCACTACTATACCACCCTCTCGGAAGCTCTGTACAACATCCCAGTATAAACAACGCGACGGGAGATGGGGTCGAACTCCATTGCCGCGGGCATCTCTATGTCTGGAAAATCAAAGATGATCTCCGACGATGTCCTCATCGCCGGTATCAGCACGCTCTTCGTCATCGCCTGGGTAACCATCATTGGTTGAAGGCACCACGGGAAAGGGTTAACTTCTCAATAAATCAGGGAATAACAAATCATAAACAATAGGCAAAACAACTATATGCACAGTTCTCAAGACGCAACTCAAGACACTCTCGACAATTTCCGGAAAGTAATGCCGAACAAGCTGCTGAATTCCAGCCATTAGCCTTGGGCTCCACGACCACCCTAGGATATTCAGATCAAGTTCCTTGACGCTACGACGTCTAGCTAAGCTGCCGAAAAACCAGCTGGAGCTTTTTAGGGGATCCTAGTACCCTAGGTTAATCGGATCGAAGCTCAAAAACGTCACGACTAAACTTTCGCCCTCCAATGAATAAATCGCCGCATGGGATAATTCGAGAAGTAATTCAAATAAGTATTCAACTGTATATCAAATAAATATTCACGCCAAGCTTAATACAATGCAACACAGTTCAACAGTATAAGCAATCCATCACAATCAATCATATCTCATCAAGCAACGACATTGACAACTCAGTTCATCCCTCTACAACTCAGTGGGGTTGGCAGAGAGGTAATCATACAAGTGTGGGGGTGTTGGGGACAGCTTTCAACCACTTGCAGACAAGTCCACTAGATAATAACATAAGCTTAAATACTAAAACGAAGGGGTATTAGGCCCTCGCTTCGAACCCTGAGGCTCTCAAACTTCTTCGATATGCAAAACAAAATTTAAATCTTATTCATATTTAAAAGTCGCTCTTACCACAGTTGGTTGCTAGTGTGGTACCGCAAGCCTCGCGTCCACGTCGCACGATCTCCGGAATCGCAACTCCTATCACCACAAGTGAACTTAGCATAATTCTATAAATTAAACTAAAACTTAGGCTCTCAAACCTAACCCTTTTCTAACCAAGTATTCACTCAAGCATTTTATTACCAACTTTACTTGAAAGAAATAGGTTTTAAAATCAAAATCATTTCTTGAAAGGTTAACATAACACATATCCTTAATTCCTTGAAAACCTTAAAGTAAGCATACTTCAACTAACCATTTTTCATAAATTTCAAAAGCCTGAAAACACATTTATTCAATCATTTAAACAAGTTCATACCAAGTAATTTTCCTTCCAACATCTCCTATGGCCTCTCGGCATCACCCCTTTTTCTATAAAAAAATTTGCAAAACTTTCTTTTTACAATCTAATAAACCATTTCCAAGTCATTCAATTACACTTCAAGGCATCAAAACATCAAGTCATACTCAAGGCATAATTCAAAGCACATTTCAAACATATTCTAAAATCATTTTCAAATACTTCAAGAGCAAAGTTTCCAAGAAAACCTTTCTAATTTTCTTTTGATTCAAACCATTTCAATCATAATATTAACAATGTCAATAACTCAAGAGCAAGACTCAAATCAACTTTCAAAACTGATTTTCAAGTCCTTCAAGAACAAATCTCTCACTTATAACTCACTAATTCTCCTACTAATACATAACCAACAAACCCAACAACAATTTTAACAACCCAAAACATCAAACAACTTCAAATTATATCCAAAATCCATGCCAAATCCTAATTTACACCTTTTCAAGAAAAGGTTTCTCCATAAAAATTACCCAAACAACTTCAAATCCCACAACTATGAACAATTACAACAACAACTACATCAAAAAGACTAGAATCATCAACTAAATTCTTGATTCCCTCAAGATCACACCTTCCCCTCTTTTTCCCCCTTTGGTCACGCCTAGGGTTCCAAGAATGAGAGGCTATGGTGTTCATTTCCATCATAGTTCACAATCAAGCATTTATAAGACACAAAAAAAAGAAAGGAAACGAGAGAAATCATCACTACCTCTCCCTCTTCTTGCTCGCGGCCTAGAGCTGTTTTGGGGGAGAAAAATGATGTTCTCCACTTGCTTGAATGGAAAAAGAGATGATGATGGAGAGAAGAAGAAGAAACTAGCAAGATGTGTGAAGGGTTGAAGGTGATGTGAACTCAAGAATCAAAGGAAATGAAAGTAGCCATGGAAGAGCTTTGGAGCTTCTCTCTCAAGGAGGTTGAAGAAGAAAGAAATACGAGGTTTAGAGAGAGAGGGGGGTCGGCCTTGGGCTGATTTAGGGGGTGGGGTATATTATTTTTTTCAATTAAAAACAATGCTTGGTTAGTAATGGTTTAGGAAAAAGTAAAAATGCTAATCACACAAATAATGACACCTATCACCTTTATGAGATGCTAATCACATCATCTAATCCTACCCATATAATCTCACATCACTCACGATTACCCTCTAATTCTAGAGTCTCAGGGTACTTAAAACACAGCGTCGAAAAACCGCGTTACCGATTAATTACCCGCCAATAAAATCGCGAAAATTAATTTACCGAGAAATTAATTCGCCGCATGATAATATTTTATTATAAATAATAAAAACCATATCAACCACTCAAAAATAATCACGACAAGTTACGATTCGATATTCATCGAAATCAGGGTTCATTTAAAATTTTATCTGCGGCAAAATTGCCCGGTGATTCGAAACGTGACGAAACTTTGTTAGAATTTTTCGACGATATTCGAACCCTAGGTTAATATAAAATATTAACTCTCAATTCTAATTTGCTCTTGATTTATCACTTACTTATCAAACAAGAGCTGCTTATTATAACATAAATACGACAAATTGTACAATAATAACGCTAAATAACGTATTGTAAAAATACGAGTGTTACACTTGGCATGTTGAGTTTGGCCTTGATCTCATAATTCCACATAATGAACTTGTGGTCACTGCTCACAGTGTCCACAGACCCAAACTTGGGAACCATGCAGTGCATTATAATCTTGAATAGCACTCAGAACTTGTTCTTCATGTCCACAGCCTTGGAACCACCAGGCTTCTCATAGATGGAGTCGTTGATCGTTTCCCAGCCACCAAAATCCTTTTCCCAGCCCTCTTCAATAACAGCTCCAGAGTTAGGGCATTTGATAACATCAGCAATAATATCCTGAGTAATCAGAATATTCCTATTTTGAACGTAGCTGTGAATGGTGTTGTTCTTGCACCAAGCATACATCCAAAATTCCTTTACCAGTTCCTCATACACAGAGTAGTTTTCCATTCAAAAGAAATCCATTATACCCATATCGATGAAATCAGTTCTGAAGGCGTACCCTTTAGCAGTTAGGTCTTCAAAATTCACTTGGTGTTCCACCATTACCTTCAGTTGGTGTTGCTCAGCGTCCACCAAGGTAGGTTTAGGTTCTTCATTCGGACCAAAGGCAACTTGTTGTGAGGCAGCCATTGCAGAGAAACAGGAAGTTGCAAAGAGCAAGTAGAAGAGAAAGGGTTTTAGAGTTTAGAACGTGTGGCTTCTCAGAGAGATAGTGTGAGTAGTGGGTGTAATGAGTGAGTGAGTAGGTAATAAAACCTGTTGAAGAAGGTAGACCGCCTTTTTCAGTTTTCAAAAATAAATGAAATAAAGGAAATAAATAAATTGTCGTTTCAAAAAAAGAAATATGTCACACAAAGTATTAAAGAGGTGCAATAAACTGTCCTCGGGCAGTAAAAGAAATAATTACTCGTGAGAGTAACTCTCAGCCACTAATGCATCAACCAGTCTCATAAAGACACGTGTATACAAAGATTCTCAGAGGCACCTTTGTGATAAATGCAACAGACTCATATGAAAAGTCACTAAAACAGATGATACAAGTATTAAAAAATTGATAAGATAATAAATAATATAAACAAATAATTAATAATTAAATAATAATCAGAACCAACATATAAACAGAGACACTTATCAAGCAGACTCACATATGCCAACAGAGGCACGTGTGTGACAAACAGAGGCACGTGTTCAACAACAAAGGCAACTATATCAAAATTAAACACTTATTCCTTTATAAGATGACAATTCAAATTCTTTCTTATAAAGTTGAATCTATCTTCAGCAAGGGGTTTTGTAAAGATATCTGCCCATTGATGGTCAGTGTCAATAAATTTAATTTCAAGTATCCCTTTCTGAACACAGTCTCTAATGAAGTGATGTTTAATTTCAATATGTTTAGCACGTGAATGCAAAATAGGATTTTTAGTCAAGCATATTGCAGAGGTATTATCACAGTATATAGGAATGTTACTCTCTTTAATCTGGTAGTCCTCAAGCTGATACTTCATCCATAGTAGTTGTGAGCTCTTTGCGGCGGAATATATACTCGCCTGCGATTGATAGTGCAATTGTGCTTTGCCTTTTGCTGGACCAAGAGATAAGGTTTGCTCCAAGAAATTGACAGCCACCACTTGTGCTCTTTCTTTCAATTCTATCTCCAGCAAAGTCAGCATCACAGAAACCCACTAACTTGTAATTTTCTGAATTCTTATAAAGCAAACCAAGGTTAGTAGTTCCTTTGAGATACCTAAAGATTCTCTTAACAGCAGTTAAATGAGATTCTCTAGGATCAGATTGGAATCTTGCACATAAGCAAAAACTAAACATAATATCAGGCTTTGAGGCAGTAAGATAAAGGAGTGAACCAGTCATACCTCTATATACCTTTTGGTCTATCTTTTTACTAGTTTCATCTTTGCCGAGAGCACATGTTGGATGCATTAGTGTGCTCATAGGTTTGGTTTCCTTAAGCTTGAACTTCTTTAAGAGTTCTTTCACATATTTAGTCTGATGGATATTGGTTCCATCTTGACATTGCTTGATTTGTATATCAAGGAAGAATTTTAATTCTCCCATCATACTCATTTCAAACTCATTCTGCATAAGCTTAGAGAATTCCTTACAAAGAAATTCATTAGTAGCACCAAAGATAATATCATCAACATATATTTGAACTATAATAAAATGCTTTTTAGATGATTTTCTAAAGAGTATAGTGTCCACCTGTCCTCTTTCCAAACCATTTGACATTAAAAAGGAACTTAATTTGTCATACCAAGCTCTTGGAGCTTGTTTAAGACCATAAAGAGCCTTTTTAAGTTTGAAGACATGCTCCGGATAAGCAATATCTTCAAATCCAGGTGGTTGTTTTACAAACACTTCCTCACTTATAAAACCATTTAAAAATGCACTCTTTACATCCATTTGATATAAAATAATACCATGATGTGCAGCAAATGATAATAGGATTCTAATTGCTTCAAGTCTAGCTACAGGAGCAAAGTTTCAGTATAGTCAATACCTTCCTCTTGTGAATACCCTTGAGCAACAAGTCTTGCCTTGTTTCTTACCACTTTGCCATCTTCATCAAGTTTGTTTCTGAAAACCCACTTAGTTTCAATGGCTTGCTTATCCTCTGGAGGAGGCACAAGCTTCCAAACATCATTCCTCTGAAATTGATTGAGCTCTTCTTGCATAACAAGTATCTATCCATCATCTATTAGTGCTTCATCAATTATTTTGGGCTCTATTTCTGACAATAATGCAAAGGCAGAGTGTTTCCTGAGAGATGATCTTGTTCTAACTCTATAACTTGGTTCACCAATAATCTGGTCCTTTGGATGATGATGTTTGAACTTCCAGTCTGTTGTTGATTCTGCTTGGGTTTTATCACCAGACGTAGAACCAGACACATAATCAGAGTCAGCACCTATGACACCTTCATCTGTTTCTTTGCTTATCTGTAAATCTGCAAAGACTTCATCTAGCTGTGACGTTTCATTGTCAGGCTTCTTGTCATCAAATCTCACATGCATAGATTCATCAACAATTAATGTTTCTTTGTTGTATACTCTGTAAGCTTTAGAGTGTTCAGAATATCCTAAAAAGATAGCTTTGTGTGATTTTGAATCAAATTTTCCAAGACTAATCTTTGTATTAAGAACAAAGCAATCACATTCAAATTGGTGAAAGTATGAAATGTTGGGCTTTCTTCCTTTTCACCATTCATAAGGAGTCTTACTCAAGATAGGTCTAATATAGATTCTATTTTGAACATAACATGCAGTGTTTACTGCTTCTGTCCAAAAGTGCTTTGCAATATTAGTTTCGTAAATCATGGTTCTGGCCATTTCTTGTAAAGATCTATTTTTCCTTTCTACAACACCATTTTGCTGTGGTGTTCTGGGGGATGAAAAATTGTGAGAGATGCCATGCTCTTCACAAAAGTTTTGAAATGATTCATTTTCAAATTCTCTACCCTGGTCACTTCTAATGGTTGTAATACAAAAACCTTTTTCATTTTGCACTTGTTTGCAGAACACAGAAAATATTGCAAATGACTTATCCTTGTGAGCCAGGAATTTTATCCATGTCCATCTAGTATAGTCATCAACAATAACAAGCCCATATTTCTTTCCATACAAAGATGCGGTTCTAGTTGGACTAAATAAATCTAAATGCAAAAGCTCAAGTGGCCTTGAGGTGGAAACAATATTTTTGGATTCAAAAGAAGATTTTGTTTGTTTCCCTTTTTGGCATGCTTCACAAAGAGCATCAGATTGATACCTAAGATTTGGTAGGCCTCTAACAAGTTCTTTCTTGTTAAGCTTTGAGATTAACCTCAAGCTGGCATGACCCAATCTTTTGTGCCAAGTCCATTGCTTTTCATCAACTGACAAAAAGCATTTTACATTTTGATTTGCCAACTCAGAAAGTTTTATTTTATAAATATTGTTCTTTCTCTTTGCTTTAAAAAAAATGGATCCATCCTTTTTGCTTTTGACTATACAGGCATTATCACTAAAGCCAACATCATAACCACTATCGCATAATTGACTTACACTTAGTAGGTTATGCTTTAGGCCATCAACAAATAAGACATTATCAATAGAAGGTAGGAATTTCTCACCAACTTTTCCGCTTCCAATGATTTTACCTTTTTGGTTTCCTCTGAAACCTACTGTTCCACTTTCTTTAAGTTGGAGTTCTTGGAACATACGCCTTTCTCCCGTCATGTGACGTGAGCATCCACTGTCCAAGTACTAGGACTAGTGTTGTAACTCTGTTGCTAAGCAGATCTGTAACATATACAATTTTGTCCTTAGGTACCCAAAACTTTTTGGGTCCTTTTTTGTTAGTTCTAGAAGGAAACTTGTCCTTCTTATTTTTCAATTCATAACAAGTACTTCTAATGTGTCTTTTCTTATTGAAAAAGGTACAAAGCAGACAATCACTATGATTGTTGGTATCTTTGGTTTTCAAATTTGTGTTTTGAAAGGTGGGTTCCTTTGGTTTGTAACCAATACCCTTTTTACCATTTTGGCTTACGCCCCAAATCATAGATGCTTGTTTGCTTCGTGTAACACATTCAACAAGGAATCTTTAAAATCCCTCTTCATATTTTGAACAGTTACATTCAACTTTTTCCTCAGTCTTGGAGTTGTCATTCCCCAAACGGTGATTTTCAGCTTTGAGCTTCTCATTCTCCTCATTGAGTATTTGAAATACTTTTGAAAGTTTTGAGAATTTCTTTTTCAAAGCTTTATACTCAGTGTTGAGTTTAGAAGACTCATCTAATAGTTCATCAAAAGCTATTTCAATATCAGAAGATGGATTAGAATCTACCTCTTCATGTTCTTCTTCACTGTCTGATCCTATGGTAGCCATTAGAGCCATGTTTGCTTGTTCCTCATCATCATCAGATGAAGATGAATCAGAATCATCCCATGTTGCCATGAGACCTTTCTCCTTCTTGCTTTTAAAACCTCCTTTCCTTGGTTTCTCAAGTTGTGGACATTCAGACTTGAAATGTCCTGGCTTTTTGCACTCGTAGCAAGTAACTTGGCTTTTTTCCTTGTAGTCCTTCTTATCCCTTGAGTCTTGCCTTTCCTTGAGTCCTTCTTGTGGAATTGCTTTCTGAACCTTCCTTTGTTTTTCCACATACGTTGAATTTTCCTTGATATTAAGGAAATTTCTTCGTCTGTGTCTCCGTCGCTCTCATCAGATGATGCTTCGTCTATTTCAAGTTCAGCTTGTAGAGCTTTGGAGAAAGATGCTTTGTTTGTAGATTTCAAAGCAATAGACTTTGATTTCTTGGGAGGTTCTTCTTCATCTAGCTCAAGCTCATGAGCTCTCAAGGAACTCAGAAGATCTTCAAGTCACAAGGCATTCAGGTCATTTGCTTCCTGAATAGCAGTGACCTTAGGTCTCCACTTCTTTGGCAGGCTTCTTAAGATTTTCTTAACGTGATCAGCAGTGGTATAGCTTTTCTTAAGAACCTTTAGACCATGAACTAGTGTTTGGAATCTTCCAAACATAGTTTTAATGCTTTCACCCTCTTCCATTTTGAAGAGTTCATATTGTCTAACCAAGATATTAGCTTTGGTTTCTTGCACTTGGGAAGTACCCTCATAAGCCAACGCTAATGAGTCCCAAATCTCCTTGGCAGTATCATTCTTTCCGCATTTCTCGTATTCCTTCTCAGAGATAGCACATATAAGGAAATATCTTGCTTTCTGATGTAGTTGATAAGCTTTCTTATGCTGTTTTGTCCATTTATCCCTAGGAATGAGATTTTCTTTGGAATCAACTGGTTCGGTGTATTGTTTTTGAACCATATCCCAGAGTTTGAGTTATTGAGACTCGAAGAAGAATTTAACTTTATCTTTCCAATAGTCGAAGTTTGTTCCAGTGAACAAAGGAGGACGGTTAATGTGACCACCGGCTTCGTTGCTTGCCATGAATAAAGAATAAGATCTTTTCCTCTTACACTGTTAACTGCTCAACCAAGAGGCCGAGCTCTGGTACCAATTGAACGTGGCAAAAACATAAGAAAAGGGGTTTGAATTGGGTTTTAGAAATCCTTTCGCAAAGCTTGTGTGTTTATGAAAACCTTTTCAAAACAACTCGTTAATAAAATAAGGCAGTACGTAAGTAAAGAGAAGAGAGAAGAGAGTAACACAGTGATTTATACTAGTTCACTATCACCTGATAGCTACGTCTAGTCCCTTCACACACTTGAAGGATTTCTCCACTATAATCAACCTGATTACACTTGAGAGTATAATACTGCCAACCTGGCTATACTCACAACTTCTTAGAACGACATAGTGCAGTCAAGCCTCTAAGTGTAACACCATAACTCTAATTAGGGGATTACTTACAATCAAGCCCTAAATACTAGAATTTGGACGTAGGAAAAGTTTCGCAAACCGAATGATACAATGGACGACTCCTGTTTTACAAATATTAACCATGCTTTAATTAATGAAGATCCCTGGATATTGACGCGTTAACAAAATACGCTTATGAAAACCTTAAACATAACTCAGAGTTTCGAAAATGCGAAAGTTACTTAAATCATTACAATTGCTTTTCGGAAGAATAATAAATTATAACAATTACAAATATACTTTATTTTAAAAGAAATACTAGGATACAACCTAAGACTTAGGACGCGACTGGTGATTCGATGACTCGGGTCTCGTAGATAAGCGAGACCGAGCACACTCCAATGCTCTGAACCACTTCAACAGACGTACCTGAAAACAACGCCCCAAAGGTGAGTTTATAAAACTCAATAACATAGACTTGAAATCATAAATATCTTTACCGTTGTCTCCAGCCATACATGGTGTGCGACGTATGGAAAATCCTCCCCATAACATAAGTATAGTTATTTATACTCTCCTAGCAATTCCTCAAACATGATAATTCAAGCATCAATTACATATGCAGACATATGTCACAACAATCACATGAATGTTCCCCACTTGGTCCAGCTCAAGCACGAAATGAGTAAAATCCTATTTAAAAGGATAAAACCAAGGGAGCCCCCAACGGCACAGGTGGTAGCTAATCACTTACGATGGGGTTGCAGAGCGAATTGCAAATATTCCACATACAAACAATTCCAAACACACAAGTTTCAATCATTAAGAAACAACAATCACAATATCAAATTCATCACATATCATAAATGTGGTTAGCTATGCATGTCAATGCAGTATGGCAAGTTGTGTATACACCTGCAGCCTTAATAGGTCAGCAGTATGACGGGGACTACTTTCCCAACGTCCGAACAAAATAGCCTCTGCTTAGGCTTGCCACTACTTTGGCTGGTCACTACTTTGGCGTGCCTCTACTTAGGCAATGCAGTGTTAACTCGCCTTTTGAAGTCTGTACGACCAATCAAACGCTACGAGTGACATGACAACTCGTCTTTTGAAGTCTTTACGACCAATCAAACGCTACGAGTGTCGATGCTCTATGGTTAGTACACATCCAAACAAATTCAACAATATGGCATGCTCACCGTAGTGAACGCCCGAGTGATATCCAACAATTTCTACAATATGGCATGTTCACCGTAGTGAACGCCCAAATGATATCCAACAAATTCAGCAATATGGCATGTTCACCGTAGTGAACGCCCAAATGATATCCAACAAATTCAACAATATGGCATGTTCACCGTAGTGAACACCCAAATGATATCCAACAAATTAAACAATATTATTTTTCATATTCCAATCTAATCCTAATCACAATAGAGTAGATCCAGGCAAATTCACACATATACATACTAAGAATCAAAGGCACATTAAGAATCAAAACAACAAAATTCTTAACATGCTTATCACAAGGTTATAGTTCAACACTTCTAAGTTCAACAACAACACATCAATAACTCATTACCAATAACAACATTCATATGGTTAGAATCAACAAATAGCATTCAAGCATGTGACTCAGCTCAATCATTTTTCACATCCCAATTCATACCAAGATAATTTCAACAAGGGTTTCAAGGCAATTATATGCATACACCACTAGGAATTCAAGACATATCCAAAGCCAAGACAACATGAAACTTAGCATACATGAACCACAACCACACCAAGTGAACACATACATACATCATAGTGCATACAATTTCACATTCAAGTAACTTAGAGCCCAAACTCATGCAAAAGGGCTAGCTCACATGCTGAGCCACTTTAAATCTGAATCACGCATATTTTCACACATAGCAACAATTTGCATAATTCCGATTAGAGCTCAGTGGAACTCGCAATGGTCACAAACAACACACATTGGTTTAGGGGGGTTGGGGGCAGTAGCCAACCCTATTTCAGTCAGGCCCCATACAAGACCATTTCAGATTAATTTAGAAACTAATTATAAAGCTAAAGAATTTAAATGACAAATCCTAGCACACCCTAAGGGAGGTTTTGGGGGAAGTCTATGTTACCTGAATAATCCCAAGTTAGGGATTTAAGCTCCAAAAATCCCCTTTCCTCTATTAAAGCTTGAACCAAGCTCCAATCTTCACCTTCTTCTTCATCTTGCTATTCCTTCCATTTTCGAGCTCACTCTCTCAATGATTTTCTCTCTCGTTCAATCCCTTTCTCTCTCACGGTGCTGCCCCTCCTTCTCTACCTCGGTCTTTTCTCTCTCTCGGCCGCCCTTCTGCTGCTTCTCTGGCGCGGTGGTGCGCCATCGCAAGTCCAGGGTGTGCGACCACCGCCCCTTTCCTCTCCTCTGATTGCGAACTCCCTCTTTCTTTCTCTCCCTCGGCCTCCACCTCTCTCTCTCTCGTGTTCTGCTGCTGCTGGTCGTGAGGGGTGGTGCGGCGCCACCTTGTTGTCGCCGTCGCAGCCCAGGCCGCCGTGGCCTCCCCTTCACCGTCGCCCCTCTTCTTCTTTCTTCCCTTCTCTTTCTTTCTTTTCTTCTTTTCTGAAGATCCACACAGAGGAGGGGGGTAAGTGGGTGATGGGAGGGGGCTAAGGTGGAAACAATGAGAAAGTGGTGTATGGTGAAACTTAGGCTAAGATTTTTTAAAAATCTTGTTAACAAACCCTTATTAGCTACCTTAGTCTAACCTTAGGTCCCTAACAACATCTTGAGTAATTTTAATCAATTAAAACTACTCCTAATTAATTAGTCTCATAATTCCTAAATTATTGGGTAAAATTACTATTTTACCCTCTAGCTCCTAATTGGTTTTAAATTGCGAAATTATGGCTTCGAACTATTTTTAATACTGAGGGATTAAATCCCTTATCCACTTAGGTTCTCTAATAATTAGGCTTAGGGATTTTGGGATGTTACATTACTCCCCACCTTTTAGGAATTTTGTCCCCAAAATTCGTCTTACCTTCTAACCGTATCCTTATACAGGTTCTGCTCCATGTGCTTTCGCTGCGAACTCTAATTCTACGCCACTAAGAATAGGTAAGTTTCTCTCTCAATTGTTCTAAACCATTGAAAATTCAGAAGGAATTAATAACGATAATAGATCAATTACCTGGAGATTTTGGTGATTCGGCTAACCGGTCACAAACTAAGTCTTATTCCCAATAAGGTTCTTATTAAGTTAAGGCGGAGTTTGTAATTGGCCAACAGGGTCACTTCATACACCGGCGAATGAATCTAGCGTCGACATTAATTTCTTTGAATTCCCACCGACATAGCTATAACTAAGACTCTTGTAGTCCAAAGACTATGATCTCCTACTATTCCCCAGGCTAGTTAATTCACCAAGGTCACTATGCTTAGGAAGCTTAGGACTCGATTACCTTCAAGGTTCTCCACATACAACTGAGGTATGAAGAAATCCAGTTCATCACCACCCCTTTCGGTTTTAGAAATCACTAAGGTATCTCGAATTAGAAGTACTATAGATTCTTTAGGAGGCTTTAAGGTTACCAATCGATTTAAGATCCATTTGTATTGGTTAGACCTAACAAACCTGATTTATTAAAAAGCGTTGGAAATCTAAGCGATTATGAATGCCCATCCTAAATTGATTAAAACCGCCCTGCTAAGAATCCTTACTTTTAACACAAAGGGTATTAAAGCAATACTTGTCTAAAACAAAAGTCCTCATTCAGTATTACACGTCCTTCTAATCATGTACGCAAAGTATCAAACACATACACCAATCTCATATAGACATCTATCATAGTGGCATAGATATACATGTCTAGCAGCAAATTTAACGAATTTATGAAAACATCTCCAAGGCCAGAAAAATTATAAATAAATTACAGGCCATCAAAATACATGTTAAGAGCCTAGAAGTAATTTTTTTCTTACTCAGAAACAACTTACTTTTCCCTCAAAAAAAATTCAAAACCACTACATGTTCAAAACATGCAGAATTTGAGAATTTTTACGCAATTTATAATAACAATTTTTCTATTATATCAAACGAACTTCGTTTCTTAAGAAAAGTTTTATGTAAGTTCTTGACATACATATATTCATCGGCATATTTTTATTTGGTCAAAAATCATTACCGATAAGTGCAGAAAAATCATTAAATTTTCGGATTCTACCCAGTCTTTATTCAGCAGCACTTTTTTGAATACATGGTATCATAAAAATATCAAAACTCATCCAAAAATTACCAAGTTTAATAGGGAGAGTCTTAATATAGATATTAATCATCTCCAAGTGGTCCCATGTCAAAATCTTAACCCAATAATTCTCAGTAAAATCAAACAAAAACTGGTTTTTCAAGGAAAGTACCAAATTACACAAAATGTATTTATCAAGTCATCCATCAAAAATCACAAACAACAACAAAGGAAACTCAGCAAAGTTAAGTTTATGAACATCTACAATCAAATCAAACACATGCAGAGTAAGGTTGTGTATTGGCTCATGCATCTCATACTCATCTTAAAAAGACAATTTAGCATCATATGGACCAAACACATATATCATCACAAACCACACAAACAAGACAGCCTATGAATGACAAAATCAAATCCTAAGCATGGGTCTTATGGTGCCTCATGGATCTAAAACAAAAGAAGAAGGGAACTCACTTACACTTAAGCTTAACCTCAAGAAGTCACACACCATAAAAATTAAGTATTGTATCAAACATTAAGCAGATGCTTCTAAATTTTCCAGTTCCCAAGCAAACCTATGATTAGTTCCTACAAGGAATTGAAATCGACCAAATGAAAAATCAAAGTGAATAAAATTCGTTCACGTTACTAAATTATATCTTTCAAATTTTCAAACTTTGTGTTCCCAAAACTTACACATATATATCATGTAAAAAAAAAATTCCGATATTTGAATCATGAGTGGTCATCGGATAACCGAACATCATTTACAAGCAAGATCAAAACAAACCAAGCAAACAAGACAAACAAGCCAGAATTTCCTATACGCTTCCAATAGACAATTATCCAGCATAAGCCAATCAGAATAACAACAAAGATCTTAACATGTACATAATTCAACATACATTACACAATTAAGATAGTTCTTCATCTAAGGAATTCCAAGAATGTATATACTATCACGTGTAAGTATATACCTACCTTTAGAAATCCTGTAAAAACAAGGAAACACCAAACTATTTCCTGCTCATCTTCTTTCTCCTCATTCCCCAGACGAATCCTTGAGGTGGCCTACCTCAATAATTCACCGAAAGATCTTAGAGAATTCAGATTCGCAGTCACAACCGACACTTTCCTAAACCGGATCACCTCTAGACACACAACTCACAGTACGATAGAATCGAACTGCTCTGATACCATGATGTAACACCCTAACTCTAATTAGGGGATTACTTACACTCAAGCCCTAAATACTAGAATTTGGACGTAGGAAAAGTTTCGCAAACCGAATGATACAATGGACGACTCCTGTTTTACAAATATTAACCAAGCTTTAATTAATGAAGATCCCTGGATATTGACGCGTTAACAAAATACGCTTATGAAAACCTTAAACATAACTCAGAGTTTCGAAAATGCGAAAGTTACTTAAATCATTACAATTGCTTTTCAGAAGAATAATAAATTATAACAATTACAAATATACTTTATTTTAAAAGAAATACTAGGACACAACCTAAGACTTAGGACGCGACTGGTGATTCGATGACTCGGGTCTCGTAGATAAGCGAGACCGAGTACACTCCAATGCTCTGAACCACTTCAACAGACGTACCTGAAAACAACGCCCCAAAGGTGAGTTTATAAAACTCAATAACATAGACTTGAAATCATAAATATCTTTACCGTTGTCTCCAGCCATACGTGGTGTGCGACGTATGGAAAATCCTCCCCATAACATAAGTATAGTTATTTATACTCTCCTAGTAATTCCCCAAACATGATAATTCAAGCATCAATTACATATGCAGACATATGTCACAGCAATCACATGAATGTTCCCCACTTGGTCCAGCTCAAGCACGAAATGAGTAAAATCTTATTTAAAAGGATAAAACCAAGGGAGCCCCCAACGGCACAGGTGGTAGCTAATCACTTACGATGGGGTTGCAGAGCGAATAGCAAACATTCCGTATACAAACAATTCCAAACACACAAGTTTCAATCATTAAGAAACAACAATCACAATATCAAATTCATCACATATCATAAATGTGGTTAGCTATGCATGTCAATTCAGTATGGCAAGTTGTGTATACACCTGCAGCCTTAATAGGTTAGCAGTATGACTGGGACTATTTTCCCAATGTCCGAACAAAATAGCCTCTGCTTAGGCTTGCCACCACTTTGGCTGGCCACTACTTTGCGTGCCTCTACTTAGGCAATGCAGTGTCAACTCGCCTTTTGAAGTCTGTACGACCAATCAAACGCTACGAGTGACATGACAACTCGTCTTTTGAAGTCTTTACGATCAATCAAACGCTCCGAGTGTCGATGCTCTATGGTGAGTACACATCCAAACAAATTCAACAATATGACATGCTCACCGTAGTGAACGCCCGAGTGATATCCAACAATTTCTACAATATGGCATGTTCACCGTAGTGAACGCCCAAATGATATCGAACAAATTCAGCAATATGGCATGTTCACCGTAGTGAACGCCCAAATGATATCCAACAAATTCAACAATATGGCATGTTCACCATAGTGAACACCCAAATGATATCCAACAAATTCAACAATATTATTTTTCATATTCCAATCCAATCCTAATCACAATGGAGTAGATCCAGGCAAATTCACACATATACATACTAAGAATCAAAGGCACATTAAGAATCAAAACAACAGAATTCTTAACATGCTTATCGTACCAATAACAACATTCATATGGTTAGAATCAACAAATAGCATTCAAGCATGTGACTCAGCTCAATCACTTTTCACATTCCAATTCAAACCAAGATAATTTCAACAAGGGTTTCAAGGCAATTATATGCATACACCACTAGGAATTCAAGACATATCCAAAGCCAAGACAACATGAAACTTAGCATACATGAACCACAACCACACCAAGTGAACACATACATACATCATAGTGCATACAATTTCACATTCAAGTAACTTAGAGCCCAAACTCATGCAAAAGGGCTAGCTCACATGCTGAACCACTTCAAATCTGAATCACGCATATTTTCACACTTAACAATAATTTGCATAATTCCGATTGGAGCTCAGTGGAACTCGTAATGGTCACAAACAACACACATTGGTTTAGGGTGGTTAGGGGCAGTAGCCAACCCTATTTCAGTCAGACCCCATACAAGACCATTTCAGATTAATTCAGAAACTAATTATAAAGCTAAAGAATTTAAATGACAAATCCTAGCACACCCTAAGGGAGGTTTTGGGGGAAGTCTATGTTACCTGAATAATCCCAAGTTAGGGATTTAAGCTCCAAAAATCCCCTTTCCTCCATTAAAGCTTGAACCAAGCTCCAATCTTCACCTTCTTCTTCATCTTGCTGTTCCTTCCATTTTCGAGCTCACTCTCTCACTGATTTTCTCTCTTGTTCAATCCCTTTCTCTCTCACGGTGCTGCCCCTCCTT
Source organism: Calophaca sinica (assembly GCA_037113605.1). Lineage (NCBI taxonomy): Eukaryota > Viridiplantae > Streptophyta > Magnoliopsida > Fabales > Fabaceae > Calophaca > Calophaca sinica. The sequence goes on from CM073734.1 coordinate 46,174,444, forward strand.
CTCTGCCTCGGTCTTCTCTCTCTCTCTTGGCCGCCCTTCTGCTGCTTCTCCGGCGCGGTGGTGCGCCATCACAAGTCCAGGGGGTAAGTGGGTGATGGGAGGGGGCTAAGGTGGAAACAATGAGAAAGTGGTGTATGGTGGAACTTAGGCTAAGATTTATTAAAAATCTTGTTAGTAAACCCTTATTAGCTACCTTAATCTAACCTTAGGTCCCTAACAACATCTTGAGTAATTTTAATCAATTAAAACTACTCCTAATTAATAGTCTCACAATTCCTAAATCATTGGGTAAAATTACTATTTTACCCTCTAGCTCCTAATTGGTTTTAAATTGCGAAATTATGGCTTCGAACCATTTTTAATACTGAGGGATTAAATCGCTTATCCACTTAGGTTCTCTAATAATTAGGCTTAGGTATTTTGGGATGTTACACTAAGGAATACAACCACTACTGGGCTAAATACAATGTTCAAAAATGATTTGAAACAATATCAAAATAACTCTCACAGAGAGGATATACAATGAAAAACTCAAGCACAAAGAATAACTTTCAAACTGAAAGGGTAAAAAACAATTAAGTGCTTTGTTCTATGTGATCTCAGATACTTGGAATGATTCTTGCTTGCTCACTTTGTATCACAGCGTTAACCTACTTTAACGGATAAAGTAAGGTATATATAGCTAGGGTTGTGAATAGTGCCGTTGTGACCTAACAGCTCTTTTCACCTAGGTCAAAAGACTTCAGATCCCCTTTTTGTGGCTTTACCAAGTCACGTCGTTTTCCACTCTGCTCAAAGCATACTGACAAAGTAGACAAAATCAGAATGTTTGTCTCTTATGAGCTTTTTGAATATAAGACCCTTCGAGAGCAAGTTTCCTGATGATTATATTCATTGACATTCCCTTTGGCCTTTGATATCTCGTACATTAAAATGCTTCATCAATGAAGTAAGTAGCCTTAAATGAACTTCAGTCTGATTTCTTATCAGAGCCACACTGTTTACCAGAGTGAGCTTGAAACAGAGATGAGTTCTTCAGCACAAAATGTGTTGGCCTTTCACATGAGAGAGTCATGAAGAATTGGACGAAGGCTTCCATAAAGTTGTCTAACCAAAGTCTGTTTATGTGTTGACTGAATACCAGAGCGTTGACCAGAAACAGAGTTGACTAAGCAAGAACATAGTCTTGCCAATGTTAATTACCAACAGAGTTGACCAAGTCAAAGTATGGTCTTACAAGAGCGTTGACCGACAACAGAGTTGACTAAGTTAAAGTATGGTCTTACCAGAGCGTTGACCGCCAACAGAGTTGACCAATTCGGAGCAGGGCTTTCACATGATGACGTCAACGAGATTTCAGAGGATCCATGCCAGACTTAGATTTATGGATCTAAGTGTAAAATTCACAATTTCACTAAGTCTTCTGAGACAATTTCTTCTGATGAATAGTGATTTACTGCACACTAACAGACACATCAGAGGATAAATTGTTCTATTTACTATTTGTTATCATCAAAACAATTAAGGGTCATTATTTCTGAATCCACTTGATTCCAACATTCTTCTGTCCCAAACTTGACAATACTCTTAACTTCTCAAAACGACTCAGTACGTTCGAGCCTTTGAGGAACTAAGCATGTAACTAGGCAATACAACTTTCACAAAGTATTTTCTTTTGAATACAGTCAAATAACTCTCACAGAGAGGATGAAAAGATTAATCTCAAAACAATAACTTTCTAAAAGAAAGAGTATAAGACGCTGAAGTTCAGTTCTTGGTTTCTAAAAACTTGGCACGAAACTTGATTGCTCACTTGAGTAATAGCTCTTTCAGAATGTAGTTTCTAGCAACCTTTTCAATGAATACCTTGGGGTATTTATAGAAGTCCTTGAGGGTATTACCGTTGCAGATAATTTTGGCTCCAACTCATTGGGTGAGGTATTTTGAAAAAGCATGTCCTTTTCTTCCTTTCCAGATAATATCAGAATAGTACACATTTTCGTTATGGTACTATCTGTTTTTCACAATTGACTTGTACGAATTTTGTCTTATTCTAAATGTGTCACATTTGATACCTCGTACATAAGAATGAGTGCACAAAATCAAATTCGAATTTCGTTCCAGAATAGCTAAGGTAAAAGAGCACAAACGTGATTATCACGTGCTTCATTAATAAGACCATATGCTCGCTCAGAAGTCAAGACGGACGCTCATAGCAATTGAAAACCACGTGTCATAATATAACACTATCGGACGCTCGCTATACATAAGACGCTGGAGTGAACCGAATGCAGATACACATGGAATGTATTCAAACTCTTGTGAATTTCTTCTTCTTGCTTGAGTGAGTTATAAAACATAAGTGATTTTAATACCTGCACACTTCAAGACTTATTAGAAGATAAATTGTTCACCTGTAAATACTTTGTTGTCATCAAAATTAATGAGGGTCTAAACTTCTCAATCGTTTAGGTTCCAACAATCTCCCCCTTTTTGATGATGACAAATATCCAAGGTTGAGGAACAATTTAGTTTCAAAAATAATTTCAAGGGTCTCTTCCTGAGTTCAACATACTCAGATATAATTAAATATTTTCAAGTATCAGAGCATTTGTAAGATTGTATAATGCGTACATGTATCAGAGCATATATTCACATAGTCGTTGAGACCGGATGCTAAGATCATTTGTACCAATAAATTGAAGATTAGATGCTAAGATCATTGTACCACTAATAAATATAATTGTGTCAATGAATATCGATGAGTATCAGAGCAACAAAAAAATGTTATGTATGATGAATGATGCATGTAGTGTGAAGCTTAAGCGCGTTCATCAAACCTTACTTTTACTCCCCCTTTTGTCATCAGACAAAAAAAGTGTAAAAACACATCATAGTCAAAACAAGAAATAAATAACATGAGAAAAATTTGAGAGTAAAGGTTAGATCATTCAAATGATAATATTTGCAAAAGAGCAATTGTACTAATTTAATACTTAATACAAAAACATAAAAAAAATTTTAAGGAGGAGGAAGGATTTGGTTGAAGCGTTCTATGAGGTAGTTCACAGTACTTTCCAACTGATTCACCTTCTGATTTGTAGCCATGATAGCTTCAAATTCAGCTCTTGGCAAGATGACAACTTCATCATTTGCAGTAGGAGGAGCAGGAGTAGCTTCTGGAATTTGTTTAGCTTATACAAAGTCAGCCCTTTGTGTTTCCAGCTTCTGATGCTCTGCAAGCACTTCCTGTGACAATCTCAATTTCCTTTCCTTTTTTTCCTGAGCCTTCTAAAAGAAATCATCATTTGGTAAACTCCATTTGATGAGTCTTCCCAACTTCTATTTCTCAAACTCCATGTCCCTTTCCCATCTAAGCACTATTTCTTCTGGGTAAAGCATACTCAGAAAAATAGTTTCTCTGTGCTTGAACAGGGCATCTATATATTCATCGAACGTTTTCAGCTCAGCTTCTAACAATTCTCTTCTTATGATTTCTCCTATCTCAGTAAGATACATACTGATACGCTCATTTTCTTCCAAATAAATCCTTGTCAGATTTTCTTCGTAATCTTCATCTTCTGTGATAACTTTCAAACGAGGCAAAATAGCCTTGTCTTTCCAATCTGTTCCCATTCTACTACAACTGAAGCCAATATCTAGATGTTTGCTAATAACAGCCCATTGGTCTTGCAGTTTAGTGAAACTTGGAGGCCTAAACAACAGTACAAATGAAGATATCATCAAAGTGGAGAATGGCAAGGTTTGTGTCAGTTACCTTGCTGATAGAGTCGACAGTGAAAATAGTTGTTTTCTCTGCTTTACTACAGCCAGAGGGGCCAGTGTTCTAAGAATCTCTCTTGAGCAAGTTCAGGTAGACTTGCCGAGCATGGTCTTCAAATAGCTTTCTAACCGGATTCGTAGAGAATGCTTTGACATTGTATTTTCTGGGAACTTCCTTGAACTCCTTGATACCAATTTTCTTTGGAGGTCTTCTAGGAGCCGGTTCCTTCCTCTTCTCAGGAATTGACCATGGAAGCCACATTTGCCTATCAGACACTATCTTAACAGATGTTGAGGCAGGATCTTTGTTTAGATAAACCAACTCAATCTTCATTTCAAGGCAGTGAGCCATGAAAGCCATTTTTTCATGTTGTGGTAGATGGTGAGGAAGATCAACAGAGAATGGAATGATTCCTCTGTTTGGAGGAGGTCTCAACCTTCCACCAAAAGAAGTATGCAGTTTCTCAGTTTCCTCAGAGATTGGGGCAATTTCCAATCTTGCACCCCTGAAGTGAAAGTCTTTAAGTCTCAGAGGGAAGGGTGATCATATATAGAATGATACTCTTCTTCTCTTACAAGCCTTGGTTTGTTTACAGATGACACAAATTTGCGAGCACCAAAGTGTGTAGTAGGTTTGTGAGTGAGAGCAAGAGTGGGAGAGGAAGTCACTTTAACTTTGTAGGTTTTGGGTTTGTTAGGTGTAACACCCTGTTTCTGGAGTGCTACTAAGTGAACATTCTGACAAAAGTTGACATGTTCTCAAAAGGTGGAATACTCTGCTCGTAGGGTTTTCGAGAAATGTGGTCCTATTTTTTTTTTAAAGTTCTTTAAAGAAGCAGTTAGAGCATCACAACGACTTTTAGAAACATGGCGGAAAATAATTTAAGACTCCACATAGACCACATTCATTTATTCTGTCAAATCATATATAACAAACGTGTCATGAAACATAACAGAGTTTTATTACAGCACTGAAATAAATGACAATTATCCTATAGCTGGTCCACAAGCTATACTCTTCACTAGACTACTAGTAAATTCCACGACATAACACAGGAAGAAGACTGGACGACCATCATCAGCTGCTCCTCTCTACAGTTCCAAATCCTCCGCTTGCTCCGCCATCTGGGTTACATTCATTACATTGAAAGAACCACTGGCAATAGTCAACTTCTTAAAAATAAAGAGACAGATACACATATTTGATAACACACTCGGCAATAACACATGTAATAACCCGGCATACTACAGGAATTAGCAATCATGACAATAGGCAACCAACAGTATACAATTCACAAGCGCAACTCAAGACCCAAATCAAGACTCAGCTCACGACTCATCTCATGACTCATTTTCTCTCGACACTTTCGCCACATACCGGAAGTAACGCGGATCCATCCACTGAATACCAGCCGTAGCCTTGGGCTCTCCCCTCACCCTAGGACATTCAGCTCAGGTTCCATTAGCATTACGACGCCTAGCTATTCCCTATCGAACACCAGCCGTAGCCTTTTAGGGGATTCTAGCACCCTAGGTGAATCGACTCAAGCTCAAAAACGTCCCGGCAAAACTAACGTCTAGCCATTCGCTACCGAACACCAGCCGTAGCCTTTTAGGGGATTCTTGCACCCTAGGTGAATCGGCTCAAGCTCAAAAACGTCTCAACGACTCAACGACTCGACCAACTCTCGCACTCCGATGAACAATTCGCATAATTATAACAATATAATTCAGTTCAACAGCATAAGCAACATAGCAATATAACTCAATCCATCAGAGATAAATAACATAAACATCTCATCTCAAATAATCACACTTAGCAGCTACAGTCGACAATCAATATGGAATCCATCCCTCTGCTATTCGATGGAATTGACAGAGAGGTACAAACAAGTGTGGGGGGTTGGGGACAGCTGCCAACCACTTGCAGACAAGCCCACTAAATAATCAGCATATATAACAAAAATAAAGCGAAGGGGTACAAGACCCTCACTTCAAACCCTTAGGTTCTCAGACTTCTTCGCATGAACACTTGAAATTAAATTCGTATCTAAAAATTGCCCTTACACAAGGACATAAAAATAAAATCCTAAACATGTCTAGAAGTGCCCTTACATAAGGACTTATAAAATAAAGCCTTAGAGATATCTAAGAGTTGCCCTTACGCATAAACATATAAAACGTAACCTTAGATATGTCTAGAAGTAGCCCTTACATAAGGACTTATAAAATAAAGCCTTAGAGATATCTAAGAGTTGCCCTTACCGAACTCCAAGCTACGCATCCACGTGCTTCTCGATTTCCACACCGCACTGTCTTGGGTTACTCGAGCCTAACACATAAAACAACTTAGCGCAATTCTAAAAACTTAGTTCTACAATCTTAGGCACTCAAACTTAACCCTTTTCTAACTAACCAAAAATTCATTCAAACATTTAATTCCTAGCTACTTGAAAATAAACAAGGTTTTAAAATCAAAATACTTTTTGAAAGACAACTTATCACATAACAATTTATAAACCTTAACTTATTTGAAAAGTAAAGTTTTTGAAACCAAAAAGCTTCCTTGAACCTCAAGGTAAAGATCATGCAAGAAATCATAAATTTTAAAACCTAGACACATATTCATACAAGCATTTTCACAATTAACAAACCACTATTTCCTTTCCTACTCCCTTTTTAGGCCTCTCGGCCACATCTATTCCCATAACCATCTAATTGCATGACAAAGCATCAAGACATCGAGTTTCAACAACTTCATATAACAATTAAAATACATAAGGAAATTTAAATCAAATAGGTTCCAAGATATTTTTCAAATATATTTCAAAGCATCAACTATCAAGACAACACCAATCCTAACTTAAGCACCTTCAAAGATATGTTTCTAAAACATTTTTCACAACATTCTTGTGTCATTTCCATAGCCTCTTTCCTTTTAAAACAAATCATTTTCAAAATTAGTTCACAAATCAACTAACTCAACTAAATTTTCACAACTTGTTTTCAAAACATTTCAAGGCAACAAAGCAAAACACCATAACCAACACACTGTCCAACATAGATTTAATGTGTTCCAAAAACAAGGGTTTTGAGAATTCTTTTCAAAGTAATCATTTCCAGAACACTAGAATTATAACCATAATCATTGCCAAAAATTAAAGAATCATCCCACCAATTTTTATATGACATTCTAGTCCTCCAAAAACTACATTTGCATAAAACATAAACCACAATCATACTAACTAATGCATATCTATCTTACTAGTCTTAATATTATTCTAAGCATATTATCTAATACCTAAGCACACAATTTTAACATCAAGACCTCATGCTTCTCATGTTTCAAGAATAGGAAAAATTCCAAAACAACAAGTTACACATACTTACACAAAACTATAACCTAAATCATGTCATAATCATGTTAGAAATTTAAAGAACCTCTTGATCAATTCCTACATGTCATTCTAGTTCCTCAAGAACCAAATTTTGCATAAACATCAACTAACACCTATGCTACTTCATGCATATTCATTCCAACAACCTTAAAATTAACCAAGACATATAATCTTAACACCTAGATACATGCTTCAACATCATTTAATCAATTCCTTTCCTTCATCAAAAAACAATTAAAACATAATTCATGGCTAATCCTAAATTCAAGAATCAATTGTTTCATTAAAATTACTCAACCCAAGTCCCAATTCAAAAACTAACAATTAAACTAGCAACAAAAACACCTCATAAGCATGAAACAACAATTAATTGAATTGATTCACACAAGGATCACACAAATCCCTCTTTTCCCCCTTAGGGTTTCACCTGGGGTTCCAAAATTAGAGATTATGGTGCTCATTTCCATCATAGTACACAATCAAGCATTTAAATGACACAAAAATTAAGAGCCAAAACAAGGGAGACCACTACCTCCTCCTATCAAGAAGCTCGCAGTCAGGGCTGTTTTGGGAAGAAGGATGTTGCTCTCAACCTTGCTTAAATGATGAACTAAAGAGTGCTTGGAGAGAAGAAGTAATGAGTTGCAAGAAAGGAGGAAGAATGAAGGAGAAATAGTTCAAGGATGAGGCATGGAAGCCATGGATGCTCTCAAGCTCTTTCCCTCTCAAGAAATGAAGAAGATGAGGAAAAGGGGAGGGGGTCACGGCCCTGCTGAAAACAAAAAGGGGAGGAGATTAAATCTTGGCTTATTCTTTCTTCTTCATTCATGGGTAATTTTGGAGAGAAGAAAAATAAAATGGAGAAGTAAGAGGGGATGAGACTCACGGCCTGACCAAGAAAAAATAAGGGGAGGAAAAATAAAAATGGGTGAGAAGGGAAGGAAGTCACGCTGCAGGGGAAGAAAAAGGGGTGGGTCTAGGCTTCCATTCCTTTCTTCATCTCACTTAAACATAACACTTAAAATAAGTAAAATGAGTATTGGGTGGCAAAAAGGGGAGGTCTCGGCCTGATTAAAGAAATGGGAAGCAATAAAAACTAAAGCTAAACAATTTACTTGGTTAAAACAAGCTTTAAAAATAAACACAAAATAAACCACCACTTAAGTGACACCTAACTTACAAGTGAGATGCTAATCCCATCAATGAGTCTAACCCATCCAATCTCAAGTCTCTCATGATTACCCTCCAAGTCTAGAGTCTTAAGGGTACTAAAAACACGGCGTCGAATAACCGCGTTACCGATTAATTCTCTTGCCGATAAATTCACGAAAACTAATTTGCTGAGAAATTAATTTACCGTGTGATAAAATATCACCATAATTAATAAAAACAATCTAAAACACTCAAAAATAATCACGGCAAGTCACAATTCGATTTTCATCGAAATCGGAGTTCGTTTTAAATTTTAATGCGGATAAAATTTACCCGGCAATTCGAAACGCGACGAAACTTCGTTAGAGTTTTTCGACGATTTTCGAACCATGAATTAATATTAAATATTAATTCTTAAATTTAATTTCATCTTGGTTTAATTCAATCAATTTCTTAGTCAACAAAATACGCGTTACCGCGTCACACAGAAAACTTAGAATAAGTATAATTGATGAATTCTCTTTAAAAGCGACATCGTCTGTACGTCAATTAATTCGAATTGACATCATGAATAATAATTATTTATAATAAATAAATTATTCAAAATAAGTCAAAATAATTCCACGTACTCTCAGTAAATCATTGAGGTGATCAATCTCTATGACTTATCTTAAGTATTCAGGATTTTATTGCTAAAATCACTTTTCAAAAAAATTGGGATGTTACATTAGGAGTGACTTTAAACAATTGATTGAAGGGGTGAGAGTGGAGTGAGGAAATATATGATGTGAGGGATGTGTTTGAGGAGGTAGAAGTTAGTGGTAAGGGAAATGTAAGTGTTTTGGATTTTGTGGTTGTCTGGGAGGTTTGTGGTTTGGAGGATAGAGGTTGTGTGGTGATAAGGGCAGTGGTTTGTGTTTTAGTGGGAGGTGGTTGTGAGGAGTGTGTTTGTGGTAATGAAACAAAAAGTGGTGGTGCAGGAATGACATTATCAGAATGAAAAACAGTAACTGAATCATCAATGGTAAAATCCAGTACCTTTGGCTCAAGCTTCTTAGAGAGCCTAACTAGTTTCATTCTCTTGCCTCGACGGACAACAGCAGGAGGAGTAGGTGGAGGAACTTGCTTCCTTGGGCCAGATGCTAAAATGGGCTTTTCAGTTTCTGCCTTTCTCTTTTTCTCCATTATGCTTATGATAGGGACTCGATCCTCATTATCTTCTGGTTCATATCTCCTTTCAGGTGCAGGAGGCACCTTCTGCTTCTTACTTCTTGTCTCCCTGGCTGGAGACTCGCCAGTTCTCTTCACACCAGACACTGAGCTTCTGGTGGGTTTCTTCACAGTTTCACTAATAGTAGCACTAGCTTCTTCTTCTTGTTGCTCCTGTTTCACTTGTTTCATCCTTTCACCAGTGACCAACTACATTCTAACCAAACTGTATACACCACAAATGTCAGGACGAACAATGGTGCATACTCCAAAGTATTTGTCTCTTTCTTCTTCTTTCAAAGCTCCAAGCTTTCTTGCGATTCCATCCTTAATCATCATTGTAGTAAGAAGTACACCATAAGGAATCTTCTTGTAGATTTTTTTCCTGTCAGCAGAGTCCTTCCTTGAACTTACAATAGCATGGACCATATTGTTATAGATCAATCTAGGCAAGTTCACCTTCTGCCCTGCCATGTAAGTCCTCATAATGAACTTATGTTCATAGGTCACGATGTCACTCGACCCAACCTTCAGAAGAACACTCTTGGCTATAATCTTATGAAGCACCCTGAAGTGACTCTTCAGATGCTTGGCAGCAGGAGTTTCTCCAGATTCCTTCAACTGTATGTAGTTCTCAAACAAAGCTTCATTTACCTCCTTCATTCCATTGAAGGTATTTTCCAAACCATTATAGAAATTGTACGTAATCACCAGTTTGAAACCATTAACATAGCCTTCGATTATACCACCTTTGAGCAGAGTAATACTTCCCCAGAGTTCCTTAACAACAGTAATCATAACTTCAACAGCAGAATCCCAAATGAAGTAATTAGTCCAACCCATAGCCTTAAATCCCCCGTCGAAGTCAAAACCGTAAAACTTAAATTTTTCCAAGTCAATCCTATTCTCATTCAGGAGTTTTCCTTCCGCCATGGTGTTGTGGATAGCATAGTGTTGTCCGACCTTAAGATTTGCCATGGTTGCAGTATAGGAGTGGATGATGGAGGTTTAGGGTTTTAGAAAGAACAAACAGAGAGAGAGAGAGAGAAAACAGTTTTTCATAGACAAAACAGAGTACAGAGTGGTGCGAAATAGTGGAGTAGTGGGAAAGTTTTGATGAAATGGTACAGTTACCTTTTTCAAAACCTCTTCACATTTCCTTTGATTAAAAATAAATCAAAAAGAAAATAAAAAATAAAGATTCCCATTTTCATTAAATGCAGTTGTCAAAATAAAGTAAAATCAAGTAAAAGATTTTATTGAAAACATAAAATTAATCATGACTCAGTAGGTGTGATGAGGCTTTAGTCTCACACGCGCGTGACACGTGTGTGCTCGGACGCACGCAACCAACTCACCAGACGTTGAGTTATGCAATGTGAATGACATATCATATGTGTACACATGTGAATGCTTATGCCATACCAGATGCTGAAGGATACATTTCACAAGACGCTGAGATTAATCATTCTTCTATAAGATAAAAATTTAAATTTCTTCTTATAAAATTGAATCTATCTTCAGCAAGGGGTTTTGTGAAAATGTCAGCCCACTGATGATCAGTGTCTACAAATTTAATTTCAAGTACACCCTTCTAAACATAGTCTCTTATGAAGTGATGCTTAATCTCAATGTGCTTTGCTCTAAAATGCAATATTGGATTTTTAGTAAGACAAATTGCAGATGCATTGTCACAAAAGATAGGAATGTTACTCTCTTTTATCAAGTAGTCTTCAAGCTGATATTTCATCCGCAGAAGTTGAGAACTGCAACTTGCTGCTGAGATGTATTCATCTTCTGCTATTGAGAATGCAATGATGCTTTGTCTTTTGCTTGACCAAGACATAAGATTTGCTCCAAGGAATTGGCAGTCTACACTTGTGCTCTTTCTTTCAATCCGGTCTCCAACAAAGTCAGCATCACAGAATCCTACTAACTTGTAATCTTTTGATTTCTTATAAAACAAACCAAGATTAGTAGATCCTTGTAAATATCTAAATATTCTTTTAACAAAACTCAAGTGTGATTCTCTAGGATCAGATTGAAATCCAGCACACAGGCAGACGCTGAACATAATATCAGGTCTTGAAGCAGTAAGATAAAGTAGAGATCCAATCATACCTCTATACATTTTCTGATCTACCTTCTTACCAGTTTTATCTTTAATAAGGATATAAGTAGGATGCATAGGAGTACACATTGGCTTGCAATCCACCATCTTGAATTTCTTTAGCAATTCCTTGATGTATTTGCTTTGATGTATATAAATACCATCATTGCATTGCTTGATTTGAATTCCAAGAAAGAACTTCAATTCTCCCATCATGATCATTTCAAATTCGGTCTGCATTAACTTAGAAAATTCTTTGCAAAGACTTTCATTAGTAGCTCCAAAAATGATATCAGAAACATAAATTTGAACAAGTATAAAATGCTTGTTTAATATTTTTCTAAATAGAGTAGTGTCTACTTGACCTCTGGTAAAACCATTTTTCATTAAAAAAGAACTTATTCTATCATACCAAGCTCTAGGAGTCCGCTTAAGACCATAAAGAGCCTTTTTAAGCTTAAAGACATGTTCAGGAAATTCAATGTCTTCAAATCCAGGAGGTTGTTTTACATAGACTTCCTCAGTTATAAAACCATTCAAGAAAGTATTTTTCACATCCATTTGATAAAGAATTATCTCATGGTGTGCAGCATGAAAGTAAAATGCGAATAGCTTGTAACCTTGCAACTGGTGCAAAAGTTTCAGTAAAATCTATACCTTCTTCCTGTGAGTAACCTTGAGCAACTAATCTTGCTTTGTTTCTCACTACCTTACCATCTTCATCAAGCTTGTTTCTAAATACCCATTTAGTACCAATAGCTTGTTTATCTTCTGGTAGAGTGACTAACTTGCAAACATCATTTCTATGGAATTGATTCAACTCTTCTTGCATAGCCAGAATCAAACCTTCATCTTCCAATGCTTGATCAATCGTCTTAGGTTCCATCTCAGAGAGTAGTACAAGATCTGCATGCTCTTTGAAAGAGGATTTTGTTCTTACTCTATCTCCAGGTTCTCCTATGATTTGATCCTTAGGATGATTGATTTTGTATCTCCAACTTTTTCTGGCTTCAGCTTCTGCTCGAGTAGAATTCTGTGTCTAGTTGTCACCACTGGGCGCTGAAGACGCAGGATCACTATTTGATGTACCACCAATATCTAAACCTGAAAATAATTCATCTAACTCTGACATCGCAGTGTCAGGCTTTTGTCATCAAACTTGACATGAATGGATTCTTCCACTATCAAAGTTTCTTTATTGTATATTCTAAAAGCTTTAGATATTTCAGAGTATCCCAAAAAGATTCATTTGTCAGCTTTGGAATCAAACTTACTAAGTTGATCCTTAGTATTCAGAATATAACATATGCAATCAAAGGGATAAAAATAAGAAATATTGGGTTTTCTACCCATCCACAGTTCATATGAAGTCTTCTTCAAAATTGGTCTAATAAAGACTCAGTTTTGAATATAACAAGCTGTGTTTACTGGTCCTGGTCATTTCTTGGAGGGACCTATTTTTCCTTTCTACAACATCATTTTGTTGTGGTGTTTTAGGAGAGGAGAAATTGTGGGAAATGCCATTTTCTTCACAAAATTTTTGAAAGCTTTCATTTTCAAATTCTCCCCCATGATCACTTCTAATTGAAGAAATAGAAATCCCTTTTTCATTTTGAACTGATTTGCAAAAAAAGTAAATACCTTGAATGACTCATCCTTGTGGGCAAGGAATCTAACTCATGTCCATCTAGTAAAATCATCAACAATGACTAACCCATATTTCTTTCCAGTTAAAGAGGTTATCCTTATTGGACCAAAAAGATCAAGATGCAAAAGCTCATGTGGTCTAGAGGTTAAAACAACATTTGTAGAATGAAAAGAAGTTTTAACTTGTTTGACATGCCTCACAGAGAGCATCGGATTGGAATTTAAGATTTGGTAAACCTCTAACCAGACTGTGCTTGTTTAATTTTAAGATTAATCTCAAACTGGCATGGCCCAATCTTTTACGCCAAGTCCATTGCTCATCTTCAACAGACATTAGACACTTGACATCTTGTTTTGCAAGTTCAGAAAGATCAATTTTATAAATATTTTGTTCTCTCTTTGCAGTAAAGAAAATAGGGCCATCTTTCTTGCTTTCTACTGAACGTCCAGTTTCTGTAAAAATAACATCATAACTATTCTCACATAATTGACTTATGCTCAATAAGTTATGTTTTAGTCCTTTAACATAGAGAGCATTATCAATAGAGGGAAAAGAGCCTTTACTAATGTGATCAATTCCAACTATTTTACCTTTTTAGTTTCCCCCGAAACCAATAAATCCTTCTTCTTTTGGTCTTAGCTCTTGGAACATATGCTTTTCTCCCGCCATGTGACGTGAGCATCTACTGTCTAAGTACCAAGATAGGTGTGTTGACCTTGTTGCTAAGCATGTCTGCAACATAGACTATTTTGTCTTTAGGTACCCATATCTTTTTGGGTCCTTTCTTGTTAGTTCTTGAAGGATATTTGCCCTTCTTAATCTTAAAAACAGTACAGGCACTTTTCAAATGACCAGGTTTGTTACAGTAAGTACAATGCAAGCATTCACTGTGATCATTGGATTTATCAGATGCTGAATTTTCATTTTCTAAAGACGGTTCATCTGATATGTAACCATGATCTTGAGTTGTTGTTTTACTGACCCCCTAAATCATTGAAACTTGCTTGCTTTGAGTTATACTTTCTGCAAGAAACTTTTGAAAGGCATATTCATAATCGTTTGATTTACTCTTAGGATTGCCTTTAACTTTAGAGCTTTCAGCTAGATAGCTCTCAGCTTCTGATTGCTTGTCAGAATAGGAATCATGCATTATTACCTCTTCAACTTCTTCTTCAGAGTGTAAGTCGGTGTTTGCCATGAGGGCAAGATTGGCTTCTTCTTCATTTTCATCCTCAGAGGATAATAGGTCCAGGTCTTCCCATGTAGCCATTAGACTCTTCTTCTTTCCCTTGAAAGAACTCCTTGTGGGCTTTTCCTTAAGATTAGGACATTCAGATTTGAAGTGTCTCGGCTTTTTACATTCATAGCAAACATCTTGGCTTTTGTCTTTGCTTTCCTTCTTGTCCTTGACATCTTTCTTCTGGAATTTTCTTCTGATGTTTCTTTTCTTCCACATTCTTTGGGTCTTCTTAGATATGAACGCAAGCTCATCATCTGTTTCATCATTATCTCCTTCTGAAGTTTCATCTTCTGATTCTTCTTCAGCATGAAGGGCTTTAGAAGAACTGGATTTGTGCTTATTGACTTTCAAAGCAATAAACTTGCTCTTCTTCACAGGTTCTTCCTCATTCAGCTCAAATTCATGAGCTTTCAGAGAACTCAAAAGATCTTCAAGTCGTAAGACATTTAAATCTTTTGCTTCTTCAATAGCAGTGACTTTGGGTCTCCACTGCTTGGTCAAACTTCTCAGGATCTTTTTCACATGGTCAATAGTGGTATAACTTTTTCCAAGGGTCTGTAACCCATGAACAAGTGTTTGGAACCTTGCAAACATAGATTCAATGTTTTCACCATCTTCCATTTTAAACAACTCATTTTGGCGAACAAACATGCTGGCTTTAGTTTCTCTTACTTGGGCAGAGCCCTCATAGGACAAAACAAGAGAATCCCAAATTTCATTGGCAGTATCAAATTTGGTACATTTATTATATTCTTTTTCTGACATAACACAAATAAGAATGAATCTAGCTTTTTGATTGAGCTGATATCTCTTTTTCTACTCATCATTCCAATTTTCTCTAGCTATGGCAACTCCAGCAATATTAGTGAGTATAAGGTATCCACTTTCAACTATATCCCATAACTCAAGTTGTTGTGTCTCAAAGAAAGCTTTCATCTTATCTTTCCAGTAGTCAAATTTTTCTCCAGTAAATAGAGGAGGACGGTTCATGTGACCACCTTCTGCAGACATGTTCACAAGTATATGATCTTTTCTCTTAACACTGTTAAGTGCTCAACCAAGAGGCCGAGCTCTGTACCAACTGAATGTGAACACAAGAAGGGGGTTGAATTGTGTTGAAAACTTTTCGTAACCATTAAGTTAAAAACACTTTTGAACACTTGTTTTAACAGCTGATTGATATCGGATGCTGAAGTTCAATCAGACGCTGGAAAATAATTTCTGAAAACTTGTTTTTCTTTTCAAGATAAAACTAAATGTGAAGCAGTAAAGCAAGAGACGCCGAGATTTATACTAGTTCATCACCAAACTGGTAGCTACGTCTAGTCCCTTCGTTCCTGAAGGATTTTCCACTATAATCAACTGATTACAAATTTTCTTAAGAGTATTCTTCTGTCACAAAATTGACAATACATTTAACTTCTCAAAACGACTCAGTACGTTCGAGCCTTTGAGGAACTAAGCCTGTAACTAGGCAATACAACTTTCACAAAGTATTTTCTTTTGAATACAATTAAATAACTCTCAGAGAGGATGAAAAGATTAAGCTCAAAACAATAGCTTTCTAAAAGAAAGAGCATAAGATGCTGAAGTTCAGTTCTTGGTTTCCAGAAACTTGGCACGAAACTTGATTGCTCACTTGAGTAATAGCTCTTTCAGAATGTAGTTTCTAGCAACCTTCTCAATGAATACCTTGGGGTATTTATAGGAGTCCTTGAGGGTATTACCGTTGCAGATAATTTTGGCTCCAAATCATTGGGTGAGGTATTTTGAAAAAGCATGTCCTTTTCTTTATTTCTAGAGAATATCAGAATAGTACACATTTCCGTTATGATACTATCTGCTTTTCACAATTGCCTTGTACAAATTTTGTCTTATTCTAAAGGTGTCACCTTTGATACCTCGTACATAAGAATGAGCACACAAAATCAAATTCGAATTCCGTTCTAGAATAGCTGAGGTAAAAGAGCACAAACGTGACCATCGCATGCTTCATTGATAAGACCAGATGCTCGCTCAGAAGTCAAGACGGACAGTCACAGCAACTGAAAACCACGTGTCATAATATAACACTACCGGATGCTCGCTATACATAAGACACTGGAGTGAACCGGATGCAGACACACATGGAATGTATTCAAACTCTTGTGAATTTCTTCTTCTTGCTTGAGTGAGTTATAAAACATAAGTGATTTTAATACCTGCAGATTTGAAGACTTATTAGAAGATAAATTGTTCACCTGTAAATACTTTGTTGTCATCAAAATTAATGAGGGTCTAAACTTCTCAATTGTTTAGGTTCCAACAAATAATTCATTGGGGTTGTAGGAGTTAATCACTTAGCTATTTGCAACAATTAACCATTCACTAGGTATTAGGAGTTGAACCCTAACTCGAAGTATTTAATGTTACAATTGTTAGAACAAAATGTGAAATTGCGCCGACACTCTTAGAGTTTTGATAATAACAAAGACATCAGAAACATGATGAACAATTAAGCTTATAAGTATTTAACAATTTTGCTAAGTGTGCGGGAAAACTTGTTAAATCCAACTAAATACATTAACAAAACAAATGTGTTTATCAAGACAAAAATGAGATCAACAAAGCATTGTCTGAAGATCAACAAAACATCATTTGAAGATCAATAGAGCATCGTCTGAAGATTAATAAAGCAAATACTGAAGTTCAACTGAAGAATTGAAGCATCGTCTGAAGTTCATCTGTAGAAATGACGCACTGTCTGAAGTCAACAACAACATATCAGACTACACTGCATCAGCAACAATACTTTAACTATTGTGTCTGACTTAGAAGATCTCATGAAGACCTAGTTCAAAATTGGTACACTAAATGGAAGTGTCTGAAGTTGTGCTAGATGAATATGAAGACCTAGTTCAGAATCAGAACGCTAAATGGTAGTGTTTGAACTAGATGATGAAGATACATCAAAGATGATGTAACATGAAGATTACAATAAAGAGGACTCAACATCAACAAACAAGAAGAATCAACAACGACAACAATCAACGTCAACAACGAAGAAAACTCAATAATCAACCTGAAGACAACAACAAGAAGATATCCACTTCAACATCAACCTGAACTAACATGAAGAATCTCAATTGCTCATGATGAGTATAGAGATTAGTATTAGGCAACAAACATCATTTATGGTGTCTGATACATAACAATGTCTGACTAGGGAAGTCAAGACAAGTGAAGTCACTCAAGCTCAAATAGAAGAAATCTATCCATCAAGGGATTACAAAGACAAAAAACAAAGAAGCTTAATTGAAGATATACGGACATATGGAAATTTCTGATGAAGTCAACGTCTGACGAAGTCTTAGTGGTACAAGCATATTCAAGAATCATTGTCTGTCTATTGACATAAAGACAAGTTAACATCCATGTATCTGGTACAAGCTTACAATGAAGAAAATACAAACTTGTGTCTAACAAGTTACTCAGAGCAGTGACTGTACTACTGTCTGATAAAAGGAAAGAACAATTGTCTGCCTTTCATCTTTGAAGACCAGGAAGACTTATTAAATGACAAAGGGCAAACGAAACTTAAACTCAAATATTGCTAACAATCATGGGATAGCCGTTGAAGAGTAAAACTACTTTTCAATACAAAGATAGCTGTTTAAAGTGTGTCAATACGAAAATTCCTACAAGACAAGCAACAACTATATTTCTCGAAGAAATAAATCTCAAGTCTCAACGATAACATTTCAAATTGCCGAAGACTATAAATACTGAAGAACTTAACAAAAGACTAAAGGTGAACATAAGAAGGGGGTTGAATTGTGTTCAAAACTTTTCGCAAACTTTAAGTTAAAAACACTTTTGCACTCTTGATTTTAAATCTGTAAGTTATCGGTGTTGGAAAATGACCAGACGCTGGAATTGAAGTTTTAAGAAAACTTGTTTTTCTTTGCAAGATAAGAGTAAATGTAAAGCAATAAGGCAAAAGACACAGAGATTTATACTAGTTCATCACCAACTTGGGAGCTACGTCTAGTCCCTTCGTTCCCGAAGGATTTCCACTATAATCAACTGATTACAAATTCCTTAAGAGTATTCTACTGTCACAAACTTGACAATACTCTTAACTCCTCAAAACGACTCAGTACGTTCGAGCCTTTGAGGAACAAAGCCTTAACTAGGCAGAACAACTTTTACAAAGTAATATTCTTTTGAATACAATCAAATAACTCTCACAGAGAGTATGAGAAGATTGAGCAAAATAACAAATAACTTTCTAAAAAAAAGAATATCAGACGATGAGGTTCAATTCTTGGTGTCCAGAAACTTGGCATGAAACTTGATTGCTCACTTGAGTAATAGCTCTTTCAGAATGTAATTTCTAGCAGTTTTTGGTAACCTTTTTCAATGAATACCTTGGGTATTTATAGGAGTCTCTGAGGGGTATAACCGTTGCAATAAATTTCAGCTCCATGCCATTGAGTGCGGTAATTTTAAATGCTGTCCTTTTCTTTCTTTCCAGAGAATATCAGAATACTATGCATTACCATTCTTGTACTATCTGTTTTCACAATTGCCTTGTACGAATTTTGTCTTATACTAATGGTGTCACCTTTGATACCTCGTACATCAAAATGAGTGCATAAAATAAAAATCGAATTCCGTTCCAAATAGCTGAGGTAGGAGAGCATAAATGTGACCATCACGTGCTTCATTAATAGATCAGATGCTCGCTCAAAATAATGGACGAACGCTCGCAGTAATTGAGTAATCCACTTGTCAAAGAATAACATTACCGAACGCTCGCTATACACAAGACGCTGGAGTGAACCGGATGCTGACACACATGGAATGTATTCAATTTTTTGTGAATTTCTCCTTTTTGCTTGAGTGACTTATAAAGCGTGAACAATTTTAATACCTGCACACTTCAAGACTTATTAGAAGATAATTTGTTCACTTGCAAGTACTTTGTTATCATCAAAATTAATGAAGGTCTAAACTTCTCAATTGTTTAGGTTGCAACAATCTCCCATTTTTTGATGATGACAAATATCCAAGGTTGATGAACAATTTAATTTCAAAAGAAAAGTTTCAAGGGTTTCCCCATGAGTTCAAAAACTCAGATAAAATTAAATAATTCAGGTATTAGAGTGATTGTTAATGATCAGAGCATTGTGATCATAAAAGGCATACAAGTATCAGAGGATATATTCAATTAAATGATGAGAACGGATGCTGAGATCATTGTACCAATACCAAATATACTCAAACAATTTTCGAGGATCAAATGCTGAAATTCATTGTACCAATTACAATAAAATTGTGCCAGCAAATGATTAATGATTATCAGAGCACAAGACAATGAATATCAATGAGTATCAGAACAACAAATTACATACAATGAATATGTTATGAAATGATTTATGCATGACATGTGTGATACTTCAGCATGTTCATCAGACTTTCAACGTGTTCATCAGACCTTTCTTTTACTCTCCCTTTTGTCATCAGACAAAAAGAGTGTAAAACATATCATAGTCAAAACAGTAAGTAATAATACCAGAAAAATTTGAAGATAAAGGTCAGATCAAATATATTTGTACAAAAAAAAAAATAGATAATTATACCAAAAGTTAACACAAAATTAAAATATTTGAAATAAAATAAAGTGTTTTTAGGGGTTTTGTGGAGGAGGCAGAATTTGATTGAGGCGTTCCATAAGAAGGTTCACAGTGCTTTCTAGCTGGTTCACCTTCTGATTTGTAGCCATGATAGCTTCAAATTCAGCTCTAGGCAATATGACAACATCATTTGCAGCAGAAGGAGCAGGAGCAGCTTCTGGAACAGGTTCAACAATAACAGCTCGTTGAGATTCCAGCTTCTAGTGCTCTGCTAGCACTGCCTGTGACAAACTCAGTTTCAAATTCTTTCTTTCCTTGGCCCTTTGAAAGATACCATCATTTGGTAAGCTCCATTTGATGATTTTTCCTAGCTTCTGTTTCTTAATTTCCATAGCCCATTCCCATATTTGCACAATCTCTTCAGGGTAAAGCATACGAAGAAAGATAGTTTCCCTGTGCTTAAGCAGATCTTCAACATTTGCATCAAATTTTGCAAAAGCATCTTCTCCAAAATTGCTTCTTATAAAAACTCCCATTCCATCAAAAATGAAGATAAATCCTTCATTTTCAGCCAGGTACAACCTATGCAAATTCTCCCTATCATCATCTTCAATATTGAGAGACCTAAAGTGAGGTAGAATGGCTTTGTCTTTCCAAGACATAGTCATTTTACACCAACTGAGTCCAATATCAAAGTGTTTGCATATAACAACCCATTGGTCTTCAATTTTCATTACACTTAGAGGCCTAATAACAGAGCACATAAACATGTCATCAAAATGAACAACAACAAGGTTTGTGTCTGTTACCCTACTGATAGAGCCAACAGTAGGGATGGTTGCCTTTTCTCCGTTACAGCAGCCAAAAGAACCAGTTTTCCAATCATCTCCTTTGAGCAGGTTTAGATACACACGCCGAGCATGGTCTTCAGATAGCTTCTTAACCGGAAGCTCAGAGAATGCTTTGACATCATATTTCCCAGGAGCTTCTTCATACTCCTTGATACCAATAGATGTTGGAAGTTTATCAGGAGCTGGTTCCTTCCTTTTACCAGGGATAGACTGGGGTAGCCACCATTGCCTATCAAGCACAATCTTTACAGATGCTGAGGTGGGATCTTTGTTCAGATAAACCAATTCCATCTTCTTCATTTCAAGGCAGTGAGCCATGAATGACTTTTCATCATCTGTGATCCATCTTTCACATTCCTTTAGAGTGAGAGGTCCATGTTATGGCAAAACATGAGGAAGATCAACAGAGAAAGGAATAACTCCTCTTTTTGAAAGAGGTCTTAACCTTCCACCAAATGACCTTTCCACTTTCTCACCATCTTCAAAGACAATGAGGCTTGAACGAGGGGCAATCTCCAGTCTTGCAAACCCAAAGGTGAATGTCTTCAAGTGCCACGTAGAAAGGAGATCATAGATGGAATGATACACTTCTTCTTTTACAAACCGTGGTTTGTTTATAGATGACACAGATTTCTTGACACCATGGTAGTTGGTAGGTTTGAGAGTGAGAGAAAGTGGGAGAGGGGAAGTCATCTTGACTTTGTCTGTTTTGGTTTGGTTTGGAGGGATTTTGAAGAGTAGGTTGAAAGGGTGAGAGTGGAGTGATGAAATGTATGTAGTGAGGGATATATTTGATGAGGGTTGTGATGAGGGAAATGTAAGTGTTCTGGACTTAGTGGTTAATTGGGAGGTTTGTGGTTTGGTTGATGGATGTTGTTGAGTGATAAAGGCAGTGGTTTGAGATTTGGTTTTTGTGATTTTCTTGGCTAGTATTTTGGAGTGTGATGGTTGTGTGGAGTGTGTTTGTGGTGATGAAACAGAGAGTGGTGGTGCATGAATAGTATCATCAGAACCAAAGGTAGTAATGTAATCATCAATGGTAAAATCTAGTAACTTTGCGTTAAGCTCTGAGTGCCTAACCAATCTCTTTCTTTTTCCTTGTGGGGCAGCAGCAGGAGGAGGAGGTGTAGGAACTTGCTTCTTAGGGCCAGACGCTGAAATAGGCTTTTCAGCTTCTGCCTTTCTCCTTTTCTCTATAATGCTTCTGATGGGGACTCGGTCATCATCATCTTCTGGATCGTCTCTCCTTTTCTCAATACTCCACCTCTTTCTCTACACACTCACTCTGTTTTTGTCTGCGAAAACTGCTCTCTCTCTCTGTGTGTGATTTCTCTGAAACCTTAAACCTCCATCACCTACTCTCTTACTGCAACCATGACTGATGTTAAGGTCGGACAATACACTGCTATCTTCGACACCATGACAGAAGCAAAAGTATTGACTGAGAACAGAATCGACTTGAAAAGTTTCAAGCTTCATGGATTTGATTTAGATGAAGGTTTGACGAATCTGGGGTGGAAAAACTACTTCCTTTGGAACCTGTTGATGTTATAGTTAATGCTATCAAGAAAGTCTGGGGAAACGTTCATATGCTTCCGGGTGGAATAGTTGAAGGTCATGTCAGAGGTTTCAAGTTGGTGTTCACTATAAACACCATCGTCGATACCATTAAGTGCCCCTTTGAAGGCATTAGTTACTATGCTGGTTGGGAAGACGCTTTCAGAGGAATGGTAAATGTCAACGAGGCTCTGTTCGAGAACTATCGCTAGTTGAAAGAAAATGATGTAACTCCCTCTGCCAAGGATCTGAAAAGTCATTACAGAGTTCTACACAAAATTATCGCTAAGAGCGTTATTCTGAAGACTGGGTCAAGTGACATAGTGAACTATGAGCAGAAGTTCATTATGAAAAATTATATGGCTGGTCACAAAATCAACTTGCCCAGGTTGATTTTCAACAATATTGTCAATGCGCTTATTGGTTCAAGAAAGGGTTCTACTGACAAGAAGAACATTATCAAGGTTATTCCTTATGAGAGTTCTTCTTACTACAATGATGGTTAAGGATGGAATTGCGAGAAGGCTTAGTGCCTTGATAAACAAAGAAGAAAGAGATAAGTATTTTGGAATTGGTGCTATTGTTCGTCCTGAGGATTTTGGAGTCAATAGCTTGGTGAGAATGAAATTGATCAATGCTGATATGATCAAGAAGGTGAAAAAGGAACAAGGAGAAGGAACAGAAACTAAAGTTAGTAAAGAAGCTGAAACAAAACCCACCAGAAGTTCAGTATCTGATATCCACCTTCCACACTCTTCAAGAGTCAGTGGTTCATTCTGTGGAAGTGACAGAGGTAGGTCAAATGACAAGGGGACAATTCCATGGTTTGGAGGAGGCCTGAGTCTTCCACCGAAGGACATCTTGATGATATGATGTAGCTAAAAGGAGGAATCTCAAACCTTGCAACTCCAGAAGTAAAAGTCATGAGATGCCATAAGGAGAGGTGATCATAAATAGAATGATACTCTTCTTCTCTAATGGGAACAAGTCATTTAGGCTTTAGTCTAATCCTTGACGGACCAAAGTAGGTAGTATCAATTGTGGAGGGTGTTGATGATGATGTGGAAGTGGAAATGGAAGTGGGAGTGATTGTTGTGTTTCTGTGAATGGTTGGAAATCTATAAAGTTGATTGAAAAGGTGAGAGAGGGATAAGGCAATTTTTGAGGTGAGGGAGGTGATAGGAGAAGAAATGGATAGAGGTTTGTATATGGTTAGGGTTTCAGAAGTGGAGGATGAAGAGGTGGTAATGGTAGGTTTAGGTGTTTGGTTTGCTAAATACCAGGAAATCCCTGATGAGGTAACCACAAGTTTGATGGATTGAGGATGAGATGGTGATGGAGTTTTTTGAGGTAGAGTGATAGCAGGAGTGGACAGTGTTTCGGACTTCGATACTGTTAAAGTACCATAAAGTGGATGTGGTTTCTTCTTGATGGTTATGCAGGGATGTTATGGTGTTGGTGGTTTGGTAGGTGGGATTTATGGTGATGAAACAGATAGAGATGGTGCAGTGATAGGGTCATCTCTATCATATGCAACAACAGAGTTATCAGTGAAGTCAAGTATCTTTGGCTTCTCAGAAAGCTTGATTAATCTCCTACGCTTGGATTGTCTTTGTTGGGTCACAGCAGGAGGTAGAGCAGGAGTTTGCTTCTATGGACCAAATGCAGAAGTTTGTTGGACAGCTTCTGCCTTCCTTTTCTCAAGTATTCTCTTAATAGGAGCTTTGCCTTCATCATCATCATCATCATCGTGTGGTACAGGCACAGTAGGCAGCTTCTTCTGTAACTTGCTTATGGTTATCTTGACCAGAGGCTCATCATGCCTTTTCACACCAGAAACAGAACTTTTTGGTGAGCTTCTGGTGGGTTGCTTTTGAGTCTCAGCAACTGGAGCAAGTGCCTGGGTATCACCAACAGCAGCAGCTTCATCTTCTTCCTTGATTTTTCGAATTAATTTGGAAGAACACAAACCCGTTCTGACTAGGTTTTGTTTCCCAAACACATCAGCAAGAGTAATTGCCCTCTTTCCAAAGTATTTTTCTTTATCCTCTCCTGTTAAAGTTACCAGCTTTTCCACAATTCTTTGTTTCTTCATGAGTTCAGAGAGAAGAACAGCATAGGAAATGGTTTTGTAGATATTCTTCCCTTTAGAGTATCTGGTCCTTGAAGATGCGACAACATAATTCAGTGTGGTCATTATCAACCTTGGCAGGTTGATTTTATTAACAGCTATGTAGTGACTCATGATGAATTTTTGTTCACGATTCACTATATCAGATGGACCGGCCTTCAAAATAACACACTTGAAGAAGCTTGTGAAGCACTCTGTATTCAGCCTTCAAATTGATGGCTGCAAGGAGTTTCTTCGACGCCTTCAGTTCGTGGTAGTTTTCAAACAAAAACTCATCAACAGCTTCTTAACCATTGAACATTGTTTCCCATCCTTCAAAATAGTTTAACCCTTCATCAGGGTATTCAATGAGTTCAGCAATGGCCTTTGGAGTTACCACCAACTCAAATCCTTTAATATGTCCCTTAAGGAGGCTTCCAACATGTAGTCTAGCGTTGCCCCAGAATTTTCTAATAGCATTGAGAAGCACATCCTTTACTTCCCATTGAAAGTAGTTTCTCCAACCCATGCGAGTCTATATGTCTCTGAAGTCAAAACCAAATCTTGCCAAGTGGTTTAAATCAACCCTAATCTCAACAAGAACTCTTCCGTCAGTCATGGTGTTGAACATGGTTGTGGTCTCACACACGAAAAACATCGTCAAAGTAGCAGAGTAGAG
The DNA here is from genome assembly GCA_037113605.1 of Calophaca sinica. Classification (NCBI taxonomy): domain Eukaryota; kingdom Viridiplantae; phylum Streptophyta; class Magnoliopsida; order Fabales; family Fabaceae; genus Calophaca; species Calophaca sinica. The sequence goes on from CM073734.1 coordinate 46,199,799, forward strand.
GAGCTTGATGGAGGTTTGAGGGTTTTGGGGGAGAGAGAGCAGTTTGCAAAAGAAATAGAGGGAATGCATAGTACGAAAGTAGTGGGAAAAGTAGTGGTGTAATGGGAAAGGTTTTGAACAAATAGTACTACTTCTTTTGTAAAATCGTTTCAATTTTCAAAGAATAAAAAATAAATCAAATATAAAATAAAATACAAAGATTCCTTTCATTTAATGCGCAGTTGCCAAAATCAAAAGTTACGCAGTAAAAACTTTATTGAAAACATAATTAAATCATGACTCAGTAGGTAAGGAAGGGACGCTTCAGTACGCATGTATTTGACACGTGCGTGACCAGATGACACATATTCATCAGATGTTGAGTGATGCAAAGTGAATGACACGTAAGATGCTTACTCATCAAGATGCTGAGATTATACCAGATGCATACGATCAGATGCATGATGCACAAGATGCTGAGATTAATTAATCATTCTTTTATAAGATGAAAGTTTAAATTTCTTCTTATAAAATTGAACCTATCTTCAGCAAGGGGTTTTGTGAAAATGTCAGCCCAATGGTGATCAGTGTCAACAAATTTTATTTCAAGTACTCTCTTCTGAACATAGCCTCTTATAAAATGATGCTTAATCTCAATATACTTTGCTCGTGAATGCAATATGGGATTTTTTGTTTGACATATGGCAGAGTTATTATCACAAAAGATAGGGATGTTACTCTCTTTGATAAGATAGTCTTCTGTTGGAATCAAGTGGATTTAGAAACAATGACCCTTAATTGTTTTGATGATAACAAATAATGAAAAGAACAATTTATCCTCTGATGTGTTTGTTAGTGTGCAAAACTTAGTGAATAAGTATGGAACTATCTCAGAAAGTTGTGCCTCTTGCGCATTTCATCCTCTGAGTATGGCATTAATCATCTGATAAGTGTTGATGACATTAGCGTCTTATAGCCTCACTCTGATGACCATTCTCTGGTAGTCAATGCTCTGGTAGTCAACCCTCTGGTAGACCATCATGCTCTAGTAAGACTACATTGTTGGAATCCAACGTCTAGTACCTCAAGGCTCTGGTATGTGAAAGGCCAAGAAAAACTATGCTGAAGAACTTGCCCCTAGTCCAAGCTTACTCTGGTAAGCAGAGTATCTCAGTAACAAGCATCATCTGGTAAAAAGATGCCTCTGGCTGGAAAACAGACTAAGTGAAGCATTAAAGGCTATTTTATGCATTAAAGAAACTTCATTGATGATCTTTTAGTGTACGAGGAATCAAATGCCAAAGAGAAGTCAACGGATATATCATCAAATGTGTCTTGCTCTGAAAGTGTCCTAAATTCAAAAAGGATCACAACAGGACAGAAACAACTTTTGACAACTGTGTCAGTGTACGGACTGCAAAGTGAAAATGACATGACTCACTAAAAGCCATAAAAAGCGGATCTCAAATTTTGTCCATTGGTGAAAGACCTGTTAGGTCACAACGGCGCTATTTGGAACCCTAGCTATATATACCTTACTCAGTTCACTGAAGAAAGTTAACGATTCTATTACAACAAAAACTGAGACAGTGAGCAACCAAGAAATTATTCCAAGTCTCTAAGACCAAGTGAACTAGCACTTAATCGTTTTATTCTTTCTGTTAGAAAGTTATCTTTTTGCTTAAAGCTTTTCATTGTAAATCCTCTCCACTGAGAGTTATTGTTATTGTTTCAAAGTATTTTTAAACTCTTGTATTTAGCCCAGTAGTGGCTGCATTCCTTAGAGGCTTGACTACACTAAGTCGTTCTAAGAAGTTGAAAGTATAGGCAGTTTGGCAATAGTATACTCTTAAGTGTAATCAGTTGATTATAGTGGAGAAATCCTTCAGTGTGGTGAAGGGACTAGACGTAGCTATTAGGTGATAGTGAACTAGTATAAATCACTGTGTCGTCTTCTCTCTTCTCTTTACTTGTTCTCATTGTTATTTTCGTTTAAGAGTTGTTTTGAAAAGGTTTTAAAAATCATAAGTATTTCAAAAAGATTTCTAAAACCCAATTCAAACCCCCTTTCTTGTGTTTTCATCACGTTCATGTTCAAGTTGATATTTCATCCACAGAAGTTGAGAACTGCAACTTACTGCTGAGATGTATTCAGCTTCTGCTGTTGAGAGTGCAATAGTGCTTTGTCTTTTGCTTGACCAGGACACAAGATTTGCTCCAAGGAATTGACAACCTCCACTTGTGCTCTTTCTTTCAATACTGTCTCCAACAAAATTAGCATCACAGAAACCTACTAACTTGTAATCTTTTGATTTCTTATAATGCAAACCAAGATTAGTAGTTCCTTGTAAATATCTAAAGATTCTTTTTACCGCATTCAAGTGTGATTCTCTGGGATCAGATTGAAACCTAGCACACAAGAAGACACTGAACATAATATCAGGTCTTGAAGTAATAAGATAGAGTAGAGAGCCAATCATACCTCTGTACAGCTTTTGATCTACCTTCTTACAATTTTCATCTTTGCATAAAATGCAAGTGGGATGCATAGGAGTGCACATTGGCTTACAATCAACCATCTTGAATTTCTTGAGCAGCTCCTTGATATATTTTCTTTGATGGATGTAAATATCATCATTGTATTGCTTGATTTGAATCCCAAGGAAGAATTTTTATTCTCCCAACATGCTCATCTCAAATTCAGCCTGCATTAACTTAGAAAATTCTTTGCAAAGGCTTTCGTTAGTAGCACTAAAAATAATGTCATCAACATATATTTGTACAAGTATAAAATGCTTGTTTGAAGTTTTTCTAAACAAAGTGGTGTCTATCTGACCTCTTGTAAAACCATTTTCCATTAAAAAGGAACTTAGTCTATCATACCAAGCTCTAGGATCTTGCTTAAGACCATATAATGGCTTTTTAAGTTTGAAGACATGTTCAGGAAATACAATAGGTTGTTTCACATAGACTTCCTTAGTTATGAAACCATTCAAGAAAGCACTTTTGACATCCATTTGATAAAGAATTATCTCGTGGTATGCAGCAAATGAAAGTAAAATATGTATTGCTTCTAACCTTACAACAGGTGCAAAGGTTTCAGTAAAGTCTATACCTTATTTTTGTGAATACCCTTGAGCAACTAACCTTGCTTTATTCCTTACCACTTTTCCATCTTCATCAAGCTTATTCCTAAATACCCATTTAGTGCCAATAGCTTTTTTATCTTTTGGTAGATTAACCAGCTTCCAAACATCATTGTGTTGAAACTGATTCAACTCTTCTTGCATGGCTAGAATCCAACCTGCATCTTCCAATGCTTCATCAATCATTTTAAGTTCCATTTTAGAGAGTAGTGCAAGATCTGTATGCTCCTTGAAAGAGGATCTTGTTCTCACATTGTCTCCAGGTTCTCCTATGATTGTGTCTGGTTGTCACCACCAGATGCTGAGTTTGCAGGTTCACTGTTTGTTCCACCAATGTCTAAACCTGAAAATAACTCATCTAGCTCTGACATTTCAGTGGTTTCTTGTCATCAAACTTGACATGAATGGATTCTTCCACTATCATGGATTCTTTATTGTATACTCTAAAAGCTTTTGATCTTTCAGAGTATCCCAAAAAGATACTTTTGTCAACTTTGGAATCAAACTTACCAAGTTGATCCTTAGTGTTCAAAATATAACATATACAACCAAAGGGATGAAAGTATGAAATGTTGGGTTTTCTACCCTTCCACAATTCATACGGAGTCTTTTTCAAAATAGGTCTTATGTATACTCTATTTTGAATATAGCAAGCTGTGTTTACAACTTCTGCCAAAAATATTTTGCAATATCAGCTTCATTGATCATGGTCCTGGCCATTTCTTAGAGGGACCTATTTTTCCTTTCTACAACACCACTTTGTTGTGGTGTTCTAGGAAAGGAGAAATTATGGGAGATGTCATTTTCTTCACAAAATATTTGAAAGCTTTCATTTTTAAATTCTCCCCCATGATCACATCTAATTGAAAATACAAATTCATTTTTCATTTTGAACAGCTTTACAGAAAACAGTGAATAACTTGAAAGACTCATCCTTGTGGGCAAGAAATTTAACTCATGTCCATCTAGTATAGTCGTCAACAATGACTAAACCATATTTCTTTCCTGTCATAGAGGCTGTCTTTGTAGGACCAAAAAGATTAAGATGCAGAAGCTCAAGTGGTCTAGAGGTTGAAACAACATTTTTTTGAGTAAAAAGAAGTTTTAACTTGTTTTCCTTTGACATGCCTCATATAGAGCATCAGATTGGTATTTAAGATTCGCAAGCCTCTAACAAGATTATTCTTGTTCAACTTTGAGATTAATTTCAAGCTGGCATGACCTAATCTTTTATGCCAAGTCCATTGCTCATCATCGACAGACATAAGATACTTGACATCTTGTTTTGCACGTTCAAAAAGATCAACTTTGTAAATATTTTGTTTCCTTTTTGCGGTAAAGAATACAGAGTCATCCTTCTTACTTTTTACTACACAACCTTTTTCTGTAAAAATAACATCATAACCACTGCCACATAATTGACTTATGCTAAGTAAGTTATGTCTTAGGCCTTCAACATAAAGAACATTATCAATAGAGGGAAGATAATCGTTACCAATGCATCCAATTCTAACTATTTTACTTTTTGGTTTCCACTGAAACTAATAAATCCATCTTCTTTGGGTCTTAGCTCTTGGAACATATGCTTTTCTCCCGTCATATGACGTGAGCATCCACTGTCTAAGTACCAAGACTGGTGTGTTGATCCTGTAGCTAAGCTTATCTGCAATATAGACTATTTTATCTTTAGGTACCCAAATCTTCTTGGGTCTTTTCTTGTTAGTTCTTGAAGGATACTTGTCCTTCTTAATTTTGAAAGCAGTACAAGCACTTTTCAAATGGCCATGTTTATTGCAGTTTGTGCAATGCAAGCTTTCATTGTGATCATTGGTTTCATTAGATGCTAGATTTTCATTTTATAAAGTGGGTTCATCTGATTTGTATCCAAGACCTTGAGTTGTCGTTTTACTAACACCTTAAATCATTGAAGCTTATTTGCTACGAGTTACACTCTCTGGAAGAAACTTTTGAAAATATTCATTTGATCTGCATTTAGGATTGCCTTCATCTTGTGAGCTTTCATCTACCGAATGCTAATTAGCTACCAGACGCTGATAACTTTCAGCTTCTGGTTCTCTTCATTGAGTTTTGAGTTTTCATTGTTCAAAATCTGAAATTCTTTTGATAATTTTGAAAACTTCTTTTTTCAAAGATTTGTACTCAATGGAGAGAGTGGAGGAATCCTTAAGAAGTTCATCAAATGCATTTTGAAGTTCAGAGTAAGAATCATATATTACCTCTTCAATTTCTTCTTCAGAATCTGATTCAGTGTTTGCCTTGAGGGCAACATTTGCTTCTTCTTCATTGTCATCATCTTCAGAGGAGGATGAGTCTAGGTCTTCCCATGTTGCCATGAGACCCTTCTTCTTTCCCTTGAAAGAACTCTTCTTAGGCTTCTCCTTGAGATTGGGACATTCAGATTTGAAGTGCCCTGGCGTTTTGCACTCGTAGCAAATGATTTGACTTTTGTCTTTGCTTTCCTTCTTATCCTTGAAATCTTTCTTTTGGAACTGTCTCCTGAAGTTCCCTTTCTTTTTTCATATACGTTGGATCTTCCTTAATATGAATGAGAGCTCATTATCTGATCCTTCACTATCTTCTTTAGAGACTTCTTCTTCTAATTCTTCCTCAGCTTGAAAAGCTTTAGAAGAACTGGCTTTGTGCTTGTTTACTTTCAAAGAAATAGATTTGCTTTTCTTCACAGATTCTTCCTCATTTAGCTAAGTTCATGAGCTTTTAGAGAGCTTAGAAGATCTTCAAGACGTAAAGTGTTGAGATCTTTAGCTTCTTGTATGACAGTGACTTTAGGTCTCCACTGCTTTGTTAAACTTCTCAGGATCTTTCTCACATGATCAGGCAATATATAGCTTTTTCCAAGGGCTTTTAACCCATGGACAAGAGGAATCTTCCAAATATTGTCTCAATGTTTTCACCTTCTTCCATCTTGAACAGCTCATATCGGCGAACCAACATGCTAGCCCTTGTTTCTCTTACTTGGGCAGAGCCTTCGTAAGACAAAACAAGGGAATCCCAGATTTCCTTGGCAGTCTCAAATTTACCACATTTTTCATGTTCTTTTTCTGCCATAGCACATATAAGAATATATCTAGCTTTTTGATTCAGCTGATATCTCTTTTTCTGGTCATCATTCCATTCTTTTCTAGATAAGATAGCACTAGTAGCAGTAGTAGAAATAATGTACCCATTTTCAACTATGTCCCACAACTCTAGTTGTTGGGATTCAAAAAATGATTTTATCTTATCCTTCCAGTAATCAAATTTTTCTCCAATAAATAAAGGAGGATGGTTCGTGTGGCCACCTTCTGTAGACATGGTTGTAAAGATAGGATCTTTTTCTCTCACACTGTTAAGTGCTCAACCAAGAGGCTGTGCTCTGGTACCAACTGAATGTGAACACAAGAAGGGGGTTGAATTGTGTTGAAAACTTTTCGCAAACTTTAAGTTAAAAGCAACTTGAAAATAAGTTCTTTTGAAAACTTTGATTACCAGACGATGAAAGGTGTACCGGATACTGAAATGTAAACTGTGAAAAACTCGTTTTTCTTTGCAAGACAGAAGTAAAGATAAAGCAATAGAGAAAAAGACACAGGTATTTATACTAGTTCACCGCCAACCTGGTAGTTACGTCTAGTCACTTCGTTCCTAAAGGATTTTTCACTATAATCACATTGATTACAATTTTTCTTAAGAGTATTCTACTGTCATAAACTTGACAATACTCTTAATTTCTCAAAACGACTCAGTACGTTCGAGCCTTTGAGGAAACAACCTATTACAAGGCAATACAAGTTTCACCATGAAGATTTGAATACAATCAAAATAACTCTCAACAAGAGAGGATGAAAAACTTTAAGCAGAAAGTAAATAACTTTCTAAAAGAAAGAATAAGACGCTAAAGTTTAGGTTCTGGTTCGCAGAGTTCTTGGCACAGAATTGTAGATTGATCACTTGTAGTAAAATTCTGTGACCTTCTTCAATGGAGAGCTTGGAGTATTTATAGACTTCTTCAAGAATATTACCGTTGCAGAAATAATCAGCTCCAAATCATTGAGTGAGGTAATTTGAAAATGTCATTTATTCCCTTTTCAGAGAATATTAGAATAGTACACTTTATGACCGTTTGTACTATTTGCTTTTCAATCATTTGCAGCCTGTCACACAATGTATGAATTTTTTCTTATCCCAAAGGTGTCACCTTTGGTTTCTCATACATAAAATTGAGCGCACAAATCGAATTTGAATTTATTTCAGGATATGTTGAGGTAATGAGCAGAAAGGATAAACATGACTTGTACGTGATTTACTAAAGAAACCAGATGCTCGCTCAAAAGGCGTAAGACGCTCGCTGCAGATTGAGTTCCACGTGTCTTAATCTTGGATAACCGAAAGCTTGCTTGATTGCATGTACCAGATGCTAAAAGCCAACCGAATGCAGACACATCATAAATGTATTCATCTTCTTGTAAAACTTCTTCTTCTTGCTTGAGTGATGTTATAAAATATGAATGATTTTAATTCCTACACACTACAAGACTCATCAAAAGTTAAATTGTTCTCACACAGATACTTTGTTATCATCAAAATTATTGAGGGTCTAAACTTGTCAATCGTTTAGGTTCCAACAGTTAGACCATTCAATAACATCCTATCGGATAAGTATGTTTCAAAATCAACCGTTGGATCGAGAGTTGCTATCATATAGATCATATTTATAAATTTTTACACAAATCTATAATTATTTGCTATGTCGTCAAGATGCATCAAAATTAACATTATATCCAATTATACCATTGACGTTAATTTGTTATTTCTTGACGACATAGCAAATGATTATAGATTTGTGTGAAAATTTATAGATATGATCTATATGATAGTAACTATCAATTCAACGGTTGATTTTGAAAAATACTTATCCAATAGGATGTTATTGAATGGTGTAGCAATGTCCAAGTATTACACCGGTGTAATTTGTAACAATGTCCAAGTAATACTTACACCAGTATATATTATATACATATTTATCACTATTTGATTGTAGTGACATTTCAACAACTTACAATCAATTTAATCTCTGAACACGCTATGACGGCTAGTTCACAGCCTGCGAGATTTAGGTAGTGCGTGTAGATTAGTGCTTACACTAGTATTTAAATCTCTAGGACTTCTAAGTAATTAGTACTTAGGATTAGTGTTGCTTTTAAGACACAATTGTGATTTAGTCTAGTTAGTTCATTAGCAAGGTTCTGACCTTATGTCTAAAACCTGATTGTAGTTAGTTATAGTTTTTAAGCTAGCTATTAGGTCTTTAGTCTAACGATAATTTCTTAAAGATTACCATAGTCTAAATTCTACTAAGATTTCTTAGTAATTCTTTAGAAATATTTATTTTCTGATGTGTGTGTGCTTGTTTAGTGTCATATTCTGACACTTCTAACATCATTGCTTGTAGTTGCATCTGATTATATCTTTCATATGTTATTGATGAGTGGATTGTGTGTTAGATCTGATTGTGTGACCATACAGTCTTATGGTGATCTTTCAGAGATACCTAAGTCTGTTTCTCATAGCTTTTAGTACTACTTTAGATATCGTTGTGTGGTAGCTAGAATTAGCTGTGAAGTTAGATATATATTATAGAATTAGTAGAGTGTGTAGATAGATTAGTGTCCATAAATGACACTATCTTTGTTTGCTTAGATAAAATTGTTTGTGTTTGACACTGTTAGTGTTTGACATTGTTTGCTTAGATAAAATTGTCTGTGATTGAAATTTATGTTTGACATTATTTACTTAGATAGAATTGTTTGTGTTTGACATTGTTTGCTTAGATAGAATTGTCTGTGTTTGAAATTGTTTGTGTTTGACATTGGTTGTGTGTGAAAATTTTTGTGTTTGACATTGGTTGTGTTTGACATTGTTTGCCTAGATATCATTGATTATGTTTGATATATCCATTGTCTAGATATCGTCTGTGTGATCTTAGTAAGAAATAGGTATTAGACATCTGCTTGTCTGAATTAGATAGAGTCTCGTGTCTAATTAGTATAGCACTATCTGATTATGTGATAGTTAATTTATAGTAGTAGTTAATATATATATATATATATATATATATATAATATAGAGGAGGGATCAAATTATACCGGTGTAATACTTGGACATTGTTACACCATTCAATAACATCCTACAGGATAAGTATTTTTCAAAATCAACCGTTGTATTGATAGTTACTATTATATAGATCGTATCTATAAATTTTTACACAAATGTATAATCATTTGTTATGTCATCAAGATGCAACAAGATTAATGTCAATGATTATAGATTTGTGTAAAAATTATAAAATGATCTATATGATAGTAACTTTTGATCCAATAATTGATTTTGAAAAATACTTATCGATAGGATGTTATTGAATGGTGTAACAATGGCTAAGTATTACACTGATGTAATTTTGATGCATCTTGATGACATAGCAAATGATTATAGATTTGTGTAAAAATTATAAATATGATCTATATGATAGTAACTTTTGATCCAATAATTGATTTTGAAAAATACTTATCGATGGGATGTTATTGAATGGTGTAACAATGGCTAAGTATTACACTGGTGTAATTTGATCCCTCCTCACTATATATATATATATATATATATATATATATATATATATATATATATATATATCCGATGGAAAAGACTTAGTAGTCTTTACTCATCAAGTTTGTGAACAACTCTGACAATGTAGTCACAGTTTTCTAGACTCATCATTTGTGTGTAGCTATAGCTCCTTAGCATAATGGTAAGCACTTGATCTATGAAGTGTTAAGTTATCTCTATGGATATCTTTGCTGGCATAATTTTAGAGCTGTATGTGAATTTCTTTTTCTATTTGCTTGCTTTGTTTATGAAAGTTCTATTTTTCTTTAACATTGTTTTGTCTTTTTGCATATGTTTGACATTCATATGGTTTGCATTTTCTTAGGCATATAGATCATCGGAATAGAAATAGGTTTTTAGGTCATCATTTAAAAACCATAAGAAATGACATTCTTTTGTCATAATGTTGCATCCCTTTTCTGGTATTAATCTTTTCCTTTTCTTTTTACCTTTCTTTTCTCTTTTCCTAGAAATAGGATTAATTTCTATTTTTTTCTTTTTAGTAAAAGGTTAGATTTTTATTTTAGATTAGATATAGGTCTCATGCATAGCATTTGTATAAATATCCCACTTGGGATTTAATTAATAAAAAGATTTGTTTGTTTCTTTTGTTGTTACAATGCATTTATCCTTATATTTATCTTCATGGCATGATTGTATAATTTTCTCTATGTGCTTAGTACTCTTGTGTGTTAAATTTTATTATCAATCTACGTACCTTTGCTTTTTATATTTTACATTTTGGTATCAGCTCTTTATTTGTATCAAATTTATTTATTTTTAATTGGTATCAGTCTTCATAAAAATTGTGAATCATCTATGTTACCTTTGGTATCAGTAGTTCGTTTATTTTTTTTTTCGATATCAAATTTTCATTAGTAATTTTAAACTTTAAAAGTATTTTAAGTATCTATTATATAGAGTGGTTTTTAAAATGAATCTTGTGAAAAATCCACTATCTAGTGGCCATGTTTGTGAAAAATCCACTATCTAATGCCATTACAACATCGCTACGACGGACTCACCCCTCTCTTCTCGTGTGTTCTCTTGCCTCTTGTATTTGGTCTGCAGATATCACGAACATCGAAGGAGACGGCTTCCAAGAAGATCCCATGCTTTCATTAATGTTTTAGGGGTGTTCTGGACAAGTCTTTTCAGATTGTTATCCATGTTTTCCTTAAATTTGAATAAAAAGGGGTGTATGAGCTTAGAGACCATGTGACACTTATATCGGGCCATTTTGGAAAACCTTACATAATATTTCTGTAAATGTACGCAGGCGTTTTGAAAATATTTATATATGATTTTCGTGTTGAGGCAAAGTCTTGGGTGCAATGTGGTATCCTTAGCTGTATGAAAAGAGTTTTTTGAAAATCCACTTATTTTATTCTACAACTAATGTGAGTAATTATTTTATTTATAATATTTACAATTGGGGCTAAGGGTGTCACAGTCGTCAAGGGTAGAGTCATCAATTTTGGAGCCTAAATGAACATTGTGATGTGATGGCAGTTGAAGGGCGACCAACTGTTGCGTCAATTCTTCAACATGTGACCGCAATCGTGTGATCTTGTCCCGCTGAGTCTCGTCTCGCTGAAGCAAGTCTTCCAGGTTTGTATCGATAGCACGACTTCTTGGTGCCATGATGCAAGAACATACTGACTACTAATACCAATATGATGCAACATACGTGATGGGCGGAAAGGATTCAACAACTCGTTGATTTGAAGAATACACGAGAGGTTGACGATAACAAGATTGAGAAAAAATCTCATTTTTTCTTTAATTCAAATCAAATCCCCTATCTAGAGCTAGTAAGTACAAATGTATAGGAAATAAGGAAATCATAAGAAATAAGAGGAACAAATCCTAGGAAATAAAGAAACAAATCCTAAGAAATAAAAGGAGCAAATCCTAGGAAATAAAAGGAACTAATCCTAAAAAATAAAAGAAAATAATTATAACGTAATAAAAATGATAAAATATAGGAAAAATTACTCCAAAGGTCCTGTATCTTAATTTAAAGTTTCAAATTAGTCCTTTATTTTTTTTTGTTTCAATTTGCCGCAAGCACAATCTGCTGTATCAATTATTCCACAAATAAGAGCCTAAAAAAATATTGCAAAAAGGCAAAAACAGACCAATTTAGCTAACATTGTCAATATTTTAGAACATGTGGGACTAAATTGAAACTAAAATTAACTTTAAAGGACTAACTTGACAAAAAAAAAAGATAAAACACTGAAGTGAGACTTTAAATTAAGATAAAGGATTTCTAGTGTAATTATGCCTAAAATATACTTAGAATTACGGTAATAGGAAAAATGCCGATATTGTTGACTTACGAGTAAATTGGGCCCTACATCAGATATGCTTGAACTAGTAATGTTTGATGATCCATTGCCATGATTATTGCTTGTCCGACTTACATGAGTTAGATATTCGACCGTAAGATACACGATTGACTGATTACGTGGTAATCAAGAAGAAATAATAGAGAGATTGTGTTAGAGCAAAATGTGAAATTGTGTCTGACACTCTTATAGTTTTGATTATAACAAAGACATCAGAAACAAGATGAACAGTTAATCTTACGAGTGTTTAACAAGTTTATTAATGTCTAGGAAACCATGTAAGACAAAACAATGCAGAAGAAGATAAAAGCAAAGCATGTCTAGAGCTACAAAATGAAGAAGTCTGGAGTGTCACGACGAAGGTGTCTGAAGTTCAATAATAAAGAAGTATAGCAATGTCTGATTAACAAAGTCACTAATCAGATAACCTTAAAGACAGAAGCAGACAACACAGCATCAGAAGTAATACTTCAATTATTGCATCTGATTTAGAAGACACCAGAAGACCAAGCCAAATATAACATATCCAACCAGTTTTATTTGATCTAGATGAACGTGAACACCTAGTTCAGAATCAGTACACTAAATAGTAGTGTCTGAACTAGAGAAAGATGAACATGAAGTTCAGAATCAGACTAAATAGTAGTGTCTGAACTAGATGATCAAGAAGCATCAAAGATGATGTAACCTAAAGAAGAAGACGAACAAATAATAGTCAACCAAGATGAGATCATGACAAGAAAAACTCTACACAACAACGAATCAACCAAAAGTCAACCTGAGAACACAACAACAAATAAACCCGAAGTCAACCTGAGAAGCTCAATCACAATACAAGAAGAAGCAGCAGCAGAAGGAGTAGGAGCAGAAGCAGAAGCAAAAGCAGAAGTAGAAGCTGAAGCGAAGGATTAATTGAGAACATCTCAATAGCTCTAAATGGAATGTACATATCTGACACAAGCATTAAAGCTCAAAGATTTTGTATCAGACAACAAACACTAGACAAATCATATGTGGTGTCTGATACAGAGCAGTGTCTGACTAAGGAAGTCAAGACACAAGTATAATCGTTTGATGACATAATGATGGCACTCAAGCTCAGTTGGTATACTGTTCAATTGGTATAGTCTCTTATATGTACAGTTTGGTATCAGTCTTTCATAATTTTTTTTTTTATTAGTCTACTTTTATCTTTATGTTGCTTCTATATTATGTTTATGTTTTAATATTTTTTTGGTATCTCTACTTGGTATTATTAAAATATTTTGTGCTTTCTCTTGTTTAGTAAATGTTTTTAACTTCATAAGTATTTTTTAAAATTTATATAAGTTTTTTTTCTGTATATTGTCTTCATTTAGTATTATCTTTCTACTTTTATTTGGTATTTCAATTTCATTTTTTTACTTTTATACGTTTAAATGTTTTTTGTATCATACTGTTGTATTTTTTTCTCATTTATTTGTTTGAATTATTAACTCTTCTCAACTAGGGGGAGAAATAACTAATAACAAATATTTGTTTGGTTTGCCTTTTTGGTGATAACAAACAGGGGGAGAAATAATAATGAAAATGAATTAATCAGCAATAATATGAATCAATCACTAATAATAATATAATATGAATCAAACATGACCGATAGTGACGACCCGAAAAAAATAAAACGGTAATTTTAGAGATAAAAATGGACTAAGGAACGTTTAGAAAAACCCAAAATTTGATAAAATGGTCCAGAAAGGACAAAAATACCCCTAGGGAGGTGAGGAAAACCCTAGAAGTTTCTAGAAGATGGAAAATTGGATATTTTTCATATCTAGCGCATCGCAACATGATGAGGAATATGAGTGAGTACCAACGCGACGCGATGGTTCCTGCCACCTGTAGGGAAATCGCGCAATAATCAAAGATAAAATGCAGCAGAAAAAAAAATTCCCTTCCATGGATCCTTGCGAATGGTCATGATTCAGGGATTACGTTGGTTACCTCTTGTAGCGCAGACTGTTGCAGATGAGAACTGGAGTCGAGTACGAACGTCGTACTGATGACAACGCCTCTACGCAGTCCACACGAACAGACTTCGAATGGGAGCGGCCACTGTCTACTGTGCTAGCTGACGAATGGAGCCAGCAGTCACGAACACACCCAAGGTCTCTCAGTACGGCTAGGGTTAATTCCTTGTCTGAACTTTCAGCTTAAGTGTTCTATTAATAGAACCACTTAAGACTGACCTAGAGGCGCACCGTAGCTTTCCATGTGCTGCGTTGCTCTTGACTTACGATGGTGTGTCATACACCACTGAATAAAACGAGTCTTACTCATTTATATTTAACCTCCCATTAATCTGTTCTTATATGTGTGACCCTGTAGGTTCTTGTAACGTTGGCAATAATATTAAATCACTATTTAATATTATAAACAGAGAGCGGTGTCTAGCAACACATTACTGCTACCCAAGTAACGAGAATGTCAGTGTTATGACGTAACCTTTCCGTGATAATGATCATGTGTATAATTACTTTTTTACCCTCATATCTATATTGAACACAAGGCCTAGTGTGTCACCCCTTGTATAGATCAACATTATATTCCTTGATACCCAAGTAGACTAAGTAACAACAAATAAGATCGATATCTCATATTGACTTATTTCAGCATGGCCATGCATTTTACAGTCATACTCTATCAAGGGGCCCACAGATATTACTCCTGCTATGTTACACACAAGCATACAAACACAGGGAGGTAAGAATAACATAATCATCAAAAAGAGGAAATGCATAAGTAGAATGAATGATTTGACAATCCGAACAAACGTGCACATATAAATAAATATGACCTAGCTACCCACTTCCACTTATCCCATGTCTCTCAATGAATCAATGTGTTGTGCGCTTCGACATCTTTTCTTTCTATTGTCACTGTACTCCCTATTTCCGTTAGGAATACTTATTGGCGAACCTCCTTTCTGTTAGGTTGTCGTCCCCCTTTTCCGTTTGGGACTTCCGTCTATCGCCAAAACCCTAAAATACGAAGAACAGTTAATGAGGAACAATCCAAACAACCAAGGAATCCACGAAATCAGATTTGGGACATGAAGAACAGAGACTCCAATCTCAGTTTCGTGACCCATGGAATCTCCTCTGGGAGTTTCGGCAAAACCCTAGCTCGTTCGGTACCCGCACGATCAAACTGGGGTCCAAAACACAGTCTGATTAGGGTTAAGAACTAGAATCAATTCAAGAATCAAGAATGGCAAACTGAATTAAAGATGAACAGCAGATGGGTCTAGGATTTACCTCAATGAAACGGCAATCCGAAATAAGCCCTAACAAGCCCGAACGGTAATAGACGAGTTTACACCGTCGGATTGATAAACAAACGATTGGAATGAGTTTGATGATGATCACCAAGCTCAAGAATCTTAACAATGGTGGAAACCTAATATGAGAGGCTCTCAGGTCGTGGAAGGGGTGAAAGAAGTGAAAAATCTGATTAAATGGATTAAATGGCTTAAATAGCCAAGAAAAGTTACACTGGGCGCGCGCCATACGCAGCCCTTAGTGCATAGGGAGCGCAGCAAGCGCCCCTCACAATTACACTGTGCGCGTCATGCGCAACCCAAAGCGCGCCACACACATCTTTGTGCAACGTCTCTGTCTCCATGCGCGTCACGCGCGCTTGAGCACGCGCCACGCGCACCGCTCTGCTGAGATAACTCCTTCCAGAAGTTGTTTGTTGCATGTGCGCCACGTGTTGTGTTCCCATTAGCTCACATGCCACGTGTCAAGGATGGCTCATGTTGTTGGCCCATCATGCACCAGCGTGCGTCACGCGCATCCATAGGCACAGCAGGCGCGCGCCATGCGCTCCTGCGTATACTTGCTCGTTTTTCGCGTGATTTCTTCGATTCCGACTTCCGTGCGATCCAGAACTCGATACCCTAACACTTAAACATGATTTCTAACACAAGAGGACATCAAATAAACTTAAGAACAAAGGTTCTAAGTCTCATATACTCGTCCGAAAGCTCTCACTCGCTCAAAGGTACGAACACAAAAAAAAACCCTAAACTCAACTCCGATCGTTCTCAAACTCTACCAGGCTTCCAAGACTCATACCAAAACATTACCAAACACTATTTCAATCTCAAATAACCTACCAAACCTCAAAACATGCTTTCGTACAAACACCAAAAGCGAGCACACCGCCAAGAGGTCAAGCATGCAGTGAAAACACACAAATCCCTACCTATGGCACACAAATATACTTAGTCAGACATAAACACACATTAAGTAAGATTAGAAAAAATGAAGATGTTAGAAAGTCATTGTTCTTCTGTCATGGACTTTATCTCTTGGTTTTAGGGACTAAAACCATTGTTTTTGACTTTTCTTCCTGTTACGATGTCAAAACTTCATTCCGCTTGAACCTACAAGACTGGAGGACCATCCTTGACCTTATAATAACCATTCTTGAAGATAATTTCGTGGTAAGCACCGTTTCCCTATTTTCACCTTCATTCTTTGATTTTGGGGACTAAAAACACTGTTTCCGACATATCTTTCTCTCCTGATGTCAGAATCACGTGCCGTTTGAAGCTACATGATCGTTGGAGCGTTTGCGTTGCTATAATAACAAGTTTATGCTTTTTTAAGTCAGAACCCTCATTGGACTGATTTGAGACGCGTATCTTGCTGTTTGGACTGTTTTCTCGCTGTCTATACTTCTTGATTTCTTGGAATAGAGAAGAAAACTACCAAAGGGGAGATAACGTTTGGAACTCTCATACCCTTTCTAGGAGCACGAAATTCTAAGAGGTAAGGGGGTAGTTTGTTGCTCTTGTAGTGGGTTTATGGAATGTGAATGAGCAATAGGGATGTCCCAAGATCCCTAAGCCTCGCGCGGTTGCCGTGAGAGAGTAGTACTACCATGGTGACGGGAAAATCACTCTAAAACTAGTAAATTATTGTTTTGATGCGTTCTTCATTGATTTATGTTATAATAATGTGATTGGATTGTTTAGTTGCAATTGATAGTTGACTCATTGATTCTTGGTGGTTGCGGTATATGATTTTATGCTTCTTTTGGTGCTTGAAACATGTTGTAAATTCCTTGTTGTAAGATTGGTATTTATGTGGAGAACATGCTCTATGATGCTATTATTTTATGCCTTGAAACTGAGAAATTTTCTATGATTAGATTGCTAGATTGTGCAATGTGCTTGTTTGGTGTAGTTGTGGTGGCTCTAGTAATTATGCAGAAAAATTGGAATAACGATAATGGATTAAAAGGGTAAAATCGAGATTAAATGAATTAAATGAATGGATGGTAAGTTTGGTGATTACTTGGTGCTGGTGTTATAGCCCCAAGATTTTTATTAAAAGAGAAGTAGTAAAGATATAAAAACTGTAATGCATAATTTTCTGTAAAAATGCTAAGTGTTGGAATCGTTGATTTTAAAAGTCTCACATTTTGAATTTTATAATTCCATGGAAGTTAGGTGTGGGTCTAACGGCTTTGGATTAGTGTTACACATGAATTATAGAGCGTAATGGTACCCTGAACGGTCCCCAAAAGTGTGGGGACCACACACTTTGATTTTTTGGACAGAGGCCGGGCACCAGCGCCAGGCACCCTCTGGGCACAGGCTGCCGCTTGTTTCTTTCGCGTTTTCCCTCTTCTCATGTTTTGGGCTATGTCAAGATGTCTATGACTTGTTAATGATGTCTAAAGGATGGTTAACATGATAAATTTGGATGGGCTATATTATTTAATTTAAAGATTAATTTAAGGGTTGTGCGATTAAAACTTCGATGACTAAGTATGTTGATTGCTTATGTGCTGTTGGTTGAAGGGACTTGTCGACGTACTGACTTGTTAACCTTGATGTTGCTGTTATTACCTAATACTCGCTGAGTAATAGGGGTCGATGATATCTATCGTAGATATAGTGATAGACATTGTTGCTTGTTTTGTTGATACTCGATTAGTTGTTTATGTATTATAAGTGTCTCATTGTTGTTGTTGTTATTCTATCAAAGATATTATGATAGAACTATTGTTAGACATCGCTTGTGTTCATGCATCATGGTGTCTATATGGTTGTTACTATTTATGGGCATTACAGACGCGGTATTCCGAAATGGGCGTGGTATCCCGGCCTCGTTGTCGTCAAGGCATTACGGACATGGTATTCCGAAACGGTAACACCCTGTTTCCGGAGTGCTACTAAGTGAACATTCTGACAAAAGTTGACATGTTTCCGAAAGGTGGAATACTCTGCTCGTAGGGTTTTCGAGAAATGTGGTCCTATATTTTTTTTTTAAATTCTTTAAAGAAGCAATCAGAGCATCACAGCGACTTTTAGAAACATGGCGGAAAATAATTTCAAACATAACATAACCACATTCAATTGTTCCATCAATTCACGTCTAACAATACATATCTTGAAACATGACAGACATTATTACAATACTGAACAACGACAATTATTCTATAGCTGGTCGGCACAATACGTTCCTTATTAGACTGCTAGTAGACTCTTTAACATAGTACAAGTCACGCTAGACGACCATCTACAACTGCTCCTCCTTGCAGTTCCAATCCTCTGCTTACTCCGCCATCTGGGTTACAATCATTAATTGACAGAACCACTGGCAAGGGTCAACTTCTCAACAGATCATGATAACCAAAGCATAAAGCAATAAACAACCACAGTTTATACAATTCACAAACAATAAGCAAACAGTTCACAAGGTTCAATTCAAAATGCTCACTCAAGACTCGACTCATGACTCATCTCACGACTCATTTTCTCCCGACACTTCGATAACTTCCGGAAAGCAACGTCGATCCCTCCACTGAATATCAGCCGTAGCCTTGGGTTTCATCACCACCCGGGTTATTCAGGTTAAGTTCCCTGCGCAATTTAAGCACCAGTCGTGGCTTCGGGCTTCTACACCACCAGATGCCAACTGAGCAATTGAACACCAGACGTGGCTTCAGGCTTCTACACCACCTCAACCGTGGCTTCGGGCCACTGAACACCAGCTTTGGCTTTGGGCTTCTTCACCACCCAGCCGTAGCCTCGGACTTCTACACCGCCCTTGGCTGTTCAGATCGAAACTCCAAACGTCACGACACTCGACGACTCGACTAAACTCTCAGACTCGATGAACAATTCGCCGCATACGATATTCAAAGAGTTATACGCAAGATTATTCGACCGCATATCAAATAATAAGAGCATGCTTAATATGAAGAAACGCAATTCAACAATTTAAGCAATAAAAGCAGTTGCATGAAGAAACGCAATTCAACAATACAAACAGCATAAACAATTCACAGCTCAATAACAACCGACAACAACCAACTCATAGAATTCATCCCTCTGCAACTCTATGGAGTTCACAGAGAGGAACAAACAAGTGTGGGGGGTTGGGGACAGCTACCAACCACTTGCAGACAAGCCCACTAAATAAACAGCATATAAAAAAAATAAAGCGAAGGGGTACAAGACCCTCGCTTCGAACCCTGAGGTTCTCAGACTTCTTCCCATAAATACTTGAAATTAAATTCTAACAATATCCAAAGTTGCCCTTACACAAGGACATACAAAAAAATAGAAGCCTACAAATGTCTAGAAGTGCCCTTACCGAACCCCAAGCTGCACGTCCACGTGTTCCTCGATCCTACGCCGCACGATCTCGGATTTACTCAAAGCCTAATAGAATAAATAACTTAGTACAATTCTTAGCTAACTTAAGCTCTCAAGCCCAACCCTTTTCCTAACCAAAAATTCATTCAAACATTTAATTCCTAGCTACTTGAAAATAAATAAGGTTTTATAATCAAAATACTTTTTGAAAGATAACTTATCACATAACAATTTATAAACTTTAACTTATTTGAAAAGTAAAGTTTTTGAAACCAAAAAGCTTCCTTGAACCTCAAGGTAAAGATCATGCAAGAAATCATAAATTTTAAAACCTAGACACATATTCATACAAGCATTTCACAATTAACAAACCACTATTTCCTTTCCTACTCCCTTTTTAGGCCTCTCGGCCACATCTATTCCCATAACCATCTAATTGCATGACAAAGCATCAAGACATCAAGTTTCAACAACTTCATATAACAATTAAAATACATAAGGAAATTTAAATCAATAGGTTCCAAGATATTTTTCAAATATATTTCAAAGCATCAACTATCAAGACAACACCAAACCTAACTTAAGCACCTTCAAAGATATGTTTCTAAAACATTTTTCACAACATTCTAGTGTCATTTCCATAGCCTCTTTCCTTTTAAAACAAATCATTTTCAAAACTAGTTCACAAATCAACTAACTCAACTAAATTTTCACAACTTGTTTTCAAAACATTTCAAGGCAACAAAGCAAAACACCATAACTAACACATAGTCCAACATAGATTTAATGTTTTCCAAAAACAAGGGTTTTGAGAATTCTTTTCAAAGCAATCATTCCCAGAACACTAGAATTATAACCATAATCATTGCCAGAAATTAAAGAATCATCCCACCAATTTTTATATAACATTCTAGTCCTCCAAAAACTACATTTGCATAAAACATAAACCACAATCATACTAACTCATGCATATCTATCTTACTAGCCTTAATATTATTCTAAGCATATTATCTAATACCTAAGCACATAATTTAACATCAAGACCAATCCTAAATCAAGTCTCTTTCAAAAATTTGCAAATCTCCTCCCAACTTCAACATCATCATTTTAATTAATTCCTTTCCTTCTTGCAACCACACTTAATCACTCAAAATCAAACATTATGAAGTCTAAGAATACTCTACAACATTTCAAGAGTCCAAAATCTTCCAATAAATTACCTAATCATACTTCTAATCCAAAATTAGTAACTAAAATAGCAACAACAATATCTAATAAGCAAAAATCATCAACTAATTAAATTGATTCACCTCAAGATCACACAACCCCTCTTTCCCTTAGGGTTTTTCAATAATTTGGGGATTTAAGTGCTCATTTCTCTCATTGATCACAATCAACCAAAACATAAGGTTTTTAACAAGAAAATTAAGCAAGGAAAATCATCTCCTAATCCTTCCAAAAAGCCACGGTTCTGCTAAGAAAGAACAGAGAAAAAGGAGAGAAAAAAAAATGATTTGGTTCAAACCTCTCATCCAAGAACTTAGCTCCAATTTCTTCCTCTGATTCGGCCCCCCTTCCTTCTCTTTCTCTCTCGCAAGCTGTCTGTCTCTCTCTCCCTCTCTCACGGTCTCTCTCTCGTTCTGTCCTGCTTCTTCTTTCTCCTCCCTGGCCGCATTCGCTTCGGTGCCACCACCGCCTCAGCCACTTGGCTGCGTCCGTGCTTCCCCTTCCCTTCCTCCACCATCGCGCCCTTCTTTCCTTCTTCCCCTTCTCTTCCCTTCTCCCTCTTCTTTCGTTTTCCTCCCCTGCTCCTCGTTTCCCTTTCCTTTTTTTTTCCAGCTTAGCTTCTTTCTTACGCAGGGAAGAATAAAAGGGAATAGGGATAGTGTTAGGGTGGGGAACACATAAGTGTGGTGTATGGTGGAGTAGATCATGAATTATTAAAAATTAAACCAATCAACTCCCATTTAACTATCATCAATAATAAAACAAGTGAAAACACTCAAAAATAATCTTAACAAATTACGATTCGATTTTCATCGAAATCAGAGTTTATTTTAAATTTTAATGCAGATAAAATTTACCTGGCGATTCGAAACGCGACGGAACTTTGTTAAGGTTTTTCGACGATTTTTGAACCATGAATTAATATTAAATATTAATTCTTAAATTTAATTTTATCTTGATTTAATTCAATCAATTTCTTAGTCAACAAAAATACGCGTTACCGCGTCACGCAGAAAACTTAGAATAAGTATAATTGATGAATTCTCTTTAAAAGCAGCATACGTCTACGCTGTCAATTAATTTGAATTGACATCATGAATAATATTTATTGATAATAAATAAATTATTCAGAATAGCTCAAAATAATTTCCCGTACTCTTAGTAAATCATCGAGGTGATCAATCTCTATGACTTATTTTTCGCAAAAATCACTTTTCTTAAAAATTTGGGATGTTACAGGCATGGTATCCTGGCCTTGTTGTTTTTGGGGCTTTGCGGGGGCGGTATTTTGTTCGGGCATGGTATCCCGGCCTCGTTGAAAATGGATCATTCCATCATGGTCTTAGGATTGCATAAATATACATGAGTTGGACATGCATGATGATTAGACGATTGTTGTTACTATGTGTTGTTGTTGTAAGTATGATGTCAATGTTAGGAATTGTTCGGTTTAAGCGCATTGTTCATTTAGTTCCTTTACCTTAAAGTGTTACCTGAGTGCATGATTTCTAACCCCTTTGTTGTGGCTATGCATACACCATTGTGTATGTGTAGACGATGAAGCTGCAGGTGTTGATGAAGATGAGACCGAGGAATGATCGTTGAGAGCCCTTGTCTTAGTTAGGATTTGATAGTTACATTTTGAATACACGTTTTTCTTTCTGATGTAATATGTAAAGGCTAGCTCTGAATATTGTGACATCGGGAACTTAGGTTATCTTTCATCTTTCATTATTTGTATCTCATACTTATTTTCTATTTCTGCAAGTTGTGAGCGTGACGAATCTACTTCGTTTGAAGTGAAAGTTTTTATTTGGACCAAAATTTTATTCTGTGTTATCTTCTTTTTACGGTTCTAAAATGCCGTGATGGTGTAGAGGGTGTCACAATGTCGTGATCTACACCGGACTAGTTAGTATTTTCTTTCGTTTGCTAGAATCACCGAGAGCCTCCTTCATAGGTGATTTTAGGATCACGCAGCAGTTACCCTTCCACCACATGTAGCGGGAGCCTAGATCTAGGTATCGCGATCGCTATTTTGCTACCCCTTCTTCTTCAGGATCTTACAGTATGGGTAGGGATAGCGTGGGGAGATGGGAGCTCTTCCGTAGGTCTGAGACTTCTGTTCCCTCATCTCCTGTTATACCAATGGTAGAATACCTTGAGGATTTACCATTCTAGACTTCAGGGACACCCTTCTACCGGTGACTCCCGATTACCGCCACGTCCACCCGTTAGTTTACGTCGTCGAGGCTAGTATTAGGATGTCGTAGAAGAGGACTCTCGTAGGCTGTAGGCAGTTTTGATATTTTTGACTTATGTTGTATTCTTTTGTATACCCTAATGGGTTGGTGTATATATCTCAGATAGCTTGTATATTATTCTTTTGGAGGTTCCTAGGAAGGAACACTTGATGTACATAAACTCAGATATATATTAATATATAGACACACACACATGGATACTTATATGCATGCTTTCTGTTGCACTCTGATATGTTTATAATATAATTTAAATACGCAGTTAGATTGTTAATATTATAAATGGGACGATGGGCGTCTCGTTTGGGTGGTATCAGAGCAGTTCGGTCCTAATCGGACTGTGAGTCATTAGGATGTCAAATCTAGCCCATTTCCTAGTTGGGTTCCCACTGAACTCCAACTATGTTTAGAAGGGTAGAGAGTCCGATTAGCAATTATCTTATCGAGGGGAGTAGATATAGATGATTACTACTAACCATTCATAAGATACGATATGTCTTATGAATAATGAACTTTAGGTTGCATGAGGACAATGGTTTGAACCAGAAATAGAGACGAAGAAACCATTGATCCCAATGGTAATGGTGATAGTTCTGGGGTGGGAGTATCCGAAAGAAACTCAAGAAGAAACCAAGAGAACCCGGATGCTACGAGACAACGAGAAAATGAAATGGGAGACCAAGGATTAATAACTTTTCTAAAAGGGAATCCACCCCAATTCAAAGAGGAATATGATCAGAAAGGTGTAGAGAAATGGATTCAAGAGCTGGAAAAGATCTTTGTAGTTATGCATTGCAGAGAGGAACGTAAAGAAGACTATGTCGCATTCTTCCTGGTAGGTGAAGCCAAAAGTTGGTGGCGTGGTAAGAGGAGAGTGTTAGAAGCAGAAGGCAGGGCTATCACCTGGGAAGTGTTTTAGGAAAGTTTTCCAGAAAAATACTTCCCTAGCACGATGCGGAAACAAAAAGAAAGAGAATTTAGTTCATCAGTATAAGGGAACACGACGGTAGGAGAATATGTTACACGGTTTGAAGCCCTGGTCAAATACTCTAATTACTACCAACTTAACCCAAGTGAGGAATGGATGTGCTGTCGATTTATAGACGGACTTCGAGTTGAATTATTGTAACACGCATATTAGCGTTATCTATTATATTTTGTTGTATTTACGCTATAATAAAGCGGTTTCTTGTTCTTTGAGGAAGTGTATGAATTAAATCAAGATCAAATTAAATTAAGAATTAATATTTTTATATTAATCCACGGTTTGAAAATCGTCAAAAAATTCTAAACGCGTTTCGAATCGCCGGGCGGTTTCATCGCAGATAAAATTATAAATGAACTCTGATTTCGATGAAAATCGAATCGTAACTTATTGAGACCATTTTTGAATATTTGTCATGATTTTTATTATTTATAATTAAATATTTTCACGCGATGAATTAATTTCTCATTAAATGAATTTTCGCGAGTTTATTAGTAACGCGGTTTCTCGTCGCCGTGTTTTAAACAACCCCTAGACTCTAGAATTAGTGGGTAACCATGAGAGATGTGAGATTAGGTGGGTAAGATTAGGTAATATATTTAACATCTAATTTAATTGCTAGATGTCATTAGTTGTGTGGTTTGTTAAAAAAAAAAAAAAAGAGAAAGTCTTACATATAACCACTCTTACTTACTACATTATTATTTTTTTTTATAAAAGGAGGAAGCCCCCCACCAGCTGCCCACGATTTTTCTTCTTCCCCAAACCCTCTTCTCCATTTTTCGTTTCTTCTCCAAGCTTCCACCACTTCCATTGATGATTCCATCCATTCCTTTGATCCTTTGAGCAAGGTTCCTTCATCAATATTGCTCCATACCATCTCCTCTACCTAGATCATCCTTTTGATCATCATTTGAGGTAAAGAAATCTGATTTTTCTTCCCCTCCTTGCTGCTGATGTCGTGACTTTCCCTCCCCATTTTAGCTAGTTTTTTTTTGCTTCCAAACTTTGATTAATTGCTAGGTTTTCTTCCTTATCCTACTACCTATCTTTCTAACCATTTGTATGAGCTTAAAAACAAATTTTTCCCCTCTGTTTTTCTGCAGAAAATTAACGCCACCCTCCCCCATTTTAGTGTTTTGAGCTTTGCAACTTGAAGTCTTCATCAAACTTGCTCCAATCCTCCATCTCCACCTAGTTCCTCATCAACTTCTCCATTTAAAGTAAGAAAAAAACAGATTTTTCTCCTTCCATTTTTCTGCTTGAAAACGTGATGTCCACCCCATTTCATCTCTTATGATTTTGCTTCCATACTTAGTTTTCTTGCTAGGTTTTCTTCTATACTCTATCACCTATATATCCAACCATTTGAGTCGTAGAAGATCAAATTTTTTCAGCACTAAACAGCCCCATATTTAGCGCTAAACAGCCCCCCCTTTGTGTTTATTTAATTTATGTCTTAGTTGAAATTGTTGCTTGATATGTGTTGTTTTGATGATTGATGATGATTGTGTAGAGTTGAACATCTCCAACCCCTTTACTTAAGCCTCTAGGTTAAAACCCTATGTGGTAAGAATGGGGCAAATGATGTGATCTCATGAGAATCAATCAATTAAATGTTGTAAGTGTCATTAGAGATAGTTTTGGTGTTAGTTTCCATGTGTAGTTTAAATTACCTAGGCTTAACATGATAGTTTAAATTTAGTTTCTATTCTTGAACCATGTAAGTTTGTGGCTAGGGTGTTTAATTTCATGTTAGTTGGTTTATTAAATGATTAGAAGTAATTTTAAGATTTTTAGAACTTGCATGCATGAGTTGGTGTGTTTCAAGGTTATAGTTTATGAAAAAATGGGTTTATGGAGGACTAGAAGTGATTATTAATTTGGTGATTGTTTAAACTTTTGGAAAAGAAATTTTAGAAACTTTTGTTTTGATTTGTTTTTAGTTTATGCCTTAACTATGTATGGTTTTGGGTAATTGTCTAAATGATTTGAAAATGGCTCGGAAAACAAATTATGAAACTTAGTTGAGTTATGTTATGATTTGTGGGTGAAGTAGAAAATGCTATGTGTAAATATGCTTGTAATATGTTGAAAATGGTTTTGAAATGATCTAATTTATGGAAGAAAGATTTTGCAAACTAGTGGAAAAAAATGGGTTGAGGCCGTGAAGCCTAAGGAGTCTTTAGAAGAAATGTGTTTGGTTGATTAACTTGG
Source organism: Calophaca sinica (assembly GCA_037113605.1). Lineage (NCBI taxonomy): Eukaryota > Viridiplantae > Streptophyta > Magnoliopsida > Fabales > Fabaceae > Calophaca > Calophaca sinica. The sequence goes on from CM073734.1 coordinate 46,226,303, forward strand.
TTAATTCCCTTGATGAGTATGTGCATTGTCCTTAAAAAGTGTTTGGTTAGGATAATGGGTTAGTGAGCGCAGTTGTTCTAGAATTACTTAATTTACCGTGGTAATAGGAATCGAAGTTTCCGAGATCGTGCGGCGCGGAAATCGAGGTGTACGTGGAAGCGGACCCGAGGACGTAGGAGCAGTGTTAGCAGTGACAAGCGGTAAGGGCACTTCTAGACATTTAGGATTCATTTTTATGTCCCTGTGTAAGGACAATTTTGGATATGCTTAAGCTATTGTTTTGTTATTTAAATTGCTTTATTTAAATACGAAGAAGTCTGAGAACTCTACGAGTTCGAAGTTAGGGTCTTCGAACCCCTTCGTTTATTGTTGTCGTGCGGTCGAACATATTCCGAGTCATTCGTGGGTGAAAACTTTGTGGTTGGTCTCCTGAACCCAACCCCCCACATTTGTGTACCTCTCTGTTAACTCCATCGAGTTGCAGAGGGATGGATTCCTTGATTTACGTGTCAAGCATGTAATATTGTGATATGATTGAGTTATGCATTATTTGATATGAGATTGAATATATGCCACGAATTGCGTGTTGCTGTTGAATTGCGTTTCTTCATGCAGGGTGTTTTTATTGCTTAAAATGTCGAATTGCGTTTTCTTCATGTTAAGCATGCTCTCTTTATTTGATATGCGGTCAAGTAATTTTATGCGTCACTCTTTGACTATCGTAAGCGGCGAGCTGTTCATCGAGTGAGAGAGCTAGGTGAGTCGTCGTGACGCTTTTGAGCCGTGACCCGGATAATCGAGGGTGCTAGGTCCCCTTTGTTTACGTGAGATTGACTAGACGCCGCAGTCAGAGGGACCGGGGCTGCATACCTAGGGAGAAGCGAAAGATCCCAAGGCTACGACTGGTATGTCAGTTGATGGATCTGCGTCTGCTTTCCGGAATAATTGTCGAGTCGAGAGAAAATGAGTAGCGAGTTGAGTCGAGTCTAGAGTGAGAGGGTTGAGTCACGTTTTGTGAATGATATACATTGTTGTTTGCTTATTGCTTTATGCATTGATTATCTTGATTTATTGAGAAGTTGACCCTTTCCCGTGGTGCCTTCAATCCATGATGGTTACCCAGGCGATGGCGAGGGCGCAGGGAACCCGATAGCAGATGATGGTGAAGAGGACCTCTTCGAGGATCCGGACGACGACCTTTATTTGTCGTGATTGACTATGTCTATTATATGCTTTCTTGGGATGGCTGTAGTATGTCTTTTGTGTACAAATGGTTCGACCCGGTTGGGCGGGTGATGTTTTGTTATTACTGAGGTAGACTGGTGGTTTCACTTTTGGAGCAAACCTGCGTGGGTGTTCCGGAGTACCCCCAGGGTATGATTGCTCTCTTGAGGGTCATCATACCATAGGTGTATTCCTTTGCACATTTTCTACTCTGTTATTTTGCACATACTGTGTATATGACTTATGTATTTATGCATGTATGTTTTATCAGTATTTAAGTCTTGTGTCTTTGTTGTACCATGTTTCGAAAAGTTGTAATTACTCTGATGTGCGCTTGCGGGAATTATTAATATAAAAAAAAAGTACCGCATTTTTCTAAAGAGCACAAGAGTACCGTTTTAAAACGCATCGCATACAGGTTTAGTTTAGCTCTGTAGCGGTCCGGAAACGGGTCGTTACAATGGTGGTATCAGAGCAGTTCGGTTCTGACCGGGCTGTACATAGGAAATTGAGACTGGTCACTGTGTCGGGATATGTGTGTCGAGTACATAGTGTACTGTATTGATTGCTGCTTGATTAAGTGAAGCACTTATTGCTTGAAAAAATTTTGAATTGTTTCTTGATTGAAGCAGTGTGTCTTAACACATCCTTGTTGTGAGATTCTGACAGGTTTTGAACTTTGTGGAATCTAATGCCACCTCGTAGGGATACGACGACTGTACCTGAGAACGCCAATATGGATCGGCAGCCATGGCTCAACAATCAGCTACTGCAACTCAACAGTCGAATGCAATGGCCCAACAAACGGCAGCATTGACCCAGCAGAATTTATAGCAACAACAACGAGTAGAGCGGAATGCTGAAGCGAGAGGATTGGCAGACTTTCGGAAGCACGACCCACCGAAGTTCTATGGTGAGCCAAATCTATACAAAGCTGATCTTTGGATGCAAGAGATCGAGAAGATCTTCGAGGCACTTCACTGCCCAAACAATGTGAAGGTGGACTACGCCACCTATCCGCTCTTTGGGAGATCACGAGAATATTGGTGGAAAGGAGTGAAGCGGAACATCGACAATGAACGTCAAGAGATGACCTGGGAGCTTTTCCGTGAAAGGTTCTTGGACAAGTACTTCCCAGATACTGCACGAGCTGAGAAGGAGCAAGAGTTTCTTCAACTACAATAAGGCAGTATGACAGTATCAGAATATGCGGCGAAGTTCGAGTCACTGGCTAGGTATTTCAGTCCGTTCCGCGACCGTGTCGATCAGAGCTGGCTAAGCGAAAGATTCTAGAGAGGTCTGAGATTTGATATCCAGAAGTCAGTGGTATCATTGAGGATTAGAAACCTCCAAGAGCTGATTGATCGCTGTGTTGAGGTAGAAGGAGTAAGAAGCCACAAGAAGAAGACTGGCCCAGGTGGACCAATGAGACCTCAGGGCACGGGACAGAGATTTGCACAGAAAGGAAAACAGCTCAAGAAACCTTACAACCGACCCCAGGGGAACAACAACAGGGGACAATATCGTCCGATGACCCAGGGAGCGAGAAGCGGAGGTCAGACTGGCGTAGAAGTGATTTGTTTCCATTGTGGAAAGTCAGGACATTATGCAAATAACTGTACTCAGAAGGAGGATGTATGCTTCAACTGTAAGAAGCCAGGGCATTTTGCCAAGGACTGCCCAACACCTAAAACTGAACCGGCAATGCATGCGGCGAAGGCAAAAGGGAAGCGTCAGGTAGCTAAAGGCAGGGTCTTCTGTATGAGTGGCGAGGAAGCAGAGCAATTTGATGATCTGATCCAGGGTGAATGTGAGATTGAGGGTAAATCCTTATCCATCCTTTTTGATTCGGGCGCGACCCATTCATTTATTTCCTCTGATTGCGTAGATCGCCTAAAATTGTCTGTGACTGCTTTACCGTTCAAATTGGTAGTTACAACCCCAGCAGCTAAAACCTTGATTTCCAATACTGCATGTCTAAATTGTGTAGTGATTATCCAGGGTAGAAGATTTGTGGTCAATTTGGTATGTTTACCTCTTAAGGGTTTAGATGTCATTCTCGGGATGGATTGGTTGTCACACCACCATGTCCTCTTGGACTGTGCCCGTAAAACCGTAATTTTTCCAGACCTTGGAGTCTCTAACTACCTTTCTGCTGAGCGTATCGGAGTCTCCTTGCTAGAGGGAGCTAGGGAATACATGTACCTGACTAGTTCAGAAGTTTCCCAGGAAATCGAAGTGAAGAATGTTCCTGTGGTGCGTGACTTTGCAGACGTATTTCCAGAAGATGTACCGGGGTTACCACCGGTGCGAGAAATCGAGTTTTCCATCGACTTGATTCCAGGGACAAGACCTATTTCAATAGCGCCCTACAGGATGTCTCCAGCCGAGATGAAGGAGCTGAAATCTCAGATTGAGCATTTGGAGTCAAAACAGTTCATACGACCGAGCGTGTCACCATGGGGAGCACCAGTGTTACTGGTCAGGAAGAAGGATGGACGATCCAGACTGTGCGTGGACTATCGTCAACTCAACAAGGCTACTGTGAAGAACCGGTATCCATTATGGCGTATCGACGACTTGATGGATCAACTACGTGGAGCTGCGATATTTTCAAAGATTGACTTGAAGTCAGGCTACCATCAGATACGAGTGAAGGAAGAGGATATTCCCAAGACCGCTTTCAGGACCAGATACGGTCATTACGAGTACTTGGTGATGCCGTTTGGGGTGACGAATGCGCCAGCAGTGTTTATGGATTACATGAATAGGATTTTCCACCCGTTTTTGGACCAGTTTGTAGTAGTATTCATCGACGACGTATTGATCTACTCAAGGAGTAGAGAGGAGCACGAAGGGCACTTACGCCGAGTACTGCAGATATTGCGTGAGAAGCAGCTTTATGCGAACTTGTCCAAATGTGAATTCTGGCTTGAGGAAGTGAACTTTCTTGGACATGTCATTACTAAAAGCGGAATAGCAGTGGATCCAGCAAAGGTCAAGGCTGTTTTAGCGTGGGAACAACCGAAGACTGTCACTGATATCAGAAGTTTCGTAGGCTTAGCAGGCTATTACCGAAGATTCATCGAGGGATTCTTAAAGATTGTTGCGCCACTTACACGACTTACGAGGAAGGACCAGCCTTTTGCTTGGACTGAAGAGTGTGAATCCAGTTTTCAGAGGCTGAAGGAGCTCTTAACAACAGCACCAGTGTTGATTTTGCCCCAACCAGAAGAACCTTATGAGGTTTACTGCGATGCGTCACACCAAGGATTGGGATGCGTGCTGATGCAACACCAAAAAGTCGTAGCTTATGCTTCAAGACAGCTCAAGACTCACGAGAGGAACTACCCTACTCACGATTTGGAGCTTGCCGCAGTGGTATTTGCGCTAAAGATTTGGAGACACTACCTTTACGGGAGCACGTTCATGCTTTCAACACCACAAGAGCTTGAAGTATCTATTCGATCAGAAGGAGCTCAACATGCGACAGCGAAGATGGACAGAATTTTTGAAAGATTACGACTTCACGCTGGAATACCATCCTGGTAAGGCTAACGTAGTAGCAGATGCATTGAGCAGAAAGAGCGTTTTAGCCTCAGCAATGATGATCAAGGAGTTAGAGATGCTCGAGAAGTTTCGAGATTTGAAGTTGAGCGTGGAAGTTTCACCGGGGAAGCTGAAATTCGGTATGCTCACCATTTCTAATGGATTATTGGACGAGATTAGAGATCAGCAGGTTCATGACAAACTACTGCAAGAGAAGGTAGAGCTGATAGCGCAAGGGAGAGCAACGAAATTCAAGATCGGAACAGACAACATTTTGAGATGTAATGGACGGGTGTGTGTGCCTAACGTAGCGGAGCTAAGAAAGTTGATACTTGATGAAGCGCATAAGAACAGATTCAGTATTCACCCGGGAGTTACGAAGATGTATCAAGACTTGAAGAAGCACTTTTGGTGGCCCGGAATAAAGAAACAAGTGGCAGAGTATGTAGCTTCGTGTTTGACGTGTCAAAAGCCGGCGTGGAACACCAGCGACCGGCAGGGATGCTACAACCACTCGAAGTACCAGTATGGAAGTGGGACAGTATTTCCATGGATTTTGTTGTAGGATTGCCGAAGACGCAGAAGAAGAATGACTCGATTTGGGTGGTCATTGATCGATTGACCAAATCCGCTCATTTCTTGCCAGTAAGATCAACATACAATGTGGAGAAGCTAACGGGGATCTACATCGCAGAGATTGTACGACTTCACGGAGTGCCTTCTTCCATTGTTTCAGACCGAGATCCGAAGTTTACGTCTCATTTTTGGGGAGAACTACAAGAAGCGATGGGGACCAAACTCAAGCTTAGCTCAGCATATCACCCCCAAACCGACGGTCAGACTGAGAGGACGATTCAATCGCTTGAAGATTTGCTATGAGCATGTAAGTTAGATCATCGAGGAAGTTGGGATGATGTCTTACCACTGGTGGAGTTCACCTACAACAACAGTTTTCATGCGAGCATTGGGATGGCACCTTACGAAGCACTGCATGGACGTAAGTGTCAAACGCCTTTTTGTTGGTATCAGAATGGCAAGAGTTTTGTTATGGGACCAGATATGATCCAGCAAACCACTGAAAAGATCCGTTTGATCAGAGACAGGATGCGAGCGTCTCAGAACCGACAGAAGAGTTATGCAGATCGAGGTCGCCGACCGTTAGAGTTCGAAGAAGGAGAACATGTATTTCTTCGAGTTACCCCTACCACCGGAGTTGATCGAGCGATCAAATCCAAGAAACTTACTCCCAAATTTATTGGACCTTACTAGATTCTTCGTCGTATTGGCCCCGTGGCATACTAGATTGCTTTACCACCCTTTCTGTCAAACATTCATGACGTCTTCCACGTCTCACAGCTGCGGAAGTATATTTCCGACCCTTCTCATGTTATCGAACCGGATATGATTCAACTGAAGGACAATCTATCTTTTGAAGCATCACCAGCAAGGATCGTTGATCGGAAAGCTAAGCAGCTACGGAATAAAGAGATCCAGCTTGTCAAGGTCGTGTGGCATCAGAAGACCGGAGATGCAACGTGGGAGCTAGAAGAGAAGATGAAGAATCAGTATCCAGAACTTTTTCACGGTATGTAACTCAATTATAGTTTCGAGGACGAAACTATTTTTAGAGGGGGAGTAATGTAACACGCGTATTTTTTTTATTATGCGTTAATTAGCGTTATCTATTATATTTTGTCGTATTTACGCTATAATAAAGCAGTTTCTTGTTCTTTGAGGAAGTGTATGAATTAAATCAAGATCAAATTAAATTAAGAATTAATATTTTTATATTAATCCACGGTTTGAAAATCGTCGAAAAATTCTAACGAAGTTTTGACGCGTTTCGAATCGCCGGGCGGTTTCACCGCAGATAAAATTATAAATGAACTCCGATTTCGATGAAAATCGAATTGTAACTTATTGAGACCATTTTTGAATATTTGTCATGATTTTTATTATTTATAATTAAATATTTTCACGCGATGAATTAATTTCTCGTTAAATTAATTTTCGCGAGTTTATTAGTAACGCGGTTTCTCGTCCGCGTGTTTTAAACAACCCCTAGACTCTAGAATTAGTGGGTAACCATGAGAGATGTGAGATTAGGTGGGTGAGATTAGGTGATATATTTAACTTCTAATTTAATTGCTAGATGTCATTAGTTGTGTGGTTTGTTAAAAAAAAAAAAAAGAGAAAGTCTTACATATAACCACTCTTACTTACTACATTATTATTATTTTTTTATAAAAGGAGGAAGCCCCCCACCAGCTGCCCACGATTTTTCTTCTTCCCCAAACCCTCTTCTCCATTTTTCGTTTCTTCTCCAAGCTTCCACCACTTCCATTGATGATTCCATCCATTCCTTTGATCCTTTGAGCAAGGTTCCTTCATCAATATTGCTACATACCATCTCCTCTACCTAGATCATCCTTTTGATCATCATTTGAGGTAAAGAAATCTGATTTTTCTTCCCCTCCTTGCTGCTGATGTCGTGACTTTCCCTCCCCATTTTAGCTAGTTTTTTTTTGCTTCCAAACTTTGATTAATTGCTAGGTTTTCTTCCTTGTCCTACTACTTATCTTTCTAACCATTTGTATGAGCTTAAAAACAAATTTTTCCCCTCTGTTTTTCTGCAGAAAATTAACGCCACCCTCCCCCATTTTAGTGTTTTGAGCTTTGCAACTTGAAGTCTTCATCAAACTTGCTCCAATCCTCCATCTCCACCTAGTTCCTCATCAACTTCTCCATTTAAAGTAAGAAAAAAACAGATTTTTCTCCTTCCATTTTTCTGCTTGAAAACGTGATGTCCACCCCATTTCATCTCTTATGATTTTGCTTCCATACTTAGTTTTCTTGCTAGGTTTTCTTCTATACTCTATCACCTATATATCCAACCATTTGAGTAGTAGAAGATCAAATTTTTTCAGCACTAAACAGCCCCATATTTAGCGCTAAACAGCCCCCCCTTTGTGTTTATTTAATTTATGTCTTAGTTGAAATTGTTGTTTGATATGTGTTGTTTTGATGATTGATGATGATTGTTGAGAGTTGAACATCTCCAACCCCTTTACTTAAGCCTCTAGGTTGAAACCCTATGTGGTAAGAATGGGGAAAATGATGTGATCTCATGAGAATCAATCAATTAAATGTTGTAAGTGTCATTAGAGATAGTTTTGGTGTTAGTTTCCATGTGTAGTTTAAATTACCTAGGCTTAACATGATAGTTTAAATTTAGTTTCTATTCTTGAACCATGTAAGTTTGTGGCTAGGGTGTTTAATTTCATGTTAGTTGGTTTATTAAATGATTAGAAGTAATTTTAAGATTTTTAGAACTTGCATGCATGAGTTGGTGTGTTTCAAGGTTATAGTTTATGAAAAAATGGGTTTATGGAGGACTAGAAGTGATTATTAATTTGGTGATTCTTTAAACTTTTGGAAAAGAAATTTTAGAAACTTTTGTTTTGATTTGTTTTTAGTTTATGCCTTAACTATGTATGGTTTTGGGTAATTGTCTAAATGATTTGAAAATGGCTCGAAAAACAAATTATGAAACTTAGTTGAGTTATGTTATGATTTGTGGGTGAAGTAGAAAATGCTATGTGTAAATATGCTTGTAATATGTTGAAAATGGTTTTGAAATGATCTAATTTATGGAAGAAAGATTTTGCAAACTAGTGGAAAAAAAATGGGTTGAGGCCGTGAAGCCTAAGGAGTCTTTAGAAGAAATGTGTTTGGTTGATTAACTTGGTTAATTCCCTTGATGAGTATGTGCATTGTCCTTAAAAAGTGTTTGGTTAGGATAATGGGTTAGTGAGCATAGTTGTTCTAGAATTACTTAATTTACCGTGGTAATAGGAATCGATGTTTCCGAGATCGTGCGGCACGGAAATCGAGGTGTATGTGGAAGCGGACCCGAGGACGTAGGAGCAGTGTTAGCAGTGACAAGCGGTAAGGGCACTTCTAGACATTTAGGATTCATTTTTATGTCCCTGTGTAAGGACAACTTTGGATATGCTTAAGCTATTGTTTTGTTATTTAAATTGCTTTATTTAAATACGAAGAAGTTTGAGAACTCTACGAGTTCGAAGTTAGGGTCTTCGAACCCCTTCGTTTATTGTTGTCGTGCGGTCGAACATATTCCGAGTCATTCGTGGGTGAAAACTTTGTGGTTGGTCTCCTGAACCCAACCCCCCACATTTGTGTACCTCTCTGTTAACTCCATCGAGTTGCAGAGGGATGGATTCCTTGATTTGCGTGTCAAGCATGTAATATTGTGATATGATTGAGTTATGCATTATTTGATATGAGATTGAATATATGCCACGAATTACGTGTTGCTGTTGAATTGCGTTTCTTCATGCAGGGTGTTTTTATAGCTCAAAATGTCGAATTGTGTTTTCTTCATGTTAAGCATGCTCTCTTTATTTGATATGCGGTCAAGTAATTTTATGCGTCACTCTTTGACTATCGTAAGCGGCGAGCTGTTCATCGAGTGAGAGAGCTAGGCGAGTCGTCGTGACGTTTTTGAGCCGTGACCCGGATAACTGAGGGTGCTAGGTCCCCTTTTGTTTACGGGAGATTGACTAGACGTCGCAGCGTAGGGACCGGGGCTGCATACCTAGGGAGAAGCGAAAGATCCCAAGGCTACGGCTGGTATGTCAGTTGATGGATCTGCGTCTGCTTTCCGGAATAATTGTCGAGTCGAGAGAAAATGAGTAGCGAGTTGAGTCGAGTCTAGAGTGAGAGGGTTGAGTCACGTTTTGTGAATGATATACATTGTTGTTTGCTTATTGCTTTATGCATTGATTATCTTGATTTGTTGAGAAGTTGACCCTTTCCCGTGGTGCCTTCAATCCATGATGGTTACCCAGGCGATGGCGATGGTGCAGGGAACCTGATAGCAGATGATGGTGAGAAGGACCTCTTCGAGGATCCGGACGACGACCTTTATTTGTCGTGATTGACTATGTCTATTATATGCTTTCTTGGGATGGCTGTAGTATGTCTTTTGTGTACAGTGGTTGTGACCAGTTGGGCCGGGTGATGTTTTGTTATTACAGGGTAGACTGGTGGTTTCACTTTTGGAGCAGCCCCCTGTGTGGGTGTTGTAATATCCCAAAATTTGGAGCTAGATATAACTAAACTCTTAGAAATTTAGTTAGTAATAAACAAGCTTATAAATGATTTTATGTTCCTAAACTAGCCTAAAATAAGTTAAATAATATGCTATAGACTAACCTATATCTTCTTCCTTAAAATTGTGTAAATGATCATTATATATTATGTAATTAGATGCTTTTACTATATTGCATAATTTATATTCTATAATAAATTTAGATAATATGTACGTTGGTTAAAGTGAAAGATTTAACATATATATATATATATATATATATATATATATATATATATTCTCAAATTTATTATTAAGTTAGTAGTACAAAAGATGTCAAGGATGGCAATGAATCAATATTGGAGCTGCGACAGTATTACTCAGACGATAGAATTGTGGGTCCGACCCTTTTTACTTTAAATGAAATTGAATGGCCTGATACGATTAGGAAGCCCAACATACTTCTACACCCATATTCACCTATATTTAATAGAATCGAACAAAGAAGAACGGGTTGGGGAAAAAGAGAAAAACGCGAAGGGCACACTCGGGAGGCGTCAATGACTAAATAAATCAGCGGATGAAGAGGAAAAGAAAAACTACAAAAACGACGTTGAACCATTCTGGTTCAAAAAAAAAAAAGTGAGTAACTACACCCTTTTTAACACTTCCATGCTACATTGAATTTTGGGAATTTGGGGATAGGAAAAGAGCTAGATATTTTGAAATTAAATTGATACAAAATGATATGTTTTGACTCTATAAAATTGTAGATTCATAGAATTAATTTGTTAGTGCTTGATAAGTTGATTTATGCCTGATGGTATTCTGTGACTTTGATTATGTGTTCTTGAGTGATTGTTGCTATTGAGAATTAGAATGAAAGACTATTTTTTAAAATTGACTTTATGTAGCTTTATTTTGGTTGAGCATTGCATGTGTTTGAGATGAGCCTTGTGCTCCATATGGATGGGTCTCATACCCCGCAATTATTTACTCAGAGAAGAGCTATATGCTCCATATGGATGGGTCTCATACCCCACAATTAATTACCCATATGAGATGAGCTTCGAGCTCCACACGGATGGGTTTTATACCCCATATGAGATGAGCTGGTGCTCCACAAGATGAGATAATACTCACTTCGCGAAAGGGGTACATCTCCTTATAACAATGGGACGCCATTGAATTGATTGGTTTATTATTCTGCAGGATAAATGTGTGTGATTGAGTTATTTATATGAATTATTGACGTGGATTTTTGTTATTTATTGTGAGTGGATGAGTTCAGAATGAATGAATTGATTGCAGTGATTTATGATATTATCGAAGGAAAATTAATGAATTATGTACACTTTTATAAGCTATTTTTGAAGAAAGCGGGTACCATGGTCGATTTTTCCGGTTACCGCTCCGGCTGGAAACAATGCCCATTTGCGAAAATATTTTGAAATTGTGTATTATTCACTGGGATTTCATATCTCATTAGAGTGTTGTTTTCAGAGACTGAGACTGCTGAGGACGTCGAGACCTAAGGACTTCGCCACCTTTACAGGAGTTATTTTAATTCTTGCTTTGGTTAGTACTTAGGAATAAGTAGACCTCATGGCTACGTTCGTATGTTTATTTTGGGATTAGTTATTAGACGCCCGGTTCTGAGGCTTTCCTTTATTTATATTTTTTTTTAGATTGTGGGATCTTATTTATAAATTATATGGAGATAATTTTTCAGATAATTAATTATATATCCTCAACTGCTTTATTACTTAAATATTTTTTTATTTCACGCACGGTAATGAGGCGTTACATTTTTGGTATCAGAGCCGGTCGAACCTAGACCGGACAGTGGTGTGGGTTTAATATTTTTATTTTTATTATAAAAAAAAAATATAACAATCAAAACTTGGGCGCTTAGGATTGCTTGCTATAGTCATGAATTCTGCATACTATTATGTTAGATGTTGGGCCTGGCCAACTCAATGTTTGATTGGTGGTGTGCAGATTTATGGCGGCTAACAGGCGGGAAACGAATGAGGCACTTGCGACGGCTATCAACATGATGGCTACGGCTATGCAAGAGCAGCATGAGATTCTTCGGCGATTCTGAGGAACTAAGCGCACCCCACAGTGGGACGATGACATCGGTTGACCCTCAATACAGGGGGCTTTCTGAATTCCGAAAGAATGATCCGCCGTCTTTCCGAGGTAGTTCTGATCCTGTAGAGGCTGAGGAGTGGTTACAGAAACTAGAGAAAATTTTTCGGGTTATGCAGTGTGCTGATCCTCAGAAAGTGGATTTTGCCACTTACATGCTAGAGTCTGACGCAGAGCATTGGTGGAATTGTGCTAGAGGTGGGTTGTTGACTCAGGGAGTTCCTATTACTTGGGACAGGTTCAAGGAAGTATTCCTGGAGAAGTATTTTCCCCACAGTGTTCGCATCCAGAAAGAATCAGAGTTCCTTCAACTTCGCCAGGGAGACATGTCAGTTGCTGAATATGTGGCTAAGTTTGAGAACTTGTCAAGGTTTTCTCGCTTCTTGAGGGACAACCCGCAAGATGAGTGGAAAGCCATTAAATTTGAGCAAGGGTTGAAACCAGAGTTGCAGAATTCCATTGGTATTCTTGAGGAGCGGCGGTACCCCGCCTTGGTGAGCAAGTGTAGGGTGGCTGAGCAAAAGTTGCTAGCATTGGTAACTGAGAAGACTAAAGGGAGTTTTAACTCCGATGGGAAGAAGTTTCACAAGGATAGCAAGTTTCAGAAAAACCTCCGACCTGTGCCCACGATCTCTAAGGATAAGCAAGTACAAGTAGCTCAAATAGATAAGAGTAAGGGATGCCAGAGGTGTGGATTCAATCATGGAGATCAGATGTGCCCGGCGGCACGTACTGCTTGTCTTAAATGTGGGAAGATGGGACATTTTGCTAGATGTTGCAGGAGTGGGGGGCAGTCCCGACCTAGGCCACAGAACCAGGGAAGAGTCTTCACGCTCCAAGGGGAACAGGTGAAGGAGTCAGATGGCCTGATTCAAGGTATGGGTTTTATTAGAGATAAAAAGGTTATCATTTTGTTTGATTCGGGAGCAACACATTCTTTTATATCTTTGTCCTGTGTGAAAACATTAGAGTTACCTGTTTCTCATATGCCTTTTGATCTACATGTTTCTACTCCTACTAAGAATAATCTTATTACTTCCATTGCCTGTTTGAAATGTCCTTTGAAATACCAAGGCTTGTCTTATACTGTTGATCTTGTCTGTTTGCCTATGTCTGGGTTGGATGTCATTTTGGGTATGGATTGGTTGTCTTCAAATAATGCTATCATAAATTGCTCTGACAAAACAATTTCTGTTGCATCTCAACCTATGTCTATTGATTCTTCTTTTTCTAAATGCTTGGTGTCTGCCATGGCTTGTCATAAGTACTTAATTGAGGGAGCTCAAGGATACATGCTCTTATTTTCAGCTAGAGTAGAGGTTGAGAATGATTTGACTTCTGTACCTATAGTTTGTGAGTTTCCAGATGTGTTTCCTAAAGAGGTATCTAGCTTACCCCCAAATAGGGAGTTGGAGTTTGCCATAGATTTAGTGCCTGGGAGTGGTCCAGTGTCAGTAGCACCTTATAGAATGGCACCCCTGGAGTTGGATGAGCTGAAGAAACAGTTAGAGGATATGTTAGAAAAAGGGTTCATTAGGCCTAGTGTCTCACCATGGGGAGCGCCAGTACTTCTAGTGAAGAAGAAGGATGGGAGTATGAGGCTGTGTGTGGACTATAGAAAATTGAACCAAATGACCATTAAGAATAAATATCCTTTGCCTAGGATAGATGACCTCTTAGATCAGTTGAGGGGAGCTTCAGTGTTTTCTAAAATAGACTTAAGGTCAGGCTACCATCAGATTAGAGTCAAGAGTGAGGATATTCCTAAGACAGCTTTTAGGACTAGGTATGGACATTATGAGTATGTAGTGATGCCGTTCGGATTGACTAATGCCCCTGCCATCTTCATGGACTATATGAACCGGATCTTTAGGCCTTTCTTAGATAAATTTGTGGTTGTGTTCATAGATGATATTCTGGTATACTCTAGGACTCTAGATCAGCATGAGAAACACTTGAGGATAGTATTGCAAACCTTAAAGGATAAGAAGTTGTATGCCAAACCAGAGAAGTGTGAATTTTGGCTCGAGGAAGTGAAGTTTTTAGGACATACAATTTCTAGTAAGGGTGTGGCAGTTGACTCTAGTAAGGTGGATGCAGTGTTAAGTTGGGCACAACCTAAGTCAGTGACTGAAATAAGGAGCTTTCTGGGATTGGCGGGTTATTATAGGAAATTCATAGAGGGATTCTCTAGATTGGCCTTACCTCTCACCAAGTTGACTAGGAAAGGGAAGCCTTTTGTGTGGGACCAGGAATGTGAGGATAACTTTCAGGAGCTTAAGGAGAGATTAGTTTCCACACCTATCTTAATTATACCGGACCCTTCAGTGAATTTTGTAGTGTATTGTGATGCGTCTATGAATGGTTTAGGATGTGTTCTGATGCAAGAAGGGAAAGTAGTAGCTTATGCGTCTAGACAACTTAGGCCACATGAAGGGAATTATCCTACCCATGATCTTGAGCTAGCAGCTGTGGTTTTTGCCCTTAAGATTTGGCGGCATTATTTGTATGGAGCAAAATTTGAGGTTTTTAGTGACCATAAGAGCCTTAAGTATTTGTTTGATCAAAGGGAATTAAACATGAGGCAGAGAAGGTGGATGGAGTTCCTTAAGGATTATGATTTTGAATTGAAGTACCATCCTGGGAAAGCTAATGTAGTGGCTGATGCTTTGAGTAGAAAGTCCTTACATATATCTTGCATGATGGTACAAGAGGTAAGCCTATTAGAGGAGTTTAGAGATATGAATTTGAATGTGTCCCTTGGTTCTTTGAGTTTGAAACTAAATAGGTTAGAGATTGGTAGTGATCTTAGAGAGCTAATTAAGAAGGAACAACTCGTTAACCAAGAATTACAGTCTCTTGTGGACAAAGAGGATTATACCTTATCCGCTGATGGTCTAGTGTTGTTTAAGAATAGAATCATAGTTCCTAAGGAGGGGAGTCTCAGAGAGAAAATTTTAGAGGAAGCTCATAAGGGCAAGTTTACCATACACCCAGGGATAACTAAGATGTATCAGGACTTAAGAAGGATGTATTGGTGGCCAGGGATGAAAAAGGATGTAGCAAGCTTTGTGTCTAAGTGCTTAGTGTGCCAGAAAGTTAAGATAGAGCATCAAAAACCTTCAGGATTGTTGCAACCTTTAGAAATCCCTGAGTGGAAGTGGGAGAGGATATCCATGGATTTTGTGATGGGTTTGCCTAGAACTCGTTTAGGATCAGATGCTATTTGGGTGATAGTTGACCGTTTGACCAAGTCCGCTCATTTCTTACCCATTAAGGAGACAGATAGTTTGGATAAATTAGCCGATCTTTACATCAAAGAGATAGTAAGATTACACGGTATTCCTACATCTATAGTGTCAGACAGGGATCCCAGATTTACTTCTAAGTTTTGGAAAGCTTTCCAACGAGCCTTTGGTACAAGGTTGAGTTTTAGCACAGCCTATCATCCCCAAACCGATGGTCAGTCAGAGAGAACTATTCAGACTCTTGAGGACATGCTTAGAGCATGTGTCTTAGATGAAGGTGGGAGTTGGGATAAGTATCTACCTCTTGTAGAGTTTGCGTATAACAATAGTTACCACGCTAGTATAGGCATGGCACCATATGAGGCTCTATATGGAAGGAAGTGTAGGTCCCCTTTGTGCTGGTGTGAGGTAGGAGAGAAGTCTTTGTTGGGGCCTGATTTGGTGCAAGAGACTACAGATAGGATTCAGGTGATTAGGGAGAGGATGCGTACCGCGCAGAGTAGGCAAAAGAGCTATGCTGATAAGAGAAGGAGACCTTTGGAATTTCAGGAAGGAGAACATGTATTTTTGAGAGTCTCTCCTAAAACTGGGGTGGGAAGGTCATTGAAAGTCAAAAAGTTGAATCCTCGTTTCATGGGCCCTTTCCAAATTCTGAAAAGAGTCGGGCCTGTTGCCTACCAATTGGCTCTTCCACCACCATTGTCTAATCTTCATGATGTATTCCATGTTTCTCAACTCCGAAGATATGTGTCTGACAATTCCCATATCATAGCTCCTGAGTCAGTACAATTGAAAGATAATTTAATCTTTAAGCCTAAACCTATTCGGATCACTGACAAGAGCACCAAAACTCTAAGGAACAAGGTGATTCCATTGGTAAAGGTGGTTTGGGAAGGATTAACCCCAGAGGAGGCTACCTGGGAACTTGAGGAAGAAATCTTACGTCAGTATCCAGGTCTTGTCGGTACAGGTACATACGCTTCTAGGTGTCGCACCAATTGTGTTGTTTCCTTTTTGCCTTTTATGTTCGACGTAAATTTTGGGGACAAAATTTCCTTAAGGAGGGGAGAAAGTGTAATATCCCAAAATTTGGAGCTAGATATAACTAAACTCTTAGAAATTTAGTTAGTAATAAACAAGCTTATAAATGATTTTATGTTCCTAAACTAGCCTAAAATAAGTTAAATAATATGCTATAGACTAACCTATATCTTCTTCCTTAAAATTGTGTAAATGATCATTATATATTATGTAATTAGATGCTTTTACTATATTGCATAATTTATATTCTATAATAAATTTAGATAATATGTACGTTGGTTAAAGTGAAAGATTTAACATATATATATATATATATATATATATATATATATATATATATATATTCTCAAATTTATTATTAAGTTAGTAGTACAAAAGATGTCAAGGATGGCAATGAATCAATATTGGAGCTGCGACAGTATTACTCATTTATAGAATTGTGGGTCCGACCTTTTTACTTTAAATGAAATTGAATGGCCTGATACGATTAGGAAGCCCAACATACTTCTACACCCATATTCACCTATATTTAATAGAATCGAACAAGAAGAACGGGTTGGGGAAAAGAGAAAAAACGCGAAGGGCACACGGGAGGCGTAGTCAATGACGAAATAAATCGCGATGAAGAGGAAAAGAAAAACTACAAAAACGACGTTGAACCATTCTGGTTCAAAAAAAAAAAAAAGTGAGTAACTACACCCTTTTTAACACTTCCATGGTACATTGATTTTGGGGAATTTGGGGATAAGGAAAGAGCTAGATATTTTGAAATTAAATTGATACAAAATGATATGTTTTGACTCTATAAAATTGTAGATTCATAGAATTAATTTGTTAGTGCTTGATAAGTTGATTTATGCCTGATGGTATTCTGTGACTTTGATTATGTGTTCTTGAGTGATTGTTGCTATTGAGAATTAGAATGAAAGACTATTTTTTAAAATTGACTTTATGTAGCTTTATTTTGGTTGAGCATTGCATGTGTTTGAGATGAGCCTTGTGCTCCATATGGATGGGTCTCATACCCCGCAATTATTTACTCAGAGAAGAGCTATATGCTCCATATGGATGGGTCTCATACCCCACAATTAATTACCCATATGAGATGAGCTTCGAGCTCCACACGGATGGGTTTTATACCCCATATGAGATGAGCTGGTGCTCCACAAGATGAGATAATACTCACTTCGAAAGGGTCCATCTCCTTATAACAATGGGACGCCATTGAATTGATTGGTTTATTATTCTGCAGGATAAATGTGTGTGATTGAGTTATTTATATGAATTATTGACGTGGATTTTTGTTATTTATTGTGAGTGGATGAGTTCAGAATGAATGAATTGATTGCAGTGATTTATGATATTATCGAAGGAAAATTAATGAATTATGTACACTTTTATAAGCTATTTTTGAAGAAAGCGGGTACCATGGTCGATTTTTCCGATTACTGCTCCGGCTGGAAACAATGCCCATTTGCGAAAACATTTTGAAATTGTGTATTATTCATCGATTTCATATCTCATTAGAGTGTTGTTTTCAGAGACTGAGACTGCTGAGGACGTCGAGACCTAAGGACTTCGCCACCTTTACAGGAGTTATTTTAATTCTTGCTTTGGTTAGTACTTAGGAATAAGTAGACCTCATGGCTACGTTCGTATGTTTATTTTGGGATTAGTTATTAGACGCCCGGTTCTGAGGCTTTCCTTTATTTATATTTTTTTTTAGATTGTGGGATCTTATTTATAAATTATATGGAGATAATTTTTCAGATAATTAATTATATATCCTCAACTGCTTTATTACTTAAATATTTTTTTATTTCACGCACGGTAATGAGGCGTTACAGGTGTCTGCCGGGAGTACCCCCAGGGTATGATTGCTCTCTTGAGGGTCATCATACCATAGGTGTATTCCTTTGCACATTTTCTACTCTGTTATTTTGCACATACTGTGTATATGACTTATGTATTTATGCATGTATGTTTTATCAATATTTAAGTCTTGTGTCTTAGTTGGACCATGTTTCGAAAAGTTGTAATTACTCTGATGTGCGCTTGCGGGAATTATTAATATAAAAAAAAAGTACCGCATTTTTCTAAAGAGCACAAGAGTACCGTTTTAAAACGCATGGCATACAGGTTTAGTTTAGCTCTGTAGCGGTCCGAAAACGGGTCGTTACAATTATGGAGGCCAATCTTACCTCTGAGGTTAACCAACTTTCCAGATATGGTTGAACGGTGTATAGAACTGGAAAATGCGGTACCCAAACGAGAGCAACCTAGAAGTGGGGGACCTCTCAGGAACTATGGACCACTACAAAAAGTTCGAGCGACCACTGGGAATCGAGGTAACCCATATGCACGACCTGTAAGGACCCAATCAGAATTCCAGGGATAAACTTAACAACAGCTAGAAGGAATTATAACCATGTTTTAGGTGTGGAGGAAACCACTTCGTAAGGGATTATCCACAAGCAGACTAAGGGTTTACTATAAATGTGGAAAGCCGGGACATGTTGTTAGAGAATGTCAGACGAACCCCTTCTCAGCTCCTGGAGGAATGATGAATGAGACAGGAACTGGTAGAGGAATGTCCCACAATCAGGAAAAGCCTGTAGTTGGCAAAGGATATGAGGCTGGGAATAGTAGGACAGAAGGATTCAAACCCTCAAATAGATAGTCTGACAAGCCTACGGCTATAGTAGAGTCTTCACTGTACGAGGAGTCGAGTCCTCTCAGTCGCCCGATATGATCCAAGGTATGTGCCTCGTTTCTGGTTATCTTCTGTCTGTACTCTTTGACTCAGGTGCTACTCATTCTTTCATCTCAAATGATTGTGTGAATTATTTGAAACTTCCTCTATCATCTTTACCATGAACCTTAATAGTTTCAACCCCTATAAATGACTCTTTTCCCATTACCTCAGTTTGTCGCCAATGCCCCATAGAATTTGAAAACTGTAAATTTCTTGTTGATCTAGTTTGTTTACCTTTAGAATAATTAGACATTATTCTAGGCATGGACTGGCTTTTGGCTAACCATGTAATACTAGACTGTGCTCGAAAAACCTTAACTTTTTTGGAAACCCCTAAAGTCGAATCTGCCAGTGCTAAGACTAGGAAAGACAAGATAAAGTCTCAGATATGCAAGATGTTGTTTTCGTTAGAAAGGAAAGACTCTCAAAGCTTAAGTAATATACCAGTAGTAAACGAATTTCCCGAAGTTTTCCCTGATGACATTCCAGGATTACCACCCGAAAGGGAAATAGAATTCACTATCGACCTAGTACCCGAAACAAGACCCATATCAATAGCTCCCTATAGGACGTCACCCTTAGAATTAGTGGAGTTAAAGAAACAGTTAGATGATATATTATGAAAGGGATTTATTCACCCCAGTGTCTCACCATGGGGTGCACCGGTACTGTTCGTTAAGAAGAAAGACGGTGCATCTATATTATATGTAGATTATCAACAACTCAATAAGGTCACCATTAAGAAGAGATATCAGTTACCCAAAATAGATGATCTAACAGATCAATTGATGGGACCATCTATCTTTTCTAAGATAGACATAAGATCTAGATGCCATCAGATTAGAATAAAGAAAGAAGATATCCCTAAGACTGCTTTTTGAACTTGATATGGACATTACGAATACCTGGTTATGCCTTTTGGGGTAACTAATGCCCTAATTGTATTCATGGATTACATGAATAGAATATTTCGTCCATTCTTGGCCAAATTCATTATCGTCTTTATTGACGACATTCTAATCTAATCGCGTACCAAGGAAGAACATATGAGAATCTACGTGAGGTACTGCAGATTTTCAAAGACGATGTGACCTAAAAAAGAAGAAGATGGACTAATAACAGTCAATCAACCTGAGATCATTACAAGAAAAACTCTACACAGCAACGAATCAACCAAAAGTCATCCAGAGAACACAACAACGAATCAACATGAAATCAACCTAAGAAGCTCAATCACAACAGAAGAAGAAGAAGAAGAAGAAGAAGAAGAAGAAGAAGAAGAAGAAGAAAAAGAAGAAGAAGAAGAAGATCTGATCAGAAATAACAAGACAAAAGCTGTGTCTGAGTCTGAAGAATGCTTATAAAAGCCTTTAGAGTTTTAAGTTTTATTAAGAACATTTCAATAGCTCTAAATGGAATGTGCATATTTGACACAAGCATTAAAGCTCAAAGATTTTCTATCAGGCAACAAACACCAGACAAATCATATACGGTGTCTGGTACAGAGCCGTATCTGACTAGGGAAGTCAAGATCCAAGTAGTTGAAGTCAGTATTTCATGTCTGAGCAAAATGTATTTGCTTGAAGTGTTTGTTTTTGTGTCTAGCCAAAATGTTTTTATATCTCCTTCAGACATTAATTATGTTTGTGTCTCGACCTATCTGATCCAGGTGTCAGGATCTAGTTTGCATTGCTAGCAAACTAAACCATGTTTGTTCATGTTTATTGTATGATCAGTTTTTGACACACACAATTCAACCCCTTTCTTGTGTGTTTCTTGTGACACCCTTTACCCCGAAAGGATTGTTAAAGAGTCAAAGCAGAAATTATATTTTGTTTGCGAAAAATAAGAATTTCTCAAAATCATTTCGCAATTAAAGAACATCACATCTAAAATCATTAAACTAAACACTTCAAATACCGTAAATACTTTATTAGGAAGGACTTAGGTTGCATTGGACTTTAAGTTTTTCTACATAAAATAGGTTCTCAACGATTTATAATTCAACTGAATATTCATTAAAAAAAATACGAGTAAAACATCCCTACCCGATGTCACATGGTCAGAGTAGTATTTCCCTTTCTAAAAGCTTCAAAGATGAAAAGTCATAACAATCAGTCAATCACGAACATAAAGTCCTAGGCTACGCAGCCTGAAGACTACGACTCGGCATCAACATCGATATCAGCATCACCTGCAGGCTCACTGTATACCCATACACCGTGGTGTATAAAATAGCCACAAAGGAAAACAAGAAGAGTGAGGAATCATATCTTTAACAAGCATTATATGGCAAAGGAGACAACAGCATGATGTGCATAACAAAACATGTAGCCATACCAATCATCTAACATCATAACTAACGCAAACACAAAACATAAGGCTACACCGTAAATGACGCAATACCAGACTCGAGCTAACATTTACTCTGCCTATGCATAGGTCTTACAACTCTAACCAACTGGGTCCTTTCGAACTTATTAACATAAATGGTGGAGTACTCATAAACGGGCTCTCTAGAGGCTGGGTCCCATACACGGGCTCTTCAGGCTGGATCCCATAAACGGGCCCTTCGAGCTGAGTCCCATAAGCTGGCCTTGTAGAGCTAAATCTCCCTTAATCATTCGCAACGAGCACCCATAAGCGGGCTCCGTAGAGTTGGACCTCCTTTAATCATTCGCAATCAGTACCCATAAGCGGGCTTCGTAGAGCCGGGCCTCACTCAGCAAACGTGTCACACATTCAACGAATTATTTAATATATATCAAGATTCTAAAGCCCTTTCATCATTATCTAACTCCTACGAATTGTTTAATTCATTTTATTAAACTTGTGTTATAGCATACTAGACAATATTCTCTAACTTAGTTCTTTTTTTATGTAACTCTAACTTCTAGCATCTTACACCTTGTAAAACCTTCTCAAACTTACACTTATCTTGCCTAAGGTGAGACCAACCCAATGAGTAGCATTACCAAGTATCTTTTACTTAGTTTAACCACTTTTAGGTCATTTTACTGCACAAGAACACCCAAAACCTCCCAAGTTCACAACTAATATTCCGTTCCCTAGTCCAAAGGCCTTAATCATCTTAATATCACTTTGTCCTATTAGAATTGGTAGAAAACATGTTAGCACTAAGGCTAATCAACAGTTGTAGCCCCACAAATTCCGCTCATAGCGAAATAGGCAAGCCAAGCTTGTATCAACAACAACCAAAAGCATCCGATCAAGTCTATTCATCCACTACACAAGTTAACATCCATAACATCATTATAGAGCATTTAGATTCATCCAGTCAACATGTCAAACATCTCAAAACAGAATCATATCATACGATCTAAGTCATAAGCACAACACATTAAGTCATATTATTACAATTAGGCAACAATGAGCTTATGAGCATGGTTTTACAATAGCAACATAATTCAAATCAACATATAATCGACTCCTTGCTCCTACAAGGGTCTTAGATAATCAAAATAGAATAAAAAGACATTGCCATTGCTCCTACAATGGCCTCAAAGCATTTATTCAATGTTGCACGAGACTTAGGAGTCCTGGGACACCCCAATCACGTTATCGAAATTCCCAACTACCAAAACCCATTAGAAATCCTCCACCCTCTTCTTACCTTGATCGAGAAAATTCGCAGTGTCAAAGGGAGCAAAGAGGATTTGCCTACTGTAACGACCCGTTTTCGGACCGCTACTGAACTAAAACTAAACCTGTATGTGATGGATTTTTTAAAATGGTACTCTTGTGTCCTTCAGAAAATATGGTATATTTTTTTTAAGAGACAATAGTGCCAGTAAAGCACACACAGAGTACTTACAGCGTTTCGAAACATGGTGCATCTAGGACACAAGTTACGTACTGGAAATGCATACACGCATAAACATACATAGTCAATATACACAAGTATGCATAAAATAAAGCGAGTAGAAATGTATGAGAGAATACACCTATGATATGAAAACCCTCGCGAGTAATCATACCACTGGGGTACTCCCAGACACCCACGCAGGGGGCTGCTCCAAAAGTAGACCCACCAGTCTACCCTGTTAGCAAAACATCACTAGCCCGACCGGTCACCAACCCACTGTACACAAAAGATGCATATACACTACAGTCATCCAAAAAAAAAAAGAAACACAACACAGTCAGAGAACACCGCATCTACAAATCACTGCCCCGATCCTCCGATGGATCCTCCTCCTCCTCGTCCTCCATCGGGTCCTCGCCTGTCAAGTCAATGAAGGGTGCTGCAGCTGGTACATCCTCTGGCACATCACTCGGCACGTACTCTCCTACAGTCACATCGTCATCAGACCGTGCACCTAAACAATCTGCCTCTCCACACACCGTACAAACAGGGGGTCGATCCACTGGTGGGGTGGGAACCCTATCCACAGGAGGGGAACTCGGTCCCACTGGAAGAATCGGAGCAGCAGCTGCCCTCGAGGTCAACGCTCCTGTAGATCCTCGCCTAATCACGCTCTTACGAGTGGTTCATCTCACCCAGGGTCCTCGACCACGTCCGCGTGACAAAATCCTGGTAACCCTCGCTCTAGGAACCTCAGTCGGTCTCTCTGGAGACGAGGAAGAGTCTGGCATAGCCTCCTCCCTCTGTGTAGTCCTCCAAGCCTCAATCACCTGCGTAGTCCGAATCGGGAAGCTCACTGTACGTCTCGTCACCTCCTGCCTCATAACCATACCGCCCTCCCTGAAGGTTTGTACAACATCCCCCGTGTATACAACACGGCGGGAGATGGGATCAAACTCCATCGCCGTGGGCAGCTCCATATCGGGAAAGTCAAAGATAATCTCCGATGAAGTCCACATCGCCGGGATCGGTATACTCTTCTCCATCACCTGGGTAGCCATCATGGATTGAAGGCACCACGGGAAAGGGTAAACTTCTCAAATAATCAAAATCAACCAAAGCATAAAGCAGTAGGCAAACAACAGTGTATACAATTCACAAGCGCGACTCAAGACCCAAATCAAGACTCATTCTCTCAACACTTTTGCCACATACCGGAAGTAACGCGGATCCATCCACTGAATACCAGCCGTAGCCTTGGGCTCTCTCCTTACCCTAGGACATTCAGCTCAGGTTCCATTAGCATTACGACGCCTAGCTATTCCCTATCGAACACCAGCCGTAGCCTTTTAGGGGATTCTCGCACCCTAGGTGAATCGACGCAAGCTCAAAAACGTCCCGGCAACACTAACGTCTAGCCATTCACTACCGAACACCAGCCGTAGCCTTTTAGGGGATTCTCGCACCCTAGGTGAATCGACTCAAGCTAAAAAACGTCTCAATGACTCAACGAATCGACCAACTCTCGCACTCCGATGAACAATTCGCATAATTATAACAATATAATTCAGTTCATCAGCATAAGCAACATAGCAATATAACTCAATCCATCAGAGATAAATAACATAAGCATCTCATCTCAAATAATCACACTTAGCAGCAACAGTCGACAGTCAATATGGAATCCATCCCTCTGCAATTCGATGGAATTGACAGAGAGGCACAAACAAGTGGGGGGTTGGGGCCAGAAGACCAACCGCACAATTTTTCACCCACGAATGACTCGGAATATGGCGACCGCACGATAATAAAATAACGAAGGGATTCGAAAACCCTAACTTCGAACTCGTAGAGTTCTCAGACTTCTTCGTATTTAATAAAACAATTAAATAACGAAAGCCTAAAAATATCTAAAGTTGCCCTTACCACAAGTTGTCACTTGCGTAGCTCCAACGTCCTTGGGTCCGCGTCGCTCGGTCTCCGGTATTACGATTCCTATTACCAAATACAACTTAGCATACTTCTAGAAAAAAAATTAGAACTTAGCTCTCAACTAACTCCTTTCCTAACCAAAACTCAAACAAACATTTCAAATTATTAACATACTTGAAATTAAGTGGAGCTTTAGAATAAAACACTCCTAGGAGAAGTGACATAGCACATAACAATTTTTTTTTGAAAGTCAAAGCCATTTGAAAAGAATAAAGTTTTGAAATTAAACCTTCTCTTGAACTTCAAATAAGCACCAAGCAATAACTCTTTTTCCATAATTAACATATATGCATACAAGGATTTAAGCAAGTTATCAATCAAAAATCCTTTTCAAAAATTCCCTAGGCCTCACGACCTCTATGCCCTTTTTCTCCAAAATTTTTTTGGCAAAATCTTCTTTCCATGGTTACAACAATTCCTAATCACTTCCAAACATACTTCAAGGCATTAAAGCATCAAACCTTTACTAAACATACTCAAGCATATCCAAAGTTATGTTTCTAAATAATTGCCATAACAATTTCATACCATTTCCATAGCCTTCTTTTTCAAAACAAGTCATTTTCGAAACTAGTTCATAAGCCTCATAGTCCAATTACTCCAAATTAGTCCCAAAACAAGAGTTCTATCATTTAGTTAAATTCCAAAAATCCTTAAACACTTAAATCATGCCATCACCATGTCAAGAATTTAAAGAACAATGGATCATTTCCTTACATGTTACTCTAGTCCCTCATGAACCAATTTTACTCAAAACACAACTAATACTTAAGCTAATGCATGCATATAAATTCTAACAACCTTAAAACTTATTCTAATCATTATATTAAACATCTAACACATAATCAAACATCATAGCTTCATATTCTCATAGTTCAAGAATTGAAAAATTGCTAAAACTATCATGTTACACATAATCAATTTAAACTATAACCTAAATCAACATCAAACAAGTTCCACTAACTCATATAAACCATCAATTACATGATTAGAGAGGATCACAACATTTCTCCCCTCTTTTATCACTTAGGGTTTCGCCCTAAATCATCAAGAAAAGGGTTCATGATGTTTCATCTCTTTCTAATCATCAACAATCAACAAAACAACACATAAACATCAATTAATTCAAACTAGAAACAAACAAATCAAGTAATCAAAAGGGGAGGGTTTTGGGCGCTGATTTGAACAGTGGTTTGGGGGAGGAAAACTTGATTTTTCTTCTCATTCAAATGGTTAGAAACATAGGTAATATAGTAGAGAGAATAACCTAGTATTTTGACAAAGTTTGGAAGCAAAAATCAAGACTAAAAATGGGGGAGAAAATCACGATTTCCAGCAGCAAAATAAGGAGAAAAATTCTGTTTTTCTTACTTGGATGATGAAGAACTAAGTTGAGGTGATGATTTGGAACAAGTTTGATGAAGAAAGCTAGTTGAAAAACTCAATGGATTTGAAGGTTTTTGGCTATGGAAGTCATGAAGCTCTTGGCTTCTTCAAGAAGAAAGTAAAAGAGAGGAAATGAGAGAGTGGGGGTGGGGGTCACGAGTTAGAGCAGCTGAATGGGGGGTTCCCTTCTTTTATAAACTTAAAAAAATAATAAAGCATAATTAGTAGTAATAAAAATAAATTAAGTAATAGTTTTTAAAATAAAAACCACACACATGTGACACTTAAATCACTTTAAAAGATGCTAATCACATCACTCACTCTAACCCATCTAATCTCACTTCTCTCAAGGTTACCCTCTAATCTAGAGTCTTAAGATTTAAAAACACGGCGACGAGAAACCGCAAAACCGATTAATTTCTCGCCGATAAAATCCCGAAAAATTAATTCGCGAGGAATTAATTCTCCGCGTGATAATATTATTTCATAATTAATAATAGCAACAATAATCACTCAAAAACACTTAGAACAAGATATGATTCGATTTTCATCAAAATCGGGGCTCATTTTAAATTTTATCTGCGGCAGAAACTGCCTGGCGATTTGAAACGCGACGAAACTTCGTTAGAATTTTTCGACGATATTCAAACCATGAATCAATATAAAAATATTAATTCTCAATTATATTAACTCTTGATTTAATTAAATCACTTACTTAAAGAACAAGCAATTGCTTATTATAGCATAAATACGGCAAAGCGTACTAATTAACGCTAAATAACGCATCATAAAAATACGCGTGTTACACCTACAGCAACAGAACTAAGCACCAAACGAGCACAGAGAAAATTAACGGTTACGCAAAAAACAAAATACGGCTGAAAAAAAATATGATAATCTATGTCAAATAACATTTGGGAATTTATAAATCTAAAACGAAGTCAAAAAGAGGCAAAAAGAGAGACCGAAAAAACGTCTTACCGAGACAACGGGGTTATGAGGGGTCCGATGACAACTTCACCGAAACAAGAGAACGAGTAGTGGTTTCTAATGGTTTCGACGCGAGAAATCCAAAAATGACGTCCGTTTTTCCAATCGACAACCGGGGTGGCCAGAAAGTGGAAATTACAGTCCTCCCAGAGAGATAAAACGCGACAAACAGGGCTCTGATTGATCGAACAGATGTTAGAAACATGTTTAGGGGTCAATTTTGAGTTGGGTGGTGACGTTTTGTAGCTTGCCGCAGTCAAACGAGGGAGAACGAGATGAGAGAAGTTCGGAGGCGAAAGGGTTCTCTAACTTTGTCTGCTGCTGCGTGAATTTTTTTAGGGAAGATGAATAGTACATTTTCAAGTAACTTGGGGAATGCGCATATGAAGAAAAGGGGTGGAGGAAGTAAGTTTTCTTTTTTCAAAAAAGCAACGTCATGGGCTGCACATCACCGCCCATCTATTTTTAACCCCTTTTTCTTTTTTTCTTTTTTTTTTTCTCACTTCCCTCTCATAAAATCATTTCTTTACTCCTATTTAATACCCAACCCATTCTCACACTCTCATAAAAAATAAAACAATTATTCCAAAATATTTTTAATCATCAAGGCTAATATTTTATAAACAAAAATAATAATAATAATATATCATTCCAATATATTATTTACTAAAGCAACACACATTTAAAATGAAAAAATCACACACTAACATATTAAACACATATTCAAACTTAATCATGTATTATCACGCACAATATTCTATATTAGTACACAAGAACTCATACTCACATATTAATATAATTAATCATATATCTATTTAGATAAGATCATATATTAGTACAAAATCATGCATTAATATAGACATAATTAATATCTGTAAATTACTTTTTGTATATAAAAATATGTAATTACCTTTAATATAATAACACGTTTGTAACAATACCAAAAATGAAACAACTATATTATCACTTAAAACATACATTTTTTTTTTTGACAATAACTTTGTCTCTAACTTCTTCACTTCAATCGTAGAATGTGAAAAAAAAAAAAAAAGCATAACAATAATAACTTACAAATAAGGTTTATCGTCCTAATACTATCAGTCGCTACAAAAACAAATCCCTTAAGATTATTCATCTTCCTGGCTACGTAGTCTGGCTGTTTTGTTTGTCACAACAACGTCAAGCTGCGCCGCCCTTTCAACTGTTTCCTTTCTCTTCCTTGTGGATACATTGTGTGCAATCTCAGCACAGTACGTCCTGTTGTGCATCATGAGGAGTTCTAGATCCTTGACAGTATGAACAAGAAATTTTTTGAAACCATTAGGAAGATAGTGACGAGTTTTCTTGTCTGAACCATAACCGATATTTGGCATCAAAGTGCATCCCTTGAATTTTCTCCTAACCCGAGAATCTATACCCTTTGGTCTGCGCCAGTTTTCCTTAACGGAGATCTTGCGATCGCTCTGCGGCCTCTTGAACTTCTTGACCCGCTTCTTCACGATCTTCTTCGAGAGCAAAGGCACAGCCATGTTCGCTAGACTGGCTTCTTAAAACATACATTTATATATATATATACCACAACATCGTAAACCAGCGCGCTATCTAATTATAAAATAATAATATTAATAATACGAAAATCAGGGTGTTACAATTCTCTCTCCCAAAAAGGAATTTTGTCCTCGAAATTCCAAGGTGTTCTAAGAAAACACGGAAGGCCTAACTCTCTACCCAATTGTCTTCTAGTGCTTTCTTAAGGTCGCTCCCTATGCCCAAAATTTATTCTTAAGGTTTAGGGTCCTAAACTTGATGCTCAAACCTACTGGTAACATGAATCTATTCTTAAGGTGGCTGGTCTCTACTCAGCTTATGTTTATTCACCTAAGGTAGACTAATCTCACACAACACTTGCCCATTATAATTATTGTTGCTTCGTCTACTGGCGACAAGTTATTGGGGTGATCAGTCCCTGCTACTCATCTAGCCAAGTAACCAAAGCAATAATAGTTATATGAGTCAATCGTATTATCCCTCTATAAGGGTCTTTAATAGGGGCTTGAGCATAAACATGTCGATACCACATGGTTACCTTCAGGCTCTATTAGAGATTCTTCCTACGGAATAACCATCACGCTTCCGCTACGCTACTCTAACAGACTATCTTGCAACTAGTCATACTACCTTTTTTAAATCAAGTTAGCTAAATCTCCTTACTTTAAGCTAGTAATTCTGCGAACCTGTCCCAGAGTTTTCGTTAGGTGATGGCTAAAAGTCCTGGGTTTTTGGTTTAAATCAGGATAAAATACTAAGAAATCTCTACCTTTGGTAATTACTAATCTAATGCTTACCGTTAATGATGCATGCAACCCTCAGTCCAACACTATCATCCTTACTATTCGATAGGACATACTACTTCAAACAAACTAAGCTATACAAAAAAATACAAATAGGACATATAATGCATGTAACTCTACTCAGGGTCCACGTACTGAAAACGCAATAGACCACATACACAGTCCGGTTAGGACTGACCTGCTCTGATACCACTTCATGTGACACCCTGTACCCTGAAAGTATTGTTAAAGAGCCAAAGCAGAAATTATATTTTGTTTGCAAAAAATAAGAATTTCTCAAAATCATTTGGCAAGTAAAGAACATCACATCTAAAATCGTTAAATTAAACATTTCAAATACCGTAAATACTTTATTAGGAAAGACTTAGGCTGCACTGGCCTTTACGTTTTTCTACATAAAATAAGTTCTCAACGATTTACAATTCAACTGAATATTCATTAAGAAAAATACGAGTAAAACATCCGCACCCGATGTCATGTGGTCAGAGTAGTATTCACCTTTCTAAAAGCTTCGAAGATGAAAAGACAATAATAATCAGTCAATCATGACCACAACATCCTAGGCTACGCAGCCTGAAGACTACGACTCGGCATCAACGCCGATATCAGCATCACCTGTAGGCTCACCGTTTACCCATACACCGTGGTGTATAAATAGCCACAAACGAAAACAAGAAGAGTGAGGAATCATATCTCTAACAAGCATTATATGGCAAGGGAGACAACAACATCATGCGCATAGCAAAAGATGTAGCCATACCAATCATCTAACATCATAACTAATACAAACACAAAACATAAGGCTACGCAGTAAACGATGCAGTACCAGACTCGAGCTAACATTTACTCTGCCTACGCATAGGTCTTACAACTCTAACCAACTGGGTCCTTTCGAACTTATTAACATAAACGGTGGGCTACTCATGGACGGGCTCTCTAGAGGATGGGTCCTATACATGGGCTCTTCAGGCTGGATCCCATAAACGAGCCATTCATCGGCTGGGTCTATAAATGGGCCCTTCAGAGCTGAGTCCCATAAGCTGGCCTTGCAGAGCTGAGTCTCCCTTAATCATTCGCAAGGAGCACCCATAAGCGGGCTCCGTAGAGTTGGACCTCCTTTAATCATTCGTAATGAGTACCCATAAGCGAGCTCCGTAGAGCTGGGCCTCACTCAGCAAACGCGTCACACATTCAACGAATTGTTTAATATATATCAAGATTCTAAAGCCCTTTCATCATTACCTGACTCCTACGAATCATTTAATTTGTTTTATTAAACTTGTGTTATAGCATACTAGACAATATTCTCTAACTTAGTTCTTTTTTTGCATAACTCTAACTTCTAGCATCTTACCCCTTGTAAAACCTTCTCAAACTTACACTTATCTTGCCTAAGGTGAGACCAACCCAAACCAACCCAATGAGTAGCATTACCAAGTATCTTTTACTTAGTCTAACCACATTTAGGTCATTTTACTACATAAGAACACCCAAAACCTCCTAAGTTCACAACTAATATTCCACTCCCTAGTCCAAAGGCCTTAATCATCTTAATATCACTTTGTCCTATTGGAATTGGTACAAAACACATTAGCACTAAGGCTAATAAATAGTCGTAGGCCCACAAATTCCGCTCATAGCGAAATAGACAAGCCAAGCTTGTATCAACAACAACCAAAAGCATCTGATCAAGGCTATTCATCCACTACACATGTCAACATCCATAACATCATTATAGAGCATTTAGATTCATCCAGTGAACATGTCAAACATCTCAAAACAGAATCATATCATACGATCTAAGTCATAAGCACAACACGTTAAGTCATATTATTACAATTAGGCAACAATGAGCTTATGAGCATGGATTTACAATAGCAACATAATTCAAATCAACCTATAATTGACTCCTTGCTCCTACAAGGGTCTTAGATAATCAAAATAGAATAAAAAGACATTGCCACTGCACCTACAATGGTCTCAAAGCATTTATTCAATGTTGCGCGAGACTTAGGGGTCATGGGACATCCCAATCACGTTATCGAAATCCCTAACTACCAAAACCCATTAGAAATCCTCCACCCTCTTCTTACCTTGATCGAGAAAATTCGCAGTGTCAAAGGGAGCAAAGAGGATTTGCCTACAACAATAGAACTAAGCACCAAACGAGTACAGAGAAAATTAACGGTCACGCAAAAAACAAAACACGGCTGAAAAAAATATGATAATCTATGTCAAATAATATTTGGGAATTTATAAATCTAAAACGAAGTCAAAAAGAGGCAAAAAGAGAGACCGAAAAAATGCCTTACCGAGTCAACGGGGTTATGAGGGGTCCGATGACAACTTCACCGAAACGAGAGAACGAGTAGTGGTTTCCAAAGGTTTCGACGCGAGGAATCCAAAAATGACGTCCGTTTTTCCAACCGACAACCGGGGTGGCCAGAAAATGAAAATTACAGTCCACCCAGAAAGATAAAAAGCGACGAACAGGGCTCCGATTGATCGAACAGAGGTTAGAAACATGTTCAGGGGTCGATTTTGAGTTGGGTGGTGAAGTTCTGTAGTTTGTCGCGGTGAAGTTCGGAGGTGGAAGGGTTCTCTAACTTCGTCTGCCGCTGCGTGAATTTTTTTAGGAAGATGAATAGTATATTTTCAAGTGACTTGGGGGATGCACATATGAAGAAAAGGGGATGCAGGAAGTAAGTTTTCTTTTTTCAAAAAAGTAACGTCATGGGCTGCACATCACCGCCCATCTATTTCTAACCCCTTTTTCTTTTTTTCTTTTTTTCACACTTCCCTCTCATAAAATCATTTCTTTACTCCTATTTAATACCCAACCCATTCTCACACTCTCATAAAAAATAAAACAATTATTCCAAAATATTTATAATACTCAAGGCTAATATTTTATAAACAAAAATAAAATAAAATAATAATATATCATTCCAATATATTACTTACTAAAGCAACACACATTTAAAATTAAAAAATCACACACTAACTTATTAAACACATATTCAAGCATAATCATGTATTATCATGCACAATATTCTATATTAGTACACAAGAACTCATACTCACATATTAATATAATTAATCAAATACCTATTTTGTTAAGATCACATATTAGTAGAAAATCAAGCATTAATATAGACATAATTAATATCTACAAATTACTTTTTGTATATAAAAATATGTAATTACATTTAATATAATAACACGTTTGTAACAATACCAAAAATGAAACAACTATATTATCACTTAAAACATACATTTATATATATATATGTATACATATATATATATATATATATATATATATATGTAAGGATACCACAACATCGTAAACCAGCACGCTATCTAATTATAAAATAATAATATTAATAATACAAAAATTGGGGTGTTACATTTCTGGTCCTTCAGATTGGGGTCGAAATATGTTTCTCAGTTCAGCACTAAAGGGCAAGTGCACCCTATCGCAAAAGTAATAACGTGGAGTATTTAAGACTCTGAGTATCGAACCCACTGGGAGTGTTAACAATACCAAGCTACTCAATTTCTTTCATTATTTAGACAAATCGAATCGGTTGTGAAAATTGGTTTGAGCATCTTTCGAAAACAAGAAGTAAAGTTGTCACAAGAAAACAAAGAGCAAGTAAGGAGAAGATTCAATAATGGAAACATAGGGTGTCCTGGTTCACTTAAACTAAGTCCTATTTATTAATAAACTATTCAATACATGCATTCTTTTTTCTATTTGATTGCCAACACCTACTCTAATATTATTAACACCCAATGGTCATGCAGTGTAACACCCCGTTTCCGGAGCGCTACTGTGCAACCTAATCTAATGATGAAAACATTTTATGCTTATATGTTTTCAGTAAAGAGTACTATTCTGTATTTCGAAATGGAAAATAGGAGTGAATTGTTTTCATTCTCTTTCCTTTGAAACCCTTTTAAAAAATAAGACATAAAGAGTACCACAATTTTCTAAATAATGTCAAATCAGTATTTTGCAATTAACGCTTCTCATGATATAAAACATAATATAATCATTACGCACTGAGGCGGGGTTTTCTGAAAAGAGTAATTACAAGACAATAAGTAATTATGCAAACAACAAAGACAATACCCTAAGCTAAGCTGGCCAACAACTATAACTCTTACTGAGAAACAGTTCAGCAAGATCAAAACACGAGCGTCTTCAACGCTTCTGGAAAGATGAAACTGCAGTAGCTATGGAACTCCATCTGGAAGTGACATTCATAAGAATGTCTAATCCAGCAACAATGCAAGGGTAAATTCTTTGCCCACGAGTTTATCACAGGCTATGCGGCATGCAAACAATATATATATATATATAATACAACAACATCCCTTTATATAGATATACATACTTAATAGACCGCACACATCATCATGGTATATCAAGCATTTGCATGGGAACAGACAAATCAACCAACAGATCAACAATTAAGTCACCACGGTATCAAACAATTGCATGTGAGCAGACAATTCTATCAACAGATCAACGATCGAATCATCACATAACAAAATCATCAACAATCCATCACATGTCATAATGTGGTTAGCCATGCATGCCAATGCATTATGAACGAGTTTGTGTGTACACTTGCAACCTTAAATAAGGATAACAATAAGACACCGAAAAAATCCTCCAGGTCCAGACAAAATTCCCCTACCAAGGGTGTTGGACACTGGAAAAAACCTCCAGATCTAAATCAAATTCCCTTAACAAGAGTATTGGACACTGGAATAATCCTTCAGGTCAAAATGCTCAATGGTCAGTATGCATCAATCCAATCCAATTCTTTGATACGTCTTGCTCACCATAAGGAGCGCCCGAGTAATGTTTAATTAATCAATGCGGATCGACGATACCTCAACTCACTCAATTTAATGAATTTCAAATCTCCATTTACTTAGAGTTCAAACACAGGACAAAAGGTCTAGGTGTTCAATTGTGGAAAGCTAGTCTCAATCTTAGATTGAAATTGTAGGCACGTAATGCAGAACACTAGGCTCAATCCTTTGGTTGAGATATTAGGCATGCCATACGGAACACTAGGTCCAACCCTTAATCGAGAAAATGTGCACGCAAGTAGGACGTCAAGTCATAGCACAGGACGCAAGGCCCATATGCTCAATAGGAACACTGGGTTCCCTATATTTTAATCTTTAAAAATCTCGATCTTTGAAACCTTTAAAATTCCTTTTTCAGTTCTTGTGCCACTCCCACTGTATCAGAAAATACTCTTTAACTCTAGGTAGTTGAAACCCTAGTTGTGCAAAATAATATGCAAGGATAATTCCCAGGAAAGAGAGGTGGTGTGAACACTCTTAATAACCAAATCTTTCCTAGCCAGAATTTTCTCAAACACATTATTTAACTCAACCGTTTTCAAAATTTACAATGTTTACTCAAGGTCATTTTCTACTATGTTTCCATTGAAAATTCTTTGCAAGCTTTGGCTAGTTACACTAAAACCCTCACGCTTACTTTTAAGTCAAAATGCCCTTAAAAATTTATTTACGAAATCAGAATTCGGCTTGTGAAATCGCATTGAATTTACCGCTTGTAAATCTTCAACCCAATAACAGTCGATCAACGCATTATTAATTAATCCATCATCATCAACAATATTTTCCGTATTCCAATCAATATCAAGTTCCAATTAAATCAAACATGATTTAAGTCAAACAACACAAACTTCTAATGCCATGCAGGGCCAAGGACATGCTACAACATTTCAAACAACATATAACAATTCAGTATCCTACAACATGCTACAGCATTCTAGACAACACATAGTAATACTACAAGTACTACCACACAATTAATCAAATAATCAAACCAAACAACACACAAGGCGAAAAGCCCAAACTCATTATATAAGAATTTCCCTTACATTGGGCGTTTTAATAATCCAAGCAAGGTAATTCCAAACAATCGTCAAGTCGTTCCTCACACGAACCTTAAAAACGCAAGTTCAATCAATTAGAACTAAAACTCAAGTCCAAAGCCCCTAGGGCAGCCACGGGTTTAGGGTCCTAAAAGGCCTAAGAATTACTCACTTAATCCTATTTTGGTCACACCTAGTCATATGTCATGAATCAAGTCTAAGTCATGCAAGTTTTGAAACTTTTCCAAACACTACACACTTAGAAAAATGCCTAACCCAAAATTTACTAATTGGAATAGTGTTTTACCACTTTGAATAGTGTTTTCCCAACTTTGAACCATTTTTCAAAACACTAAAACATGTCACAAAATTTTAGAAACAACTTTAATACAAGTTCAAAAAAATTCTTGAAACATAAACCAATTCTTTTGCCAAAATCATGCTACTTTGAAAAGCTTTACTAAATCAAATCATCAACCACTTTTTACAACTATTTTAGGCATAGAATTAAGTCAATATCATTTTCCAAAAACTCTTTGGAGGCCTCGGTTTCAAACTTCAAAACAACTTCAAGATTTTCAAACCATTAACTTCTAAATCTTACAACTTTGTTAGATCCAAAAATTCCTATCATAAACCAATTTCTTTACCACTTTAGTACACTTAAAAAAAGTCAAAACTCATCCTAAAACATGCTAAAAATTCTGTTTTAAAACAGCCCCATCAAATAATTTTTCAATTATATAAAACAACTTTTTTTTAACATAAACAACAAGATTTAACCATCTATATTTTAATCAAGCTTTCACCACCACTTTGTACAAATCATGCTCATAAGTTACTGTTTTGAAAGCCCCAAAACAGCCCCACATTTATTTGATTTTAAACCATTTTCAAAGCTTTAAACATACCAATCTTTATAGATCTAAAGTCCTAACCAAAAACCAACTTCTTAATCACATTTATACACTTTAGAAAAATTTAAAACATCATCAAAATCATGTATATAGGCCACGGTTTCCAGCCCCAAAATTCAACCAAATTAATTTCTCAAAACTTGTTAAACATGCATATATGACTAGATTTAAGTGTATAAGGCAAAACCCCTAAATATCTAACTCCAAAACCACCAAAATCAAGTCAAGATCAAGCCTCCTAACAGCCCAATGGATTCGGCCTGAACAAGAAGTTAGGGTTCCCTAATTTTTAAATTGATCAAACAAGCTTAATCAAGTAGGAAATTGATGGATCTAAAGATTAATCATGCTATTCTAGCAAAAACTAACACTTTTACCCAAAAACAACTCCTAAATCCTTCAAAACACAAATCATGGAACTCAAGAGAGATGAGGGAAGGATCATGGAGCTTACCAACAGATTAGATGATGATTGAACAAGGATTGAGAAGGAAGGAAGCAAAGATGCAAGCATAAACACTTAATCCCTCAAAAACCCACACTTTCTCTTTCTAATTTTTTTCTCAAGTTTTTCTCTCTAATGGAGGAATGAATGGGCTGATCTTGGGTAAGGAATAAGGCCCATAAATCAGGTGAGACAAGGAGGGAACAAATTTGTTCATTTAAGTTGAAACTTAACTAATTAGTTACAACTTAACCAAGGTAACTACCCACCATTTACCTAAACCCTAATCACCACATGACACATGTCATGGAAGCTTCCAAGCATCAAGTTCAGCTCCCCTAGTTGCTAGATTCATCGCCTCTCAGCCCAAAATTTCAAGATATTTCGTTTCGTCGTGTTCTCACTCAATTGGGTGCGTGGTTTTACCCGTACATTAGGGTTTTTGTACAAAAAACTCCAAAAATAAATCTAATAAATTTTTCTATAATAAAAAATTATTAATCAACCAAAATGTCTCTAAAAATATAAAAAGTATTTCTATGAATGTTGTTTTCTCGATTTACGAGCTAAAATGCTACCGCAATGCAGTTCTGGGAGTAGACAATACACTAAATATTTTCTGATGCCAAAAATTCCAGAAAAATTTCAATAAATCCTAAATAATGGAAAATGCTAAGATCTAAAATTTTATTAAATTTGGATCACGTTGGGGCATATTTCAGTTAGAAACTCTCCCAACACCCTAGTTACGGTAGAATTCAACAGAATTCGCACAGTGTAATAAAAACTGTAAATTAGTGAGGATCACTAATTCCAATTTCTCTTATCATCTAGATATTATTCAAACATTAAAACCATCAATAAAAAATCATTAAAAATAAAAGTCATATTGAATATGACATAAAACAGACAATTTAACAACTAATTAAACATCGAAAATCCAAACTGTGACTTAAAAATATCTATTAAGTCCTAAAATTATTTTTCAATCAATAAAATAATTTTCTTTAATCAAACAACAATTTTTCACATTTTTGAAGATTAATTCATATTAAAAACAGTATACATCTATACTGTCTCTTTATCTGAATTAATTAATAAACAGTAAATTATTTATAATAAATCTTTGTAGTTCTTCGTACTTTTAACAGATCATTGAGGTGGTTAATCTCTATGATTTATTTTTAAGTAGTCGAAAACTGTAAAATAATTTTCATAAAAATTGGGATGTTACATGCAGTGTTAACAGT
Organism: Calophaca sinica; assembly: GCA_037113605.1. Lineage (NCBI taxonomy): Eukaryota > Viridiplantae > Streptophyta > Magnoliopsida > Fabales > Fabaceae > Calophaca > Calophaca sinica. The sequence goes on from CM073734.1 coordinate 46,264,474, forward strand.
TTTTCCCCTGAGTTTATCCCCAAAAGGTCAAGAAAAATATTAAGCAATGGAGGCGTGTTATTTCAATAACTGGTCAAAAACAAGCAATTACCCTTGGTCTCACGTAATTAGCTAATCCAATTATTCCTATAGTTTCGTTAACTAATTGTGGTTCGGTCGCCAACTATTAAATCAATTATCTTAAGGTTGATCAGGCCTTATTTAAATAATTGCAATAGGAATAATTTAATCATGGGAAAATAGGAAACATGTATCTCATAGTTTGAAAATAAATAAAACCATAGGTAAAAGATCCCCATCACCTTAATGATGGGTTTAGCTACTCATATTCAAGGTAGGAATTAGAGACGCTAAATCCTTTTAGTAATCCATAAAGAAAATAAGAATAAACTAAACCGGGACACCCTTTCGAAATGGCGACGAAATGTTGTTCTTGTTCTCCTCTTTGCTCCTAGGATCTCCTTTCAAAATGTCCCTCTTGTTCCAAAAATGTACAAAAACTCTGAATTCGGATTCTGGCTTTCTTTCAAGGGTCACCCAAAGGTCTCTATTTAGCACACTTACGGATTTGACCTATCCGTCTTTATGTACGGCCGTGCTTTAGCATGTATGGCCGTACTTCACTCAAAGTCTGCATATCTCTGTAATTATATACGCTCGTGATGAAGTATGTACGACCGTACTGACCTCATAATTCGGCATTAAGCTGTGTTTACCATTATGTATGGGCGTGTTGAGCTATGTAAGGGTGTGTTGACATATGTAGGAGCGTACAGGCTTCATTTTTCGGCGCTGGAACGTGCTTGAAAGCAGTAGGGGCGTACACCAAGTAAGTAAGGGCGTACATACTTTATGTAAGGGCGTACAGAATGCCTAGAATCTCAGAATCTCGCTGTTAAATGCCCAAAATGCATCGAAAAGTGCTTCCAAAGTAGTTTTTCCCACTTTTCTACACAACCAAAGGTAAAAGGAGTGAATCATAGACAAAAACACTTAAAAAGGATATAATTGACACCTAAAAACCTCTAAAAATCACACTACTTTGGCGCTTATCAAAATACTACGCTAATAAGTCAGGATTTAGAATGGATGCATCATGACATAGCATGTGCATTGACTTTTTTTAGTGAGAAAGGTTCAATGTCATTCTTCCTTGAAGATGTCTACTCTGATATTTTTCGGATGGTAAACAGAAGCATTCTCTCTGGATAGAGAGCCTCTTGTAAAGAAGGATTCCCTCCCAAAAATTATGATTAAATTCTATGAATGGAAGCCTCCATGTGTGGGGTTCAGCTTAAGACGCTCTTAGGAAGGGATGATGGAAGCAAATCTTCTAACAGACAAGGATTCACTTAAGATTGATTGAAGTCTTACGATAAGACTAATTTCTAGATCTGTCCAGCCTTCAGGGGACACCTTCTGAGGCCGATGGTAGAAAGAAACGCTTATGAGAAAGGTAAGGAAGGGATCACGATGAATAAGTATGCAATTAAAGAATTGGCTAACATGTGTCATACCCTAATTTTGTCCGGCCTCTTTTTAAATATATTTTTTCCTAAATAAGTATTAATAATATTAAATATAAAATAAAAAATAAAAAAATAATAATAATACTTTTGGTCTCAAAATTAAACAAAGAAGGCAAAAAATAAAGTGAAAAAGAAAGGAAAAGAAAAAAGAAAAAAAAAACTAAATAAAGAGGAAAGGGGTTGCAAATAGAAATATCGGGTGGTGCCAGTAGCAATGGCCCAAGAGTTGGCCACAACCCAGCAGGCCACGCACTCTCTTCCTCTCTCATGCGTGCACCCCCTTTTCTTCTGGTTACACTCCCTGCACCTTACACATCCCTCCGCGTGCACCTCCTTTTTCTTCTCCACATGCCCCCATCGTCTTCAACCCAAGCAAATCCGACCCAACCCGAAATCCCCAACACTTAACCATAAAACCTAATCGCCCCTCCACTTCAACTGTAGCGGCTTCTCCCTTCATATTCGGCCTCTCTCTATCGCTAGGGATGGCAACGGGGTGGGGCGGGTGCGGGTAGTACTTCTCCCATACCCATATCTGTTAATACCCATGGATATTTACGCCGGTAACGGGTATCCATGGGTATTTAATAATTTAACATAAAAAAAAATTATACAACATATTATAACTACATATTATATTAACATTGTATAATATACTATATGCATTTACAAAATTGTATTATTATGGGTCCATCCACTAAAACATATCAAATAATGTAGGAAATAAAAATTAGTTCATCCCAAAATGATAAAAAATGTCATAATATATAATATATATTTAATAAAAAAAATAATTGTAACATATATGTGGGTATCCGTGGGGCGGGTACCATGATCCCCACCCCCATTTAATAACTATCCCTTTACTACCCATTGCGGGTAGTCCGTGCGAATATCCATGGGTGCGGGTTTTTTTGCCATCCTTTCTATCCTCTATCTCCTTCTCTTTCTTTTTCTTCTTCCTCTCTTTCTCTTCCCTTTACCTAAAAGCAACCTTAACCCTAGGGGATGGCTGCGATGACCACTCCTTCTCCCTCACTTTTTCTCCTTTTCTTCCATCAAAACCTTAACTATAAGTCCCTCTTCCATCACAGCCGCGACCTCCCTCCTATTCCCTCCCTAAAATTTCATTTCTTTCTTTTCCTTTTTTCTCTTCTCCAAATCTTCCATCACCAAACCGAATCAAGTCAACCACTAAAATCTCTCCAGATATTTGAAGATCACGATCTGGAAGCAAAAAAAAGGGGAGAGTTCGTTCTTTCTTATTTTATTTTTTATTATTATTTGATACTAATTTGTTGATTTTTCTCAGATACTGGGCCTATAAAAGGGAAGCACGCAAAAGGATGAAAGGAGGAGCGTTTCTGGATCTAAAAAAAGAGGAGAATGATGAAACAGAAGTAGAACAAGGAAAAGACGAAGACCACGGCTAAAGAACCCTGTGAGGCCACCAAAAGACCAAAAACAAACACTTGTAGTTCTAGGTTTTCTAAAAAAATTTTGTTTTGTCCTTCTTGTAATTTTTCTGGGTTAAACCCTGACAACCCAGGTTTTTCCTCTTCCACTTCTTTATTTTTCCTTTGCTATTTTTCATTTTTTTTTGTGAAGATGTAAACTGATAAAAGATTGTGATTATATCCTTTGCCTTCTTCATTTGCATTTTTTTAATTTTCTATTTCTGTTTTTTGTGCTTTTTCCTCCATTTATGTTTTTATTTTTATATTGTGCCCCTATTCCTCTACTATCTCGGCCGCACCGCCATCGTCGCCGCCACTTTGGATTTGGTCTCGTTCTGGAATTAAAATTCCAGAAATTTTTTTATTTAATTATTTTTTTATATCCTGACTCATTATTATTAAATAAAAAAGGTTGTTTATTTTATGGTTAAATTAAACATTAAATGTTTTATAATTAAAATAATATTTTCCTCTACCTTATTAAAAAAACATAGAAACGGACAATCCTGGATTTCAGGTATTGTACAGATTAGTCTTTTAAAGATGAATTTTCCCATGTTTTTATTAATAATTTGTAATAAATAGTAATAATATTAAATGAAAGAGTAATAATTTTTTTTAGATGTTTCAGAAATATTAATGTTAGCATTGATTAGGGTTCCAGAATTGAAAAAGGGAGATCAATAGGTGTTGGTAACTAGTTTTATCAATCTTATTAATTTCCTAATAACAATTTCTAGAAAAGGGATGCGGGTAGTGAAAAAAGAGGGTGCGTGTAGCAAGAATATAATCTTGAATTCATTAAGCCATATTTTTTGAATTTGGCACTTTTTCTGTTTCTAAAAAGTTTGTACCTTTTTCTCGCCAATAAAATCAATGGTTAGAAGCCCACGAAATGTCACTCTGACAATTTGGTTATTAACGTGCGTCGTATGGGTGCTAATACCTTTCCTATGGGTAACCAACTCCCGGACTTGAATTTGGCTCGTAAGACCGATTTTCTTTATTTTTCAAAAAAAGGTTTTTCCTATTGTTTTCCTTAATAAACTTAGGTGGTGGCTCCAATCAAATTTTTGAGGTTGCTACAACTGGCGACTCTACTGGGGATATTAGAGAGTTAGGCCCTAGCATTGTTTGAATTGTTTGTTTGACTTGTACTTGATTTATTTCCTGTTTCCCTTTTTTAATTTATTCATTTTTAATTTATAATTATTCTTCATTTATTTCCTTTGTTTCCTTTAAATATTATGCATGCTTGTATATTTTAACCCTTGGATAGAAGACATGTATATATTGTTTTCATTTGTTTGGCAGCGGGTAGTATTTTAGGTAATTGCTCATTCACACACTTCACTTAACACAACTTTTTCGCACACTACGAGTGGAGCCCTATACCCGGGCTCGAGTGAACTTTAAGTTAGGAGAGGCTGCGTAGTGAGTGTTTGCTGGACGTACGACTAGTTGGGTTCTCGCGAAGGCCTCACCTAGAGTTTGGCACCATTTGAGATAAAATCTTCTGAACACTCGCTCCATACAGGCAGTCAGGGTATGGAGCCAGCATCGGTTGTATGGCATGCTGAAAAAGGTCACCACTCCTCAGTCAGTGGAAGGTACGAGTTGCCAGTAGTTACAACTCGCCGGCACTTCCAGTTGTGGCCGTCTCGTACTATTGGTTAATCCAGGATACGGATGTAAGGGAGTTACCTCAGGGATTGTTGTCCCTAGGGGCTACAGCTTGCAACCTTCATGAGGGGTCCCGCTCCTACTCAGCATCCAAAGCTCTCTAAAGCCTCCACGTGCGCGATACCTGGCCAATGTTTTCCACAACCTCTTATAAAATTCCGGTTCCGGGGGAGCGACGTGTAACTACCCCCGGGGAGTTGTGACCTATTATTGGGAGTAATATTTGCAAATAGAACCCTTGGCTCTAGGTACCTGTTTAGATTAGTACCTCAATTTACCCATAGAAAGACATTTATGTGGACCATAGACCCATCTAAGGAACTACCGGCCCATATCACAAAAGGAGCATACCCTACTTATCTCATTCCCAATTGACAAAAGTCGTAGGACCTAAAATCTTATAAAGTACCGACTTAACTCACAAGGGGCACACGCCGCCCGTTTTTCCCTCATCCATATAACTTCCATTATTTTTCAAAAATCCTAAGAAAAAATATAGAGGTATGAATACTATCTTTCATACCAAAAGAAAATGATTAGGTTTAGGGACCTATCAACTAACCTCTATTTATAATGATTAGGTTAATCACTGTTGGGATTGTGGTTGCACCCTTACGTTCTCAAGCGCATGTAACTTGTCTATACACCAACATAGACGAACAATATCTAACAATAGCATCACTCAACGCCATTCCTCTACATCAATTGCCGAATCCAGTATTCACATGAGTCCGTTACATGGGAGAGACACCATTCCATATAACACAGCATTGCTAGGAACTGGACATACAAGCCAACTACAACCTACGCAAAGCTCTTCAACTATCCAAGATATGGTGGACGATACAATTTCGAACGACATCGAAGATTGGTGGTGGGACAGCATCAAGCCTAAAAGCCCTCGCGATGATTATAAGAAAGCGAATTCTCCATGAATTAGATAATTTAGGTTTTATTTCCGTTGCAAATATCAATTATGTATTACCTAAAGTCCTTGCAAGAAATTACATTACTGATGTACACTAGAAATCTCAGACAATAAATACTTTTTATTAATGCACTCCCATTGTATTACGCATGTTTACATTTTTACATCATTCCTTATTAGAATCAATATAACGTTACATTGTGTATGAACTATGCGTTTCCCTCTTAGGAAGAAACGTGACTTCAATATGACCCCTTTCTGGATCCGGTAGAAATCCAAGTTCCTCTAGACATTCATCTTTTTGTACGGTGACTTCCATCCGACGGAGACAAACGTATATGTTTTTCTTTTCCGTCCTGAGTCCATTCAGCCAACGTATGAAGAGCTTTGAGTTTCTCAGAGTTTCCTGTGTAATTTCAACCAATATCAATTCTGGGCCGTATGTATTCAACAGCCTCCTCAGTTGCCCAAAATCAGACCTCTCCATTTGTATACGGACCTTATCTCCAGACAGCCCTTTATACGGCCCATGAAACTTCCTAAACAATTCAATACTTCTTTTTGACTATCAACAGTAGATGTGGGTCCCAGTCAAAAGCATTCACATTGTTCAATAAATCTTTTTGACTCTCAATAGTATATGTGGGCCCCAGTCAAAATGTAGTCAAAAAGCAAACAGTGTCTTGTCGGCCACATGCCAGAAAAAGCACTCTGAGTGCCCTATGGGACCCACTTTATGCGAAACAAATAAAGACAAATAACTTATTGTAGCGGAACTTATACGCATACACAGTGCACTTACTCATCAGCCAATCACGTCAAAGTACTGTTCCACACTAGGCGCGGCCATCCGGTAATATTATATGGATGGCCGCCATGTGTTCGGTGCGGATCTGTTAGTCGAAAAGGAGATCTAAAAGAAGGTCTCATATAAATACCACACCACATATACCACAACTATAGACTTTTAGAGAGCTCATGAATAGTAACTTGATCTAGTGTGTCTACAGTTCTCCTTTCGTACTACTCCCATTTATATTTAAACACCCACACCAATACTTCCTCCATCCATCTTCTTCCTACTCCGATTGTTGTATATTTCAAAAACATGTCTCTCCCACGTCCATTTCGAATTAATGCCAAAAATTATTTTCTCACTTATCCACATTGCTCGCTTACAAAACACGAAGCATTTTCCCAATTACAAAATCTCAGAACCCCAATCAACAAGAAATTCATTCGTGTTTATTCTGAGAAGCACGAAGATGGAAGCCCTCATCTGCACGTACTTATCCAGTTCGAAGGGAAATACCAATGCCAGAATCAACGTTTTTTCGACCTAAAATCTCCATCTCAGTCAGCATATTTCCATCCAAATGTTCAAATAGCTTTATCTTTCATTTCCCATTATTTTTCAAAAATTCTTGCAGTGTAATAAAAACTGTAAATTAGTGAGGTTCACTAATTCCAGTTTCTCTTATCATCTAGATATTACTCAAACAATAAAACCATCAATACAAAATCATTAAAAATAAAAGTCATACTAAATATGACATAAAACAGACAATTTAATAACTAACTAAACATCAAAAATCCAAAATGTGACTTAAAAATATCTATTAAGTCCTAAAATTATTTTTCATTCAATAAAATAATTTTCTTTAATCGAACAACAATTTTTCACATTTTTAAAGATTAATTCATATTAAAAACAGTATACGTCTACACTGTCTCTTAATCTGAATTAATTACTAAAACAGTAAATTGTTTACAATAAATCTTTATAGTTCTTCATACTTTTAACAAACCATTGAGGTGATCAATCTCTATGATTTATTTTTAAGTAGTCGGAAACTGGAAAGTAATTTTCATAAAAATTGGGATGTTACATTACCACCCTCCTTAAAAAAATTTCTTCCCCGAAAATTAACTTAAAAACCAAAACAAAATCAGAAATCTGAAAAGTCAAACTTAACACTAAAAGCGTATCATAAATTTGGACTTTGAAATTCGATACAACATAATAATTATTACACTCAAACAGTCAAACACCAAAGCATACATGTTATTCATATATCCTTACTAAAGTAAGACACTATATCATCAACCTAAACGTCTACAAAATACAACACTATGCATCCATGTTGAAGAAGTCCTTGCGAACGACGCCTTATTCCAAACTACGATCTCTACTCCATTATGATCACAAAGACGGTCATGGCAACACTGTGTCACGGCTACATGATAACGCCAATGAAACTTCACTAACACAAATATACCTACACAACTACGTTTTAATCACGAAACCCAAAATCAAATTTCTTTTATTTTTAAAACTTCTAAGCTCTAGAGATAACACAAAGCAAGAATTACTTTTCTTAAAACCCCCTTGATCTCTTCAAGACTCAACCTTCTCAAGAACACTATGATTCTTTTGAGATTAGGTGTGTCATTGTCTTAAAATCATCAAGACACACTTGAATCAAAAATTAACACTTTCCTTAAAAGCTTTTAAACACCACCAACAACAAAATCACTAAGAACCTATCATTAGAAATCGAAATCTTTTTACTCTTTTTCAAAAAGCCTCACGGCTTGTACACATACACACTCAAAATCTTTTTAACAAAAGATCAACACCAAACTTTGCTCTAAAACTCCTAAGCCACAACAATAACAAAATCCACAACAGATCAACTAGAAAAGTCATGAAATAGCTCACTGTTTTCATACAACAAAAGAAAGGAAAAGTTTTCCAAAGTCATCAACAAAATAATTTAAAACAACACAAAATCAAAAGCTTAAGTAATTTGAAATACTCACCTACAAATCTTCAAAAACCCACGATTTTATGACATTAAAGGAAAGGAAAATTCTAAAAATTATCAACCACAAGATAAACAACAGCATCACTCACAAATAATTATACAACAATCACAAGAACATCTATCGTAATACCAAAAGTATATTAAAAATTTGGATTTTGGAATTTAATACAATAGTAAAATACGTCACAGAGTCAAAACACTTATGTGGTCTATATTTAGAACCACACACACAACATAATACATATACTACAATAACTATAGCGTCTCCTACAGATAATCTCCCTTGTAAATCTGTGTCCACTCATAACTCCGTTGTGTCGTGTTTCCTGTGATGAAGTCTTTAGATGGTGAGTTCTCTGCTCCGCTTAGTGTGTAAACGTGTCACTTGGTGGTTGGTCTCATTGCTCCAACATTGCTGGCAACAGTCTCAACTCGTGGTACCCTGCAATCTCTAGACAGTTGTCCCGGTTCTTTGCAGTTAAAACACAATCTTTCCTTGGTAGAATACTGGTTAGCATTGCGCTCTTCATATCCACGGTTAAAGCAGTGCGTCTCTAACTGTCGATGCTTGTGATTCCCTCTTCTGCCTATTGTGTGGGTACGTCCTCCAGTAGCAGGGTGCACAACCTTCGCAGCATTTGTAGTCGATCCTACCTTTGGCAATTGATAGTCCTTAGAAAAGTGTCCTGGCTTTTTACAGTTAAAGCATAGTCGGTCCTTCGATGAGCATTTATTAGCCTAGTGTTCCTTGCTTCCACATTGGTAATAGTGCCACTTCTTCTTTTGGCTATTTCCAATAGCCTGCGCCACAGGGCAATCCTGATTGCAGTCATTTCCCTGAGGACAGGAATAAGGTGCTCCTTATTGTTGTCTTCCTCTTTGTTCTTTGCTCCGATAATCTGGCCTAACTGGCCCTCCAATAGCTCGCTCATCCCCTTATTGTCTTAGCAAATCCTGTTGTTTCTCCGAGTCGATCTGTTGGGTAACAGCAGTTGCTATCCTGGCTATCACTCAGATTATGTGATTCATCTCTAAATTCCTAGCTCTAGCAGAAAGATTCCTTCGTCTCGTAGGCATTAAATTTCTATAGGGTAAACTAATCAGAACCCCACAACAAGATTAATCATCTGGGATGATTGCACACAATTTCACACAATGTCACACATGTTTCAACTAGGAAATATTACAGACAATCACAAACAAGATTCACATAACCTAGGCATAACAGACTTATACCCGACAACTCCCAATAATCTAGGCCAGCTTAAACAAAAGTGGTCCGGTTAGAACCGAACTGCTCTGATACCACTATGTAACACCACATTTCCGGAGCGCTACTGTGTAACCCAATCTAATGATGAAAACATTTGATGCTCATATGTTTTCAGTAAAGAGTACTCTTCTGTATTTCGAAATGGAAAATAGGAGTGAATTTTTTTCATTCTCTTTCCTTTGAAACCCTTTTCAAAATTGAGACATAAAGAGTACTGCAATTTTCTAAATAATGCCAAATCAGTCTTTTGCAATTATCAGAGTATATCACATCACATTGATTGCTTCTCATAATATAAAACATAATATAATCATTTCGCACTGAGGTGGGGTTTTCTAAAAAGAGTAATTACAAGACAATAAGTAATTACGCAAACAACAAAGGCAATACCCTAAGCTAAGCTGGCCAATAACTATAACTCTTACTGAGAAATGGCTCAGCAAGATCAAAACACGAAGCACTCAGAGGAATCTTCCTCCACTGACTCAATCTTCAACGCTCCTGGAAAGACGAAACTGCAGCAGCTATGGAGCTCATCTGGAAGTGACATCCATAGGGATATCCAATCCAACAACAGTGCAAGGGTAAACTCTTTGTCCACGAGTTTATCATAGGCTATGTCGCATGCAAACAATGTATACATATATAATACAACAACATGCTTTTATATACATATACACACTTAATAGACCGCACGCATCATCATGGTATATCATGCATTTGCATGGAAACAGACAAATCAGCCAACAGATCAACAATCAAGTCACCATGATATCAAACAATTGCACGTGTACAGATAATTTTATCAATAGATCAACGATCAAATCATCACATAACAAAATCATCAACAATCCATCACATGTCATAATGTGGTTAGCCATGCATGCCAATGCATTATGAACGAGTTTGTGTATACACTTGCAGCCTTAAACAAGGACAACAATAAGACACTGGAAAAATCCTCCGGGTCCAGACAAAATTCCCCTACAAGGGTATTGGACACTGGAAAAATCCTCCAGATCCAAATCAAATTCCCCTAACAAGGGTATTGGACACTGGAATAATCCTCCAGGTCAAAATGCCCAATGGTCAGTATGCATCAATCCAATCCAATTCTTTGATACAGCTTGCTCACCATAAGGAGCGCCCGAGTAATATTTAATTAATCAATGCGGATCGACGATACCTCAACTCACTCAATTTAATGGTCAATATGCTTAATAGGAACACTAGGTTCCCAATATTTTAATCTTTAAAAATCTCGATCTTTGAAATCTTTAAAATTCCTTTTTCAGTTCTTGTGCCACTCCCACTGTATCAGAAAATACTCTTTAACCCTAGGTCGTTGAAACCCTATTTGTGCTAAATAATATGCAACGATAATTCCTAGGAAAGAGAGGCGGTGCGAACACTCTTAATAACCAAGTCTTTCCTAGCCAGAATTTTCCCAAACGCATTATTTAACTCAACCGTTTTCAAAATTTACAATGTTTACTCAAGGTCATTTTCTACTATGTTTCCATTAAAAATTCTTTGCAAGCTTTGGCTAGTTGCACTAAAACCCTCACGCTTACTTTTAAGTCAAAATACCTTTAACAATTTATTTACAAAATCAGAATTCGGCTGGTGAAATCACATCGGATTTACCATTTGTAAATCGTCAACCCAATAACAGTCGATCAACGCCTTATTAATTAATCCATTATCATCAACAATATTTTCCATATTCCAATCAATATCAAGTTCCAATTAAATCAAACATGACTTAAGTCAAACAATACAAACTTCTAATGCCATGCAGGGCCAAGAACATGCTACAGCATTTCAGACAACATATAACAATTCAGTATGCTACAACATGCTATAGCATTCTAGACAACACATAGTAATACTACAAGTACTATCACAAAATTAATCAAACAATCAAACCAAACAACACACAAAGCGAAAAGCCCAAACTCATTATATAAGAATTTCCCTTACCTTGGGCGTTTTAACAATCTAAGCAAGGTAATTCCAAATAATCGTCAAGTCGTTCCTCGCACGAACCTTAACAACGCAAGTTCAATCAATTAGAACTAAACTCAAGTCCAAAGCCCCTAGGGTAGCCACGAGTTTAGGGTCCTAAAAGGCCTAAGAATTACTCACTTAATCCCATTTTGGTCACACCTAGTCATATGTCATGAATCAAGTCTAAGTCATGCAGGTTTTGAAACTTTTCCAAACACTACACACTTAGAAAAATGCTTAACGCAAAATTTACCAATTGGAATAGTGTTTTACCACTTTGAATAGTGTTTTCTCAACTTTGAACCATTTTTCAAAACATTAAAACATGTCACAAAATTTTAGAAACAACTTTAATACAAGTTCAAAAAAATTCTTGAAACATAAACCAATTCTTTTGCCAAAATCATGCTTCTTTGAATAGCTTTACTAAATCAAATCATCAACCACTTTTTACAACTATTTTAGGCATAGAAACAAGTCAATATCATTTTCCAAAAAATCTTTGGAGGGTGCAGTTTCAAACTTCAAAACAACTTCAAGATTTTCAAACCATTAACTTCTAAATCTTATAACTTTGTTAGATCCAAAACTTCCTATCATAAACCAATTTATTTACCACTTTAGTACACTTAAAAACAAGTCAAAACTCATCCGAAAACATGCTAAAAATTCTGTTTTAAAACAGCCCCATCAAATAATTTTTCAATTATATAAAACAACTTTTTTTTAAGATAAACAACAAGATTTAACTAACTATATTTTAATCAAGCTTTCACCGCCACTTTGTACTAAAACAAGTCAAATCTTTTCTCCAAATACAAGTTAAAATTCACTCAAATTATGCTCATAAGTTACTGTTTTGAAAGACCCAAAACAGGCCCACATTTATTTGATTTTAAACCATTTTCAAAGCTTTAAACATACCAATCTTTATAGATCTAAAGTCCTAACCAAAAACCAACTTCTTAATAACATTTATACACTTTAGAACAATTTAAAACATCATCAAAATCATGTATATCGTCCACGGTTTCCAGCCCCAAAATTCAACCAAATTAATTTCTCAAAACTTGTTAAACATGCATATATGACTAGATTTAAGTGTATAAGGCAAAACCCCCAAATATCTAACTCCAAAACCACCAAAATAAAGTCAAGATCAAGCCCCCTAACAGCCCAATGGATTCAGCCTGAACAAGAAGTTAGGGTTCCCTAATTTTTAAATTGATCAAACAAGCTTAATCAAGTAGGAAATTGATGGATCCAAAGATTAATCATGCTATTCTAGCAAAAACTAACACTTTTACCCAAAAACAACTCCTAAATCCTTCAAAACCCAAATCATGGAACTCAAGAGAGATAAGGGAAGGATCATGGAGCTTACCAACAGATTAGATGATGATTGAACAAGGATTGAGAAGGAAGGAAGCAAAGATGCAAGCATAAACACTTAATCCCTCAAAAACCCACAATTTCTCTTTCTAATTTTTTTCTCAAGTTTTTCTCTCTAATGAAGGAATGAATGGGCTGATCTTGGGTAAGGAAGAAGGCCAAGAAATCAGGTGGGACAAGGAGGGAACAAATTTGCTCATTTAAGTTGAAACTTAACTAATTAGTTACAATTTAACCAAGGTAACTACCCACCATTTACCTAAACCCTAATCATCACATGACACATGTCATGGAAGCTTCCAAGCATCAAGTTCAGCTCCCCTAGTTGCTGGATTCATCACCCCTCAGCCCAAAATATGAAGATATTTCGTTTTATCGCGTTCTCAATCAATCAGGTGCGCGACGTTATGTGTACATTTGGGTTTTTGTACCAAAAACTCCAAAAATAAATCTAATAAATTATTCTATAATCAAAAATTATTAATCAACCAAAATGTCCCTAAAAATATTAGAAGTATTTCTATGAATGTCGTTTTCTCGATTTATGAGCTAAAATGCTACTGCAATGCAGTTCTGTGCGTAGACAATACACTAAATATTTTCTGATACCCAAAAATTCTAGAAAAATTTCAATAAATCCTAAATAATGGAAAATACTAAGATCTAAAATTTTATAAAATTTGGATCACATTGGGGCATGTTTCAGTTAGAAACTCTCCCAATACCCTAGTTACGGCAGAATTCAACAGAATTCTCGCAGTGTAATAAAAACTGTAAATTAGTGAGGATCACTATTTCCAATTTCTCTTATTATCCAGATATTATTCAAACATTAAAACCATCAATACAAAATCATTAAAAATAAAAGTCATATTGAATATGACATAAAACAGACAATTTAACAACTAATTAAACATCGAAAATCCAAACTGTGACTTAAAAATATCTATTAAGTCCTAAAATTATTTTTCATTCAATAAAATAATTTTCTTTAATCAAACAATGATTTTTCACATTTTTGAAGATTAATTCATATTAAAAACAGTATACGTCTACACTGTCTCTTAATCTAAATTAATTAATAAACAGTAAATTATTTACAATAAATCTTTGTAGTTCTTCATACTTTTAACAGATCATTGAGGTGGTTAATCTCTATGATTTATTTTTAAGTAGTCGGAAACTGTAAAATAATTTTCATAAAAATTGGGATGTTACATGCAATGTTAACAGCCTTTCCCTTGAGTTTATCCCCAAAAGGTTAAGAAAAATATTAAGCAATGGAGGCGTGTTATTTTAATAACTGGTCAAAAACAAGCAATTACCCTTGGTCTCACGTAATTAGCTAATCCAATTATTCCTATAGTTTCGTTAACTAATTGTGGTTCGGTCGCCAACAATTAAATCAACTATCTTAAGGTTGATCAGGCCTTATTTAAATAATTGCTATAGGAATAATTTAATCATCGAAAAATAGGAAACATGTATCTCATAGTTTGAAAATAAATAAAACCATAGGCAAAAGATCCCCATCACCTTAATGATGGGTTTAGCTACTCATATTCAAGGTAGGAATTAGAGACGCTAAATCCATATAGTACTCCATAAAGAAAATAAGAATAAACTAAACCGGGACACCCTTTCGAAATGGCGACGAAATGTTGTTATTGTTCTCCTCTTTGCTCCTAGGATCTCCTTTCAAAACGTCCCTCTTTTTCCAAAAATGTACAAAAACTCTGAATTCGGATTCTGGCTTTCTTTCAAGGGTCACCCAAAGGTCTCTATTTAGCACACTTACGGATTTGACCTATCCTTCTTTATGTACAGCCGTGCTTTAGCATGTATGGTCGTACTTCACTCAAAGTCTGTGTAACGACCCGTTTCCAGATCGCTACGAAACCAAAAGAAACCTATATGTGACGTGTTTTAAAAACGGTACTCTTGTGCCCTTTAGAAAAATGCGGTATATATATATTTTTTTAAAACAATAGTGCCCGTCAAGCACACACAGAGTACATTACAGTGTTTCGAAACATGGTGTAACTAGGACACAAGACTCAAATGCTGATAAAGCAGACATGCATAAATACATAAGTTATATACATATACTGTATGTGCAAAATAACAGAGTAGAAAATGTGCAAAGGAATACACCTATGGTATGAAGACCCTCGAGAGAGAAATCATACCACTGGGGTACTCCGCAGATACCCACGCAGGTCGCTCCAAAGTGAACCCACCAGTCTACCTGTGACAACAAAACATCACCCGCCTAACCAGTCACTAACTCATCATACACAAAAGACATAAGCTACAGTCATCCAAAAGTAACATACACAGTCAGATAATCACAAACGCGCATCGGTCCATCATGACAAATAAAAGACATCACCCGGATCCTCGAAGAAGTCCTCCCCGTCATTGTCCACCATCGGGTCCCTCGCGTCCACTCCATCGCCTGGGTAACCATCATTGGTTGAAGGCACCACGGGAAAGGGTCAACTTCTCAAATAACCATAAAAATAGCAATTCATAAAGCAAGCCACAAGATGCACAATCTCTCAAAACGCAACTCAAACACACCCGCAAGACACTCTCAACAATTCCAGAAATAACGCCGATCCATCCACTGAACGCCAGCCGTAGCTTTGGGCTCTCCGCTCACCCTAGGACATTCAGCTCAGGTTCCCTGACGCCACGAAACTCCACAACTTTCAGCTTATCAACGATGCTGAATCTCCATTCCAGCACTATTCAGATCGAGAATCGTCCCGACGACACTGAATCTCCATTCCGGCACTATTCAGATCGAAAAACACTCAAACGACACTGAATCTCCATTTCGGCACTATTCAGGTCTAAAACTCTGATGACACTGAATCTCCATTTCGGCACTATTCAGGTCTAAAACTCTGATGACACTGAATCTCCATTCCGGCACTATTCAGGTCCGGGATCGTCCCACTACAGGCTAACAACGATACTGAATCCCCATTCCGGCACTATCCAAATCAGAGTTACCACAAAACACGACAACTCCCAACGACACGACTAAGCTCTCACACTTCAACGAACAATTCACCGCACACGATAATTCAAGAGCTATACACAAGATTATTCGACCGCATATCAAATAATAAGAGCATGCTTAATATGAAGAAACGCAATTCAACCATTCAAGCAATAAAAGCAGTTTGCATAAAGAAACGCAATTCAACGATACAAACAGCACAAACAATTCACAGCTCAATAACGACCGACAACAACCAACTCATAGAATTCATCCCTCTGCAACTCTATGGAGTTCACAGAGAGGAACAAACAAGTATGGGGGGTTGGGGACAGCTGCCAACCACTTGCAGACAAGCCCACTAAATAATCAGTATATAAAAATAATAAAGCGAAGGGGTACAAGACCCTCACTTCGAACCCTTAGGTTCTCAGACTTCTTCGCGTAAACGCTTGAAATTAAATTCACATCTAAATTTGCCCCTTACACAAGGACGTATAACAATAATTATAATTATGAAGCGCCCTTACGCATAAATACATAAACAATAACACTTAGAATATGAAGCGCCCTTACCGAACTCCAGGCTACGTGTCCACGTGCTCCTCGATCTCCGCACCGCACTGTCTCGGGTTACTCGAGCCTAACACATAAAACAACTTAGCGAAATTCTAAACTTAGTTCTACAATCTTAGGCACTCAACTTAACCCTTTTTCTAACCAAGCATCCACAACAATTTATTTCTAACTACTAGTAAACAATTAAGAAATTTGAATCAAAAACCACTTTCCTTGAAAAATCAACTACTACGTAACACTTTTACTGAAAAGAATGTTAACTCTTTAAAGAAACCTTTTTCTTAAAGTTTCTAAACATAACACATAATCAATTATTCACTTCAACATGTTACAAATATTAAGACGACAACCCATATTTAAAACATACTCATGCTCTTTCAAAGCTTGTTTCTAAAACAACTACTACAACAATGAAATACCATTTCCTTAGCCTTTCTTTTAAAACAATTTATTTTCAAAACTAGTTCATAAAGCTTTATAGGCCACTTACAAAAATTAGTTCCAAAAACAAGAATTCAATCAATTTGTCAAATTCTAAAAATCCTTTAACAATTAAACCATGACATCATCGTGTCAATAATTACAAGAATCAAATGATCCATTCCTACATGTTATTCTAGTCCTTAAGAAACCAAATTTTTCTCAAAACATAAACTAACTCTTGAGCTAATCCATGCATATCTATTTCAACAACTTTAAAATTACCTTAAACATGTTACAAACATTCATACTCCTAGAATTTCTACTACAACCCATCAATCACAAATCACAACTCCAAGTTAACTAAGTTTCCATAATTAGTTT
Organism: Calophaca sinica; assembly: GCA_037113605.1. Taxonomy (NCBI): domain Eukaryota; kingdom Viridiplantae; phylum Streptophyta; class Magnoliopsida; order Fabales; family Fabaceae; genus Calophaca; species Calophaca sinica. Next base: position 46,281,967 of record CM073734.1, read on the forward strand.
TCAAAGCATTTTCAAAACAACTAGGCAATCACCCAAAATCTTACATAGTTAAGTCATAAACTAAAAGCTAATCAAAACAAGGGTTTTTCTAAAATTTCTTTTCCAAAAATTTAAAGACTCAAGGCTAACTCATTTTTATCAATATAAAAGTCATTTCATCAAAATCAATAACCATGTCTAGTCCTCCATAACCCAAGTTTTCATAAACCATAAGCTAGTTTTCATACTAATTCATGCAAATAATTTCTAACAACCTTAAAAATACTTCTAAACCCTTGATAAACCATCCATTACATAACCAAGCATCATAGCTACAAATTAACATGGTTCAAGAATTAAAAATATAACTAAACTACCATGTTACAACTATTTAATTTAAACTACAACTTAAAACATTAACACACCCAAACCAATAACACCTATAAACCATTAATTACAAGATTTGAAAAGGATCACAACATAACCCTCTTCCTTATACCTAGGGTTTTCACTCTTATGTACCAAAGAGAGATTAAATGTGTTCATCTCCTCATATTCATCATCAATAACATCAAACAACCACACAATCATCAATTAATTATCATTAAAAACAACAACTAGATCAACTTAATAATGGGGCTGTTGGCGCTGATTTTAGGGCTCAAAAGGGTTGGAAAAATTCTGATTTCAAGCTCATTTGCATGGTTAGAAATATAGGTAATATAGTAGAGAACATAACCTAGCAATATGGCAAGATTTGGAAGCAAAATCAAAGTAGAAAATGGGGGGTGAACATCACGATTTTTCAGCAGCCAAAACAGAAGAAAAAATTTATTTTTCTTACTTGGATGATGATCAAAATGGAGGTCTAAGTAGAGGAGATGATTTGAAAGAACTTTGATGAAGGAAGTTAACTCAAAAACTCAAGGAATTGGAAGCTAGGAGCTATGGAAGCTTGGAACCCATGGAACTCTTGAAGAAGAAAAAAAAAGATGAAGATGAAGGGGGAAGGTGGGGGAGGCGTGAAGGGTGCTGAAAAAAATGGGGTGGTTTACCTTATATACACTTAAATAAATGATTCATCAATAATAATAATAATAATAATTCACATTAGGTAAAAAGTAACTTTAATTTTTTTTTTTGAAATAAATCACACATAAAATGACACCTATCACCTAACCATAACCTCTAGTCTTACCCACCTAATTTCACATCTCTCTCATGGTTACCCACTAATTCTAGAGTCTAGGGGTTGTTTAAAACACGGCGACGAAATACCGCGTTACCGATAAACTCGCAAAAATTAATTTAATGAGAAATTAATTCATCGCGTGAAAATATTTAATTATATATAATGAAAATCACAATAATCACTCAAGAATAGTCACAAGCAGTTACGATTCGATTTTCATCGAAATCGGAGTTCATTTAGAATTTTATCTGCGGCAAAACCGCCCGGCAATTCGAAACGCGTCGAAACTTCGTTAGAATTTTTCGACGATTTTCCAATCGTGGATTAATATAAAATATTAACTCTCAAATTTAATTTGATCTTGATTTAATTCATACACTTCCTTAAAGAACAAGAAGCTGCTTTATTATAGCGTAAATACGACAAAATATAATAGATAATGCTAATTAACACATAAAAAAAACGCGCGTTACAGTCTGCATATCTCCGTAATTATATATGCCCGTGGTGAAGTATGTACGACCATACTGACCTCATAATTCGGCATTAAGCTGTGCTTACCATTATGTATGGGCGTGTTGAGCTATGTAAGGGTGTGCTGACATATGTAGGAGCGTACAGGCTTCATTTTTCGACGCTGGAACGTGCTTAAAAGCAGTAGGGGCGTACACTAAGTAAGTAAGGGCGTACACCTAAAAACCTCTAAAAATCACACTACTTTGGCGCTTATCAAAATACTAGGCTAATATGTCAGGATTTAGAATGGATGCATCATGACATAGCATGTGCATTGACTTTTTTTAGTGAGAAAGGTTCAATGTCATTCTTCCTTGAAGATGTCTACTCTGATATTTTTTGGATGGTAAACAGAAGCATTCTCTCTAGATAGAGAGCCTCTTGTAAAGAAGGATTCCCTCCAAAAAATTATGATTAAATTCTATGAATGGAAGCCTCCATGTGTGGGGTTTAGCTTAAGACGCTCTTAAGAAGGGATGATGGAAGCAAATCTTCTAACAGACGAGGATGCACTTAAGATTGATTGAAGTCTTACGATAAGACTAATTTCTAGATCTGTCCAGCCTTCGGGGGACACCTTCTGAGGTCGATGGTAGAAAGAAAAGCTTATGAGAAAGGCAAGGAAAGGATCACGATGACCTCGCAACTCTCCCGAAGAATAAGTATGCAATTAAAGAATTGGTTAACATGTGCCATACCCTAATTTTGTCCAGCCTCTTTTTAAATATATTTTTGCCTAAATAAGTATTAATAATATTAAATATAAAATAAAAAATAAAAAATAATAATAATATTTTTGGTCTCAAAATTAAATGAAGAAGGCAAAAAATAAAGTGAAAAAGAAAAAAGAAGAAAAAAGAAAAAAAGAAAACTAAATAAAGAGGAAAGGGCTTGCAAATAGAAATATGGGGTGGTGCCAGTAGCAATGGCCCAAGAGCTGGCCACAACCCAGCAGGCCACACACTCTCTTCCTCTCTCATGCGTGCACCCCCTTTTTCTTCTGGTTACACTCCCTGCGCCTCACACAGCCCTCCGTGTGCACCTCCTTTTTCTTCTCCACACGCCCCCAGCGTCTTCAACCCAAGCAAAATTGATCCGACCCAACCCGAAATCCCCAACACTTAACCTTAAAGCCTAATCCCCCCTCCACTTCAACTGCAGCGACTTTTCCCCTCATATTCGGCCTCTCTCTCTATGGCTATGGATGCCAACGGGGAGGGGCGGGTGCAGGTAGTACTTCCTCCATACCCATATCCGTTAATACCCACGGATATTTAGGCGGGTAACGGGTATCCATAGATATCCATGGGTATTTAATAATTTAACATAATAAAAATTATACAACATAATATAACTACATACTATATCAACATTGTATAATATACTATATGCATTTACAAAATTGTATTATTATAGGTCCATCCACTAAAAAATATCAAATAATGTACGAAATAAAAATTAGTTCATCCCAAAGTGATAAAAAATGTCATAATATATAATATATATTTAATAAAAAAATAATTGTAACGTATATGCGGGTATCCGCGGGGCGAGTACCATGATCCCCACCCCCATTTAATAACTATCCGTTTACTACCCATTGCGAGTAGTCCGTGCGAATATCCACGGGTGCGGGTTTTTTTGCCATCCTTTCTATCCTCTATCTCCTTCTCTTTCTTTTTTCTTCTTCCTCTCTTTCTGGTCCCTTTACCTAAAAGCAACCTTAACCCTAGGAGACGGCTACGACGACCACTCCTTTTCCCCCACTTCTTCTCCTTTTCTTCCATCAAAACCCTAACACTAAGTCCCTCTTCCATCACAGCCGCGACCCCCCTCCTATTCCCTCCCTAAAATTTCGTTTCTTTCCTTTCCTGTTTTCTCTTCTCCAAATGTTCCATCACCAAACTGAATCAAGTCAACCACTAAAATCTCTCCAGATATTTGAAGATCACGATCTGGAAGCAAAAAAAGGGGAGAGTTCATTCTTTCTTTTTTTATTTTTTATTATTATTTGATAGTGATTTGTTTGATTTTTTGCAGATACTGGGCCTATAAAAGGGAAGCACGCAAAAGGATGAAAAGGGGAGCGTTTTTGGATCTGAAAAAAGAGGAGAATGATGAAACAGTAGCAGAACAAGGAAAAGACGAAAAACGCGACTAAAGAGCCCTGTGAGGTCACCAAAAGACCAAAAACAAACACTTGTAGTTCTAGGTTTTCTTAAATATTTTTGTTTTGTCCTTCTTGTAATTTTTCTGGGTTAAACCCTGACAACCCAGGTTTTTCCAGTTCCACTTCGCTATTTTTCCTTTGTTGTTTTTCAGTTTTTTTGTCTGAAGATGTAAACTGATAATAGACTGTGAATATATCCATTGCCTTCTTCATTTGCGTTTTTTTCAATTTCTGTTTCAGTTTTTTGTGCTTTCTCCTCCATTTGTGTTTTTTGTTTTTCTGTTCTACACCCATTCCTCTGTTGTCTCGGCTGCGCTGCCGTCGCACGCTTAGGATTTAGTCTCGTTCTAGAATTAGAACTCCAGAAAATTCTTTATTTAAATTATTTATTTTTTTCATATCCTGACTCATTATTATTAAATAAAAAAGGTTGTTTATTTTATGGTTAAATTGAACATTAAATGTTTTATAATTAAAATAATATTTCATCTACCTTATTAAAAAAACATTGAAACGGACAATCCTGGATTTCGGGTATTGTACAGATTAGTCTTTTAAAGGTGAATTTTCCAATGTTTTTGTTAATAATTTGTAATAAATAGTAATAAGATTAAATGAAAGAGTAATATTTTTTTTAGATGTTTCAGAAATATTGATGTTAACATTGATTAGGGTTCCAGATTTGAAAAAGGAGATCAATAGGTGTTGGTAACTAGTTTTATCAATCTTATTAATTTCCTAATAGCAATTTTTAGAAAAGGGATGCGAGTAGTGAAAAAAGAGGGTGTGTGTAGCAAGAATATAATCTTGAATTCATTAAGCCATATTTTTTTGAATTAGGCACTTTTTCTATTTCTAAAAAGTTCGTACCTTTTTCTCGCCAATAAAATCAATGGTTAGAAGCCCACAAAATGTCACTCTGATAATTTGGTTATTGACGTGCGCCGTATGGGTGCTAATACCTTTCCTACGGGTAACCAACTCCCGGAATTGAATTTGACTCGTAAGACCGATTTTCTTTATTTTTCAAAAAAAAGGTTTTTCCTATTGTTTTCCTTAACAAACTTAGGTGGTGGCTCCAATCAAATTTTTGAGGTTGCTACAGTTGGCGACTCTACTGGGGATATTAGAGAGTTAGGCCCTAGCATTGTTTGGATTGTTTGTTTGACTTGTACTTGATTTATTTCTTGTTTCCCTTTTTTAATTTATTCATTTTTCATTTATAATTATTCTTCATTTATTTCCTTTGTTTCCTTTAAATATTATTCATGCCTGTATATTTTAACCCTAGGATAGAAGACATGTATATATTGTTTTTCATTTGTTTTGCAGCGGCTAGTATTTTAGGTAATTGCTCATTCACACACTTCACTTAACACAACTTTTTCACACACTATGAGTGGAGCCCTATACCCGGGCTCGAGTGAACCTTAAGTTAGGAGAGGCTGCGCAGTGAGTGCCTGCTGGACGTACGACCAGTTAGGTTCTCGCGAAGGCCTCACCTAGAGTTTGGCTCCATTTGAGATAAAATCTTCCTTTAATAGTGACCTATTATTGGGAGTAATATTCGTAAATGGAACCCTTGGCTCTAGGGACCTGTTTAGATTAGTACCTCAATCTATCCATAGAAAGACATTTATGTGGACCATAGACCCGTCCAAGGAACTACCGGCCCATATCACAAAAGGAGCATACCCTACTTATCTCATTTCCCAAGTGACAAAAGTCGTAGGACCTAAAATCTTAGAAAGTACCGACATAATTCACAAGGGGCACCCGCCGCCCGTTTTTCCCTCATCCATATAACTTCCATTATTTTTCAAAAAACCTAAGAAAAAACATAGAGTTTTGTTTTTCTCTCATGCAAAAATTAAAAAAAAAAAGTGAGATTTTCAAAAATCAAAAATTATATTTTTTATATCTAGCCATCTTTTTTCTTGCCAAAATAAAAAAAATTGCAAAAAAAATGAACATTTTCTCTTTTTTACCGCATTCTTTTCATTTTACAAAAAATACAAAAAGTAAAATAAGTTTTCAAAAAAACAAAAGAACATTTTCTCTTTTTCATCACATTCTTTTGGCAACAAAAATATAAAATAAATCCGAAAATGAAATAAACATTTCTTCCTTCTCCATCATATTCTTTTTGCATAAAATGTACTTAAAAAAATGCATTCATAGCATGCATAACCATGACATCCTCATAACATGACTCATGTTTTTTCCCATATAAGAAAATATCTATAATCAAGCTTTCTCTACATCTCTATCGGACTTGAGCCTAAACAAGACTCATGGAGTTCATAGAGCAGAATTAGCAAGCCATGCAGGAAGAGCTCGGAGCTCAACGATGATCTTGATCCTCCAAAATCAGAGCTACAATGGGGGCATCTGTTTTTGCTCACAAGGATGATTGAGAAATTGTCGATGTAACACCCCAAATTTCTAAGCTAAGTTGAGAATAAGTTATGAGGAGAATTGTGTGATTGTATCCAAGCTTAATTTGATTTCAAGGTGAGTGGATATAATTACACAAAGCTTTGATAAGAAGGTTAATGGGTTTGAGTTGAGGAATAAGTTGGATTTAATCCTAAGATGGTTAAAGGTGTTGATTTGTAGTCATGGAAGTTAATTTGAGAAGAAAGTCTTAAGGTTTGGTGCTAGAACTAAGTTTTCCTGGTTTTTCTGCAGTGTGAATCGATTCATATAGCTTAGGAATCGATTCACATCATTAAAACTCCATTGGCATCAAATTCTAGCAGTGGGAATCGATTCACAGAAGCTAGGAATCGATTCACATAAGACAAAGCATCGGGACTCGCATGCGAGGAATCGATTCACTCATTAAGATCTGCGATTGAGGCACTTTTTGCCTTTGTGGGAATCGATTCACACTATCTTTGTGAATCGATTCACAGTTTGCAAAAGTGTTTAAAAACGCTGTTTCAACGAGCAGAACGCAGAAAGGAAGAAAAAGGAAAAGAAGAGAAAGGGAAAGGAGAAAGAGGAGAGGAGAGCTAGGGTTTCACTCTTTGAGAAGCATTGAAGAGATTCATGTTGGATTTCTTCAATCACTTGCCTAAATGGAGAGTTTGAGAGTGGAGATTTGAGTATTTGGAAGATTTGGGTTTGAACCCTAGAGAGGAGAAGAAGAAGCACGAATTTGGAGAAGAATAAGGGGAGAAGACCAAGCTCCAGCAAGGATGGTTCAAGTTCTTGGATGGAGAAGGAAGATTGAAGGTTGAAGATCAAGATTTGGGAAGTATTTGGAAGAGCCCCAAGTTGAGCAAAGAGGGAAAAGCTTGAAGAGGAGCAAAGAGTCCAAAGTTTAACCTTCCTAGCACTATGTCTTGAAGAATAGATGTGAGTTCTTCAACCCTTAGGTGATGGGCACCCATAAGTCCCTCATATAGGAATTTCCTCAAAGAAGTCTTTGAACCCCAAAGGGTTCAAAGTTAGGGTTGTTAACCCCTTTGATTTTAAGTTAATGTTGAAGTTATTATTATTATTATGAAATTATATGGGGTTTGACTGAAATAGGGTTGGATTCTGCCCCCAACCCCCCTAATTATTATGTGATGCTTGAATCCTTGAATGCTCCAAAGAGCTTCAATGAGATTACGTATGTTTGATGTTAGTTCCTATGTTAGTCCCATAGGGTTTCAAGGTATATGCTTAATTATGTGTTGTCCATCAATTCGGTGAGTTGTGAGGCTTGTCAATTAGCCCTAAATGTATGTCCATGGTGTTAAAGAAAGGACCCTAGGAAAAGTATGTGATAGGGAAAATGTGTGAAATTGTGTTCATGATATATGTTTCCATTTAAATATGAAATGTATCTTTTTCATGAATATGTTCAGTTGCATGTGAAATTAGAGAAACACCTAATTGTATTCCCATATTTTGAATAAGACATGCATCTCAAGACATAGTTTGTGAATTAAATTACCTAAAAGACACTAAGATGCCTCAAAAAGGGGGTGATCGATATGGTTAGCCGTGTGGGATGCCCTCGGACGGTTAAGACGTCTAACCACCATATCGAAAGCGTATTTATGGGGTTGTATGGACGTAAGCATACAACGCTACCCATGAATACGAGCCAAAGATGAATTAGAAATTCATAGTAAGAAAATGCATTACATTGCATAGCCTCATATTATATATCTCCTTATAAATGGTATAATATGTGAAGTGATGTTAAGTTTATGAATGTTAATGAATTCCTTGTATGTGTATATGTATGTGTTCGGAATTAGCTTAGTTAGTTGTAGGGAATCTTGGATAGTACATCCCTAGTCGCTTAATCATTATATAGTAATGGTGCCTAGAAGTAGAAAGAAATGTGATAAGATCGATTTCAATGATATAAAGAAAAGCAATGAAGTGTTAAGTATAGAGGAAGTAAGTAAAGAGGAACAATGGTCTTAGTTAAGGAAGTTGGCTCCTACGTACCATTGGGTTAGTTGTGCTAGATATAGCTAAAGAAGTAGTGTTTGATTTGGTCTTTTCAGGCTAGTATGGACGGATGAGAGAACGGTGAGGAGTCTGTGAAGGGCTCACTGAGATTTATAATCTCACCCTTTTCCTTTTATTTGTTTTCAGATAAGCAGGTACTGAAGATGATGAGCCGAAGCTCCAAGCTCGGGACTCATAGGCTAGTTTTGATATTGAAGTGGAAATTTTATATTCCAAGTTATGTACAATTTGTAATCTATTCATTAGATTAATGAATTAAGTTTAATTTATGACTTGGATTACTGTAATTAAGTCAGTAAGTTATTAGTAATTCCTGTGCCTTAATGTAATTTGTCGTACTTTCAATTATGTTGAGGTGCGGGTGTTACAGTCGATATCTCTTAGACTCTATAGGCAGTTTTATATGCTTTGTATCCTCATCCTAGTTGCTTTGCCTAAAGCTCTAGGGTATCTCTTGCAAAGGCCCCCTTTGTTCCCATCTTTTCAGTTCATCAATATAAATGCGATTTGAGTTTTCCAACTTACCTTCTTGGTTAATGGTCAATTCAGGACCCAAAAAAAGGGAAAAAAATAAAAACTCCTAAAGCAATTGCACACAATTTATCAAAAATCGATTTTTGTGAAAATCCAAGCAATGAGGTTTTGAGATGAAGTTTGGTCCTTCTTCTTTATCCAAAAAATATAAAAAATACATATTCATTGCTACCCCTTTTGAGCCAAAAAAATAAAAATTCTTTCAAATACACTGAACAAGGATCACCCATACACTGAAAGCTAGCACAATATTTCAATCAACTTGGCTTATTCTTCTAAAAAAATATTGTTAGTTTTTTGGATACTTCTAAATAAGCTGAAAATTAGCATGAAGATCTTGTGAATGATGCCTCTCTTTGGACTTGAACTTCTAAATTGTGAGTATTGAGCTAACTTCGAGTTGGAACATAATTGCATTTCTATCCCTCTCTTTGTCTGAGTGATTTCTATGGTTTTGCATTCTAGAACTTGACATGTGACCATTCAAAGCGAAACTAATTTGTATGTTAATGTGAATACAAGAAGGGGGGTTGAATTGTGTTGAAAACATTTTGCAAAACTTATAAACAGAAACCAAGTTCTTTTCAAAAATGTTTTACTACCGGACGCAAAGGACATCGGATGCTAAAAAATGGGTTATGAAAACTTGTTTTCTCTTGATACTGAAAGTAAATCAAGTAGGGTAGAGAAGAAGCAGACACAACAATTTATACCAGTTCACCACCAACTGGTAGTTACGACTAGTCCCTTCGTTCCTGAAGGATTTTTCACCATAATCACACTGATTACAAATTCCTTTAAGAGTATACTGTAACACCCGCACCTCAACATAATTGAAAGTACGACAAATTACATTAAGGCACAGGAATTACTAAGCATTTACAAACTTGGTTACAGTAATCCAAGTTATAAATTAAACTCAATTCATAAATCTAATAAATAGATTACAATTTACACATAACTTGGAATATAAAATTCCCATTACAATCTACGACTAGCTTATGTGTCCTAAGCTTGAAGCTTCGGCTCGCCGTCTTCAGTACCTGCTTATCTGAAAACAAATAAAAGGAAAAGGGTGAGATTATAATTCTCAGTGAGCCCTTCACGGACTCCTCACCATTCTATCCTCAGAACATTCTAGGCTGAGAAGACTAACTTAGGCATTTCAAACCTAGACATACTCTCCCTATGTACCATAAGGACTTGAATTGCAACTTCTCGATATCCCTAAGCTAAGACGCTTTAGAAGGCGCTAGCTTGAGTTAAAAACTTAGCATATAATCAAATAGGGTAATCCTAGGGCCAATATGCCATTTATCAACTTGTGATTAAACTAAACACATAAATGTATAGCAACCCACATCAATCCTACAAATGTCCATTCTTTAACCTTTGTTTAGCTCGACTAACCTTAATACAATATAAATTGCAACCTTATTAACTAAGAACGTATTGTTCTTACTTACTCACTTTGTGCTTAACACATCTTTGCTTTTTCTTATGCTATTGGACTTTGCCTTATGCTCTATACCACAAATCCCAATCAACCTAGCTTGCTTATCCTTTAAGTGATCTAATCACAATGCTCATTACTATATAATAATTAAGCGACTAGGGATGTGCTATCCAAGATTCCATACAACTAACTAAACTAATTCCGAATATGTATATATAAATACATATAAGGAATTCATTAACATTCATAACTTAACATCACTTCACATATTATACCATTCATAAGAGATATATAATATGATGCTTTGCATGTAATGCACTTTGTGTTATTGGGTAGTGTCGTAGGCTTCAGTCCCTAGACCCCAATTACACACTTTCGGAATGGTGGTTAGACGTCATAACCCTCCAAGGGCGTCCCACTTGGCTAACCAAACCGATCTACTCCTATAAATAGAGGAGTCTTGCCATGGACTTTAGCTTATGCTTATGCTTATGCTTATGCTTGTGCTTGTATGTATGTTCAAAGAAATACAATCATACTCATTACTTAACTATTCAAGGAAACTACAATTGTTTCAATGAATCAAGCTTACATTAATAGCATCCCTTTATCTCTAATGACTCCAAATCATGAACACTAATTCATACATCCTTTCTATTACATCCTTTTCCTAGGGTCCTTTCTTTGACCTCTAAGACTTAAGCTTATGGCTCTTAGACAAGCCTCACAATTTGCCAAATTAATGGACAACACATACATTAACTAATCCCTTGAAACTCTATGGAGTTCTCAAGAGAGAAACATCAAACATACATTCAATTGTGGGGGGTTGGGGGCAGTCGCCAACCGCTTTTAAACAAGCCCACTACACAATCATAACAATCAAAACAATCATAACAATCATAACAATAACAACTCAACCTCTTATAGGTACCTAAAACCTAACTTGAACCTAAGGTTCATATGTTTCTAAAGGAAGTGAAATTCCTATATGTGGGACTTATGGGTGCCCATCACCTAAGGGTTGAAGAACTCACCTCTATTCTTCAAGACATTGAGCTAGGAAGGTTGAACTTGGACCCTTTGCTCCTCTTCAAGCTTTTCCCTCTTTGCTCAACTTGGGGCTTCTCCAAATACTTCTCAAATCTTGATCTTCAACCTTCAATCTTCCTTCTACATCCAAGAACTTGAACCATCCTTGCTGGAGCTTGGTCTTCTCCCCCTTATTCTTCTCCAAATTCGTGCTTCTTCTTCTCCTCTCTAGGGTTCAAACCCAAATCTTCCAAATACTCAAATCTCCACTCTCAAACTCTCCATTTAGGCAAGTGATTGAAGAAATCCAACATGAATCTCTTCAATCCTTCTCAAAGGGTGAAACCCTAGCTTTCCTCTCCTCTTTCTCCTTTCCCTTTCTCTTCTTTTCCTTCCCTCTTTCTCTATTTCTGCGTTACGCTCATTTGAAGCAACTTTTAAACAATTACTGCGGTGTGAATCGATTCACAGCATAGTGTGAATCGATTCCCACAGTGTAAAAACGCCTGAATTGCAGCTTTAATGAATGAATCAATTCCTGCCTGCGAGTCCCAGTGGCCTGTCTTATGTGAATCGATTCCTGACTTCTGTGAATCGATTCCCACTGCTAGAATTCGATGCCAATGGAGTTTTAATGCTGTGAATCGATTCCTAGGCTATGTGAATCGATTCACACTGCAGAAAAACCAGGAAATCTTAGTTCTAACACCAAACCTTGAGACTTTCTTCTCAAATTAACTTTCATAACTACAAATCAACACCTTAAACCATCTTAGGATTAATTCCAACTTATTCCTCAACTTAACTTAGAAATTTGGGGTGTTACATATACAACCGTCACAAATTTGACTATACACTTAACTTCTCAAAACAACTCAGTAGATTTGAGCCTTTGAGGAATCAACCTATTACAAGGCTATACAAGTTTACAAGAAAGATTTGAATACAAGAAATAACTCTCAACATGAGAGAATAAAAAGTTTAAGCACAAAACAGATAACTTTCTAAAAGAAAGAATAAGACGCTAAAAACTTGTTCACAGTCTGGTTATCAGAGTGCTTGGCATAGAATTCTTGATTGCTCACTTGATTCGTAATTCTGTAACCTTCTTCAATATCAGAGATGGAGTATTTATAGACAACTTCAATATTACCTTTCCATGGGAATATTCGAATAGTACACATTTATTCCTGTTTGTACTATTTCCTTTTCCAATCATTTGCAGCCTGACACAATTTGAAAAGTGTACGAACTTTGTCTTTTTGCTAAAGGCGTCATCTTTGATACCTCGTACTATCAAATTGAGCGCAAAAGGGTATTTGAATTTACTGCATAGATACGCTGAGACAGAGAGCATAAAACAAGGCGTGCTTCTCGTGTGATTCATTAAAGAACCAGATGCTCGTTGAGTGAAAATAGACACTGAGAGTCATTAGAAGCTAACAAACATTTAGATGTGTTCCACGTGTTTCAATCTCTGAATACCAGACGCTCGCTACGAGCAAATACCAGATGCAAGCGCAAGATCGAATGCTAACAGATTTAGCGCACGAGTTCTCTTATAAAAGTCTTCTTCTAGCTTGAGTGATATTTCAAATATATAGACAAATTGAATCCTACACACTTCAAGACTTATCAAAAGGTAAATTGTTCTCACATAGATACTTTGTTATCATCAAAATTATTGAGGGTCTAAACTTCTCAATCGTTTAGGTTCCAATAATCTCTCCCTTTTTTATGATGCCAAACATCTAAGGTTGATGAACAATTTATTTTAGAAAAATAATTTCAATGGACTCTGTTGGAATCAAGTAGATTCAGAAACAATGACCCTTAATTGTTTTGATGATAACAAATAATGAATAGAACAATTTATCCTTTGATGTGTTTGTTAGTGTGCAGAACTTAGTAAGTAAGTCACTATTCATCAGATGGAACATTCTTAGAAAGCTATGCTTATGTGTGCTTTTCACCCTCTGTTTCATTCCTCTGAGTCTGGCATTGATCATCTGGTAAGTGTTGATGATGTCATCATCTTATAGCCTCGCCTGAAAATCATGCTCTGGTAGTCAACGCTCTGATAGTAGTCAATGCTCTGGTAGACCATGCTCTGATAAGACTACACTATTGGAAACCTTCGTCCGATACTCAATGAGTCTGTTATATGAAAGGCCAACAAATATTGTACTAAAGAACTTGCATCCGGTCCAAGCTTACTCTGGTAAGCAGAGTATCTCAGTAACAAGCATCGTCTGATAGGAAGATGCCTCTGATTGCAAATCATACTGAGTAAATCATTAAAGGCTATTTCAAGTATTAAAAAGACCTCATTGATGAGTATTTTATGTACGAGGAATAAAAGGCCAAAGAGAATGTCAATAAATATAATTATCAGAAATAACTTGCTCTGGAAGTGTCTCATATTCAAAAAGATCACAAGGGACAAGATCCTGCAACTGTCTGTTGTGTCAGTGTACAGGAGCAGAGTTGAAAGTGACAGGACTCACTAAAAGCCACAAAAAGCGGATCTGAAGTTTTGTTCAATGGTGAAAGAGTTGTTAGCTCACAACGACACTATTTGCAACCCTAGCTATATATACCTTACTTCATTCACTGAAGTAGGTTAACGATTCTATCACAATAAACTAAGACAGTGAGCAACCAAGAAATTATTCTAAGTCTCTGAGACCAGTGAACAAGCACTTAATTATTTTATTCTTTCTGTTAGAAAGTTATTCTTTGTACTTAAGCATTTCATTGTAAATTGTCTCTGCCGAGAGTTATTGTTATTGTTTCAAAGTATTTTTAAACTCTTGTATTAAGCCCAGTAGTGGCTGTATTCCTTAGAGGCTTGACTGCACTAAGTCGTTCTAAGAAATTGTGAGTATAGCCAGTTTGGCAGTAGTATACTCTCAAGTGTAAATGATTGATTATAGTGAAGAAATCCTTCAGGTGTGGTGAAGGGACTAGACGTAGCTATCAGGTGATAGTGAACTAGTATAAATCACTGTGTCCTACTTCTCTCTTCTCTTTACTTATTTTATATTGTAAGTTTGTTAAAGAGTTGTTTTGAAAAGTGTAACGACCCGTTTCCGGACCGCTACCGAGCTCAATATACCGAGCTCGAGTTACCGAGCTCAACACACCAAGCTCAACATAAACCTATATGAGATGTGTTTTAAAAACAAAACTCTTGTGCCTTTTAAAAATACAATATATTTTTTTTTTTATAAAACCAACTCGTGCACATCAGAGTAATTACAGCTTTTCGAAACATGGTGCAACTAAGACACAAGACTTAAATTCTAATAAAACATACATGCATAACATACATATATATATCACTCGAAATAATAATGTATACAAAATACAGAGTAGCAAATGTGTAAAGAAAATACACCTAAGGTACGACGACTTCAAAAGAGTAATCATACCTGGGTACTTAGCAGATTCCCACGCAGGTCGCTCCAAAAGTAAGACCCCCAGTCTAGCCTGAAACAACAAAACACACTGCACAAACTGGTCACGACCTCGAACACAAAAGAAAAGCAAGTACAGTCCTCAGAAAAACAAATATCCAACAAACAAACAATCACGACAAGTACAGTCGTCACTCGGGTCCTCGTCGAGCTCCTCCTCGGCATCATCTCTTGTCGAAGTTCCTGCGCCCTCGACATCGCTGGGTAACCATCATGGATTGAAGGCACCACGGAAAGGGTCAACTTCTCATCAATTCAAGATAAGCTCGACATAAAAATATAAGCAAGCGACAAAGTATAACATTCACCGACGTGACTCGACCATCTCACTCTAAACTCGACACAACTCGCAAATCCATTTTCTCTCGACTCGACAATTTTTCCGAATGCACACGCTGCGTCAGGTATGTCGGAAAGTCCAGTAAAGCCTTGGGATCCTCGCTCTCCCTAGGACAATCAACTCGGGTCCCATAGCGTGGCGGCGTCTAGTCAATCTCCGTAAACAAAAAGGGGACCTAGCACCCTCGATTATCCGGTCACGGCTCAAAACGTCATACGACTCACCTAGCTCGCTCACTGATGAACAATTAAGCATACGATATTCAAAGAGTTAAACACAACATATTCAACCGCATGTCAAATACAAAGAGCAAGCTCGACATGAAGAAACGCAATTCAACATGCAATACACAATTCACGACATATATTCAATCACATATTAAATACATGCAAAAACTCAATCATATCACAACATTCCAATCTCGACACAAATCAGAAAATCCATACACAATAACATAACCACGTAGAATATGAAATGCCTTTACGCTAGCATACTATGAAAGTATTAATGTGAAGCGCCTTACATAAGGACTTATAAAATAAAGCCTTAGAGATATCTAGGAGTTGCCACTTACCGAACTCCAAGTTAATCTTTGTCCGACAACGACCTCGACACGGTGTCTTCAAAGAGCTCGATAACGACTTCGACACGTACCGTCCTCAATCGACCTCGACACGTACAGTTCTTGATCTGGATTCCGCTGCTTCCACGTCCTTGGATTCGCTTTCCCGTACACCTTGATTCGGAAATCACACGATCTCTGAATCAGACTTCCTAAAACAAACACAACTTAGATCGATCCATGGGTTCTAATACATCTAGCTCTCATCCCAAACTTAACCACAACCAGAAAAATATAAAACTCAAGAATCGAAAGATATTTTTCCTCTAACTCAAAGTTAGGGATTTCGATCAAAGTTCATGAAAAAGTTATCGATGCTTCAACAGATAGATCGACAACAACAATAACCGGCAACGAATGAAAAACAAGAAATCGAAGCGAACCAAAAATGGAGGTTTACGGGCACTGCCGATTGCAGAAAAAGCGAGAGGAAGAAATTTGTTTTACAAGCCCAATTAATCGGTTAGAAAGATAGGTAATATTGTGAAGAAGAAAACCCATCAATTTGACATGATTTGGAAGCATAAAGCTGGTTAAAAATGGAAGAAGAATTAGCGCTAAACAAAGAGTACGAGAGGAAAAGAAAGATATGTTCTTCATACCTCAATGGTGATCGAAAGGCAGGCGAGATATGTCGAGAAGATGATGATGAACAAAATTGATGAAGAAAGCTTGCGAGAATCTCGATGGAACTCACGGTTTAAATCGATGGAAGTTTTGAAGAAAACAACGAAACAGAGCGAAGGAAGGAAGGAAGAAGAAGAAGAAAGAGAAATGAGTGTTTGAGGAAAAGCCGATCGTGAATACAACGGAAGGGCATAATCGTAACTCCAGCTATAAGATGCCAATCCCATCAATCATCTACCCGTTTAATCGTTCCTCCCATAATTACCCTACTGCTTGGTCAACGGCAAGCCGACAATGTAATAATTACAAACAATATAATAATAACGCTGAATAACGTTCGAAAGAATACGAGGTGTCATCTCGACACGATGTCGACAAGAGTGCTCGTGCAAGCGTACAAGGTTCTAACACGAGTTCGTGAACGCGGGCTCCTCAGCTCGACAGGCGTCCGCATCACTCGATGCAGCGACTTCATCATCTCGACACGCGACCTCCTCATTTCGGCTGACTAGTGCACGTGGTCTCATCAGCTCGACAAATGATCTCGGCAAACGATCTAGTCACGGGATCTCGACACAAGGTCTTGGTCGAGGTCTCGATACGTCGTCCTAATACGATGTCGATCTCGTCCTCAGGTGTTACAATCTCTCCCTCTAAAAAAAATTTCGTCCTCGAAATTGCAAATAAGATTCTTACCTCAGAAAAGTTCAGGGTACTGAGTCTTCATCTTCTCCTCCAGCTCCCAAGTCGCATCTCCCGTCTTCTGATCCCACACAACTTTGACAAGTTGAATCTCTTTGTTCCGCAACTGTTTGGCTTTCCGATCAACGATCCTTGCTGGTAATGCTTCAAAAGATAGGTCGTCCTTCAGTTGAATCACATCCGGTTCGATGACATGAGAGGGGTCGGAAACATACTTCCGTAATTGTGAGACGTGGAAGACGTCATGGATGTTCGACAAGAATGGTGGCAAGGCAATCTGATATGCCACTGGACCAATACGACGAAGAATCTGGTAAGGTCCAATAAATTTAGGGGTAAGTTTCCTGGATTTGATCGCTCGACCAACTCCAGTAGTGGGGGTGACTCTAAGAAATACATGTTCTCCTTCCTCGAACTCGAGTGGTCGACGTCGTTGGTCTGCATAACTCTTCTGTCGACTTTGAGATGTTCGCATCCGATCTCTGATCAAACGGATCTTCTCGGTAGTCTGCTGGATCATATCTGGTCCTACGACAGTTCGCTCGCCGTCCTGGTACCAACAAAGAGGCGTCTGACATTTCCGTCCATACAGCGCTTCAAAAGGTGCCATTCCAATACTCGCATGGAAACTGTTATTGTAGGTGAACTCCACCAATGGTAAGACGTCGTCCCAACTTCCTCGGTGATCTAACGTACAAGCTCGCAACAAATCTTCAAGCGATTGGATCGTTCTCTCAGTCTGACCGTCAGTCTGTGGATGATATGCCGAGCTAAGCCTGAGCTCGGTTCCCATCGCTCCTTGCAATTCCCTCCAAAAATGAGACGTGAACCGGATCTCGGTCGACACGATCGAAGAGGGTTTTCCATGAAGTCGTACTATCTCCGCGATGTAGATCTCGATCAGCTTTTCCACGTAGTATGTCGACCTCACCGTAAGAAATGGCGATTTGGTCAATCGGTCGACGATCACCCAAATCGAATCATTCTTCTTCTGCGTCTTGGCAAACCTACAACGAAGTCCATGGAAATCTTGTCCCATTTCCATCTTGATGCGTCAGCGATTGTAGCATTCCTGCAGTCGTTGGTGCTCCACCTTCGCTCTCGACACGCGTTAAACATGAAGCTACGTACTCGTCCACTTGCTTCTTCATTCCTGACCACCAAAAATGCTTCTTCAAGTCTTGTGACATCTTCGTAACTCCTGGATCAATACTAAAGTTGCCTTTATGCGCTCCGTCCAGAACCAACTTCCTCGGCTCGGATCGTTAGGTACGCACACTCGGCCATTGCACCTCAAGATGTCGTCGCTCCGACCAAACTCGTCGCCTTCCACTTGCGCTATCAATCAATCTTCTCTTGCGAAGCTCGTCATTAACTTGCTTTGGTCTCGGATCTCGCCCAACAATCTGTTAGAAATGGTAAGCATACCAAATCTCGGCTTCCCGGTGAAACTTCGACACTCAACTTCAAGTCTCTGAACTTCTCGAGCATCTCCAACTCCTTGATCATCATCGCCGAGGTTAAAACGCTCTTCCTACTCAACGCATCTGCTACTCGTTAGCCTTACCGATGGTATTCCAACGTAAAGTCGTAGTCCTTGAGAAATTCTGTCCATCTACGCCGACGCATGTTGAGTTCTTTACGGTCGAACAGTACTTCAAGCTCTTGTGATCGCTGAAAGCGATGAAGTGCTCCCATAAAGGTAGTGCCTCCATATCTTCAAGCCAAAAACTCTGCCGCTAGCTCCAAGTCGTGAGTAGGGTAGTTCCTCTCGTGAATCTTAAGTCGTCTTGAAGCATCTGCGACCACCTTCCGATGTTGCATCAAAGACGCATCCCAATCCCTGGTGTGACGCATCACAATACACCTCGAAAGGCTCTTCTGGTTGAGGCAAAATCAGCACAGGCGCTGTCGTCAAAAGCTCCTTCAGTCGTTGAAAACTGGCTTCACACTCCTCGGTCCAAGCAAAAGGTTGATCCTTCCTCGTCAGTCGTGTAAGAGGCGCGACAATCTTCGAGAAACCTTCAATGAATCTTCGGTAATAGCCTGCTAAGCCGACAAAACTCCTGATCTCGGTAACCGTCTTAGGCTGTTCCCACGCTAGCACAGCTTCAATCTTAGTTGGATCCACAGCTATCCCTTCTCTGGAAATTACGTGACCAAGAAAATTCACCTCTTCAAGCCAAAATTCACACTTCGACAGGTTGGCATAGAGTTGCTTATCTCGTAATATCTGTAGTACTCGACATAGGTGTTCTGCGTGCTCTTCTCGGTTCCTCGAGTAAATCAATATGTCGTCGATGAACACTACAACGAATTGATCCAAAAACGAATGGAAAATCCTGTTCATGTAGTCCATAAACACACCGGGCGATTCGCTACCCAAACGGCATCACCAAGTACTCGTAGTGACCGTATCTAGTCCTGAAAAGTCGCTTTGGCGACATCTTCCTCCTTCACGCGAATCGATGGTAGCCCGACTTCAAGTCTATCTTGGAAAGATCGCCGCTCCACGAAGTTGGTCCATCAAGTCGTCAATACGTGGTAACGGATAATCGGTTCTTCACGGTAACCTTGTTGAGTTCGCGGTAGTCCACGCCGCCTTGATCGTCCATCCTTCTTCTTAACCAACAACACCGAGCTCCCCACGGTGACACGGCTCGGTCGTATGAATTGCTTCGACTCCAAGTGTTCGATCCGGGACTTCACTCTTTCATCTCGGCGGGAGACATCCTGTATGGCGCTTTGGAAATCGGTCTGTTCACGGAATCAGTCGATGGAGAACTCGACCTCTCGCCTTTGGTGGTAACCCTGGCACGTCTTGAAAACGTCCTCAAAGTCACACACCACCGTACATTCTTCACGCCGATCTGCTGGAAAACTTCCGAACTAGCTAGATACATGTATTCCCTAGTTCCTTCTTTCAAAGAAACTCCAATACGCTCGGCGAAAGATAATTGGAGACTCCAAGGTCCGAAAAATTACGCTTTTACGCACAGTCCAAAAGGACATGGTGGTGTGACAACCAATCCATCCCGAGGATAACATCTAAGCCCTTAAGAGGCAAACAAACCAAATTGACCGCAAACTTTCTACTCACGAATAATCACTACACAATTAAGACATGCGGTGTTTGTGACTAAGGTTTTAGCACCGGGTTGTAACTACTAATTTAAACGGTAAAGCGATCACAATCAAGTTCAAATGGTTCACACAATCGGAAGAAATAAAGGAATGGGTTGCACCGAATCAAAAAGAACGGATAAGGATTTACCCTCGATCTCACATTCACCTTGGATAAGATCATCGGCTCGTTACGCTTCCTCGCCACTCATGCAGAAAACTCGCCTTTAGCCACTTGACGCTTCCGCTTTGGCTCTTTGCCGCAAGCATAGTCGGTTCGACTTTAGGTGTAGGACAATCCTTAGCAAAATGCCCTGGCTTCTTGCGGTTGAAACACACCTCCTCCTTCAGTACAGCCTACTCGCGTAATGTCCCGCTTTCCACATCGGTAGCAAGTCACCTCGACACCGGTCCGACCTCCACTCCTCGGTACTTGGGTCATCTGACGACATCGCCCCTGTTGTTGTTCCCCGAGGTCGGTCGTAAGGCTTCTTCTGCGGTGGTTTCCGCTTTCGTGCAAATCTACGCCGCACTCGGGTCTCACCGTCCGCCCACAATAATCTTCTTCTTGTGGCTCCTCACTCCTTCTACCTCGACACATCGATCAATCGACTCTTGGAGATTTCGATCCTCAACGACACTATCGACTTCGAATGTCGAATCTCAATCCCGTTGGAATCTCTCACTTAACCATCTCTGGTCAACTCGATCACGGAATGGACTGAAATACCTCACCAACGACTCGAACTTGGCGCATACTCGGACACCGCCGAGTTGCCTTGCTTCGATTGAAGAAATTCTTGCTCCTTCTCGGCTCGTGCAAGATCAGGAAGTACTTGTCCAAAAACCTTTCACGAAAAAGCTCCCAGGTCATCTCGCGATGTTACGCTATAAACGCTTGCTTCACTCCCTCCACCAATACTCTGCGTCTCTAGCGATGAAGTAGGTGGCATAGTCGACCTTCACGTTGTCCGCAATGAAGTGCCTCGAAGATCTTCTCGATCTCTTGCATCCAAAGATCGACTTTATCCGATTTGGCTCACCGTAGAACCCGATTGGATCATGCTTCCTGAAGTCGGCCAATCCTCTCGCTTGAGATTTCGTTACGCTTCGTTCTTTGTTCGCAAGTTCTGCTGAGTTAACGCCGCCTGCCTGAGCCATCGCGTTAGCCTGTTGAGTTCAGCGGTGATTGTTGAGCCATGGCTGCCGCCATCTCGGTCATAGCTTGAATAGCTCGTTCCATGTCAACGTTCTCGGTTGCGGATGTCGTATTCCTACGAGGTGGCATTAGATTCCACAAAGTTCAAAACCCCGTCGAATCTCGTAACAAGGATGTGTTAAAACACCTTTGCTTCAATCAAGAAACAGTTCAAACAATTTCTCAAGCAATAAGTGCTTCACTTAATCAAACAAAGAATCAACATAATACAACTAGGTACCCAACACATAACCCGACATAGTGACCGGTCAAATTCCTATGCACAGCTCGGTCGAACCGAATCAGCTCGATACCAACGGGTAACGACCGCTTCCTGACCGCTACCGAAGCTCAATATACCGAGCTCGAGTTACCGAGCTCAACACACCAAGCTCAACATAAACCTATATGAGATGTGTTTTAAAAACAAAACTCTTGTGCCTTTTAAAAATACAATATATATTTTTATAAAACCAACTCGTGCACATCGTAGTAATTACAGCTTTTCGAAACATGGTGCAACTAAGACACAAGACTTAAATTCTAATAAAACATACATGCATAACATACATATATATATCACTCGAAATAATAATGTATACAAAATACAGAGTAGCAAATGTGTAAAGAAAATACACCTAAGGTACGACGACTTCAAAAGAGTAATCATACCCTGGGGGTACTTCCGGCAGACTCCCACGCAGGGGGCTGCTCCAAAAGTAAGACCACCAGTCTACCCTGAAACAACAAAACACACTGCCCAAACTGGTCACGACCTCGAACACAAAAGAAAAACAAGTACAGCCCTCAGAAAAACAAATATCCAACAAACAAACAATCACGACAAGTACAGGTCGTCACTCGGGTCCTCGTCGAGCTCCTCCTCGGCATCATCTACTGTCGAGTTCCCTGCGCCCTCGACATCGCCTGGGTAACCGTCATGGATTGAAGGCACCACGGGAAAGGGTCAACTTCTCATCAATTCAAGATAAGCTCGACATAAAAATATAAGCAAACAGCAAAGTATAACATTCACCGACGTGACTCGACCATCTCACTCTAAACTCGACACAACTCGCAAATCCATTTTCTCTCGACTCGACAATTTTTCCGGAATGCACACGCCGCATCAGATGTCGGAAAGTCCAGCCAAAGCCTTGGGATCCTCGCTCTCCCTAGGACGATCAACTCAGTCCCATAGCGTGGCGGCGTCTAGTCAATCTCCGTAAACAAAAAGGGGACCTAGCACCCTCGATTATCCGGTCACGGCTCAAAACGTCATACGACTCACCTAGCTCGCTCACTCGATGAACAATTAAGCATACGATATTCAAAGAGTTAAACACAACATATTCAACCGCATGTCAAATACAAAGAGCAAGCTCGACATGAAGAAACGCAATTCAACATGCAATACACAATTCACGACATATATTCAATCACATATTAAATACATGCAAAAACTCAATCATATCACAACATTCCAATCTCGACACAAATCAGGAAAATCCATACACAATAACATAACCACGTAGAATATGAAATGCCTTTACGCTAGCATACTATGAAAGTATTAATGTGAAGCGCCCTTACATAAGGACTTATAAAATAAAGCCTTAGAGATATCTAGGAGTTGCCCTTACCGAACTCCAAGTTAATGCTGTCCGACAACGACCTCGACACAGCTGTCTTCAAAGAGCTCGATAACGACTTCGACACGTACCGTCCTCAATCGACCTCGACACGTACAGTTCTCGATCTGGATTCCGCTGCTTCCACGTCCTTGGATTCGCTTTCCCGTACACCTTGATTCGGAAATCACACGATCTCGGGAATCAGACTTCCTAAAACAAACACAACTTAGATCGATCCATGGGTTCTAATACATCTAGCTCTCATCCCAAACTTAACCACAACCCAGAAAAATATAAAACTCAAGAACTGAAAGATATTTTTCCTCTAACTCAAAGTTAGGGATTTCGATCAAAGTTCATGAAAAAGTTATCTGATGCTTCAACAGATAGATCGACAACAACAATAACCAGAAGCAACGAATGAAAAACAAGAAATCGAAACGAACCAAAAATGGAGGTTTCTGGGCACTGCCGATTGCAGAAAAACAGAGGAAGAAATTTGTTTTACAAGCCCAATTAATCGGTTAGAAAGATAGGTAATATTGTGAAGAAGAAAACCCATCAATTTGACATGATTTGGAAGCATAAAACTGGTTAAAAATGGAAGAAGAATTAGCGCTAAACAAGAGTACGTAGGAAAAGAAAGATCATTCTTCATACCTCAATGGTGATCGGCCAGGCGAGATATGTCGAGAAGATGATGATGAACAAAATTGATGAAGAAAGCTTGTGCAGAATCTCGATGGAACTCACGGTTTCATCGATGGAAGTTTTTGAAGAAAACAACGAAACACAGAGCAGAAGGAAGGAAGAAGAAAGAAGAAAAGAGAAATGAGTGTTTGAGGGAAAACCGATCGTGAATACAGCTGGAAGGGCATAATCGTAACTCCAGCTATAAGATGCCAATCCCATCAATCATCTACCCGTTTAATCGTTCCTCCCATAATTACCCTCTACTCTGTCGGTCAACGGCAAGCCGACAATGTAATAATTATAAACAATATAATAATAACGCTGAATAACGTTCAAAAGAATACGAGGTGTCATCTCGACACGATGTCGACAAGAGTGCTCGTGCAAGCGTACAAGGTTCTAACACGAGTTCGTGAACGCGGCCTCCTCAGCTCGACATGCGTCCTCATCAGCTCGGTACGCGACTTCATCATCTCGACACGCGACCTCCTCAGCTCAGCAGCTAGTGCACGTGGTCTTATCAGCTCGACAAATGATCTCGACAAACGATCTAGTCACGGGATCTCGACACAAGGTCTTGGTCGAGGTCTCGATACGTCGTCCTAATACGATGTCGATCTCGTCCTCAGGTGTTACAAAAAGGTTTTTCAAAAACACACACAAGTATTTCGAAAAGATTTATAAAACCCAATTCAAACCCCCTTTCTTGTGTTTTTGCCACGTTCAGCCTCCCCCGGAGTTCAACAGTCAATATAGACACATTTTTGAAAACATTAAGTATCAGAGCATGATCAACAGATTTAAACTAAGAATCACAGCATAGCAATTTTATAAAGATATGTATCAGAGTATAATTGTATGACAGATGCTTAATCAATCAGATGCTAAAATGATTGCTAAAGCATGATACGTGCTACTGTAGCGTTCATCAATCTTTACCTTTTACTCCCTCTTTTGTCATCAGATAAAAAGAGTGTAAACCATCATAGTCAAAATAAAAGAGTAAAAGAAGTGAGAAACTTTGAGGTGAGTTCAAAACACTCATTGTATTGATAAAAGAAACGGAACAAAGAGAGTGTTTTTTGAAGAAGAAAACAAAGAATAATTAAGATGGTGGATGATCTAGGCGATTCAGCAGGGTTAGGACCAGATTCTCAAGGCGTTCCACTTTTTCAGATGATTCCAGAAGCTTGAGGAACTGAGACCATGAGAGAATTATTCGTTCATCATCAGATGCAGATGCAGAGGCTTGAGATGTTCGAGCTTCTTCTCGTATCCATCCAATAGGTTCAGAAGCTAAGGTGGGTCTAGGCCAAGACATAGCCCTTTGCCATCTTTGAACCGATGTAACATCCCAACTTCCCTAATTCTAATTATTAGAAATCCTAAGTGAAAAAGGAATTTGATGCCTAAGGATTAAATAGAGTTTATAGCCTTTAATTTAGTATGTTAAGGATAAATTGGAACCTAAGGGTAAAATGGTAATTTTCTCCAAGGAGTTAGGAAATATAGGACTAATTAATTAGGAGTAGTTTTAATTGATTAAATTACTCAAGAATCTATTAGGGACCAATGGATTAATTTTGGAATTTCAAGAGGACTTATAAGTCAAATTTTAATTAAACCTTTGACCATTACCCCACCATACACCCTATTCACTTACTCCCACATTAGCAACCACTCACCCTCTCTTTTATCTCCCTCCCTCGTTACTTTCCAGCAGAAGAAAGGAAGGAAAAAAAAATGAGAAAAACAAAAGGGAAGAGAAGAAGAGAGAAGAAGGGAAAAGAAGGAAAGATCATCCATGGAAGAACCACTTCCTATTCTCCCTTGCAAGTCCATTCATCTTCAACCTAGCCTACCACTTCTTCTTCCATCTCCATTTCTGATTTAAAAAGAAACACAAACCTCATTAGAGAAAGAGGGTAAGGGCGCATGGAAGGAGAAGAAGAGAAACTGGAAGGAACTCAATTGCAAAGGCTAAAAGCTTTGCATGTGTGGATTCAGTGATGGGAAGGTAGAATCTTAGTTTAGAATCTGATTTAGAGAAAAGAAGAGATGGAATCAAGCCAAGGCTGAAGCTTCAAAAAGGATTTTCATGGAGGAAAGTAGTAGGAGACAAGTGTTGAAGGGAACAAATTCAAATTGAGGTCTCCTCATCATCCTACTTAGCTAACACATAAGGTAACATATATACCCCTTCAAAAACTTCTCTTTTAGGGTGTGCTAGGGCTTGCATGTTTGCTTGGTTGTCACAATGTGGTTTTCTTAGTTATGAAGCTCACATTGTGGATATAGTGTATATAAGGTGTTCGATACAACTTTTAAGAGAAAAATATTCTCTTAACTTTCCCTTCACTACTAAACTTGTGTGCATGCCTTAGAAAGGGTGTGTATGTAAAGGCTTGGAGTGCTTGATTATGTTTGATCTTATGGGCATTGATTGTTAATGAAGTTTTCTAATGACCATTTCAAGGATCTCCAGGTAAGAGTTAGACTAATGAGCTTAAAAACAAAAAGGTATCAAATCTGACCCAGAATTTAATCTGTATACCCTTTGGTATTTTGCGTATAACTCTCTCTATACACCTTGGATCGAAATGCTTCTTGTTGATATGTAAACTAGACACAAAGGGCTTCATTTTAGGCGCAAGAATCATTTGAAAAGGTAAGAATTCAATTAGATATCAAACTTACAAATTTAGGGACAGTAGCTGTCCTGTTTTCTGACATCAGTATCTTGTTTGATAAAACTGCACTAATTGGTTAATAATCCTCCAAAATAAAAATTAGATTCATAAATTAGACATTCTGAGCTTTCCAACGAGTGGTCGTTTGCTCAATTTTGACTTCATTTGGTATTTTAATAAAATCCCCAAAGTTGACGACCTTCTGCAGAAAAATTCTGCAGAGGGGCATGCGGCGCGCATTAGGGGCGCGTGACGTGCGCCTAAACAGAACCAATATGCGATAATGCGCACGGCACGCGTCCTCAAGTGCGGAATTTGATTTTCTTGCACCGAAATACCCGTGGGGCCTTTCCGAACCTATAGATGACTTCCCAAACTCATATTATTGAATTAGAACTTATGTTTAGGCATGAGAAACCGTTAGAAATGGTCTTTCTATATTGAAAGATTATGCTCTTAGTGTGGTAAGGTTAAGGATCCTTGTTTGGGATCCAAATACAAGGTTTGAAATCCCAAAAGATAAGTTTATAATACTTACTAAGACTTAGTTAAGTTGATACGTAGAAATAGCTTCTATGGTTTGAATGCTTGCATGTCTTAATAAAGTATGCTTGAAGTATTACCTTCTTGTATAGTATACATGTTAGATTAATGTTGATGTTAGTATCTCTTCAGAGAGGAGTTTTGCATGCGTAGCACATCACGTATGGCTAGAAACAACGGTAAAATGTTTTAATTAAAGTCTATGCTACTGAGTTTTATAACTCACTATGTTTGGGGCGTTATTTTCAGGTACAATTATCTAAAAGGAGTTTAGAGCATAAAGCATGCTCGGTCTTGTCGCCACGCAAGACCTTTGTTGGAGACACTGGATCACAAGTCTAGTTTAGAAGTCTTTTGATATGTATTTAACTTAGGATCATAACCTTATATCCTCTTGTAGAAATCATTTAATAACTTTGTAAATTTTGGTATTTAAGTATAGATATACTCACTGTGTTATTATTCCGCATTTTCAACGTTGTACTCTGCAAACGTTCAGTAAGTTTATGAAATTTTTAAATACTTTATTTTAATTATTCCTTAATTTCCAAGTAATACCTTGATTAGAGTCAGGGCGTTACATTATGGTATCAAAGCAGTTCGACCCTCTCGGACTGTGAGTTATGAGTCTAGAAGTGATCCGGTTTAGGAAAGTGTCAGTTGTGACTGTAAATCTGAATTTTCTAAATTATTGAGGTAGGCCACCTCAAGGATTTGTCTAAAAAATGAGGAGGATGAAGATGAGCAGGAATTTGTATAGTGTTTCCTCGTTTTACAACATTTCTATATATATATATATATACATACATACTTACACGTGAAGGTGTATACATATATGCAACTATTTGCATGAAGAATTATTTAAATTGAGTGATATTATGCTGAATGGTGTAGTTGTTAGAGTTTTTTTTTGCCTTTTTCTGCTTGGCTTAAGCTATGTGCGTGATTGATTCATGTATAGTACTCTATTAGTTTGCTTATCTATTGAGTTCCTTCTTGTTCATTGTTGATAATGGATTTGATGACTTTATACATGATTGAACATTTTATTATCCTGCCTTGAAGTTGAAATGTCGGTTCTTTTTAGGTGGAAAAGGGTTGGCTGTAGACCCCACACCGACATACACTTCAGGTTTCCTTCATGTTCTCTCCACAGAGGGGATTTTGATGTTATGTATGTTTTGATTAGCGAATATATGAAAGTGAGTCCTCCCTCACTTAGTGGATGGACACCCATGAGACCCTCCTTTAGGACTTTTATTTCCTTTCCATTTTGTGCTTGTGTTTTGAGTCTAAGCATGTTGTAGAATCTTATGAATGAAGTGTGCAATTATTTGAAATTCATGAAATGAATGTGAGTCTTTCTCTCTTGTAGGTGATGGGCAACCAATAAGTCCCTCACTAGGGTCATTTTCATTCCCTCTTGCATGTTCTCTTAGCTTCTAGGTTTGGGTATAGGAGAAGTATGAAGGGGTTTTTGGTTCACATGATTTTTGTGGGTTGGATTTGGCATGTAATGTGTGTTGAATCTCCTATGTATCATGCTTGGATATTTGATTTAGAGTTCTAATTTTATGAAAATTGGTTTTGGAATGGATAGGGTTATAACTTTATTTATGAATCAACCTCAAATGAAGTGAAATTCCTTAGACTTGATGTAATTTTATAGTTAATCAATATGGCTATTAATCATCAAACGAGTCATAACTTTTCATCAAGTCAGAGTAGTCTTGGTTTGAGAGAACTATGTTCTCTTAGACAGGGTATAGTTTTCATAAGCCCTATGAGTAATGGTGCCGCCCGTTGCAGAGGGCCAAAGGCCGGTATGCGCTTGGGAAGGCCGTTACAATAAAAGGGTCTAAGTTTTCTCGTTGTGGTGGCGTCATAGGTAAGCGCATTAGCACCTTTTCAAAAACCCAAGTTTAATGTTTGGGAACTCCATGGTATGCTTTGTGAGTCCATCATGACTTAGATGAGTGAAATTTTACTTGTATATTCATCTCATTACGTGAATTCATTAGTAAAGAAAATGAGCTTGACTTGCATTATGCTTTATGCAATTATGATGCTTGAAATTTGATTGTGTTTGGAATGTTTGCTTTTTTCCGATTTGTAATTCGGATGCAAACCCGTCAATTGTGCTTTGGTGACACTTTTTATTAGAGGGGACCCCCTTGGTCTTATCCCATAAAGAGGATTTTGTTCATTTGTAATTGAACTGGGCCAAGTTGGTTACATTCATGTATGCTTTATGATATGTGTTTATAGTGTGATTGATGTTTCTTTTGGTTGAAACTTGTTTGTGTATGGAATGTTTGCGTTGACTGCAAACCCATCGATTGTGCTTTGGTGCCACTTTTTATCGGCGGGGATTCTCTTGGTATTATCCAATAAGGAGGATCTCAATGACGATTGAGCCAAGAGGATACATTCGAGGAACTCTTTTGATCATATCCAATAGATAGGATTATACTCTTCGAAATTCAACTGGGCCTTTTATTGTGAGTGCGTCCACCCTTAGTAAGGGTCGTTGACCAAAGTGTCTGTGCCTTGGGCCGGATGTCACAATAAAATGAATTCCTTGTGTCATGTGATTGCAAGTAATTGATGTTTTATATCTCAATTATAACACTATGACTTAAGCTCTATTCTATGGTGTTAAATACTTGAATGTGTGAATGTGAATAGAAATTAATTTTTTATTGAATTACGAATAGCATTACCTCATAAGTTCTACCTATGACGGCTTCACCTAAGTTATGAAACTTAGGTTAGTATTACATGTCCTGTGAGTGGCTTCGGTCCTTTGACGGGTTCTTTGTAAGCCCAAAATATGGGTTGGACCTTGGGCTGGATGTCACAATAAAAGGCGCCTTTTATTGTGACATCCCAACCCAACCGGCCATTTAACCATACAAAGGGCTTACAAAGGGAGTGCCACTCATATAGCTTGAAGTTCTCAAAATCAATTCTGTTCTCATTCATGAGTTTTGCTTCTGAGAAAACATCGAAGGCAGCAGTGTATTGTCCAACCTTTCTATCAGCCATGGTAGCAGTTGCAGAGAGGGTAATGGAGGTTTTAGGGTTTGAAATCACACACACAAAGATAGAGAGAGAGAACAGTTTTGCAAGTAGATGCAGAGTGAAGTGATGGAGCGAAAAATGTGGAGTAGTGGGAAAGTTGATAGAAAATGGTACAGTCCTTTTTCAAAAAAAAATCGCTTCGTATTTCCACACAAAAATTAAATCAAAAAGAAAAGAAAAATGAAGATTCGCTTTTTCATTAAATTAAGACGCCAAAAGAAAAGTAAGATCAAGTAAAAAGATTTTATCGAAAGACATAACTAATTATGACTCAGTAGATGTGATGAGACGCTTAAGTCCTTAACACGTGTGACACGTGTGTGTGCGCTCAGACGCACGCAACTGATTCACCAGACGATGAGTTATGATACATATGACAAATAAGATGCTTATACGTATACATGCTTATGTCATACCAGATGCTGAGATGATGCATATCATCTGACGCTGAGATTAATCATTCTTCTATAAGATGAAAATTTAAATTTCTTTTTATAAAATTGAATTTATCTTCAGCAAGGGGTTTTGTAAATATGTCAGCCCACTGATGATCAGTGTCTACAAATTTTATTTCGAGAATACCCTTCTGAACATAGTCTCTTATAAAATGATGCTTAATCTCAATGTGCTTGGCTCGTGAATGCAATATGGGATTTTTAGTAAGGCAGTTGCGAAGTATTATCACAAAAGATAGGAATGTTACTCTCTTTTATCGGATAATCTTCAAGTTGATATTTCATCCACGAAGTTGAGAGAATTTGTAACTTGCTGAAATATATTCAACCTGTGTTGAGAGTGCAATCGTGCTTTGCCTTTTGCTTGACCAAGACACAAGATTTGCTCCAAGGAATTGGCGAGACTCCACTTGTCCTTTTTCTTTCAATTCGGTCTCAGAAAGTCAGCATCACAGAAACCTACTAACTTGTAATCTTTTGATTTCTTATAAAGCAAACCAAGATTAGTAGATCCTTGCAAATATCTAAAAATTCTTTTAACAGCACTCAAGTGTGATTCTCTAGGATCTGATTGAAATCTAGCACACAAACAGACACTGAACATAATATCAGGTCTTGAACCTGTAAGATAAACTAGAGAACCAAACATACCTCTGAACATCTTCTCGATCTACCTTTTACCGCTTTCATCTTTACCAAGAATGCATGTGGGATGCATAGGAGTACACATAGGTTTGCAATCCACCATTTTGAATTTCTTTAGCAATTCCTTGATATATTTGCTTTGATGTATATAAATACCATCATTGCATTGTTTGATTTGAATTCCAAGGAAGAACTTTAGTTCACCCATCATGCTCATCTCGAATTCAGCCTGCATTAGCTTAGAAAATTCTTTGCAAAGGTTTTCATTAGTAGCTCCAAAAATAATGTCATCAACATATATTTGAACAATTATAAAATGCTTGTTTGAAGTTTTTCTAAAAGAGTAGTGTCAACTAGACCTTTGGTAAAGCCATTTTTCATCAAAAATGTACTCAGTCTTTCATACCAAGCTCTGCGAGCTTGCTTAAGACCATACAGAGCCTTTTTAAGCTTGAAGACATGTTCTGGAAATTCAATGTCTTCGAATCCTGAAGGTTGTTTTTCAAAGACTTCCTCAGTTATAAAACCATTTAAGAAAGAACTTTTCACATCCATTAGATAAAGAATTATATCATGATGTGCAACAAATGAAAGTAAAATGCGTATGGCTTCTAACCTTGCAACAGGTGCAAATGTTTCAGTAAAATCAATACCTTCTTCCTGTGAGTAACCTTGAGCAACCAATCTTGCCTTATTTCTCACAACTTTTCCATCTTCATCAAGCTTGTTTCTAAATACCCATTTAGTACCAATAGCTTGCTTATCTTTTGGTAGAGTAACTAGTTTCCATACATCATTTCTTTGGAACTAATTCAACTCTTCTTGCATGGCCAGAATCCAACCTTCATCTTCCAATGCTTGATCAATCGTTTTAGGTTCCATTTCTGAGAGTAGTGCCATATTTACATGCTCTTTAAAAGAGGATCTGGTTCTTACTCTATCTCCAGGTTTTCCTATGATTTGATCTTTAGGATGATTGGCTTTGTACTTCCAGCTCTTTCTGAACTCAGCTTCTGAAGATTCTTGTGTCTGGTCACCACTGGACGATGAAGATGTAGGTTCACTATTTGTAGTATTACCTATATTTAATTCTGAAAATAACTCATCTAGCTCTGACATGGCTATGTCAGGCTTCTTGTCATCAAATTTGACATGAATGGATTCTTTCACTGTCATAGTTTCTTTATTGTATATTCTAAAAGCTTTAGATCTTTCAGAATATCCCAAAAAGATTCATTTGTCAGCTTTTGAATCAAACTTACCAAGCTGATCCTTAGTATTTAAAATGTAACACGTACAACCAAATGAATGAAAATATGATATGTTTGGTTTCCTTCCTTTCCACAATTCATATGGAGTCTTCTTCAAAATAGGTCTAATAGAAATTCTATTTTGAATGTAACAAGCTGTGTTTACTGCTTCTGCCCAAAAATGTTTTGCAATGTTAGCCTCATTGATCATGGTCCTGGCCATTTCTTGGAGGGACCTATTCTTCCTTTCTACAACACCATTTTGTTGAGGTGTTCTAGAAGAGGAGAAATTGTGGGAGATGCCGTTATCATCACAAAATTTTTGAAAGCTTTCATTTTCAAATTCTCCCCCATGATCACTTCTAATAGAAGATATGCAAATTCCTTTTTCATTTTGAACTGCTTTTGCGAATCTGATAAATACCTTGTATGACTCATCTTTGTGAGCAAGGAATCTAACCCATGTCCATCTAGTGAAATCATCAACAATGACTAACCCATATTTCTTTCCAGTTAAAGAGGTTGTTCTTGTTGGACCAAAAAGATCAAGATGCAAAAGCTCAAGTGGTCTAGAGGTTGAAACAACATTTTTTGAATGAAAAGAACTTTTCACTTGTTTTCGTCTTTGACATGCCTCACAGAGCATCGATTGATACTTGAGATTTGGTAAGCCTCTGACAAGACTGTGCTTGTTTAATTTTGAGATTAATCTCAAATTGGCGTGACCCAATCTCTTGTGCCAAATCCATTGTTCTTCGTCAACAGACATGAGACACTTGACATCTTGTTTTGCAAGTTCAGAGAGATCAATTTTGTAAATATTTTGTTTCCTCTTAGCAGTAAAGAAAGTAGAGCCGTCTTTCTTGCTTTTTACTAGACATCCAGTTTCTGTAAAGATGACTTCATAACCATTGTCACATAATTAACTTATGCTCAATAAGTTATGTTTAAGTCCTTCAACATATAGTACATTATCAATAGAGGGAAGAGAGCCTTTACCAATGCGACCAATTCCAACTATTTTACCTTTCTGGTTTCCTCCGAAACCAACGAATCCAGCTTCTTTAGGCCTTAGTTCTTGGAACATATGCTTTTCTCCCGTCATGTGACGCGAGCATCCACTGTCTAAGTACCAAGATAGGTGTGTTGACTTTGTTGCTAAGCATGTCTGCAACATAGATTATTTTATCTTTAGGTACCCATATCTTTTTGGGTCATTTCTTGTTAGTTCTTGAAGGAGGCTTATCCTTCACAGTTTTAAAAACAGTACATGCACTTTTCAAATGACCAGGTTTATTGCAGTAAGTACAGTGCAAGCATTTACTATGATTATTGGAATTATCAGATGCTGAATCATTTTCTAAAAGAGGTTCATCTGATATATAACCAAGACCATGAGTTATCGTTTTACTGACGCCCCAAATCATTGAAGCTTGCTTGCTTCGAGTTACACTCTCTGCAAGAAACTTTTGAAAAGCGTATTCATAATCATTTGATTTGCATTTATGATTGCTTGTAACTTTAGAGCTTTCAGCTTGAGAGCTCTCGACACAGTTTCTTGTTAGCGGTCAGTATTTGGTTATCCATCGATGCTGATTTTCGATTTAAACGGTTCGCTTTATTAGTCTGATTTTTCTTTGTTTAAAGCTTGAAAGTCTTGTGATAATTTTGAAAATTTCTTTTTCAAATTCTTATACTCAACAGAGAGAGTGGCGAGTCCTTAAGAAGATCATCGAATGCAAGTTGAAGTTGAGTAGGAATCATATACTATTACCTCTTCAACTTCTTCTTCAGATCAAGGTCGATTAATACGCCATGAGAGCGAGATTTGCTTCTACTTCATTATCTTCCTCAGATGAGGATAAGTCTAGATCTTCCCA
This sequence comes from Calophaca sinica, assembly GCA_037113605.1. Lineage (NCBI taxonomy): Eukaryota > Viridiplantae > Streptophyta > Magnoliopsida > Fabales > Fabaceae > Calophaca > Calophaca sinica. The sequence continues at coordinate 46,316,290 of CM073734.1, forward strand.
TGTAGCCATGAGACTCTTCTTCTTTTTCTTGAAAGAACTTCTTGTGGGCTTCTCCTTAAGATTAGGACATTCGGACTTGAAATGTCCAGGCTTTTTACATTCATAGCAAATGACTTGAGCTTTGTCCTTGTCCTTGCTTTCCTTCTTGTCCTTAGTATCTTTCTTCTGAAACTTCCTCCTGAAGTTTCTCTTCTTCCTCATTCTTTGTATCTTCTTCGATATAAATGCGAGCTCATCTTCTGATGTGTCAACATCTCCTTCTGAAGCTTCATCTTCTGATTCTTCTTCTTCAGCCTGAAGAGCTTTGGAAGAACTAGCTTTATGTTGAGCGACTTTAAAAGCAATAGATTTGCCCTTTTTGACAGGTTCTTCTTCATTTAGCTTAAGTTCATGAGCTTTCAACGAACTCATAAGATCTTCAAGTCTTAGGACATTTGGATCTTTTGCTTCCTGAATAGCAGTGACCTTGGGTCTCCACTGCTTAGTCAAGCTTCTTAAGATCTTTCTAACATGGTCAGGTGTAGTGTAACTTTTTCCAAGGGCCTGTAACCCATGAACAAGTGTTTGGAATCTTCCAAACATAGTTTCAATGTTTTCACCATCTTCCATTTTGAACAACTCGTATTGGCGAACCAACATGCTAGCTTTGGTTTCTCTTACTTGGGCAGAGCCTTCGTAAGATAAAACGAGTGAGTTCCAAATTTCTTTGGCAGTATCAAATTTGCCACATTTATCATATTCTTTTTCTGTCATAACACAGATAAGAATGAATCTAGCCTTTTGATTGATTTGATATCTCTTTTTCTGCTCATCATTCCAATCTTCTCTGGCTATAGCAACACCACGAGGATTAGTGGGAGGAATATAACCACTTTGAACTATATCCCACAACTCAAGTTGTTGTGTCTCAAAGAAAGCTTTTATCTTATCTTTCTAGTAATCAAATTTTTCTCCATCGAATAGAGGAGGACGGTTCATATGACCACCTTCAGTAGACATGTTCACGGTATAGGATCTTTTCTCTTAACACTGTTAAGTGCTCAACCAAGAGGCCGAGCTCTGGTACCAACTGAACGTGAACACAAGAAGGGGGGTTGAATTGTGTTAAAAACTTTTCTTTAACTATACGTAAAAACACTTCAACACAGATTTTTCAAAACTGTTTGTATATCAAATGCAGAGAATTAAACAGGATGCAGAAAATAAACCGCTTATGAAAACTTGTTTTACTAAGAAAGGTAAAGATAAATGTAAGGCAGTAAAGGATGAGACGCAGAGATTTATACTAGTTTACCACCAACTGGTAGCTACGTCTAGTCCCTTCGTTCCTGAAGGATTTTTCACTATAATCAACTGATTACAATTTTCCTCAACAGTATTCTACTGTCACAAACTTGACAATACTCTCAACTTCTCAAAACGACTCATTGCAGTTAAGCCTTTGAGGAATAAAGCCTTCAGTAGGCCAAATACAGTTTACAAAAGAGATTATACTTTTGAATACAGTCAAAATATCTCTTACAGAGAGGATGAAAAGATTAAGCCCAAAACAGAATGGCTTTCTAAAAGAAAGTATAAGACGCTGAGTTCAGTTCTATGTAGACCAGAAACTTGGCACGAAACTTGATTGCTCACTTGAGTAATATTGCTTTCAGAATGAAGTTTCTTCACAGTTTTTCCAACTTTTCTTCAATGAATACCTTGGGGTATTTATAGGAGTCTTCAAGGGTATTACTGTTGCAGTAAAAAATATATCCTTTCCATTGAGTGAGGTAATTTGAATTGTAGTCCTTTTCTTCCTTTCCAGAGAATATCATAATAGTACACATTACCGTTTTCGTACTATCTGTAATTTGCAATTGCCTTGTACGATTTTTGTCTTATGTTAAAGGTGTCACCTTTGCTTCCTCGTACATCAAAATGAGCGCATAAAATCAAATTCGAATTCCGTTCCACAACAATCTGAGGCTAAGAGCAGAAACATGATCATCACGTGCTTCATTAAAGAGATCAGACGCTTGCTCGAGCAGGAGGGCGGGCCTTTCGCGACAATTGAGTATTCCACGTGTCAAAGAGTAACACTACTAGACGCTTGCTGTTAGCAAGACGCTGGAGTGAGTTCGGATGCTGACACTAGTGGATTGTATTCAATTCTTTTGTAAATTTCTTCTTCTTCCTTGAGTGTTTCGTACATATATATGAAGTTTTGATACCTGTATACTCAAAGATATGTTAGAAGATAAATTGTTCTTCTTGAAAATACTTTGTTATCATCAAAATTAATGAGGGTCTAAACTTTTCAATCGTTTAGGTTCTAACAGAGTGTTCGTTCTTTCCTTTTTATTTTTTTTATTATTATTTGATACTGATTTGTTTGATTTTTCGCAATTACTAGGCCTATAAAAGGGAAGCACGCAAAAGGATGAAAGGAGGAGCGTTTCTGGATTTGAAAAAAGAGGAGAATGATGAAACAGAAGCAGAACAAGGAAAAGACGAAGACCTCGACTAAAGAGCCCTGTGAGGTCTCCAAAAGACCAAAAACAAACACTTGTAGTTCTAGGTTTTCTTGAATATTTTTGTTTTGTCCTTCTTGTAATTTTTCTGGGTTAAACCCTGATAACCAGGTTTTTCCTCTTCCACTTCGCTATTTTTCCTTTGCTGTTTTTCATTTTTTTTCTGAAGATGTAAACTGATAATAGACTGTGAATATATCCATTGCCTTCTTCATTTGCGATTTTTTCAATTTCTGTTTCAGTTTTTTGTGCTTTCTCCTCCATTTGTGTTTTTTGTTTTTCTGTTCTACACCCATTCCTCTGTTGTCTCGGCTGCACCGCCGCCGTCGTCGCCCGCTTAGGATTTAGTCTCGTTCTAGAATTAGAATTCCAGAAAATTCTTTATTTAAATTATTTATTTTTTTCATATCCTGACTCATTATTACTAAATAAAAAAGGTTGTTTATTTTATGGTTAAATTAAACATTAAATGTTTTATAATTAAAATAATATTTTCATCTACTTTATTAAAAAATATAGAAATGGACAATCCTCGATTTAGGGTATTGTCCATATTAGTCTTTTAAAGGTGAATTTTCCCTCGTTTTTGTTCATAATTTGTAATAAATAGTAATAAGATTAAATGAAAGTGTAATAATTTCTTTTAGATGTTTCGGAAATATTAATGATAACATTGATTAGGGTTCCAGAATTGAAAAGGGGAGATCAATAGGTGTTGGTAACTAGTTTTATCAATCTTATTAATTTCCTAATAACAATTTTTAGAAAAGGGATGCGCATAGCAAAAAATGGGGGTGCGCATAGCAAGAATATAATCATGAATTCATTAAGCCATATTTTTTGAATTAGGTACTTTTTCTATTTCTAAAATGTTCGTACCTTTTTCTCGTCAATAAAATCAATGATTAGAAGCCCACGAAATGCCACCTTGACGATTCAATTATTCTGGGGCTCTATCCATTTTTTTTAACAAATAAATTTCGTTTAGGCAAATATCATTTTCAAATAATTTAGGGTACCGTTTCAAAACGGGCGTCGAAGGGGTGCTAATACCTTCTCTACGCATAACCAACTCTCGGTTTCCTATTGTTTTTCTTAATAAACTTATGTAGCGGCTCCATTAAAATTTTTGAGGTTGCTACAACATGCATACAGGAATAGTTACATGTAGACAGGTTTGACACTAGAAGGAACATTGAGGATGATTGTATTTGTTGTATGCGAGTGTGTATTAAACTTCTAAATATTACTTTGATATCTCGATTTTGTGACATTTAGAAGACTTACCCTTTTGTATTCCATGTGTGCATTCTTTTACAAACAACTTAGACGAGGAAGCCGATGATTGAGAGGCTGAGGAGAAGATCAATGGACAGATGAATCCTGCAATCCCACTGCATGTATCGATTGAAGCGTAGAGGTCATCTTCCATAACACAGGAAGATGTGGCTGGCACCTTAACTTCTCTACTTCTGTGGCGATGTGCATAGCACTAGTTAAAATCATATAATACAACCTAATATAAATACATCTGTACATTTAAAATCATCTAATACAACCTAATATCAATACATCAATACATTAGTATATTATTATGTCATACAACCTAGTATACATGCCATACAAGCTAATCAATGCATCAATACAACCTAATATACATTTAATACCTGTTATACATCTAATATCAGTCAGAGAAACCAACCTAAATATAGATCTGGTGGAAGCGATGATGGAGGCTTTGGTGGCTACGACGGTGGTGGCAGCGACAATGCTGGTGGTGGGTGGATAATGACAGCGGCAGTGCTGGACAACGACAACAGCAGTGGCAAGCCGGAGAAAGGTAGCGATAGGGGCGGTGGTGCGCGGTGCTGGATTTGAGAGAGATGTGAGAAAGAAAGGGACAGTGGCTGGCCGGACTTGGGGCAGTGGGATGGTGGAGGCGTGTTAGGGAATACATGATGACTGGGTGAGACGGCGGTAGGGAGAGAGAGAGAGAGAAAGGGATGGTGAGACACGAGTTGAGAGAGATGCTGGGACGATGAGACAGGAGTTGAAGGCGGTTGAGACCGATGGTGAGGGGCAGTGGGATGGTCGAAGTAGAGAGAGATGAGGAAGAGAGAGATTATTTTAGAAAGAGAGAGGAACTGAATAGTGAGGGGGGAGGGTTCACGTGTTGCTTCATAATAAAGCTTACTGATAGCTCTTTTAAAGTTATCGATGGCTTGTGCCCGTTGATAAACTCAATAGTCACGTCAAACTTTTCGGCGGGTAAAAGTTTCAAAAACCGATAGTCGTAGCCTGTCGGTATTTGAATACGTGGTGGCAATATAATGGCCCAAAAAATTACCGACAGCCAAAGCAAATTACCGACGACCAAAGCAAATTACCGACATGCTAAGCCGTAGGTACGTATTTCAGACGGGCTTGCCCGTCGTTAAACTCAACGGTCACGTCAAAGTTTTCTATGGGCAAAAGTTTCAAAAATTGACGAATTTAGCCCTTCGGTAACCTCAACAGTCACTTGAACGTTGAGGTTACCGATGAGCTAAGACTGTCATTATTTGAAAATATGATGGCAATATAAAGGCGCCAAAAATTACCGATGGGCAAAGCAAATTACCCAAGCCGTCGGTACGTATTTTCGACGGGTGCGAGGTCTTTAGTAAGGCAATTTTTTCTTGTAGTGTATAGCTGACGGGTCTTCGAGGACTCGGATAGGTAACTTTAGAGTTAGGAGGAATCTACCCTTTGAGAAGATGCATAAAGCCCGTCATGACCATGCGGCCAGTAACATCTATACTAGTCATGGTGTAATGGTTACTTGTCGAACGATGGTGATACCCAGACTTGACGTTAGGAGTCGTCAAGATGACGAGATTGTACCGAGTACCCGACGTTGAGGGTTATGTCAGTAGGGTAGACTTAGAATTTTTTAGAGACACCACAAAGTCTCTTATGTACGGTGTACGTACTTGTTGGGTCCGCTATATATCTTTGGTTTATCCATTTGATGTATATAGGTAGATGGGGTGGTTAGGTCTACTCTATGCTCTTTCCTTGTATTTCTAAAACTACTGTGATCATGGTATATATGTTTGTTTAACATCAATATATATAAAGCTTCATGTTTGTATATATTTGTTTTTAATATTTTGAATTTCGTATTCATGTTTTCATTAATTACGCTTTTAAGATTAGATATTAAGGTAAGATTAGATGTCAGTCCGAGGGGTGTTACAACAGTCGAACCATTTGTGTATTGATACACAAAAAATGGATTGTGTACCTTAAGTGAACCCTAATTTAGATCTTGATGTTCTTATAATTCAAACTAACTCAACCATGACCACTTACCGCATTTCTGAAATTAAGGTACAGGTTTCCCTTATTTCTAGTAATATTTCTAGCGCTACTTATTGACATGTACTACGTCTAGAATTAATGTTGTCAACTCAGCGATTTGACCCTAAGAATAACAAGGCAAACATAGTAAAGCTAACTAAAGTATATAAAGTCACCTATGGGGATCTAAATGGGGCAAAGCAAGTATAGGTAGTAGCTCCCGTTACTCGTCCTGCTCGATGAATATCCTATTTGTAGCCCCTCCATATCCGCATGGGTATCCGTCATGTGAATTTTAACCAATTTTATGGCAGGTATCTGTTGATATATGTTAAAATATTACAACTTTCAAAATTATAGAAAAATTGCATAAAAAACTATTTTTAGTGCTTCAATCAATACAGCAATAAAATTCAGAAGCTAATTTTAGTATATTTAGTCTCTTAAGTTTAAACATAAATAGGTTTTTAACACAATTCAAAAGCATTCTTGAAATAAAATAAGAATCAAAATCATCTTTTACACAATGCGTACCTGCGTGTAAGGATAGAACAATATATGTCCCCACCATTAATAAACAACAAGAGAAAATACCCATTTATTTTACCTATAAGAACCCATTAAGATATCCACATCCAAGTAGTTGTGGGTTTTATCCATGGACATTTGTGCTAATTTTTGGGTGTAAATTCAACAAAAGGAAACCAAAAAGAAAAACAAAAAACAAACTAGCCAGGGTCACAGCCCATAGAATCAATCAGAAGCAGGGAGCCCAACCCAGCAGAAGGGAGGGTCCAAGTCGTGAAAGGAGAAGAAGAAGACGACCCTTCTCTGGCAAGGAAATCAGCACACAGGTTTATCTCCCGAAAGACATGATTGATGGTAACCTGCCAATCCCCTCTCAAGAGCGCCCGAATATCAACAAGCAAGGAGGCATGGTGATGAAGATCATGGGAATCGCTGTCTTGAATGAGATTGACGGTGTCCAAGGAATCTGTTTCACAAATCACCTCTTTGCAATTCAATCCGAAAGCAACAGAGTGGCCATGGAAAATACCAAGAAGCTCAACTAGGAGAATGTCACCCTGACCCTCATTACTAGAGAAGCCCACAACCCATCTACCATCAAAAGTTCTAATCAACCCCCTAGTGCCCATGCAGTTCAAATCGGGTCGCCAGCTACCATCCATATTTAACTTGATAAGCCCACGAAGGGGAGGAGTCCAGTGGGCTAGGAGTCTATGCTCATGGGCCAAGCTCGCAGTAGGGGCATAGAGGGTTAGGAATTCATCATGCGATTGAAACACTCTCCAAATCACACTCTCCACACTCCACTTTTCTTCATTGAAGATCATGTTGTTGCGCCACAACCAGATCCACCATAACCCGACCATAAAAAGAGTAAAATTTGCTCCACGAGTAGCATTCCGGATCCACTTGGTGGCCTCAGTTGAAGAAAGGAAGTCCAGGGAGGACATCATACTGACCCGCTTTCAAACCTCGCGAGAGTGAGAGCAATCACGAAGGCAATGAAGCACATCTTCTGATTACGCAGAGCACCGCGGGCAACGAGGAGAAGAAGCTAACTTGCGAGCATGCTAGAGCTGATTAGTAGGCAGAGCCTGATGAAGATAGAGCTAGACTAGGTGTTGGATTTTGGAAGGAGCATTCAACTTCCACATCCAGTCCTAAGTGTTAGTCGTCGCCCAATTGTGACTTTGATGGAGGAGCCAAAAGTAGGCCGAGGTAGAGCTGTAAATCCCAGAGCCAGTAGAGGATCCGTCCCAAACCCAGTTGTCTGAGATCGAAGCAGATAGATGACTAGGAGGGGCAGTTTGGGTGATAGTGGTCCTCACCTCATGGGTTAATGGGGTGGCTAATTGGGCTAAATTCCACGAGCCCACAGCGAAGATATATTTTAAAGTCAACTTAGAATCTAAAATATGAACATAGTCCAGCTTGTTGCCCAATGGGCCGGCTTTGGTCCAGTCTTGGAACCAAACGGAGGTTGACCCATCCCCAATACGATAGCTGAACCCATCCCGAATGGCTTCCACACATTTCATGATACCTTTCCAAATAATGGAAGCATTGGTACCACGGGATGCCTCCCATATGGATCGAGAGCCAAGGTATTTATGAGTGAGCACTTGGACCCAAAGCTTGTAATTGTTATGCAAGAGATTCCACACTAGCTTACCAAGCAAGGCTATATTGGATAATCTAGTATCACGAATTCCAAGGCCCCCAAATTTCTTAGGAGTAGTGACGATGTCCCAATTAACTAAGCTCCATCCCCGAGATATACCATTACCGCCTTAGATAATGCTACGAGTAATTTTGTCAATGTGGTTGCAAACATTAGTGAGCAAGTGGTGTATTTGCATGGTGTAGACCGGAATAGCCAACGTGACTAACTTAGCTAGGCAAGCTCTACTAGCTTTATTGAGAAGGTTGCCTTTCCAAGTAGCAAGTCTACGGTGCATCTTCTCTATGAGGTGGTCATAAGTTTCCTTCCGAACACAGCCTTGAACCATATAGGGAAACCTAGGTAGTGGCCCAAATCCGCTACAAACTCAATGAAGGAAATGTCTTTGAAGGCTCTTTTCCTATCCATCGAGACTAGCCGAGAGCACATTGCTTTGGACTTCAGAACATTGACTTTTAATCCAGAAGCCTTACAGAAATCATCAAGAGTATCTTTCACAACCTGAACCTACTGAACATTAGCTTCACAAAAAAGAAGAACATCATCAGCAAAAAATAAATGAGAGAGACTAGGGCCTCCCCTAGAAACATGAACCGGTTTCCAGGTTCCAATGTTGACTTTTTGTTGGATGGTGAGGGCCAGCTTCTCCATGCAAAGAACAAAAAGGTAGGGAGATAAGGGATCTCCCTGACGGAGACCTTGAGTGGGCTTAAAGTACTCCGTTTTAGCTCCATTCCAAAGAATAGTCAAGTTAATAGATCTCACACAACTCATAATGAGACTGATGATGCCGGGGGAAAACCATAGTCATGGAGGGTCAACTCCAGGAAGTCCCAATTCAAATGATCATAGGCTTTCTCAAGGTCATTCTTAAAGGCTATCATACCTTTCTTAGCCTTAGAGTGATGCATGAAATGAACCACTTCCTGGACCAAGATAGCGTTATCAGAAGTACCTCTTTTGGGGATAAAGCTGCTTTGAAGTGGACTGATTAAGTCATCTAGAAACAGTCGCAATCGATTCACCAGAACTTTAGTGATTATCTTGAAAATGACATTGCATAAGCTGATGGGGTGGAACTTTTTCAAGTAGGTTGGATTCTCCTCTTTAGGGATGAGTACAATGAGGGTCTCAGCAATAGATTCCCCAATGCATCCCCTACTGAAAGCCACCCTAACCAGGTCCCAGATGTCGTCACCCACAAACTCCCAGAAATGTTTGAAGAAGACTGGTTGGAAACCGTCCGGTCCTGGCGCCTTATAAGATTTCATACCAAACACAGTAGCCCTTACTTCCTCTTTCAACACAGGCATAGAGAGAGCAGTGGCGCCACCCTTACTTAGCTGTGGGAAGAGCTCAACCTGCAGGCTATCAGGAGTAGTGGAATGGTCCACTGTAAACAAGTCTCTAAAGAAGGCCACCGCCGCAAGCTTGAGGCGCTCATCATCTGTACACTAACCCCCAGTCTCTAGGAAAAGACCCTGAATTTTGTTCCGCTTGTATCGCACCATTCTCTGGGTGTGGAAGAATTTGGTATTGCGGTCGCCTAACTTCACCCACTTCTCCCTAGACTTCTGGTACCAGAGGAGCTCCTCCTGTCTAAGAACATCATTATAATCCTTCTGAAGCTCTCTCTCTCTAATGATAAGCATGGTCGAATCAACAACTTCCAGTCTTCTTTGAGTGGTTCGTAGCTGGCCCTCAATGTCCCTTTTTCTCCTAAAGATATTACCGAAAACCTCCTCATTGAATTATGTGGCACTTATGCGAACTTGGTCAAGGCTAGTAGGGACTACATGATTACCTCTATCGCAGGCCTCGTGAACCACCAATGGGAAGTCCCTGTGGGTGAGCCAAGCAGCCTGAAAACGAAAGGGACGATCATTTCTATCAGGAATAAAGTCTCTTCCCCTTAAAAGAATCAGTCTGTGATCTGAGTAGGAACGGAAGAGATTTTCAACATAAGCATCAGGAAAGAGTGTCCGCCAGGTACAGTCCCCCAGGGCACGGCCAAGGCGTTTGGCAATCCGTTGGGCCCCCAAAGTTTTTCTATACCAAGTAAACTTGCTAACTGTAGCTCCACGATCAATGAGACTGCACTCCTCTATGAAATCCGAAAAAACCAAGGCTCTATTGGTGGGGAAAGGTCCTCCCTTCACTTCAGAAGGCAATAGGATTTCATTGAAGTCCCCAAAAGAAGCCAAGGTCGTGTAATGGTGCTCCAAAGGTTCTTTAAATAGGGTCAAAGAAGATCTCTATTCACAAGCTGTGGGCTGGCATAGACTGCAGAACAAAACCAATGTTTACTTGCATGAGAAACAGAAACAGTAAGTACTTGATAGTAGGAGTCTACTATCGTGAGAGCTAAGTCGCTCCCTATCTTTTTCAATAACCAGATGCCACCCGCATGTCCCGAAGCTTCAGAAATTGCACTAGCGTCGTAGCCAAGCTTATTCCAAAAAGAAGCTGCCTTGGTGAAAGGGCAATGGGTCTCGCAGAATCATTACATCAGGCTTATGTTTACTAGTAATATTTCCATTCCCTGTAATTTTTTTTATACCAAACCTCTATGTATAATTATACATTATTAGAAACGCCATCTTGAAACAAAAAAGTCGTATAACTCTACCGAATATACTGAAATATCCCATTGAGTTATTCCCAAAGAATGAGCTGCCGTGTGTACCACTGAAAAGAGTCCTGGTAAGAAGTAGACCTTGTCTTGTTCTTCACGTCCTTAGTTTCCCCTTTTTTTCCTATCTGTTTCAATTTTATGAATTGAATAAAAGAAACAATAAGCATTGGATTTGGTTCCCTCAGTTGTATAACTTCACCAAGTAACTTCGCAAGATTATAACGAAGCCCTTCATGGAAATTGAGAAGCCTAATGAATCAAACCCAACACGGCACTGAGCGTTTTACAACCGAAATAAACAACCTACCACCATGACCCAAAAAGGCTGGGAGATCGATCTCTTGTGGTCAGAGTTAGGGCCGGTCCAGCACTCCTTGAGACCTAAAACAAACTTTAAGTAAAGGTCTAAAGACATTCCTACGTAGCTTGTTTTTTTTGAGCTATGTTGTTTTTAAAACAGTTATTTACCCATGTTCAAGAAATTACAATTTTTTTTTCGATAATTGAGATTTTATTGCTAAAGGTCTAGTTCCAGCATCTACGTGAGCAAGCTACCCACCTTCTATAAACAGTTGCAGAGAGCTCGAAATTACAATAAAATCAGCCACAATAGGGTATGAACCCACAACAACAAGGTAAAGAGCATTATCTTATACCATTTGAGCTAGAGAGACTTGTTATAAACTAGAGGAGTTCAGTCGTTTCTATTAAGTGAAAATAAAAGCTTTGAGGCCTTTTTTTTCATAAATTTGAAGGTCTAAAGCCCTTGCCTTACTTGCTTGGGCCTTGGTCCAACCTTGGTCAGGGTCCACCATAAGAATACAACGGAGTACCTATTAACACTCTCGTTTTTACTAGCCTTCACCCCTCATCCGAAAATTAACTCCCAAACATGTAATTTTTGTATTTCAAAAGTTTATTTGCAGACAATTTTATACGGTTCTAAAATAAACTTATCAAAAAGTGGGGTATTTAAGAGTGTTTTAGCAAAGTTATTCCCGAATATAGAACATTTTTCCCAAATGCTTTGTAGCTCAAAATCCACATATTCCCCATTTGGTTCTTTCCACAATAGACAAAGTCTTTGTCCAAAATAAAAAAGCAATAGACAAAGTCCCATATATTATTACTTTAAATACTCATCAATGCACAGTTTTTCCATTTCCATTGGCGATTCCAAGTAGATTCCGAGGAATCATCCTATCCCCCCACATCCCACATGGCATATTTTACCCCAACTTCAACATTTTCATTCTTGACACGTGACAAGGCAATCTCTTCTCCATCACGGATTCAATATATTTCTTATACCTAAAATTGTGTCTCATTTTATGATTTTTTCCTCTCTTTGATCGACAATATTCTTCTTTCTTAATGCATAACTTTTACAATTTTTTTAAGGTAAATTCTTCGGTACCCAAGAAGAAAGATGGGTACTGATACCCATATATGAAAAAGACAAAAAAAATCTCAATAAAAAAAATATATGATTCAAACATAAATAAATTATAAATAACAAAACAAATAAAACCTATAAAACAAACTCTAAATAAAAGAATAGATTGAAATATCAAAAGAAATTGAAATCATGTATATATAAAATAAATAAATAAGTATAATAATAGAAGAAATTGATAAAAATATAATTTTATTACTAGGAATGAAATAAGAAAAGAAGAATAAGTTAGGAATGAATTTAAATAGTTTACACAAATATTATAATATTATTTAAGCAAATAATCAAAAAATTTTTAATGACAAACAGAGAGGCATGCAATGGCATCACTGTAGCTGTAGGAATCCCAACTATGTTGGCACGTCTGAAACTATCAATCATCTGCAGCACACCAAAATTTATTAAAAAATAAAAAGGAAGAACAAGATAGACATGGGGGGGACCAAACCTAACCCATGAAGGACGAGTCATCTAAACCTGTAATAAGGCAGACTATATCTATTCCTAAAAAAGTCTTCCCTAATGAAATCCGGGATGGTGTTCCACCACATAGAGCCATGAATATTAAGCCCATGGGAAGCCAACTTATCTGCACAAGAATTTCGTTCCCTAAGAATATGAGAAATAGCAAAATGCATTTTTCTAGTGAGAGCTATACAATTGTTCCATCTATTCCTAAGCTTCCACGGAACTCCTTTATTCGAGGAAAAAGCCGCAACCACCAATAGAGAATCACATTCCAGCCACAAATTTGTCCACCCTTTCAAATATGCTTGTTCGATTGCCGTCATGGCACCTATTAGCTCCGCATGTAGCGAAAAAGTAATGCCAAGGTTGACTGCAAAACTACCAACAGCAAATTTCTATAATCACAAAAAATGCCTCCTGGCGGACCGGCCGGGTTGCCTCTAGAAGCACCATCAGAGTTACACTTAATCCAATTACAAGCAGGTGGGGTCTAGAGCACTTCTTTGATTAACGGAGCACTGGTGGCATGACCATTAACCCGGAAATCTTTTAAAATGGAGAATTCATGCATTGAAGAATTCATGTTACCCTTAGATAGGTTCCCAGCCAAGGAAACAGCTGCTGAGATATCATTATAAGCAGACTGCAGGCGCAATTGATGATTATTAAATCTAACCTTGTTTCTACAACTCCAAATCATCCAAGTGGAGTTAATAATTAGCGCCAAAATTGTGTCTTTACGCCTACTCCAGCCTCGGTCACAAACAGCAAGCAAAGAAATATAAGAAGATGAGTCAATGACACAATCCAGTGTATTAGCAACCCAAGACCAGATTGAAGAGGCAAAAGGACAGGATAAGAAAAGATGCTGAGAGGTCTCAATAGCATTAGAGCAAAGACTGCACATTGAAACAGTAGGGATGCCACGGGCCATCACCTTCTCATCAGTTGGCAACTTATCATGCATTAATCTCCAAAATAGGAATGAGCGAGATGGAGGAATACAAGGCTGCCAAATCAACTTACACCAATTGTGGACTTGAGAAGGAGGGTGAAGGAATTGATAAGCTGCTTTGAGAGATAGAATTCCCGAGTCTGCCTTGGCCTAACACAATTGATCTTGAGACGGCTCAAAAGGAATATGAACCTGCTGGATTATGTTTATCAGACCCGGATATCTGTTCTTCAAAACAGAAGGGAACGACCAAGCTCGATTAATAATGAAATCACTAACCGTGCAGAGGAGGTATTGATGCAGATGGTCAGGGAGCTGTATCATGTCTACAACCGTTTGGGACAGCCAAGGGTCACGCCTAAAGTTAATTGATTTTCCATCTCCAAGCTGCCAAGCCACATTGGCATGAACAATTTGAATTTTTTCTTTTATTGCAGGCCAAATAGAAGAACTCACATAATAGGTAATGGGAGCTTGATTCTTTAGAAAACGGGCCCTGAGAAAGCTAGCCCATTGAGCACGTGAAGATAAGAATTCCCAGCAAAACTTTAGATATGCTGCTTCATTGATTTGCCTCACTGATCTCAAACCAAGGCCACCCTCATCAAAGGGAGTACAAATTTTATGCCAGGCAACAGTTACTATTTTCCTGCAATTGATGTCCCCCGACCAAATGAAATTCCTAATCCAAGCGTCAACTGAGTCCAACAATGATTTAGGCCAGGCATAAATATGGAAACTATAAACGATCATACCATGAATGATGGATTTTACCAAGCAAATAATCAAATAACATAAATAGAAAACGAACAAAAAGACTTCTTAGAGAAAGTGAAAATGTATTAATAAATATAAAAATTCTTTAAGGAATTTCCTCTAGACCCTCACAATAACAAGTATGAAAACTAATAATTTAATTTCACTTAAAACAAAGTTAAAAAATGATGTGACGTCAAATGATTGGCCACTGAGTACCGATACTTAATAAAACTCTAGGGTACTAGAGTTCTTACCTTCATTTAATTAGGAAAAAAAAAGAACACGAGCAAAATTTAAAAATGTTTTCCCTTATTTGGAAAATGAAAGAAAATAAACAAAAAGAGAAAATATTTTCTTATGATTTCACAATTTATTCTTTTATGTAAAGAAAACAAAAAAAAAAACCTTGAAATAATAAACCTATCAATGGTCAGAAATGAAACCCACTGTTAAGGACAATTTTTGAATAGTAAAAAATAAGAAAAATATACTTTGATCGCAGAAAAGCAGCCTCTGGGATCTCAGGTTGGAAATGAGCTTAGAAGAATGCATTGTGGTTTGTAAAAAGGTTAGACCTATTGAAGATAATTGACAAAATATAAGCTTCAACAAGAAGTCATTGTTAAATAAAATGTAATCCATGAGAAAGAAAATAAATTAATACGTTTGTAAAAAAAAAATTTAAAAAATTACACTGCATATTGTCTTCACTTTTGAAAAAAAAAATAACCAAAACAACATTGGTTTCCTCTCCCGAGGAAAGGAAAAAGTTTAACTCGTCCACAAAGTTCTCAAACATTGTGTATTTGAACCGATGTTTGTTAGCAAAATAAGGGTTAAACACATGTTTGCTATAAGAATTTAGGTTTAATTGCAATTTTGGTCTCTTTATTTTGCTCATTTTTATATTTTAGTCTCTTCATTTTTAATTTCTGACATTTAGTCCCCCTATTTTTTAAAATTCTGACATTTGGTCCAAATATTAAATTGTCACCCAAATTGAGTGACGTGGATCTAATTTAGCACATGTGGATTCTGATGTGGCATTTGGTGAGATCCATTTCATCAAAACACATGACATGTCATTAAATAATAACAATTTTCAAATAAAAAAATCATTTAATTTATTTTTTCAATTAAATAAATAAAATTAAAGATATCAATTAAACAAAAAAAAAATATGTTCCTCTCACACAGATCTCTCACTTCTTCCTCTCGCCCAGATCTCTCTTCTCCGTTGATCAAAAAAAAAGATCTCTGTGTTCTTCTTCTTCCACCTCATGGAAGTACTGTAACACCCCGTTCCTGGAGCGCTACTAAACTAAATATTACTCTTGACAGTTTAAATATTTTCGTAAATGGAATGCTCTGCTTGCACGGTTTTCAAAAATGTGAGACAATTTTTTTTCCTTTTTCTTCAAACTTCTTTTGAAGTAGGAATTAGAGTGTTGCAACATTTTTTAAAGGTAGCGAATAAATAAAATACCATATTTAACTCACAAAACCATACAAGTAAATTTATTTAAAACATACACGTGCGACAATTCAAGTCTTGAAACATATTACATCTATTACAACATTGTAGTTAAAGCCTTGACACCCTATAGCTAGTCAAAGAACTACAACGCTTACTAGTCATCTAGTAAGTTACAACAAAGACACAAGTAGAAAGCCGGACAAACTATCCTTCGCTACGCTTGCCGGTAGTCCCGAACACTTCGTTTGCTTCGTCATCTGGGTTACATTCATTAATTGAAAGAACCACTGGCAAGGGTCAACTTCTTAAAATAAAAGAGATAGATACAAATACAACAACATATTCAACAGCAAAGCATATCACATAGACTTTATATAATATGGAACCCCCATGCTTCAACACAGATAACTCAGCAGGTCATTGACATTAAAGAATAATTCAATAAGAATGCACCAATTCCCCTATTGACGCAACTATATGCCACTGTTTATGATTCTGAAATACCCCATGCAGTGATCAATTGCTTAGTATACCCCAACCCGATAATGTTCCATGCGACGAATTTCAAACTATCCTGAAGACATTGAACTCCTTTGTGATATACCTCACCCCAGGACATTCATGTCTAGGACTAACACCGACACTGAACTCCCTTGTGATATACCTTATCCTAGGACATTCAAGTTGAAGTTACCATTATGCATGTCAATGCATTTCACCAACTCCAATGAATATATCAATGCATATGATATTCAACATGGAATAATTAAGTAACATTTAATTATCCAGCACTAATCCAGCAGCATATACCTTAAACACAAATAAGCATATATGCACACACGTCATGTTGCCAATTCAGAATTTCACAGTTCAATAATCCAACAATATATCTCTACATGATAACACATATTCCACATCAATTAAATATTCAACTAGCAATGTCACCAACAATACTTCTCAAACCAACAATACATAACAATTCAACAATACCTCATCATAAACAATCACAGCATCAACAACACAGTTCATCCCTTTGCAACTCAGTGGAGTTAGCAAATAGGTAATCAAACAATTGTGGGGGGTTAGGGGCAGTCGCCAACCCCTTGCAGATAAACCCACTAAATAATCATATATAAAGGTGTAAAGATCAAAGGGGTAACAAAACCCTCACTTTGAACCCTGAGGTTCTCAGATTTCTTTGATCGAAAAACAATTAAAATCCTAAGTCCTATGCATATCTAGAAGTAGCCCGTACACATGCTATATAAACATAAACACCGAGAATATGAAGTGCCCTTACTGATAGTCCACAGCTCACGTGTTAAACACGTCGCAATCCTAATCCGCACGAACAGTCCTCAAGGATCCTAACAACACAACAAGACTTAGTACTATTCTAGGCCACTCAAAAGATTCCCTAGGCTTAGACTCAATTCTAACTCCTAGGTTTCAAACCCCAAAAATATTTTGACAAGGCACACCCACACTTAGGAAAATAAGTATTTAGAACCAAAAGAGTTTTAAAGACTAATGCTTACTTGGAAGAATACATAAATTAGAAAAATAACAATTTAAAGACTAACTCATTTCCTTTCTAAAACTTAAGACATAAAACCATAACTAAATTTCAATCTCAATAGTGATAATATTTGATTCAAGGCTCCACTAGGTGTTAGGATTATAGAATCCCTTTGCACCTTAATGCATCATAGCCTTACATTCCATATCACTTCAAAATCAATCAAAATTCTTTTCTAAAAACTCTCCAATACTAGAAAAATAATTTTTTTTAAACATATTAAGATTCAATACTTTTCATACCAAACTCAATAAAATCTTTAATTAGGCTCCACTTTACTTTTGGGATTACAAAGAATCCATTTTGGCTTAAGTGTTTCATTGCCTTAAATCATCAAAACAACTTCCAAACAAATCATACCATTTCCAAATCTTCCAAAACTTAAACACAATTCAATGCACTTAATTAAAGCTAAAAACACACAAAATTATTCCCTCCCAAGCTCATAGGAGCTCTCGGCCCCTCTCACATAACCTAGAGCAACTTTTAAATTAACCAAATCAACCAAAACACAACATTTTCCTACTAATTCTTCTTCTATAAACCTTTGATTATTCAAAACCAATCCTTGAATTAGAAAAACACCAACACTTCATGAATCTAGGTTTTCAAAATTCCCATTTTCTTGATCAATACCAAATCAACAACAATAATGACAATTTATGCACTAATTAACCAAAATCAAGAACCCATTTCATGATTCATATGAGAGATCACAAAACCCCCATCTTAGGAGCACAAATTCGGCCTAGGGTTTTAAAAAATTGGGGAAAAACATGTTCATATCCCTCATAATCATTATCAAGCCAAATATGAACATAAATAAGCAAGAAAATCATCATCTACTACTATATAGAGGCCCCACGGTTTTTGGGCTGAATATGGGGAAGGAAAATTTGGTTCTTCAAGATTACTTACGAAGCTTGGAGGATGAAGTCAAGAAGTAGAAGGAGCTAGAATTGATGGAGGTTGGAAAAAGAGAGGTGAATCATGCCAAGAAGAAGAAGATGGCCATAGAAGAACTTGGCTCTTTGTGTTTTTTTTTTTCCTCTAACAATGGAAGCCAAAGAAAAATGATTGAGAAGGTGAAAGAGAGGGGTGCTTCGGCCTGAGCAAAGGAAAGAAAAGGAGGGTTTTTAGTTTTTAACACCAAAGCACTCACATTTGGAACTTAAGAGAGAATAATAAAAAAAATTAAAATGAGGTGATGTTATTTAGGGAGGGCTGCAGCCTTAAAATAAAGGAAGGAAAAGAAAATTAATCAAAATAAAACATGTGGTTCTCATTAATCTAGAGTTTAGGATGACAAGATAAATTGGATATTTGTTTTAAACAAATGGAAGAGTGACACCTAGACACTTTAAAGTAAGATGCTAATCTAATCACCAAATCTAAACATCTAATCTCTCATCTCTCATGATTACCCCTGATCCTAGTGTCTAGAGTGCCCCAAAAAAATAATACGGTGTCGAGTAATCGCGTTACCAATTAGTTCTTCCGCCGATAAATTCGCGACAATTAATTTACCGAGAAATTAATTCACCGCGTGGTAATAATTTATCATAAATAATAAAAACAATTGAAAACATTCAATCGTAGTCATAACAAGATACGATTCGATTTTTATTGAAATCGGAGTTCGTTTAGAATTTTATTGACGGATAAAAACCATCCGGTGATTCAAAACACGGCGAAACTTCGTTAGAATATTTCGACGATTTTTGAACCATGAATTAATATTAAATATTAAATATTAATTCTTAAATTTAATTTCATCTTGATTTGGTTCAATCATTTTCTTAGTCAACAAAAATTACGCGTTACCGCGTCAGACATAAAACTTATATAAAGTTTATTTGATGGATTCACATTAAAAGCAGCATACGTCTACGCTGTTTATTAATTTGAATTGACATCATAAACAATAATTATTTATAATAAATAAATTATTGAAAATAAGTCAAAATAATTCCTCGTACTCTCAGTAAATTATTGAGGTGATCAATCTCTACGACTTACCTTCAAGTATTTAGGATTTATTTGCTAAAACAATTTTTTCTTAAAAATTGGGGTGTTACAAGCACCACCAACATCGCCATGTTTCTCTCCTTCCTCCTCGACCCCTCCACCTCCTCC
Organism: Calophaca sinica; assembly: GCA_037113605.1. NCBI lineage: Eukaryota > Viridiplantae > Streptophyta > Magnoliopsida > Fabales > Fabaceae > Calophaca > Calophaca sinica. Next base: position 46,335,819 of record CM073734.1, read on the forward strand.
CCCATCATCGTCACCGACCCCATCTTCTTCCACCCTACGAAGCAGAGAGAAAGGGACAAAGAAGAGAGGAAGGTGAAGACGAACCAAAGAGAACGAAGAAGAAGCAGCAAAACGCAAAAAGGGAGAAGCAGAGCGAGAGGTGACCACATTGGTGTTTCTGTTGTTTCTTCTTTTCGTTAACGAACACACAGATCTTTGATTTGGGATTTGTGGGATTCAGGGATTTAGGGATTTGTAGGATTTTGGGATTTTACCAACGCACAGATCTTTTCCTTAACCAACGCACAAAAGAAGAAACGAAGTAGAAGAAGAACAAAGAAGCTTAAACGAAGCAGAAGAAGAACAAGAAGCAAAAACAAAGCAGAAAAGAACATGAGTAGAAGAAGAGTGAGACGATGCAGAAGAAGCAGCAGAAGAGGAGAAGAAGAAGCAGAAATCGCGATTAGGGTTATAAAAAATTGGGGATTTTGTTTTTTTTTTTCCAGAATTTGATGATGGTGTTGGTGCTATTGATGTTATTGTTGCTATTGTTGTTGTTGCTATTGATGATGATGATGTTGTTGTTGTTGTTCTTGCAATATGGTTGTGTTGTTCTTCACCTGCTTTCTTCATAACTAACCCCTTCGCAACTCTAGGGCTACTTCCTTTATCACACACCACAATTTTCCCCTTCACAAGTTTCAGATTGGGAACGACGCTGGTTTAGGGTTGGGAACGAAGAATGGTGTGTGATAGAAACTGCTCAAAGATTGGGAACAAAGAATGCAGAAGAAGAACAAAGAATGTGAACGATTCTGGTTTAGGGTTGGGAACGATTCTGGATTCATCATATGTTTCTAGGAATTTAGGGGGAATTTAGGGGTTGATTAGCTTATTTGGGAGATTAGGGTTCACAAATTTCTTTTTTTTTTTAATTTGTGTGATTTCTTTTTTTTATTTGAAAATTAGTTGGTATTTAATGACATGGACTATGTTGGTGAAATGGCGCTACAACATATGACAACTTAGATGCCACATATGCTAAGTGAGATCCACGTCACTCAATTTGGGTGACAATTTAACATTTGGACTAAATGTTAGATTTTTAAAAAATAGGGGGACTAAATGTCAGAAATTAGAAATAGAGGGACTAAAATAAAAAATTGAGCAAAATAGGGGGACCAAAATTGCACTGCATATTGTCTTCACTTTTGAAAGAAAAAAAAAATAACCAAAACAACATTGGTTTCCTCTCCTGAGGAAAGGAAAGAGTTTAACTCGTCCACAATGTTCCCAAACAATGTGTATTTGAACCGATGTTTGTTAGCAAAATAAGGGTTAGACACATGTTTATTATAAGAATTTATTGAAGAACACATTTTTTAACACAACTTACCCACGATAATCATGTTCATTGTTGATTAGCTTAGATTTCACCTCATTCCTAACATAGTCACGTGGTGTACTCACTCCTGTCAGAATTCCTATGATGTCTTAAAATAAAAATTATGTGAGATTGGTGTCAACAAAAATCTTTAGACATACATTCTATTAAAACACAGAATGAACAGGTAACTCACTAAATAGTCACTTTCAAAATCATGAAGCAAACAATAAGCAGGGGTGAACATGTAAACCCCAACTGGTACCGCAGCATGTGTTGTACTGCGGTGTTCTCCCAAGTTAGGAGCAACATCAAACTTTGACATATAGTAGACAGAACCTTCTTTCAAATCCTTCTCAAATTTGTAAATTGGTTGCTTCTTGACAAAATCATGAATTTTGTTATCCTGAAATAAACGTTATAGAAATATTAAGCAGGGATGCGATACAAAGAAACAAACACAGGAACAAAGTTCAATAGTGAATTGAAACTTGTTGGTCGCAAAGTCCAATACTCGCTACTTACCTCCCCGATAATGGAACAATCTATGGCCAAACTTTACTTACCTCCCCGTTAGGTTACCTTGGGTAAATGAAAACCAAAAAACTGTTTTTATTTTTATTTGGCTAAAATACTGTTTTAGTCCCTTATGTTTATTTTAGGTTGAATTTTGGTGCCTTATGTTTTATTTGTTCCGAATTGGTCCCTTATGTTACAAAAGTTATACCAAAATGGTCCTACCGTTAGTAACACCGTCTAAATGCTGAGTTGGTACGTTGGGGGACTAAATTGAAACCCAAAAAAAAATAAGGGACCAAATTGGCACCAAATAAAACATAAGAGAAGAACCTATTTGGTGCCAATTTGGTCCCTTATATATTTTTTTGTTTCAATTTGGTCCCCCAACGTGCCAACTCAGCTGTCAACTTAGCATTTTGACGGTGTTACTAACGGTAGGACCATTTTGGTATAACTTTTGTAAAGTAAGGGACTAATTCGGATCAAATAAAATATAAGGGACTAAAATAAAACATAAAATAAACATAAGGGACTAAAACAATATTTTAGCCTTTTTATTTTATTTTTTCACATTTTCACAACCCACGGAAGCTTGTTGAAAGAAAAATTAACAAAATAAAATTAAAGAAACAGTAGGACCCACTTCACAAACCTCACTTTCCATTGTTCCCCTAGTTACTAAACTCAACCATATAGTGAGTGAGCTGCCACCAAGAAAAGTGGCAAGTTTATAATTTTCGAAGTCTCGGTCATAAGTATGACCATTTAACAATATAGTAACCGAATATGCTTCCCAAGAATTCTCATGCTCCTCCAACGACCCTTTTATACTCTTTTCTAACCGCCACTTCATCACGCTAAGCATATGCTTCCTAATATTCTAGCAATCCTTTTGCTAATAAAAACCCCATTTACACCCCTTTTTTTATCTTCATAGTATCAAACCAACTCATTTTTGCATTTTATCTTCTTCAGAAATACAAATATATATATTATCATTTTATCCTTCTTTAAATCTATCTATTTTTTACATTATGAAATTTGGAAAGAGACTCAAGCAACAGACACAGGATTCGTTGCCGGAATGGAGGGACAAGTTCTTGTCGTACAAGGAATTGAAGAAGCTAGTGAAGCTTATATCTGCGGCGGCACCGACGTTGCTTAATGGGTCGCTGGAGTATGGCAAGGCTGAGGCTGAGTTTATGTACTTGTTGAACAATGAGATTGACAAGTTCAATGGCTTCTTCATGGAAAAAGAGGAAGATTTCATTATCCGCCATAAGGTAATGTTCTTTATTTTTAATGACACTTCTTCACTTAAAAAAATGAATTTTTAATATTTTTTTAAGAGATTTGTTCACTAGACAGTACAGAGATTTGTTCAAATTAAAATGATCAACACCCTTGATAAGATTTTATTTTTCTATATTGGTGCAGAAAATCAGCGATTTTATGAATTTTTTTTTTTGAGGAGATGAAATTATTTAAAAATTAGAGGATTTACATATTAAAATAACATATCATAAATATTTGGTTTTTAATTACTATAAAACCGTATCTTGGATTGTCGGAAAAAACGTGGGAAGCCGTCAACCTGTCGGAAGAGGTAAAGTATTAGAACTCACTGTTGTTGTTTTTTAGAGAAGTACTAGTAATACACTCTTTAACATTTTTTTTAATACACTCTTTCCTTATACTACTTAAAATTCAAACGGATCTCATTAAATTAGTGAGACTTACATAATTTTCATGCTTGAGAGTGTATTGCTGCGGGTAATAATTTATTTATTTATTTATTTATTTATTGGTACAATTGCGGGCAATAATTTATATGTTTCTTATACAGTAACCGGGGGAGGGGGGTTGTTTGGTTTAGGTGTTTCCGTCATTGAATGCGTGAGTTTTGTTGAGGGCAATTCATTCTTCGTCATTATTACCTCGTTTATGCCATGGGAATATTCGTTTGAATAGTTCGTTAAAAGAGTAAAACATTTGAAAATTTAGTATTGTGATTACGCTAGCTGGAGGTAGTGGCTTGCATGGGCCAGCAAAAACATTAGTAATAAAAATATCATTACTCACGAAAGATATGGAAGTTAAAAAAAATAGGCAAATGCTTACGAAGTAATTAAAAAGCACTTATTAATTTAATAAATATCTTTTATTTTTTATTTTTTAAGAAAAACACTTAGTGTAAAAAATTAATTGTAAATTCTCTTTTATACTCATTGTTATTCTCACTGCTATTCACATATACTTTTCTTTTCATAAACAGCTGTACACGGCGCATTTAACTAACCAAAATACATTTTTTTGATCAGTTTTCTGTTGAAAATATATGCGAAGATAATAGAATTTAAGCTTTCTGATGCATGTGCAAAAATGGAAGGAAGAAGAGGATGAATGGTGACAGAGCTAGTGAGAGAGAAACAATAAACAGCAATAAAAAGCAGTTGTTTGGTCTGGTGAGAAAACTATTAAATAAGCCTGGTTTAGCTTAGTATGGATTTTGCGTGAAGAGAAAAAAAAATCAATATAATAAACCGGATTGGCTTTGTAATTATGCGGCCCACCGGATAAGGAAGCAACTCACTGATTTAAATAGGTATTTTGAATTGCGTAAAAGAATGGGGTTCATATGGGTGAGCTTTAGAATTTTTTTATTAAGTTTCAACGACCTGCTTGTTGGAAGTCTCACGTGAACGAACGAATGAGATGACTGATTAGTAATTATAAATAAGGGGTAACCCTCACTTTAAAAGCTAGTTTTTGAGCTTGACTTAAGCCTATATGCAAATTCTAATATAATATAAGAGTCTATCATATATCCATTGTTAGGTCACCCGTTATCGGGCCACTCAGATCACACTCTATTTGTCCATGCTTGAGGGCTTGTGTTGGAAATCTCATAGAAGAATGAAATGTATTAATTTTTTTAGTGATTATAAATGGGGAACATCCGTCACATTAAAAAGAGTTGAGTTAGGCTAAATCTCAAATAGTCTTAGGGCCTTCATTAGTTAAAAACATGTTTTTTTTTTGTGGATTAGAAAATAAAATTTGATTTCATTATCAGTCTTAGGGACTTGATTAGTTAAAAACGTTTTTTTTTTGATAAAAAAAAATAATAATAAAAAACATTTTTTTTGGTGGATTAGAAAATAAAAATTGATATTTAATTAATAGTTCGACAAGTTTGTATAAATGGAAACATATCATATAACACAGTCCTCATCACTTGCTTTGTTCTTTGGCAATTTTAAGCGACGTGGAATCTTTGGGGTGGAATTGACCAGGTTTTCTTGGATTTGAACGTGTGTTTATTGTTTACCGTTTCTATTAGCTAACCAAAAAAAATATCTAATAACACAATTTCACGATGGGCCCAATGGGGGAAAACGGGAGCATAATAGGTAATCACGTGGAACACTGTCAGCCGTGTTTGATTGAGGCTTAAATTTCTAGAAATTTGCTATCGAATTTTGGTCTATGATGTGGTCCATCCATAAGCCTCTTAGAAGATGATGAGGCTCATCATTTTTTGGGCAAATTACAAGCACTTTTTGCACCTACTACGTGTTGCCCCGCATTAGGTGCTCAGATCTATTATAGCCCATTTTTTTGCCAATTGGATATTTTTTTTTTCCAACTTATGTTCGTGGGAAGGCAGGACGGGAAACCCGACCCCATCCGAGTTTAGGATGGATGCCAATTTGTTATCCTTGGTTGGGATCGGAGTCGGGGTCAGAAATGTCTTAAGGAGTTCAAGGCATGGACGAAGAAGGTAAAACCCGCTCCTGCCCACTGTTCCCAGGCCTATACATCTATACACACCAATTTTCAAGGACGGCTAATAGCAATGGATTTTGTTAAGAGTAATAAATAAGAACCTTTTCCCTTAGGAATCACGATATTTAATGCATTAGTTATTTTTAAAACTGTAACTTTTAATAAAAATTATTTATTCTATTCCTTAGTCAAAAGAAATATAATTTCATTAGATATTAGGCAAAAGAAAGATATTTCTCTTTCTGGTTTTCATTATTTCTTGTTAGTTGTTTAATTTTTTGAATAGAGATGATGCAATGTTCATGGTTCTCAAGGAAATAAGCTACAATGAAATTTATAAAAATTGGAAAATGAATGTTGGGAATGAGAATTTGCAGGTGGATGTTGTGTGCAGGAAGTACAACAGAGAATCAAAAGAGTAGTTGATTTATGGGGACCAAATGGTAGTCAGCCTTCAGAATCGAATTATAAAGAGGAAATGGAAAAAATTAGAAAAGCTATCGTTGATTTCCATGGTGAAATGGTTCTCCTAGTAAACTACAGCAACATTAATTACACAGGTACTCTTTTTCTCTTAAAGTTGATGGAAGCACAAAATCTAGTTCAGTATTAAAGGATTCCGTCTCAGGTTTTCAATTTTCCTTATGTTTTTTAGGCTTTGCCAATATTATACTTGTTTTGGTTCAACAAATTAATAGATCACAATTTTGAAAATTTGGGGTTTTATTATTACTTAGAAGGCAAGTAAATACATTGCCTTATAGTTGGATGCATCTTTATCTAAACAACGTTCATTTGATAGATATTGCCATTTGATAAAGTCTTCTGTGAGAGATAATTGAGTGTGCGTTTAGAGTAGATTATCATGGGTTCTAGAGTGAACCACCTTCATAGATAGTCTGTAATGGATCAGTACTTGAAAATCGTTTGAATCTCCAGTGACGATCGACACTGCCTCCTGGAAGAAGAAACTCACGATCCTCCTCGTCCTCACGGCTGAGGCGGTGACTTGATTAGTGTTGGTTCAACAAAAACACGGGGAAACAAATATGATTTGAGTTCTGATGTAGTCATATTTGTTTTCACTTATTTTTGTTGAACTGACACAGATCAGGTCACTGCTTTAGCCATAAGTATACCAGGACGACCGTGAGCTTATACTTTCGAGGAATGACGTTGGTAGTCGTACGAGCTTTGACGATTTTCAAGTACTCATCCCCCGTGGACCACCTATCAAGATAGTCCACCATAGAATTTGCGAAAGAGTATTAGAATTGATTTTGTTTATGTCAAACCTAATTTTTAGTGAAAATACAAGCTTTAGTCACTCTCGCCTAAAATTGTATTTGTCTCCAAACCTTCCTTTGACTATAAATGATAAAAAGAACCTTTATATTAGGTTGAAATTTTTTTACTAATTTTCACATTAAACTTGCTTTACCTCTAAACAGAATTTCACTTCAAACTCAATTGTAATCAAATCATTTTTATAAATTCAATTTTATTCCAAATTACATTTATCAAACGCTTTGCCAAATACACACTGTGTTTTGTAGGATTGGCTAAAATTCTGAAGAAATATGACAAGAGGACAGGATGTCTCCTGCGTTTACCATTCATTCAAAAAGTTCTAGAGCAACCTTTTTTCACAACCGATCTAATTTCAAAACTAGTGAAGGAATGTGAAAGCATAATTGATGCAGTGTTCCCGGCTGAGGAAGAAGATGAAAGAGCAAAAGAAGCAAAAGAAGCGATTGTAGTAGCTGGAGAAGGGATTTTCAAAAACACAGTTGCAGCTTGGCTTACAATGCAAGAGATTAGAAAAGGTAGCTCCACACAGAGTCCCTTTTCTCTGCCTCCTCTTAACTTGCCAGACTCTGATCTCATTCAGTTAATACAGCTCAATGCTGCCGTGCCGATTGTTTAGTAATTCAAATTGCAAAATTGATGATGATGGTGTCTAGATGACTATAGCTACAACAGTTTGATCAGAAAATAGATAGATAGAATTAAATTTATGGGGTGTAACACATATTGGAGGACACATGCTAGTTTTTTATGGAGAAATACATCAGTTATTTGAGATGAATAACAAGAGACTTCTAAAGGATAAATATTTAGTCATTAATTGTTTAGGTAATTACATTATATTTGGTGTGTGATATGGTCAATAGATTGGATTTTCTATGTATTTATTTACAAAGGAAATAAAAATAGGTATTCGCCTTTTAGTGGTTTAGAGCATCCACAATGCAAGCATCTAATTTAGAGTATCTAATCATTATTTGGTGGGCCCAAAATGACATATAAGCAATAAGTTACTCATAAGAAATTTATCTAGTTTTTACTCCAATGGGAGTATCTTATTTTTTTGTTGGGTCCCACAATAGACCCCATATATTTATATTATTTTATTTGAACCTAATTTTGATTTAAATTTAAATATTAAATCAATTATTTTAATTAATATACATAAAATTATTAAATATTTAAAAAATGTAGAATTTTTTTTAAATAATATTTAACATAATAAGATAAAAAGAATAATAAAAAAAACATAACATTATATTATATAATTAAAAACGATAGGAAATACATAACGATAGAGAAGTAAATAACAATACATTTTAACTGAAATACATAATGTAAGACTCAGAATAAATTTTCATTATTCTCATGCCCGAAACGCTCCCAAATGTGCTCCACCAAGTCTGCTTGAAGTTAGCGATCGATTGGTCTTTGACGAACATGTGCTCTTCTTTCAAAGAAATTTGTAAAATTGGGAAGAGCACCGTTATGTACTTCAGCTGTTGAGATATCATTATCTACCTGATCGTAATAAAAAATACCCTATACATGTCTTGCTTATCTTCAACAATCATGTTATCCAAAATGATGCATGCATACATTATATGCTTCATTGTATTCACATGTCAAGCGTGTGCCGGGTCACGTACAATCTTGAATCGAGATTGGAGCACTCCAAACGCCCGTTCCACATCCTTTCTTGCTGATTATTATCATTTGGCAAATAATTTCTCTTTTCTCCTTGAGGCATTGAGATGGTCTTGACAAATGTAGCCCACTCGGGATAAATACCATCTGCTAGATAGTACCTCATATGATATGGGGTTCTATTCACCGTCTATTGCACTATGGGAGCTTCTCTGTTCAAAATGTCGGTAAACACATCACATTGGGTTAACACATTAATGTCATTGTTAGAACCTGCAATACCAAAAAATGCATGCCAAATCCACAGGTCTTGTACTGCCACTACTTCAAGCATGATTGTAGGTTTGGCATGATCACATCGAGAAAATTGGCTTTTCCATGCAACTGGACAATTTTTCCATTCTCAATGCATACAATCAATGGAATCCAACATACCTGGAAAACCGCGTGCTTTCCCCATTTGCAGTAGGTGTGCAACGTCTTCGTTGTTTGCCCTTCTCAAGTACTCAGCACCAAATATTGCGCACACACCTGTTACTAATCTCTCTAAGCACTCCAATGTAGTGCTTTCTCTAATTTGAACATAGTCATCCACACTATCAGCAGGTGATCCATATGTCAATATAAGAATAGCGGCAGTGCACTCCTGCAATGGTGAAAGGCCCCTTCTACGAACTGCGTCAACCCTCATTTGGAAGTACTTGTCATGATTGCCAAGATCTTCTACAATTCGATGGAACATATGCTTTCTCATTTGGAACCTTCGTCGAAACTGAGTTTCTGTGTATACGGGGTTTTCAGAGAAGTAGTCACCAAGCAATCGATTATGCCCTTCTTTATGAGATCGATCTATCACCGTTCTTCTTCGTCTGCGCCCACTGGTGTTGTCAGCTTGTTGTTGCCTCTCAATTACTAACCTCATGTATTCTTCTTCAGTGTTGTCATTATGTAATTCATCTACGATTTCGGTCCAAACTGTATCAAAGTCGGGTAAATTGTTTGGATCCATTATAAGGATGATTCAAAGTGAGAGAATGAGAGAAAATAGCACAATTTGATGATAAGATGAGAGAATGAAAGAAGATTGCACAATGAGAAATTAAGAGGAGTGAAGTATATATAGGGTACACACAACGGCTCTTTTTATAACGGCTACTTTTACAACGGCTTATTTTACAACGGCTACTTCTATAATGGCTCTTTTTACAATGACTCTTTTTACAACGGCTAGTTTTTTAAAATAATAACTAATTTTTCACAACTAGTGCATAATGACAAATTATATTAACATTAAAATATTGAGCTGGTACATAATGACAAATTAGAATAATATTATAATATTACAATATTGGCTAGTACATAATGCAAATTAGTACAACTGGCGCTTAATATAATCACAATAGAGCTTATGATTTTCTTTTTGCTCCTCAGACATCTCAGATGTGTCCTTCATAAGGATTTCACATAACTTGGCAATGGTCTCCGTCTTCTTTGCCGCAGCTACTTGTGCTATTATAGCATTTTTTTCCTTCATAATAGTTTACATGGCAGACAGATCGACGTTGTTAGAAGACGATTCACCTTCTTTTGATTTGGCCTTTCTTTTAGCAGCCTTTTGTCCCATTGGGCAGGCAGATGGTTGTGCTAAATCATACTCTGAACAATCAATCGACATTCCCTGGTTAGACGATGGTGTGTGCGATTCAGTAGTAGAATCCCTTGATCTCCTTGAATAGCTTGGCATTGCTTCCCCCTTCCACTTTGGTTCATCTTTCAACAATTGCCATGCATGCTCAACTTTGAAATTTTTATTCTTATTATCTTCAGCATACATCGTATAGCACCCTAGCTCTAATTAGGGCATTACCTGTTATATTAACTGGAATTATACACTAAAATTTTCGCAAAACGATACTCCATAAACTTAAGTATCTCCGGAGTTCGCAACCTTCAAAATATTTCCAAAACATACTTAATCCACATTAAATGAATTACAGAATCTGCCAGAAAATTCTAGTACAGCCTCATAAACACAAGAAAATACTTTTAGACTCTACAAAACTTGACACGTGATCCGGTATTCACGATCTCGCTTGGCAGCAAGACCGAGCATAACTTTATGCTCTGAACTTTTCCAACTACTAGGTACCTGAAAACAATGCCCCAACATAATGAGCTTATAAAACTCAGTAACATAAACTTTAACTTAAAAACATTTACCGTTGTTTCCAGCCATACGTGGTGTGCTACGTATGAAAAAATCCCTCTCTTCATTCTTACTATTATGTTAAAGATAATTAAGGCATTTAAGCTAAAATACTTCACTCATACAAACATAAACACATTTGCAAGGCTACTAAGCATAGAATATATAGCTCATCTCATAACTTACTACATCAACAAAAAGGAATGAAACATGAATGCGATGCAACTTTAACATAAGAACATATTGTTCTTCTTTACTTTGTGTTGTTGGGTTGTGTCATATGCTTTGATCCATAGACCACAATCAATATGCTTTCGACATCTTAACCGACGAAGTGGCGTCCCACGAGGCTAACCATACCAATCTTCTCCTATAAATAGAGGAGTCTTGCCCGAGCCTTAAATGATTTTTATATATCACCATGCTTATGCTTTTATGCATGTTTACAATCAAGTAAAGTAGCAAACTAGGATTTTTAATCCTCATCATCATCTAAATATTCCAAGAAGTTTACCTTATAAACAAGGAATCATACTTAGCATGCATGTGAACCTTATTTATCCAAATCATGCATCTTATTAAAATCATATGATCAAGACAATACACTCATATGCCATTAACAACGATCATAAGCCTAACTTCATTAAATTCATTTATTTCTCTTAATCTTCATAAACTTAAACAGTTATTAAACTCTAATTTAACATACATCTTTGAACATTAACTTATGCATATTCCAAATGCGATTACATAACGAAGGAAGTATACAATTATAATTCAATCATTCATAACTTTCATGAACTCAATTGAACACATATGAAAACCTTTACTCATGAATGTGAAAGAGCCACAAATAAGCAACTTCAAAACAATTCAAGCATGCATTACTTAGGAAATTGACCTTAGTGTCATTCCTATCAAGGGTTTTTGGTTGCCCACCACTTGAGATTAGATACACTCACATGAACATTAAAACACATTCTCATTGAAGCTCTATGGAGCAAACAATGGTTCAAACATCAAGCATAGAATTTGTGGGGGGTTGGGGGGAGCCATCCAACCTCTTTTAGTCAAACCCACTAAACTATCATACATTTTACTCATTATTCATTCAAGTTTAGGAATTTAAAATAAAAACCCTAGCACACTAATAGAGGTTTGAATTGGGGAAATCTATGTTACCTTTGCTCCCAAATGCTTTGGGGGTGAAAACCCCCAAATTTTAGGGCTTGGGTACCCAAAATCCACCATGGAAGCTCCTCCTCCAAGCTTGTATCTGCATAGAAGCTTGAATCCTTGCTTCTTCTTCTTCCTTTCCTCCATTTCCCTTTTCTTCTTCTTCTTCTTCTTCTTCTTCTTCTTCTTCTTCTTCTTCTTCTTTCTCTCTCAGTCTCTCTCTCTCTCTCTCGGTTTCTCTCTGTCTCGCTCTTACTCCCTCTCCGGCGAGCCGCCGTGCCGCCCAGGGTTACGCCGCCCTGCTTCTTCTTCCTTCTCCCATCGCGCCTCCCTCCTTCTCTTTCTCTGCTTTCTTTTCTCTTTTCCTCCTTTTCTTTCTTTCTCGTTTTTTCCTTCTGCTTCTTTCTCCCTGCTTTTGCGTTTTTTCAAAATAAAAGGGAAAAGGGAGGGTGGAATAAAAGGAAATGTGGTGTACGGTGGAATAACAAACATGATTTTTAATAAAATATTCAATAAGCCCTTATTTAATTACCATAATTTACTCTTTGGTCCTTAATTTAACCTTAGGTAAATTAAGCAATTAAATACTGCTCATGAATAAGTAGTCCCACACTTCCTTAATTTTTGGGTAGAATTATTATTTTACCCCTAAATTCCAACTTTGCATTAAAAACACGAAATTAAAGGTTGTTAACCTCCTTAATCCTTACGGATTAAATCCTCTTTTTCACTTAGTATTTTTAATTACTAAGCTTAAGAAAATTGGGGTGTTACATTACTACCCACCTTTTTAAAAAATTTCGTCCTCAAAAATTACTACGTCTAACATCGTAACTACAACTGTGACTATCTCTCATAGCCAATTCCATTCATGAAAACCTAGAAGTGATTCATCCTTACAAGGCATCAATCAATTAGCTTAATCGTGAGAACATTAACCGATCACAGACCAGGCCTTAACCGAGAAACATTACTCGATCGGTTGGGGCATAGTTTGTAACTGGTTAGATGGAATCACACTAAGTACTAATCGACAAAGTACTTGTAATCGTGAATAACTTTAGGTCTCCGCTGATTTGGCGGCAACTTACTTCCTTACGACTTTAAACCTTTCTGGAATTTTGTCCCCAAAATTCGCCTTACCTTCTTATTTCATCCTTCTGTAGAATTAGTGTTCGGCGCTTTCGTTGCGCACTCTGATCCTACATCTTTTCAAATAGGTAAACTCCTATCCTCACTCTAGGTCTATCTAAGGTTACATATATTCTCACTGAGGATAGTATGTCAATTCTTAACCACGATTAACTAGAATGGAACACATTCACAAACTTATACCATCCTATCTCTCATCAGAAAGTAGATTCTCTGCTTTTAGCTTGAGTCAATTACTCAACTCTTTTAGTTTTATTCTCATCATAATAGAACATCCTATTTGTAGTCGAGAATTAACTCTAGTTCTATTTTCTTCTTCGGGTGCCTTTAGTTGTTGTGAATTCTTACGTTCGTTCTTCTTTCTTTGCTTCTGTTATTCTCCTCAATGTCCTGCTATTAAGGCAGCTTATGCTTTCTCCCCAAATCGACACACGACAATACTCAACTCGGTTTGAGTCCTTGCTCAATCTGGTGAGCCTTCCGCCCATCATCTTATACACGTAAAAGGTAGGTAGAGTATTTGGACAATTCTTTGGACTTGGCTACATACTCTCCTATGGACATGTCTCTCGGCATCAAGTGAGGGAATTCTTACTACTCCTGTCTCCTTATACTTCTTGAGAGGTACTTTCCTAAGAATGCTCTTTGGGAGTTCGTTTCTTAAGTACCTTTTCTGTAACTTATGGAATCGGTACTCATCTCTTATTTCACTATACTTGGCCTTATAACCGACTTGGTCCAGGTGATTAGGAACTCTAAGGTTATTAAACCCTTATAATGTGTCCGTTGGTTTGACTGACCCGATCTTCACCAATTGATTACAAACTTTGTCTCACGCGAGGTTTAAGTCTCACTCGATTGGAAACTCAGTTTGTAAGTGACTAGTCGGAATCACATCAGACATATCCCAACGAATTTATCTGCCATAATTTCTAACCTTAAATGTCAAGAGACTAAATCATACCCATACTAGTACATTCTGAGTTGAAGTTTACAACTACTCTTCTCGACTTGATGGATTAATCCCCTTCTTGGTTCCATTGGAATTAAACTTGCAATCCACTCTGCCATATCTGAATCATTGAAAACCCAGGAAGAAATTAACCTCTACCAAGGAACTAATTGTTTAGAGAATTAAGCGATTTCACTACCCGATCACAGACTAAGTCTTTTTCCCCTATCTGGTCTCTCAAATATAGGTAAGGAATACTAAAGTATTCACCCACTTATATTCACTAGCCAAAGCATACATCACTTCAAAATCCCCTCCGTGGAGAGAACAATGAAGGAAACCTCAAAAACATATGTTGGTGTAGGGGCCAGCAGCCGACCCTTTCCACCCAAAAGGACCTGACATTTCAAACATCAAAGAATAGAAAAATATATTCAAATATGCATCTTCCAATTACAGGTATTGAAAACTTATCACACCACGTGAAACTTAACATCACAGGGTCAAACATTATAAAATCAAATATTAAGACAAAGCTTCGTAATTTCATATAGAAGAAATTCCTATGATTGAATTTTGGTATTTACTAATACCAAAACATTCTCATTTTATTCCAAGGTCCCGACACCCCCAAGCGCATCGTATAATACCCTTGTTGGTCCCGTGACTACTTTGATCATTTAATCGATAATTACGAAATTCTAAAACTCTATGTATAAACACATACATATATGAGAAAGTCTCTTAAATGAGATCAGACTTAGACTACTCTTTGCTAGTCTTCATCCCTTTTGTTCCTTAGACAAATCCTTGAGGTGGCTTGCCCCAATAATTTGTAAAAAGAACTTAGAGAAATCGGATTCATAGGCACAACTGACACTTTGTTAAACCGGATCACTTCCAGACTCATAACTCACAGTCCGATAAGATTGAACTGCTCTGATACCATAATATAACACCCTAGCTCTAATTAAGGCATTACCTGTTATATTAACTGGAATTATACACTAAAATTTTTGCAAAACAATACTCCATAAACTTAAGTATCTCTTGAGTTCGCAACCTTCAAAATATTTTCAAAACATACTTAATCCACTTTAAATGAATTACAGAATCTGACAGAAAATTCTAGTACAGACTCATAAACACAAGAAAATACTTTTAGACTCTACAAAACTTGACACGTGATCCGGTATTCACGATCTCGCTTGGCAACCAGACAGAGCATAACTTCATGCTCTTAACTTTTCCAACTGCTAGGTACCTGAAAACAATGCCCCAACATAATGAGTTTATAAAACTCAGTAACATAGACTTTAACTTAAAAACATTTACCGTTGTTTTCAACCATACGTGGTGTACTACGTATGGAAAAATCCCTCTCTTCATTCTTACTATTATGTTAAAGATAACTGAGGCATTTAAGCCAAAATACTTCACTCATACAAACATAAACACATTTGCAAGGCTGCTAAGCATAGAATATATAGTTCATCTCATAACTTACTACATCAACAAAAAGGAATGAAACATGAATGCGATGCAACTTTAACATAAGAACATATTATTCTTCTTTGCTTTGTGTTGTTGGGTTGTGTCATATGCTTTGGTCCATAGACCCCAATCAACACGCTTTTGGTATGGTGGTTAGACATCTTAACCGTCCAAGTGGCGTCCCACGAGGCTAGCCATACCGATCTTCTCCTATAAATAGAAGAGTCTTGTCCGGGCCTTAAGTGATTTTTATATATCACCATGCTTATGATTTTATGCATGTTTACAATCACGTAAAGTAGCAAATTAGGATTTTTAATCCTCATCATCATCTAAATATTCCAAGAAGTTTACCTTATAAACAAGGAATCATACTTAGCATGCATTTGAACCTTATTTATCCAAATCATGCAACTTATTAAAATCATATGATCAAAACAATACACTCATATGCCATTAACAACGATCATAAGCTTAACTTCATTAAATTCATTTATTTCTCTTAATCTTCATAAACTTAAACAATTGTTAAACTCTAATTTAACATACATCTTTGAACATTAACTTATGCATATTCCAAATGCGATTACATAACGAAGGAAGTATACAAATATAATTCAATCATTCATAACTTTCATGAACTCAAATGAACACATAAGAAAACCTTTACTCATGAATGTGAAAGAGCCACAAATAAGCAACTTCAAAGCAATTCAAGCATGCATTACTTAGGAAATTGACCTTAATGTCATTCCTATCAAGGGTTTTTGGTTGCCCACCACTTGAGATTAGATACACTCACATGAAACACATTCTCATTGAAGCTCTATGGAGCAAACAATGGTTCAAACATCAAGCATAGAATTTGTGCGGGGTTGGGGGGCAGCCATCCAACCTCTTTCAGTCAAACCCACTAAACTATCATACATTCTACTCATTATTCATGCAAGTTTAGGAATTTAAAATAAAACCCTAGCACACCCTAATAGAGGTTTGAATTGGGGAAATCTATGTTACCTTTGCTCCTAAATGCTTTGGGGGTGAAAACCCCCAAATTCTAGGGCTTGGATACACAAAATCCACCATGGAAGCTCCTCCTCCAAGCTTGTATCTCCATGGAAGCTTGAATCCTTGCTTTTTCTTCTTCCTTTCATCCATTTCCCTTTTCTTCTTCTTCTGCCTTCTCTCTCAGTCTCTATCTCTCTCTCTCTGTCTTGCTCTTGCTCCCTCTCTGGTGAGCCGCCGCACCGCCGTGCCACCTAGGGCCGCGCCGCCCTGCTTCTTCTTCCTTCTCCCATTGCACCCCCTTCTTCTCTTTCTTTCCTTTCTTTTCTGTTTTCCTCCTTTTCTTTGTTTCTCGTTTTTTCCTTCTGCTTCTTTCTCCCTGCTTCTGCGTTTTTTCGAAATAAAAGGGAAAAAGGAGGGTACTAAAGTGGAATCAAAGGAAATGTGGTGTACGGTGGAACAACAAACATGATTTTTAATAAAATATCCAATAAGCCCTTATTTAATTATTATAATTTACTCTTTGGTCCTTAATTTTACCTTAGGTAAATTAAGCAATTAAATACTGCTCATGAGTAAGTAGTCCCACACTTCCTTAATTTTAGGTAGAATTACTATTTTACCCCTAAGTTCCAACTTTGCATTAAAAACACAAAATTAACGGTTGTTAACCTCCTTAATCCTTACGGATTAAATCCTCTTTTTCACTTAGTTTTTTTAATTACTAAGCTTAAGAAAATTCTGGTGTTACACATGGCTTGCGCCTCAGCAACAATGTCCTTCTCTGAGTGACCGCTTCTCTTTTCACGAGCAATATCTTTGTAGCAGCCAACAAATTTCTGAACCGCACCATTCGTCCAAAACCATCGAGATTTTAGTGCATTAAATTTCCTCTCAGGAAATTTCCCGCGATAGTTGTTGTAGTTGTCTCTGATTCTAGTCCAAAAGCCTTTTGCACTTTGGTCAACTCCCACGATTGCATCCTTTGAAACATTCAACCATGACTGAATAAGAAGCGTATATTCTTCCATTGTGAATCCGATGCGAGTTTTTTCCACAGTGGGAGTGGGAAGGCCTCCTTCTTCATCAAGCACAATTGTCTCTAGGCCGTCTTGGGTGGAGAATTGTGGCACTTGAGACACATTATTAGGGGACTCCACGTGGTTGGTGGTACCTATTGGGGGAGGCCTAAACCACATAGTGGGACTGATTGGTGGTGATGGATACATAAAACAACGAGGATTTTGAGCTGGTTCACCGGTAGGACTATTGGATGAGGGTGGTGGATACATAAAAAAATTAGGATTTTGAGAACTAGCACCAATATGGCCAATGGGTGGATGTGGTGGATACATAAAATAATTAGGATTTTGAGAACTATCACCGGTAGGGCCATTGGGTGGGGGTGGTTTGTTTTGTAAAAGATTTATATAAGACTCATAACCCCATTGATTGGGATCCATTTGACAAAGAAAAAAACACAAGAATAAGTTTGGTAACAACAAGAGTAGAATTGTGGGTTGAGAAATTGTGTGCAATCTAAATTGAATTAGGAGAGCATTATTTATAAGTCAGACGATGGTAAAAAATATATAACTGTTGCCAACGGTAACAACCTTGCTGAAACGGTAACATTTCCATTGATGAAACGATCATATTCAATATTTAAAAAAAATAATAATTTGAACACTGCCTTGGTCAAAAAAAATGTTGAACGATAACATTGTGAAAAGCCATTTAGAGTTTTGGTCAAAAAAATGGGTCACACCCTAGATTCCCAATCTCTATCTCTCGTCTCACCCTCAATCCTGGTCAAAACGCCTTTTTTCCTCTCTGTCTCGTCTCGCCTTTTTTCCTCTCTGCCTTATCTCGCCTCAACGCGGGGCAACCACGACGCCTCACCACGGTGCCTCTACGCACCTCACACCCTCACCCCCTCTCTATCACACTCTCATCTGATTGTTCCAATCTCTATCTCTTCCTTTCGCCTCATCTCATCTCACCCCCTCTCAACTCTCATCCTCTCTGATTGTCCAGCACCGCCACCAGAACTCGTCTCTCGTTCCAGAGCTCGCCGCAATGATCTCTCTAAACCAGAGCTTGTCGCCATCATCTTGTCCCAGATCTAGTCTCCATTCCGTCCAGATCTCGCCTTCATCTCTTCAGATCTCATCCTCATCTTCAAAAATCGTGCCAAATCTCGCCCTCAAGGCACTATCTCCGGTCAAGGAACTTCCTCTACATTTTTTTTCCTTATTTTTTGTGTTTCTGATTTCTGAAATGTTGTAAATCACATATTTAATTTTTGTGTTTTGAAATGTTGAATCTGTCTGT
This sequence comes from Calophaca sinica, assembly GCA_037113605.1. Classification (NCBI taxonomy): domain Eukaryota; kingdom Viridiplantae; phylum Streptophyta; class Magnoliopsida; order Fabales; family Fabaceae; genus Calophaca; species Calophaca sinica. The sequence continues at coordinate 46,354,764 of CM073734.1, forward strand.
TGAATAAAAAATTATCAGTTTTTCCCCTCTTGAATCAACCAATTTCAGGAAGCGACACACCACGATATGTTGGATCAACGATGGTGAAGAGAGGGAAACGATGATTTTTTAATTTTAACACACGGTATCCATTTGTAGCTACTAGATCAAAAAATTTAGACACTTACCTTGCCAACTAGACTCCCTCCAATGGTAAAAATTTTAGATACTCGATCCACATGGGATAGATGCCCAGCAACATCTCCCCATTATGGATGCTCTTAGTGGTCTGTGAGACACACCACAAGTGTTGGTCCTACTATGTAAGGATCCCCTTTGAAAGCTCATGCTTCTTCATGGTCCTACATAATTTATGCAGTCTCACAAATCATGCAGACTCAATCACACAGGCATATGAGTCACATTGGTACACAGATCATGCAAATTTATTAGTCATGCAAACTCAGAATCACGTGGACTCCTTCATTAAGCAGCTCAGAGGTTGCACATGCATCGACTGTACCATACACAAATTTAATAACAACATACTACATGTTTACACAGATCACTCAAGGCATGAATCCTATAATCACAGATGCAGAATTTTCACATAATCAACATGTTATAAAATCACAGAGATAATGTAATAAACACAAAAGTGACATCATTTTATAGAGTACACAACCAACATAGTAAATACATAACATATTTGGCCGGACGGGCCGACCGAACTCTGATTCCTCTCCGTGGTCTGGAAAGCATCAGCAATCACACAATCGTTCCTACCAATTACAATTACCTCCTACTTTAGTAGAAATCAAAGCTACTTAGCAAGTCCGAAAGGTTGAAAGATGCAAGACTCATTTGCATGGCCGTTTGTTGCTTCAGAAAGGAGACAAACCCTTGAAAGTGGTGGAATTGCACTCGAAGCTCTTGGAGTTATGGAAGCCATTGAAGAACTGGACTGTGATCCCTCTTGGTAAGGGATACTATGAGTTTACCTTTGCTAATGTTGAGGACTTGCGTAGTGTCCTGTCGAATGGCTCTTGGAGCCTGAAACCGGGTTTTCTCCGGATGTTCTCATGGACACCTGACTTTAATCCTCACACGATGAAGCAAACTTCGGCACAATGTTGGGTTAAGATCTTTGGTTTGTCTCAAGAGTATTGGAGTCCGAATATCATCTTTGCCATTGTAGGTGGTTTGGGAATACCGATTTGTTTGGATGAGGCCACCAAGAACCGCACCTTTGGTCATTTTGCAAGAGTGTTGGTGGACCTTGATTTATCCATAGAGCTTCGTGAAAGTATTTTGGTTGAGAGGGAAGGATATGACTTTTATGTGGGGCTTGATTATGAAAACTTGCCAGCTTTCTGTTCTACCTGTCATTCCATTGGGCATCTTACAAGTCAGTGCAAGCGGAATAAAGTCGTGGAAGATCGGCCTAAGCAGGCTCCTGCTACTGCAACTTCTAACAAGCCTGTAATTCCTAAACCTATGAAGGGGCAACCACAGAAACCTGATGCTGCAGCTAAACAGAAGGAAGTGGTAGTTGACACTGCTGTTCAAGGTGAAACTAACGGGGAGGGTCCTAGTTATCATCGTCATAAGGATCCGGTTCAGGAACAAACTCATGCGGGGGAGAGTGAGGTGTCAGATTCTGATGCTGAGTCTTCCGGGACTGACATTCAGGTGGAGGTGGTTCAAGAAACTACTGAGCACGTCGTTATGAAACAGAATCCCACGGTTGATCAAGAGCCGGTTAGGCAGCTAGAGATATCTTGCGATTACCGACCAACGTCATCCTTGCAAAGAATAAATGGCCGTTGCACATCCTAAGCAGGTTGGTAGCTCCTCATGTCCCAGACTTGCTGCCCCGGTAAGTAGGTCTAGCCCTATAAATGTCAATGAATCAGCTGCTTTACTTAAAGATATAAATGTTCTTCCTGTTATGGATGCTATAGCTGCTGTAGATAATTATTTAAATAAGGTTGATGTTGTCGCTATTTCATCAGAGGCTAATGCCTCTGCCAGTGGCGTGGTTATTACTGATACTGCACCTGGCTCTTTGGTTGCTAAGGACCTACGAGTGATGGGTCGTTTCTGGGGGGATGCAGAGGATATTTCTGATGATGAAACTATAGACAGTGGGAAGGATAATGCCCTGAAAGTATCTGAGTATTTAGGAGAGGACAACAGGGATTTTACTAATGTTATTTCTAAGTTTCAAAAGAAAAAGATGAGAAAGCAACAGCTAAAAGTTCAACGTAACTCTGGGTATAGAACTCGTTCTAAGAGTGATTCTTTATCTCCATTATGTTAAAAGTCATTTATTGGAATGTCCGAGGTCTTGGGAATCCAGACACCAGACTTGCTCTCAAGAATCTTTGCAGACTGCATAAACCCGATGTTTTGCTCATTGCTGAACCTTGGGTTGCTTTTAGTCAAATTCCAGTTGATTTTTTTCGCTCTTTAAATTTATCGCTTTTTGCAGAAAATGATAGAGGTGTTCTCCCATCTAATCTGTGGTGTTTCTCTTCCATTGAGTATGCTCCTGTTGTTACTCAAAGGGCACATCAATTTGTTGCTTTTACTATTGACTATGCAGGTCAAGTTTTGAATTTAGCTGCTGTTTATGCCTCTACTAGTTACATTTTACGCAGGGATTTATGGGCTGGCTTACACTCCCTTCATGCTTCTCACTCTGAACCCTGGTGCTATATTGGTGATTTTAATGCTGTTCTTGGTGCTCATGAGTGTCAGGGTGCAGGTAAGTCCTCACAGATCTCTTGTTCTGAGTTTGGTGCTTGGTCTGACAATGATCATCTTATCCATCTCCCTACGAGTGGGGCTCATTATACCTGGTCAAATGGTAGACTGGGTCATCAATATAATGCCAAAAGGCTTGATAGGACTCTCTGTGATGATAATTGGATTGATTTCTGGACCTCTGTTGATTGTTGCACTCTTACAAGGGATCGGTCTGATCATTTCCCTTTGCTTCTTAGTTTGAAGAAATCTGATCGTCAATTTGCTTCTTCCTTTAAATTCATGCAAATGTGGGCTAGACATCCTGATTGCTTACCGGTCATCCAGAATATTTGGAATTCTCAGGTTCATGGTTGTCCTATGTATGTTCTTTCTCAAAAACTTAAAATTCTCAAAACCAAGCTCAGGGTTTGGAATAAGCAGGTTTTTGGTGATGTTCATTGTAAAGTCTCTAATGCTATGGCTGATTTAGATTCCATTCAATTAGATATTGACGGTCAGTGACTCGATGATCTCTTCAAGAGGGAGAAGGAAGCTCAATTAATTTTGCAAAATGCTCTAGGTGTGGAAGATGATTTTTGGAGAGAAAAGGCTCGAATAAATTGGCATCTACAGGTGTGACGTAAACATCGCTTTCTTTCATTGGTAGCCAAAATCGTGGGGACTACCAGGAAAATATCATTAATAAGAATGGTGATGATCTTTTATCTAAAGCGAGAGGATATCGAGGCACATATTTTAAATTATTATCTGAGATCTTTTTGCGATGGGTAATTCTTGTCGTTCTAATGATCTTATTGATAAAGTTATTCCTTCAATTGTATTTGCTCTGAGATAATGATTTGCTAACCAGGTGCCATCCTTTGAGGAGGTTAAGCAAGCGGTTTTCTCTTTAAATGGTGACAAGACTCAGGGGCCTGACGGTTTGGGGTTTCTTCTATCATACTTATTGGGATATTATTGCGAGGATGTTTATGCTCACGGATTTACTCAGTTTTTCGAGGCAAGGTTGGTTACTTCTAACTTGAACTCTAATTTGGTGGTCCTTATTCCCAAAGTCTCTGGGTGATAGGATTGACCGATTAATCCGATAGCCCTAGCTAACTTTCGATTTAAAATTATCACTAAGGTTTTGGTGACAGGCTTTCAATTGTGGCACCCAAGATTATTTACGAGAATCAAAGGGTTTTATAAAAGGTAGAAGTATTTCAGATTGTATTTGCACTTTGCTTGAGTCGTTAATTTGCTCCATAAGCGATCCTTTGGAGGTCGACTTGCCCTTAAGATTGACATTAAGAAGGCTTTTGATACTATAGTACCGCGCTTTCTTCTTAGAGTCATGCAAGGCTTTTGGTTTTGGTGATACTTTGCTCCTGGATCGACTTGATTTTAAATTCTGCTAAGCTCTCTATTTACATTACGGTCATGCGGTTGGCTTTTTCGATTGTAAACGTGGTGTTAGACAGGGTGACCCTCTTTCTCCTCTCTTATTTTGCATTGCCGAAGAAGTTCTTAGCAGGGGTATTTCTATGCTCGTCAATGAAGGCAAGCTTCAGTTGATGACGGGTCCTCGAGGTTTCAGGATGCCTAGTCATGTTTTATATGCGGATGATGTTTTGATTTTCTGCAAGGCGACTAAAAATTCGATTTCCGGTCTGCTGCGTCTGTTCTCTGATTATGAGGCTATTTCCGGTCAGGTTGTTAGCTCGGATAAATCTAAATTTTATGTGGGCAATGTCTCTCCTTCTCGTCAGGATACTATTTCTAATCAGCTGGGATTTGCTTCAGGTACTTTTCCCTTCACTTATCTTGGTGTCCCCCTATTTAAAGGCACTCCTAGAAAATCTCATCTTATGCCTATTGCGGATAGAATCAAAACTAAGCTTGCGGCTTGGAAAGGTTCCTTATTGTCTATCATGGGTAGAGTGCAACTGGTCAAATCGGTTATTCTCGGTATGATGGTTTATAGCTTTCAGGTTTACTCCTGGCCCTCGAGCTTGTTGTCTCTGGTTGATCAGTGGATTCGTAATTTTATTTGGTCTGGAGATGTTAATCAGCGTAAGTTGGTCACCGTTGCCTGGGACATAGTTCCTAGACCGTCTTTGGAGGGAGGTTTAGGCATCCGTTCTATTAAGTCTATTAATAAAGCTGGCATGCTGAAGCTTGCTTGGGATTTCAAAGTTTCGGACCTATATTGGACCTCTCTGTTGAAAGCTAGAGCGGTTAAGAATAATAGACTTGTAACTTACCATATCTCTTCCTCTATTTGGCCAGGTATTAAAACCTGTTTACCCTTTATTGACGAGCATTCTTCCTGGAATATTGGGGATGGATCTAAAGTTAACTTTTGGAGGGATAAGTGGTTGTCTCAGCCAATTGTGGACCTTCTGAACCTTCCTCCTTATTTGCGCCCTTTGCTGCATGCGAAGGTGAAAGATTTTATTGTTGATGGAGCTTGGTCTATCCCGCACAATATTGCTGCTAGAGCCTCTAGCGTTATGGCTGAGATAAAAGAGATAGTTATTCCAAAACTTCAGACATCAGACGTGGGGGCCTAATGAAAAAGGTATTTTATCTTTTAAAGATGCTTACTTGTTTTTTGAACCCATTCGTAATTCTTTGCCTTGGTGTAAGATTATTTGGAGAAGTGCTATCCCTCCTTCTAAGTCTTTCCTGCTTTGGAGACTAATTCACAATCGTCTGCCCACTGATGATAATCTGAGAAAAGGTGGCGTTACTGTGGTTTCAGTCTGTAGCCTATGTGGCAATAATTCGGAAAGTTCGTCCCACCTGTTCCATGGTTGTACCTTTGCCTTGTCTCTTTGGCGCTGGCTTGAAAGCATCCTCGGCATTCATATTGCCTGTTCCTCAGTTGGTACTATTCTAGAGGTTTGTAATAGAACTTGGAGCTCCCAGGTTTTGGATGTTGTTGTAGCCTGTGTAGTGAACATAGTCTGGGCTATTTGGTTTTGCAGGAATAAGCTGAGATTTGATAATAAGGTGCTCCCTCGGGGATCTGTTATTAATCTCATTATTGCTAATGTTTATCTTGTTGGTAATTATAGCAAAGGCACTATGTCCCCATCTATAGAGGAGTTTTCCATTTTGAAAGCTTTCAAGATTCTGTGTCACCCCAGACCAGCTCCTATTATTAAAGAGATTTTTTGGATTCCCCTTCAACCTTTGTTTTTTAAATGCAATACACCGGTGTTTGTTGCGAAGGGTTCTGGCCACGCTTCCTATGGGGTATCTTTCGTGATTATAATGCAGCTATTGTGGGTTGTTTTTACGCTGTCTGGGTATTAAAAACTCTTTTAGGCGTAATTAATTGGCGCTATGTTCGCTATTGAGACCGCTATCGAAGGGTTGGCATCACCTTTGGGTGAGTGTGATTCCCGATTGGTTGTTGGTGCTTTTAAGAATCAAAGTATTGTGCCTTGGCGACTTAAGAATAGATGGAATAAGCGCATTGCTCTAACAAAGCATATGACTTTCCTTGTGTCTCATATCTTTCGTGAAGGGAATAAGCTAGCGGATCGTTTAGCGGCTCATGGCCTTGGAATCTCTGGCTTCATCCGTGGAATTATTGCCTAAGTTTCTTTATGAAGATTTCTTTAATAATAGATTGGGAGTCGTCCTTGTTATAGATTCAAGTAATTGTGCCTTGCTTTTGGCTTGTTTGCTTTTTGCAGTCTTTAGTTATAATTGTCTCACCTTGGGGTTGGGTTTTACTTTGTCTTCCCTTGATGTGCTGCATATGATTGTTAATGGCTTTGGTGCCAACATAGTTGGGATGAAAGCCATTATTGTGATGCCTGTGCATGTCAAGCTTTGTTTTATCTTTTTAGGCGGGTGTTTCTTTCTTGCGGATCTCCATTTTGTTTCTGCTCATGGGTTTTGGTCTAGTCCCCCCATGTTTGTTTGTTTTTCCTTTTTTATTAATAAATTTTAGGCGGGGGTACTCTTTTTCCTTCTTGGTGTTTTTTCCCTAAGGAGGGTTTTGCATCAGAAGGTTTTAACGAGGCCTCTCTCCTCTCTTTTGCCTAAAAAAACAAAAAGTGAATAAAATAGTATACTTATATACATATATAATTATATGCAATTATAGCAACACAACTCATGCAAATATACACCACGTTACATATACATCATACAACACTCACATTTAAAACCATAAGCACTCACAGATAAAATTCACCGTTTTTCAAAGTCACATAACTATCTCAAGAAAGATGCAGATACTAGCAACACTACTTCATATACATGTTGTACCATCTACTACTCTGGGAATCGGACTAGGAGAACATATTTGGTTTATTTATAGAGAGTATTTGCGGTGATCACCTCGTTACCTCATACTCTCACTAGTCATGATAATGTCCGGGGACTGTCGGGAGTCATGTAATCTTGCAAGTAGGTTCCGACATCAAGTTGCAGCTTGAGCCACTTAGGAGCCACAGATTCGGTATCCCATCCCCAAGGCCAGGATTATCTGCCATGAAGGCTCTCCTCTATTGGCCTCCCCCTTTCATTTCAACGGTCGTTCCCCCCAAATCCAAGTCAAGGTTTGGTATGTCAATCATAGACACAAGGTCGAGTTTCCTCCGAGCATCATAATTCAAATTTTCGTCGACAATCCATCGTGGCCCTTATGGCTAGGATCATCTCACAAGGAATGACTCAATTCCCATTATGACTACTTATAGCTTGGTGACTTGCACTTAAGGCAATTTATCCTTTCAAAGTCGTTGCTATAAACGTGGACTTTTCACAATCATTATCACAATTTATTAAGCAAGATACAGAATAAATTACAATGGCAACTTAAAAACAACAACAACGTATTTAATCATTTAAGTGAACACGTAGGAACAACAACAATAACAAATCAACCACAACATGTACTTGGGTCATATTCATAAAATTAAAAAATGTAGAAAAACCACACTTTTCACAACATTAATCCACACATAGAAACAGAAACTACAAATCTTCGCAACCGTAATTTTCTTCATAAAAACAGAAAACAGCAACAATAGAAAATCTTGCAGAAACAGCCATTTTTGCAGACAGAAAAATTATGCATAAAACAGAAACAGCAAAAATAGAAAATACTGCAGAAAATAAGAATTTTCGCAGAAACAGCAAAACAAAAACTGTGGCCGAATGAAAATGCTGTAGAAATAGAATTTTTGCAGAAACAGCAAAACAGCAATAGCAACACAATAAAAATGCTGCATAAAATGGGATTTTCGCAGAAACAGCAAACAGAAACAGCAACACAATAAAAATGCTGTAGAAAACAGGAAAATCTGCATAACAGTAGAAACGAAACAGCAAGAAAACAATGTATATTTCACAAAGAAAAACTACCATTTAAATACAAATGAAGTAAAATAAATTATTCTAAAATTTGCAACTAATATTAGCTTTTAAAAACAGCATCTATCTTAATCCTTTACGTAATTTCAAAGAACAATTCATTGATTCGAACACTACTAATCGTTTCTGGAATTAACGGTATATGAATTTTAAAAAATCGACAACACGGCAACACCTCAAACGTTAAAACATAATTTTTCTAGCAATCATGCAGCCCTTAAACAACCTTTTAATCATTCAATCATTTAAAAAAAACACCAAGCAATATATATATTTATATATAATTGATTGGTTTTGCCTATTCTTCAATCGTTTACCAAACAATGGGGTTCAAGGACAATCCCTTCACCTATTCCGTCAAATATCCCCAACCACAATAATCTCCCTCCTTACCTTAAGGCCACGAAATCTTTCCTCCAAAATAGAAAGTAAGCGTAATTATAAGGTAGAATCATATTATGATCACATCACTTCAAACAGAGGTGGATTCTGATGAGAAACAAGGGAGAACGATTAAAAACGGATTTTTAGGATTCAATAACGCAAAGTTTGGATCAAAATAGAAAAGGGGGAAAGTCTTACACGAATTTCCCTCTTAAAAACCGAAGAAAATGATATTATAATGTAGGGATTCGTTCTCCCATTGCAGTGCTTCAAATGAGAATGAATTCTGACGAGAATGGACAAAGAACGATAAAAAACAATATATTGATCTTGAAAGGATAACTTGAAAATCAAAACAGAACGAAGTGGAGGGATACTTACTAATTTTCCTTCACTAAGACATAAATAGAATGGAGTTATAAGATAGAGGATTATTCTATGATCACGGTTGTTAATGCACGAAATGGTGCAAGCTCCTCGACGAGTTCGTACTGCCGTTCTTCAGCGTGGTAGCTAGGTGACGAGCTTTGTGGTGAGTACTCCTCCTTTGGGCGTGACGTCCTTCCTCATTCAGACCAGCGGGTGGGGTACCTGCAAAAGGCACTCCGATGCCTAAGTTAGATAGGGCTTTTTAGGGTTTGGAGAGAGTGTAGAGCCCAAACCTGGGGGGTCTAGCCCCCTTTATATAGCGAGTTGCGTGGAAAGAAGGAAACCTCTGCGCGCGGTAATCCCTCCGTCAATTCGGGAATTAGCTGATCTCTTCCTGATATTCCGCTCCTGTGTCGGCCACGTCCCCAGCTCGACGTTATCATCGGGAAAATTGTACCGGAAGTCGGGTCTGGCGGGTCTCAGGTCGGTGGCAATTCGTCGAGCTCGGGTAAGCAGGAACCGAGCTGATCTGCACCAGGTCGGCGAGCGTCTCGGGTAAGCAGGAACCGAGCTGATCTGCACCAGGTCGGCGAGCGTCTCGGGCAAGCAGGAACCGAGCTGATCTGCACCAGGTCGGCGAGCGTACTAGGACTCGGCTCGGGACCGGTCCATAACACAAGCCCCCTAGACTCTTCGCACGAAAGGGCGGAGGGTCTATCCAATGTCCTTGGGTCGGTATCCGAGTCGAGTCACCAAGGTCGGGGGTGTGTCCCAGAAGCTTGTTTGTCTGAGGGGTCACGCTCCACGTGCTGCACCTTTACTCGGCGTTCTGCCACGTGATGGGACTCAGATGGGACGTCTGCTCAACCGTTCCTCTCCCCGCCGTCGATCATCTGATGCGGCCTGAACCGCTAGAACTATATCCAGTTTCGTAAATGTAGGGCTCGGATTGGTTCGGCTCATTTCGGTGATCGATTAGGAGCCCGGCTTAGGTCGACGTAACACAAGCCCCTAGACTTGTTAACTTGAAAAGTTAAGTCCAGATTATTTGTTCTTTTTGACCCTATGGCGAGGGCTATTGAATGGGAGTGATCCGTTGTTGATTTTGAACCATAAGTCTCCGAGACTTGCTTGCCGAGTGGCCGAGCAACTTTGTCGAGAGTAGTAGGTCGGGTTGGACCCATCTAAGTGCCACGATCGATTACATGGGTTTCAAATGTCAATAATATAATGACTGGTCAGATGATCTGATCTGCGAGGCATGATGTCTAAGTGTCTGAGATGACCTATGGGGTCTGATTTCTGAGGTCTGAGCTGGTGAGAGGTACTGGACCTCGACTGATCGCGTAGTCTTCCTTGGTTCATGTGCTACATGTGTCAGGCATTAACCTTATTTCTGTCTTTACAAGGGGCGTAAGCCCCGATTGTTTAATCTGCGTTCTTTGCACTTATTCCAGCATCCTCGTTTTTCCTCCAGGATGGTCGGTCATGGTCGAGCTTATTCGATCTGGGCTCGCTGTGGCCGAGCAAGTTGTAACCGAACTTGTGAGAGCTACATGAGGCACTTGGAGGACCAAAAAGAGTTGCAAAATGAGAGATCTCTTGGCTTTCGACCTTGCGATTGAGAAGGAGAAATCCTCGATCGAAGCTGTTCGGGCGGAGGAGTATAAGAGTTTTTGTGCTCTACAGTTCAAGGAGGCCTTTGATAATGCCTTTGCCCAAATCAGGGTGGTTGCCCCCGATTTGGATATCTCAGAGCTTGACTTCACCAAGACTGCGAAGGATGGCAAGATTGTGGAGGAGGAGGATGAAGCCGAAAAGACCAGCCAGGGTGATCCCGATGAAGCAAGGGAGAAGCCGGTTGCTGCGAACATAGAGAATTATTGCCAATGGTGGCCTAACAGGAGTCCAAGGGGATACCCTTGAGTAGTTTGTATTTGCTTTCTTTTATGCTTTGCGAGGTAGCTTAAGTGGAGCAGCAGTAGAGCTCGACAGGTCTTGGAGCTGACATGATGATCTAGACCATAGAGGTGTTTCTTTAGGTCGAGTTATCACCTTCCGAGCTGCTTTAGAGCTCGCTAGGCCTCTTTGCTGACCTGAAATCTTTGGAACCGCAGGGGTGAGTCTTTGTCGCGCTGTGTTTGAGCTCGGCACGTCTTTATGCTGACATGGTGTCTTTGAAACCACAATGGTCTTGTTTAGCTCGACAGGCGACCTTAGCCGAGCTGCTTTAGAGCTCGTAGGCCTTTATGCCGACCTGGTGTCTTCGAAACCACAGGGGATGTTTAGGCCGACTGGCGACCTTCTGAGCTGCTTTTGAGCCAGGCCTCTATGCTGACCTAGAATCTCTGGAACCGCAGGGGTCGAGCTGCGAGTGAGCTCACCAAGCCTTTATGCTGACTTGGGTTTAGGACCACGGGGGTCGAGCTGCGAGTGAGCTCACCAAGCCTTTATGCTGACTTGGGTTTAGGACCAAGCCTTTATGCCACCAAGACTTTATGCTGACTTGGGTTTAGGGGACCACGGGGGTCGAGCTGCGAGTGAGCCCACCAAGCCTTTATGCTGACTTGGGTTTAGGACCACGGGGGTCGAGCTGCGAGTGAGCCCACCAAGCCTTTATGCTGACTTGGGTTTAGGACCACGGGGGTCGAGCTGCGAGTGAGCCCACCAAGCCTTTATGCTGACTTGGGTTTAGGACCACGGGGGTCGTGTCGAGGTCGAGGTTCTTCCGACGCTGGGTGCCGAGCTCCGTGGCGGGCTCGACCTTTGGTTTTGGGGCACTGTTCCTGTCAAAGTATAGACAATTTGCAACAACTTGATGTAATAAAGTTAGCATTAATTTTTATGCTGAGTAAAGTGCTCGTAGTCGAGTTTTATACTTCCCTGTGAGAGTAGTTGATTTGGCTGTCCAAACGGCAATGTTGAGGTCATCAAGTAATCGAGGTCAGTGACGTAGCCGAGTTGAAAGTCGTCTGAATATTGAAATTGTTGAGGGAGGCCTGGTAGGCCGCCAGTGCTTGGGCTGAGTATCCACCGTTGGTTGTCCGTTTTGAGGGACGTATCGTGGTCGTGCGAGTTGATGGGGTCGGCAATGTGGTTGACTTGAGCTCCTCCAAATAACAGGTCATGCGGCGAGTTGAAGTCAACTCGGTAGTTGAGATGAGGTTGACCAAGGCCGAGTGGTTGAGCTTTGTCAGCGTATCTTGATTTCTTCCAAGATTTGTGGCTCGACTGCGTTCCTTATTTTTAGGATACCCCACGATTTGATTTTGATCTCGTCAGAGATTTGTGTGGTGACCCGCACTCCTGGTTCTTAGGGTATCCAAAGATTTGATTTTTACCTTGATCTCGATTAGAAACACGTTCTTACGGAGCACGAGCGTTGAGGCCATAAGTTATTTTCGATCCTTTGCCGCTTTACTGCTTCCTTTCGAGATCGGATGATGTGTTCACCACGAAGGTCCCGTGATCGGTGTGCTCCTGCTTTTGCCTTCCAAAGTTGCTCGTCAATAGTCGCAGGCCGATCCGCTTTGACCGCCTTTTTCTACTGAGGTGCTCCAAGTTCGATCTTTAGGTTGATACCATCCTGCTGTTGTGGTATCCTTGAGGCCCAGGCTAGTTTCTGGGCCCCACGGTGGCGCCAATGTTAATGCACGAAATGGTGAAAGCTCCTCGACGAGTTAAATGCATGGTTCTTCAGTGGTAGCTAGGTGACGAGCTTTGTGGTGAGTACTCCTCCTTTAGGCGTGGCGTCCTTCCTCCTTCGCACCAGCGGGTGGGGTACTGCAAAGGCACTCCGATGCCTAAGTTAGATAGGGCTTTTAGGGTTTGGAGAGAGTGTAGAGCCCGAAACAGGGGTCTAGCCCCCTTTATATAGCGAGTTGCGTGGAAAGAAGGAAACCTCTGGCGGTAATCCCTCCGTCGGTCGGGAATTAGCTGATCTCTTCACGATATTCCGCTCTGTGTCGGCCACGTCCCGGCTCGACGTTATCATCGGGAAAATTGTACCGGAAGTCGGGTCTGGCGGGTCTCAGGTCGGTGGCAATTCGTCGAGCTCGGGTAAGCAGGAACCGAGCTGATCTGCACCAGGTCGGCGAGCGTCTCGGGCAAGCAGGAACCGAGCTGATCTGCACCAGGTCGGCGAGCGTACTAGGACTCGGCTCGGGACCGGTCCATAACAACGGTGTTTCAGACGACATTGGTTTCTGACGAGAATTGAGGGAGAATGAGCAAAAACGGTGGAATCCTCTCGAAGGCTCTTGAGCAGTCTTTGTGAGGTTTTCTAAGTGGGACTGTGAATGTGTTTAGAGTGTATAATGATGACTGATAAACTAGGTTAACTCTCCTAGGCCGTGGTTACTATAAATGGGTCAAGATGTGTCCAATAAGTCAACCCAAAAAGCATTAAACGCAATAAATGGTGCTTCGACACTGCATTACAAATTTTAAAATATCTTGATCGATAGATGTCCAATTTAGGTGTTATTTATTGCGTTAGAAAGCTAAGACAATTTCCTACAAATGTCTCTCTAATGATCATGGTCAGAATCAGAATCTACATGGGTCAAAAGATCATTGTAAGTTTACTCAAGCATTCCAAAAGCTACACTTGGGCTTAAAAACTCTAGGCGCCACCTACCCCTTTTCATTTTTCTAATTTTTTCAAGTCCCGTTGCACGTCATAATTATACTAAATAAAATTCAAGGTAATTACACTAATAATCACAATAAAAGAAATAATTTAATCATTCACATACACCACGCATAATTAAAATAATTATAACAAGAAGAAAAAATGAGGGTTGTTATATCCTCCCCTCCTTACAAGGAATTTCGTCCTCAGAATTCACTCGAGTAGTCGTTATTGAAGGTAATTTTCACAACAGTCGGCAACTTTACTCAAGTTTGCAATTGAACAACAGAGTACACATGCACACTTTTGATTACTGTTATTACACCTGCCTGTGACAAGTTATTCGGGTGATCAGTCCCTCCTACTCATCCACTAGGTTGCTGAAACAACAATAATCATATGAATCAAGCACACATACCTCTACAAGGGTCTTTGATAAAGTTTTGAATGTAACTATGTCCGTGCAACATAATTACTCTCACGACTCTATTAAAGATCCTTTTCATGGCATAATCATCTAGTTCTACATTTCTACCAGACATATTACAAAACTCATATGGAATAGCAAAACCGATCACACTTTAGGTGGGGTTCTAGAATCTAGTGTTGAGGACCATCGGGGTTAGGGACCGCATTTCAAAGTGGAAGGATTCTTCCCAAGGGAGTTGTCCAATCCTTGGAACTTAACAGTTCCAATGCCCATACATATTTATCATTATTCATGCAAAAATCCACATTCACGAGTTTAAGGCACGTCAAACAAGGCAAAATTTACAATTAGGCATTTTCCAACATCAAGAAGCTTGTAACTCAATCGTTTCACATAGTAGCATACAGAGCACATCTAATCTAATCAATTACCCAAATTCATTTAATGGCATGTAGGCCTAAACACTATAAAAAGAAAACACTTATGCATGCTATACTGGTAAAGCTTTAGCAATGGTGTTCATAAGATTTCTGAGCAATCATAAGGTAGTTCATATCCTAATACAGTCAATTCTACAAACTCATGTAGTATTAACTAATGCATATTATCCATTATTAAGTATAGTCCTGGCACACAATCCTCATATAGACATCTACCAAAAACAACATGAACAAGCATATATAGTAGCAGCTTTACTGAATTTATAAAAATATCTCCAAGGTTAAGAAAATTCTAAATAAATTTTTGGTCAACATATAACATGTTAAGACTTTAGAAATAATTTTTATAACTCAGGAACAACTCATTCAGTCCTCAAATAAACTCAAAACCGAAACATACATAGAAAGTACAGAATTTCCCCATTATTGCGCTATTAAAAGTAATGATTTTTGTGCCATACCAAACGGACTCAGTTTTTAGTAACATTTAGTATGTAGGTCCTTGACATGCATATGTTCATTTCCATATTTTTATTTGGTCAAAATGCATTACTAAAAATTACAAAAAAATCATATAAGTTTCGGTTTCTGCCAAGAATTTTCTAGCAAACACTATTTGTGATGCATAATGTCATAGGACAGTCAAAACTCAACAAAAATTCACCAAATTAAATACGCAAGGTACTAACACACATACCAACAGTCTCCAGGTGGTCTTATGTCAAAATCATGTTTCAAACGTTCTCAAAAAAATTTGAAAAGAAACTCCTTCTACACAAAAATTCAAAAAATTACAAGTTTCCATCTTTTACAAGTTTTAAGTCACTGTAATTCACATGCAAGTTTAGATAACTCTAGCATCATCTTAACTGATATTACATCATAAGCCATATATTCAATGTAAGGTACTCACATAACCATTTAATCATGTTATCATGCAGTTTCAGTCACACAGCCCTAAAATATAAGCATACCTGCATATTATACAATTTGTTCCATTGCCCTTACAATGGACCCGCATTCTAATTCACGTATCAGTTCACAACCACACCATTGCTCATACAATGGCCACAACATCATTCATATAATGGAACATTCGGGATTACAGGGTACCCCAAACAAGGAAAATCTTATAACCGGTATAGATAATGCAGGATACAAATTTTCACACAGCACGTCACACATATGCAGAGTTCACATCGATGTTAAGGTTACACGAGTGTACAGATTTTATCAACACAAGGTTTGCACACTTATAGGAGTCATACAGGCACAGAGTCGCACTGGCACATAATTTATGCAGTCTCACAAATCATGCAGACTCAATCACACAGGCATATGAGTCACATTAGTACATAGATCATGCAAATTTATTAGTCATGCAAACTTAAAATCACGTGGACACCTTCATTAAGCAGTTCAGAGCTTGCACATGCATCGACTGTACCATACAAAAATTTAATAATAGCATAATACATGTTTACACAGATCACTCAAGGCATGAATCCTATAATCACAGATGCAGAATTTCCACATAATCAACATGTTATAAAATCACAGAGATAATGTAATAAACATAAAATTGACATCATGTTATAGAGTACACAAGCAACATAGCAAATACATAACATATTTTGAGAATTAGTATATAAAATTTTGAGAATTAAAAAGTCGAAGGGGTACGAGACCCTCACTTCAAACCCTGAGGTTCTCATACTTCTTCGCTTTAAGACTTGAAATTAAATAATAACACTTATCTATGTCTAAGAGTTGCCCTTACCGAAGTTGCCAAGTCTCGAACCAACACACGTTTCGGTCTCACGCGGCACGAACTCGGGTTTCACAGGTCCTAGCACCACAATAAAACTTAGTATAATCCTAGGTCACTCAAAATAACCCCCTAGGCTTAGACTTAGTTCTAATTCCTAGGTTCTCAAACCCAAAAACCTCTTAGATAACAAAAACATTTACACTTGAAGGCCCAATTTGAAATACTTGCTTTTAATGAAATATATACTCTTGAAAAATTATTAACTAATTAAAAGAATAAAAATTCTAAAGTCTAAAATCACTTCCTCTCAAACTTAAAATTATGAAACAACATTATTTATCCAATTCTTTTCTCAAAATACTTGAGTCAAGGCTCCACTTGGTTTCTTGGGTCTCAAGGAACCCATTTTACCTCATTTGTTTCACAGCCTTAAAAATCTCAAAACAAGTCCAAATGCAATCAAACCTTTTCCTAATTTTTTTCCCTAAGCCTACAACATGTTCATACAACCATTATGATCAAGTTTGCAAAACAATTTTCCTTCCCTAACTCCTCTAGAGCTCGCGGCCATCATCGAAAAAAAAACAATAAGGAACAAATGCACAACTTCAAGTTTAGAAATCTATCAACCAATTCCCATGCCAATTTTCACAACCAACCACTAAATTACGCAAAACCAAAGCCTAACCACAACCAAACTTAATTTAACCCTCTTTCAAGAATAGGTTTTCATCAAAAATTTTACTTAATCAAAGTTCTAGTTCCAAAACTATAACTAAAACAACAACAACATCATCAAATAAGTTAAAAACACTAATTAATTTGCAAAATTCACAATAAGATCTCATCACCCCTCTTTCTCCCTTTGATTTGCGCCTAGGGTTCAAAGAATTTGGGAATCTGATGCTCATTTCTTCTATTGATCATGATCAAGCAACAATCAGGACATAAAAACAAGAATTGAAGAAAAGAAACTCATCTACACCTCCTATGTAGATCGTGGCCAAGGGGATGAATTTGGGGGGAAAAATTGGTTTTGTTCTCACCTACAAAGCTTGGAAGGAAGGGTTGAGTAGAAGAAGAAATTAGGAAAAAGCTTGGTTGAAGTTTGGAGAAGAAAGTGCATCAAAGAAGTAGATGAAGATGGGCCACCATGGATGAACTTGGAGCTTTCTCTCTCTAGGATGGAAAAGAAGAAACAAAATGAAAGTAGAGAGTGGGAGGGGGTTCGGCTGCAGCCCATTAAAAGGGAAGGAATAGAAAAAAAAAATTAACTTAGGTAAACACTTGGTTAAAAATAAACTTAAGATAAGCATAAAAAATTTTAACCACAAAAAGGTGACACCTAGCACTTTATGAGATGCTAATCCCATCAACTAGTCCAAACATCTAATCTCTCATCTCTCATGATTACCCCTTGTAGTACCCTAATTTTGTCCGGCCTTTTTAATTTTTATTTTATTATTTATTTTAATTAGTAGTAGTAATAATAAATATAAGTAATATTTTAGGTTTTATAATAAAGGAGATTAAAAAAGAGAAGAAAAGAATGGATAAAAAAAACGGGATTTTTTATTTGAATAGGGGTGTGTAAAACATAAAATTAGATGGTGCAAATAGTAATAAACAAAGCTGGATCCAGCCCAGCAGGCAAACAGTCCAACAACACACCCCTCCTTTGTTTTTACTTCTAGCACCCCTCCTTTTATTTTTTTCATCCACCTGCGCCCCTTGCTTCCCCTTTACTTGCGCGTACCCCGTTTCTTTTTTTTCGCACACCCCCAGCCATACACATCCACGCAGCGTCCCAGCGGCCCAAATCCAGCCCAATACTCATTTCCTAACCCTAATTCCCTCATAACATCAAAACCTTAATCTCATTCCCTCTTCCTCTTCATCAGCCGCACTCATCATCTCCTTCCCCTTCTATCTCTTCCACTTTTCCTTCATTTTCTCCCCTCATCTCTTCTTCCTCCACAACCCACGCCTCACTCTCTCTCTAACCCTAGCCTCCATCATCTCTCCTTTCCTTCATACCCTAGCCGCGACCTCACCCTAATTTTTCTCCCCAAATTTCTCCATTCCTTCTCTTTATCTTCTTCTCCTTTCAAACACCAAACCCTAATCCCCATCAACCATACCGCGGCTATAATCACTTTCTCTCTTCTTCATCTTATCTTATCAAGAACCCTGAAATCTAGAAAACGCTTTGAAGCTCTCTCCTTCATCAACCAAGCCGCGTCCATCCTATCTCCCCCTATTTTCGCACCTCAACACGACCAACATCCAAAGCCCCAACCTGGACGTGATCTTTTTCCCCTCAATCTCGGCCTTATCCTAAACACTATTCTTCTTCTTAAGTTTCATTTTCAAATTCGAAGACAAAACAAAGGATGGGATCCGAATCGGCCTCATAAAAAGGGAGTGTTTTGTTCCTTTCAGAATCTCTTGCTCTTATCTATTTTATGAACTCATATTTTTGTTTCGTTTTTTCAGGGATAAAGGTGAAGAGATAGAGTTTCAAACGGTGAAGAAGTTGAGACCAAGAAGCTATAAATACTCCATCCTTCTGAAGGCAGAGGGACAGGCAGAGAGAGTGAGAGCAAAAGGTCTCCAAGGAAGCTGAAGCAAGGCGTGAGAGAAAGTTCTAATTTTTTTTCTTAAACACTATTAGGATTTTACGGTTCTAAATTTACCTTTTCTCTTTTCCTGGATCAAAGTTGTGAAGTTCAGGTTCTTGTTCCTTTTTTCTTCTCTTCTTCCTCTTCTCTGTAAACATTCAGTATCTGATGTGTACTTTTTTTTAATTGAACTTTTGTTGCAATTATTCGTGATTACTGTTGTTACTGAGATTGTAGTTGTTATTACTGATTATTGTTGTTGCTGTTGTTGTTATGGTCGTGTAGCTGCTGCTGTTGTTGTTGTGGTTGTTGTTGGATCCTGGAACAAGATTAGGGTTAGGGTTTGGCCTTCCAATGGGGCCAAACCCTAAATAGGGGTCAATTTGCAAATATATAATTAATAGGGACTAAACTATAAATATATTATAAAGAAAGACTGAACTGTAAATGTATGATAAAAGGGGTCTGAAAACAAATAAATTAAAAAAAAAATCTTCCTTTCTTTAATTTTCTGTTTATACGCGTTTTAGGTTTTGGTCTTCCAACGGGGCCAAACTTTAAATAGGGACTAATTTGCAATTACCATATTAATGAGGGACTTCAAAGTAAAATAGAAAGTGTTTTTTGAATTTTGTTTCCTTATCTAAGTATTTTTTTTCCAAATAAATAAATTAATAACTTGTGGAAGTGATTCTTAAGTTCAGTTTGTATTTCTGTCTTATTAAAAGGAGATGAAATAATAATAAATACAATAAAAAGGTTTTCTTTTTTTTATAATTTTTGTTGGTTCTTTTTTTTCTTATTATTTAATAAATTTGATAAAGGGAATTAATTTTCTTAAAAGGCAAACAATTTTTTATAAACAATTAATGGGTACCATTTTTTTAAATGGGCGCGTATGGGTGCTAATCCTTCCTTGCGCGTAACCAACTCCCGAACCCGAATCTGGTTCAAAGACCTTCTTTTTTTCAAAAATATTCAAAATTAGGTTTTCCAATGTTTCCTATAAAAATAAAATATTGGTGGCGGCTCCATTAAAAATTTTAAGGGTGGTTGTCACACCTATAATTCTAGAGTCTAAGGGTTGTCAAAACACGGCGTAGAATAACCGCATTACTGATTAATTACCCACCGATAAAATCGCGAAAATTAATTTAGCGAGAAATTAATTCACCGCGTGATATTATTTTATTATAATTAATAAAAACACTATCAAACACTTAAAAATAATCACGACAAGTTACGATTCGATTTTCATCGAAATCGAGGTTCATTTAAAATTTTATCTGCGGCAAAACTGCCCGGCGATTCGAAACGCGACGAAACTTCGTTAGAATTTTTCGACGATATTCGAACCATAAATTAATATAAAATATTAACTCTCAATTATAATTTGATCTTGATTTAATTAATTCACTTACTTAGCAAACAAGAAAATGCTTATTATAGCATAAATACGACCAAAAATACACTATAATAACGCTAAATAACGACTCGTAAAAATACGGGTGTTACAGTTGCCACAAACGTGGACTTTTCACAATCATTATCACAATTTATTAAGCAAGATACAAAATAAATTACAATGGCAACTAAAAAACAACAACCTCGTATTTAATCATTTAAGTGAACACGTAGGAACAACAACAATAACAAATCCACCACAACATGTACTTGGGGCATATTCATAAAATTAAAATATGTAGAAAAACCGCACTTTTCACAACATCAATCCATACATAGAAACAGAAACAACAAATCTTCGCAACTGTAATTTTTTGCATAAAAACAGAAAACAGCAACAATAGAAAACACTGCAGAAACAGCCATTTTTGCAGGCAAAAAAATTCTGCATAAAATAGAAACAGCAAAAATAGAAAATATTGCAGAAAATAACAAATTTTGCAGAAACAGCAAAACAAAAACAGCAGCCCAGTGAAAATGCTATAGACATAGAGTTTTCACAGAAATAGCAACCAAAAAAAACGAAAATCTGCCCAATAAAATTCTGCATAACAGTAGAAATGAGACAGCAAGAAAACAATTTATATTTCACAAAGAAAAACTACCATTTAAATACAAATGAAGTAAAATAAATTATTCTAAAATTTTCAACTAATATTAGCTTTTAAAAACTGCATCTATCTTAATTATTTACATAATTTCAAAGCATAATTCATTGATTCGAACACTACTAATCATTTCTAGAATTAACGATATATGAATTTTAAAAAAACCGACAACACGACAACACCTTAAACGTTAAAACATAATTTTTCTAGCAATCATACAGCCCTTAAACAACCTTTTAATCATTCAATCATTTAAAAAAAACAGCAAGCAATATATATATATATATATAATTAAATGATGGGTCTTCAGCAAGACTTGGGCCAGTATGGCTGAAGCAAACAGTGACCAAGATCTACCATCTTTGGATCTCATGATCCAAAACCAAAAAACCCAAATTGTCCAAGCTAATCCAAAACCAATTCAATTTAAATCACAAGATTTCCAAAACTCAATACATTCCAAAACCCAGATTCTATCCAGCTTATAAGATTAGAACCTGAATACTGGGATGAAAACCCAAACAAAATTCCATCCAAAATATTTCCTCCCGGATTCCAATTTATTCCTATGGTTCAAAATAAAACACAATTATTTTTTGAAAAAATTCTCGTGGATTCTGACTCGGTAGCCATTAAACACTACAAAGATCCTAGAGATGAATCAATTACCACCCATTCTACCCTTCAAATCCTGAATGTTCTTACACCATCAGCTTGGGGACAGAATCCCAATAAACCCAAAAAATTTTCAGATTTTTATGATCCAATTGGTTACACCTACTGGGATTATGTCAAGGCCTGGGATTTTATGATTCTAGGTTTACAAAATAAGTCATTCAAGCATTCCTGGTTAATCTACTTTAAAACAGGAAACAAGTACTCTTTTCCAAACTGGTTCCTCCAATGGTGGGATTTCTTTGGACCAATACCTGATATTCTTCATCAATATCACATTATATATATTTTGATTTCTTCATCATCTTGTTGAATTTTGTATTTTTGTTCAACCGTTTAAAATTCCAGTTTTATTTTCTCATGTTCTAGAGAGAGGTTAGTGAGAGTTACTCTGCCCTTTTCTCTGCTCTTCAATCTTTTGTACTTTCAATCTTTCAATCAAAGTTTCAAGTTTCAATTTCTTTTCCCGTCTTTTATTTTCCAGTTCATTCATGCATATTTAGTTTCCGTCATTTACTTTCAGTCTTTACTTTTCTGCAAGAAAGAGTGCGCCTACCCTTGGCTCATGCATTTTAATTTCTGTCTTTAAGTTTCCTGCACTTTATTTTCTGCTCATGGCCGCCTATATGGACGGATAACTGCTTGCATACATTTGCATTATTTAAGTTTCAGTTCTTCTTTTACTTTCAGTTCTTTTCCATTTCTGGGGTTTGTTCCCCATTTTAAGTTTATGCTGAGTCCGTCTCAGTCCTACTTCTCTCTTTAGTTCCTTTCAGCTCTTTTTAATCTGCTTCCGACCCCCTCTTGGTATCAGAGCCATTAGCAGTACTGAGTTGTTCAGAGGTTTTTTCAAAATACTTAGTGGGAATTAACCCTTCTAAGATACAATTTGAGTCAGCTCCGGTATCAAATAGAGCTGTGGTTTTGAGAACAAATTCTCCAATAAGAATTTTAATGTTAATATAAATTTTTTGAATTTTAACATAGTTGATTATTCCTAAAAAATCATCAACTAAGTCAATTTGTAAAGGATTTTCCTTTTCTTGAAAATTGGAAAGCGAAGCTTGATTGGGCTTCCTCGAGAAGAAGACTTGGCGATATTTTGATCATCATTATCGGACTCAAACCAACTATTTTTCCAAAGGATCTAAGACTAATTGATGTTCAGATTGCTTTTGTTTCAATTCTTTGATTTCAAATTTTAGATTATTGATATCAAGTTAAAGGTCTTGGGTAGTAATGCTTAGCACTAGTTTTTTCAAGTCTCTTAAAAGTATCTTTGAGATTGAACTTATTAGTAACCAAAGGATTCTTGGAAGGTTTAGTCACTAAAGAAGATTTTAATTTTTCAAGATACTTCCTTTTTCTTGAGGGTCGTGATAGCATTAATGGCTTGAAAAGGAGATCTTGCTCTTTAGTTAAGACATTAACTTTGACTAGACGATTCACTTAAATCATCATCTTGAATTTGATTGATGTTTTCAGAGGATTGATCCAAAGATTCTTCAGTGGAATAATCTTCTTGGGAGGATTCAATTAATAAATTATTAATCTTATCCTCAATATCTTGGTCAAGGTTTAAGGCTTTTATTTTTCCCTCTAACCTACAATATCTACTAATGTGACCTGATTTGCCACATTTGTAACAAACAATTTTATTTTTGGTTGGGTATGAGAATTGTTTTTGTTGTATTTGTTTTTGAGAAATGTGTCATTAGAATTTGGTTTAGTTTTAACAAAACGCTTTTTCTTATAATATTGAGGTTTGGGAAGGCCATAATGGTGTTTTGGTTTGGGCTTGGGTCTAGGCTTTTTAGCACAGGGTAAGCCAAATTGTTCCTGAAAGTACCTAAGTCCCTGCAGTGCAGGCCTTCTCTTTTGCTAGTTCTTTGTTGCATTTTGTCATCTTGATAGATCTTGAGTGCGACCTTTTGGATTATGGCAATTAGTTGTCCATAACTTAATTGCTCATAGGGAATTTCTGAATTAGGGTTTTGGCTCCTAAGTTTTTCTCTAACTTTGTCGCCAAGGGATTTGGGAAGACCGGCTAAGAATTTTTCTTTCCAGAAAGCTTGTTGGCTGTCTTCTCTAGTGTAAACCCTGGTTAAGAAAGTATCTTTATACCATCTAAAATCTCCTAAAGATTTACACCTAAGATTGGATAATAGCTCTGCAGATCGATCTTTAATTAAGGAGGGATCTCCAATGAAATGTTGAGCTATTGTAAAGATTAAAGTATTGACGGCATCTGGGATAGTTACCTCATTTTCTAAAATTGGAATATTATCGTAATCTACTTTGATAGCACTAAGAATTGATTGTTTTTCATTTTCGGTGAGATAATTATCCCACCAACCTTTGAGTTGGCGCAGAAACTGCTACAAGAATTTCAACTATCATAGTTTCAGGACAATCATTTGAAGTTTCATATGCCGTAGCAACCATTGTCATATGTTGGAGGATTTTAGTTATGCCATACTCATTTTCACCATCTATGTTCCATTCATAGGCGTTGTTGGCACTAAAGCTCTTAAAATTGGACTCTTTTCCCTCTTCTAAGAGGAGATCGGGAAGCGATGGCTCTAGGATAGTAAAGTTTGGTTGGTTTTCTCCAATTGAGTTTGGGACCGATTATAAGCTGGGTTGATGTTAATCTTTTGGTCATCATTGGAATTGCTTTCTTGAGAACCAATAGATGGAGATTGTCTTATCATATTGATGACTTTAGTGGATGAAGTTATAGAGGGTGGAGTTTTAGGTGATTCAGAATAACTAACTTGTAAAGATTTAGTTCTTTGATTGATCTTGGTAAGAAGCTCATCACTGGCTTCTTCAATTTCCTTCTTGATTTGTTTCCTAGGATTGGAAGCTTGTAAGTTTTTCTTGAGTTGTTTTGAAATCCTATAAGGATTAAACAAAGGTTTTTCTATTTGGTTGGAAGATGATGGCTTATCATCTTTAGAGGAGTCTAGAGGGCTTTACCTTACATTTCTCTTTTCCTTTGATTTCTCCTAAGATTTCTCCTAAAGTTTGGAGATACTTATTGGTATA
This sequence comes from Calophaca sinica, assembly GCA_037113605.1. NCBI lineage: Eukaryota > Viridiplantae > Streptophyta > Magnoliopsida > Fabales > Fabaceae > Calophaca > Calophaca sinica. The sequence continues at coordinate 46,379,340 of CM073734.1, forward strand.
ATTGGATTGTTCCATGAGATCTTTGATATCTCTGGCATAAACAGGACCTTCATCATTTCTGGTTTTAAAAGGAGAGGCCATACCAGGGTTATTTTGATCTTTACTTTTAAGAGCAAAAGTTCCTTTAGGAGGAAGATCAGAATGGACTACTTGTCCTTCTTTTAAATGCCATGCGGTAATGACATCTAAGGTTTTACTACCTATCAATCGGTTTTTGAAAGGGTATTTGATTTTCTTCTTAATAGCATAGGCATTGAACCAATCGAAGAAAGGGACGTTGAATTGGACTTGTTCTAGGAAAAAATAAAATTTTTCTTGAATTTCCTTTCTTTTGGTTCCTTGATAATGCTTGAAGAACCATTTTCTATGATGAGACCACTCTTCAGATTTCATCTCTTTTCTAAGAGCTTCTTTATCAATAACAAACTCAGATGATATTGCATTAATATCATAAGGTTCATTAAGGGAGGAGTAGGTTGGAGATTGGATGGTTCTTTGGTCTTCTTCATCCTTTTGGTATGAAGTTCTTACAGGGGTTGTGGTTTCAAACCCTTGTAAATGAATTGTTGATCCCTCATGGGAAGGTTCAGATTAATTTATATGGATTGATCTAGGAATAGATCTAAAGGTGAAAGAGATCTCCTAGACTGGCCGATTGGAAATCATTAGCAGAACTAACAGATCTAGAAAGAGAGAAAGAATTTCTCCTATCGAAGACTAAGTCTACTTGACCTGTTTGATGTTGGATTAAATCTTGAAATTCTGGGGTTATCCTGGGTAAGGCTGGAGTTGCCTTTTCTAAGACCCATTTGTCTGGGAGTGTGATATCACTCCACTGAATAGTCTTGGGTACAATAATATTGGCCTTACTATTGTCGGTCAGAAACAAAGTTGTTTCTCCGTGTTTGTCACAATTGGTTTTAAGGAAATTGGACCTAATAGAGTTCATAACCTTATATTGAATTTTATAGATCAGGGTAATGAGTATAGATCCTTCCTTCATATCATACCCATGAAGTTTGACATTTAAATACAAAACATCAAGAATATTTTTATCATCCAGACTAACAGTTAAATCTGGGAAGCAATTGAAGAATATTGGACCATGACTTAGGCTAGATTCAACAGTACCTAAGAGAGAGTCTTGAAAACGATTATGTCTTTTATCCCTTAAACAGAAAAGAACTGCAACATCTAGAGATTCTCTAGTAAGGGGTTTCATTCCAACTTGTACACTTCCTATGTGTAAATAATTGTAATTTTTGGCTTGGTGTTCTTTAATGCTTTTATCAGAAAGCAAATGGATTTCTTCATCATCTTGTTGAATTTTGTATTTTTGTTCAACCGTTTTAATAACATAATCAGATTGTTTATGCCAAAAACTACCTTTTGTTTTGTAAAGATCTTCATCTTTAATTTTAGGAATATCCCAATTGTCTAAATCTTGATTGATATCTTCAAAGCAATTTCTTCTTTGAAGACTTTTGTGGAAAAATTGTGAGATTGATAATCAGAAAGAGAGGAGGATGAAGGTTGAGAAGACTTGAAAGAAAAGCGAGAAGAAAGTGAACGCAACATGGTAAAATAAATAAACGAGTTTGCAAAGATAAACAAGTCTTCCTCACCCGTAAGTATCGTCACCATCACTTGGTTTGTTAGAAATATAAATATTAACCTTGAATTAATAATTATTCTCTAAATTACTCATATAGGTTTAATCATACATATTTGTACCAGATCAGACAAAAGCTACCTCAATAATCTTCTTCTTCAAAATAAGGACTTATTAAATTCTTTTAGATCTAATTTCAAAGTCATCTCAAACATATTGTTCAAAAACCAAGGACAGTTACCATTATTTAGGTGCATCAAAAGCCACTCAAAAAATACTTATTTTTCACCAAGATCTAGTAAAACCCTTTCAGATCTACAAAGCACTGTACAGTAATTAGGCCTATCTACCCTATCCGTCGGGACTTACCGCCTTGCGTCGTACAGTCTTACATAGATCTGAAAGATTCCTTTTTTGTCAGCTTGGTAAAAGATAATATTATCATGAGCACTACCTACAGATCATAAATAATTTTAATTCCTTTTAATAATAATTTAATAAACAATTTTTTAGTTTAGAACAATAAATGAGTACTTAACCATAGATCCAGAAGAGATAATTTTCCTTTTATAAAACAATAAAAACAAATATTCATTTCAGAAGAATATTATGAGTACTACCAGCAGATCTGTACTTTAGTGTGATTATACGTAACCAGTAACTCAGATAAATAATACATGATTCAAGATCAATATCACATTCCTACTTCCCCATCAGGCTCTGATACCAAGATCAATATCACATTAAACGGTCCCTTTCTTTGATTGGTTCAATGCCTATGCTATTAAGAAGAAAATCAAATACCCTTTCAAAAACCAATTGATAGGTAGTAAAACCTTAGATGTCATTACCGCAGTGCTTTGTAGATCTGAAAGGGTTTTACTAGACCTTGGTGAAAAATAAGTATTTTTTGAGTGGCTTTTGACAGACCTAAATAATGGTAACTGTCCTTGGTTTTTGAACAATATGTTTGAGATGACTTTGAAATTAGATCTAAAAGAATTTAATAAGTACTTATTTTTCACCAAGGTCTAGTAAAACCCTTTCAGATCTACAAAGCACTGCACAGTAATTAGGCCTATCTGCCCTATCCGTCGGGACTTACCGCCTTGCGTCGTACAGTCTTACATAGATCTGAAAGATTCCTTTTTTGTCAGCTTGGTAAAAGATAATATTATCATGAGCACTACCTACAGATCATAAATAATTTTAATTCCTTTTAATAATAATTTAATAAACAATTTTTTATTTTAGAACAATAAATGAGTACTTAACCATAGATACCAAGAGGGGGTCGGAAGCAGATTAAAAAGAGCTGAAAGGAACTAAAGAGAGAAGTAGGACTGAGACGGACTCAAAGATAAACTTAAAATGGGGAACAAACCCCAGAAATGGAAAAGAATGAAAGTAAAAGAAGAACTGAAACTTAAATAATGCAAATGTATGCAAGCGATTATCCGTCCATATAAGCGACCATGAGCGAGAAAATAAAGTGCGAGAAACTTAAAGACAGAAATTAAAATGCATGAGCCAAGGGTAGCGCACTCTTTCTTGCGAGAAAAGTAAAGACTAAAGTAAATAGCGGAAACTAAATATGCATGAATGAACTGGAAAATAAAAGACGGGAAAAGAAATTGAAACTTGAAACTTTGATTGAAAGATTGAAAGTACAAAAGATTGAAGAAGCGAGAGAAAAGAGCGAGTAACTCTCACTAACCTCTCTCTAGAACATGAGAAAATAAAACTGGAATTTTAAACGGTGCCTAACAATGAAACCTAAGCACCCTATTTATAGAAAAATAAAAAACACTATTAACTACAGTAAACGCGTTTTACTATTCAAACAGTAAACGCGTTTTACTATTTAAACAGTAAATTGCTACGATGTAGTCGGATAATTATTTTTACGCGGTTTCTTTGTTCACCACAAGAATCAGCCGACATTTTTTTTTTGTTTTGTTTACAAAGCTTGGACAGATTTCAAACTTTGATCGTTAGTCTATTGTTTGGTAGCTGGATTGACGGGAAGATTGCTTCTAAAATAGTATGTTGCCATTTTTTATGGCTCCATCCTGTTTTGGAGATTGTGAAGTTCGACGTCATCGAAGTCATTTTCTTCCACTGAGTCGTCTTCAAAATATTCTTGATATTTGATATCTTCAAATAATGAAGAATAGGTATTTGGAAAAGGCATAGTCATCTCTGTCGGAAAACATTGACTAAATGCCCATAACTTGTAAATCGGAGATTCTCCTATAAGCTTCAGATTAGTCCATCCTATGGGTGGGAGAAACTCTTTTTCAATTAATTCTTTTCTTAACCAAAAGAATTAATAAATGCTCTGCTTTGTCTTGTGCCAATTGAGATGTGGAATAAAGAGGCGATACTAGCAATAAAATGATGATTTGCTTGTATTGGGAAAAGACCATTGTTGGATGGAAGTGACGACTTAACATTGAAAGTAACCCTTCCAGCTCTTTGGATGATTGTTGATGTAAACAAATAGAGTTTTTCTGGACCACACACTAGATGATCAGAATCGTTGGTCCAAAACTGATCTACCATTCCTAAATCTAACCAAGTCCATATTGTATAAACTTTTTTCTGATATTGAATTGGGGAATAAGATGGAAGACTGATTCTGGCTTTTAGAATTCCGGTAAAGGCATGTTGTCTTTCTTCACCATCTTCTGGTTGATTGGAAGGGAGTTTGACATGTCCCATGGGTTGGCAAACATAGATTCCTTGGGCCTGAGTATTTCCTTCAAAAATATCCCAAAGACAATTTTGGGCATCAATAAAATCTTGGAAAATTGAGTCGTGTATCTTTTACGGATTAAAAAGTTAACTTCAAAATCCACATGATTTGTTAATTGTCGATGATTAAAGAAGTGCAGTAGGATGAACTTCTTCTTCAGGTCTTCATGATTGTTGCAAAAATTCCTCAATTTGTTGAAGTCTTCAATGAAAATTGAATATTTTTATTTAAACACTCATTCTCTCTGGTCGTTGTTTGATTGATGGTTTCAAGTTTTTGAATTCTCTCGAAACTCTTATCACTCAAATGATTCACATATTTTGAAGAGTTTATATTTTCCTCAGGAGGGTAAATGACCTTATCCTTGAGTTTGAGATTTTGAAAATTCTTTTGTTGAAATTGAGGATCAATAAAGAAATTAGATCCAACCTTTTGTATCAAATGATTTAAAGCATGATTATAATTGTAAAAACCTTTGAAAATAGGGTTTTCAAAATTTGTAATTTGCCTTTTTATATCATCAAAATTATGATATAAACCAGGGCTTGGACCTTTAGTCAAAGCGTAGCAAGAAAATGCTTTTCCTAAAGGTTTTTGCTTAATTTTTGAAAAGTAAACTGCAAGAGAGTTTAGGTATCGAGTTTCCCTTCTGTATCTCTAGACAACCAAAGGTTATCTAAAATACATTTTTGGATCTGGTCAAGATTTATTCCTTTGGGAGGAATAAAACCTTTATTAGAATCTGTTGGAAGTATTAGAAGTTCATATCTTCCAAACTTCATTTTTGAATTGAGAACCTGCAAACCAACAGTCAAATCTTTTTTTGCTGGGTTAGTATTACTGATAGGATTGATATCAAAATTTTTGATAATGGGAGTTTTCAAAAATTTGAAAATAACAGATTGTCCCATGTGCTGGGTAATAATCCCATCCTCAGTGGTTTGATATGGGAAAAGTGATCTGATGAACGGTGTTCCCAAGATTACTTTATTATTTAAATTTTTAACCAGTAAGAAAGAGGTTTCAATCTTAAGATTAAAGTATTATTTTCTTTTTGATTTCTTTCTAGATCTGTTAGTTCTGCTAATGATTTCCAATCAGCCAGGTCTAGGAGATCTCTTTCAGCCTTTAGATCTATTCCTAGATCAATCCATATAAATCAATCTGAACCTTCCCATGAGGGATCAACAATTCATTTACAAGGGTTTGAAACCACAACCCCTGTAAGAACTTCATACCAAAAGGATGAAGAAGACCAAAGAACCATCCAATCTCCAACCTACTCCTCCCTTAATGAACCTTATGATATTAATGCAATATCATCTGAGTTTGTTATTAATAAAGAAGCTCTTAGAAAAGAGATGAAATCTGAAGAGTGGTCTCATCATAGAAAATGGTTCTTCAAGCATTATCAAGGAACCAAAAGAAAGGAAATTCAAGAAAAATTTTATTTTTTCCTAGAACAAGTCCAATTCAACGTCCCTTTCTTTGATTGGTTCAATGCCTATGCTATTAAGAAGAAAATCAAATACCCTTTCAAAAACCAATTGATAGGTAGTAAAACCTTAGATGTCATTACCGCAGTGCTTTGTAGATCTGAAAGGGTTTTACTAGACCTTGGTGAAAAATAAGTATTTTTTGAGTGGCTTTTGACAGACCTAAATAATGGTAACTGTCCTTGGTTTTTGAACAATATGTTTGAGATGACTTTGAAATTAGATCTAAAAGAATTTAATAAGTACTTATTTTTCACCAAGGTCTAGTAAAACCCTTTCAGATCTACAAAGCACTGCACAGTAATTAGGCCTATCTGCCCTATCCGTCGGGACTTACCGCCTTGCGTCGTACAGTCTTACATAGATCTGAAAGATTCCTTTTTTGTCAGCTTGGTAAAAGATAATATTATCATGAGCACTACCTACAGATCATAAATAATTTTAATTCCTTTTAATAATAATTTAATAAACAATTTTTTATTTTAGAACAATAAATGAGTACTTAACCATAGATACCAAGAGGGGGTCGGAAGCAGATTAAAAAGAGCTGAAAGGAACTAAAGAGAGAAGTAGGACTGAGACGGACTCAGCATAAACTTAAAATGGGGAACAAACCCCAGAAATGGAAAAGAACTGAAAGTAAAAGAAGAACTGAAACTTAAATAATGCAAATGTATGCAAGCAGTTATCCGTCCATATAGGCGGCCATGAGCAGAAAATAAAGTGCAGGAAACTTAAAGACAGAAATTAAAATGCATGAGCCAAGGGTAGGCGCACTCTTTCTTGCAGAAAAGTAAAGACTGAAAGTAAATGACGGAAACTAAATATGCATGAATGAACTGGAAAATAAAAGACGGGAAAAGAAATTGAAACTTGAAACTTTGATTGAAAGATTGAAAGTACAAAAGATTGAAGAGCAGAGAAAAGGGCAGAGTAACTCTCACTAACCTCTCTCTAGAACATGAGAAAATAAAACTGGAATTTTAAACGGTGCCTAACAATGAAACCTAAGCACCCTATTTATAGAAAAATAAAAAACACTATTAACTACAGTAAACGCGTTTTACTATTCAAACAGTAAACGCGTTTTACTATTTAAACAGTAAATTGCTACAGTAACCGTCAGATAATTATTTTTTACGCGGTTTTACTGTTCAGCTACAGTAACCGTCAGACATTTTTTTTTTTTTTTTTTCCAAAGCTTGGACAGATTTCAAACTTTGATCGTTAGTCTATTGTTTGGTAGCTGGATTGACGGGAAGATTGCTTCTAAAATAGTATGTTGCCATTTTTTATGGCTCCATCCTGTTTTGGAGATTGTGAAGTTCGACGTCATCGAAGTCATTTTCTTCCACTGAGTCGTCTTCAAAATATTCTTGATATTTGATATCTTCAAATAATGAAGAATAGGTATTTGGAAAAGGCATAGTCATCTCTGTCGGAAAACATTGACTAAATGCCCATAACTTGTAAATCGGAGATTCTCCTATAAGCTTCAGATTAGTCCATCCTATGGGTGGGAGAAACTCTTTTTCAATTAATTCTTTTCTTTAACCAAAAAGAATTAATAAATGCTCTGCTATCTTGGCCAATTGAGATGTGGAATAAAGAGGCGTACTAGCAATAAAATGATGATTTGCTTGTATTGGGAAAAGACCATTGTTGGATGGAAGTAGCGACTTAACATTGAAAGTAACCCTTCCAGCTCTTTGGATGATTGTTGATGTAAACAAATAGAGTTTTTCTGGGCCACACACTAGATGATCGTAATCGTTGGTCCAAAGCGATCTACCATTCCTAAATCTAACCAAGTCCATATTGTATAAACTTTTACGATATTGAATTGGGGAATAAGATGGAAGACTGATTACGGCTTTTAGAATTCCGGTAAAGGCATGTTGTCTTTCTTCACCATCTTCTGGTTGATTGGAAGGAGTTTGACATGTCCTATGGGTTGTGCAAACATAGATTCCTTGGGCCTGAGTATTTCCTTCAAAAATATCCCAAAGACAATTTTGGGCATCAATAAAATCTTGGAAAATTGAGTCGTGTATCTTTTACGGATTAAAAAGTTAACTTCAAAATCCACATGATTTGTTAATTGTCTGATGATTAAAGAAGTCTGTAGGATGAACTTCTTCTTCAGGTCTTCATGATTGTTGCAAAAATTCCTCAATTTGTTGAAGTCTTCAATGAAAATTGAATATTTTTTATTTAAACACTCATTCTCTCTGGTCAGTGTTTGATTGATGGTTTCAAGTTTTTGAATTCTCTCGAAACTCTTATCACTCAAATGATTCACATATTTTGAAGAGTTTATATTTTCCTCAGGAGGGTAAATGACCTTATCCTTGAGTTTGAGATTTTGAAAATTCTTTTGTTGAAATTGAGGATCAATAAAGAAATTAGATCCAACCTTTTGTATCAAATGATTTAAAGCATGATTATAATTGTAAAAACCTTTGAAAATAGGGTTTTCAAAATTTGTAATTTGCCTTTTTATATCATCAAAATTATGATATAAACCAGGGCTTGGACCTTTAGTCAAAGCGTAGCAAGAAAATGCTTTTCCTAAAGGTTTTTGCTTAATTTTTGAAAAGTAAACTGCAAGAGAGTTTAGACTGTCGAGTTTACCTTCCGTATCTCTAGACAACCAAAGGTTATCTAAAATACATTTTTGGATCTGGTCAAGATTTATTCCTTTGGGAGGAATAAAACCTTTATTAGAATCTGTTGGAAGTATTAGAAGTTCATATCTTCCAAACTTCATTTTTGAATTGAGAACACAAACCAACAGTCAAATCTTTTTCTTTGGGTTAGTATTCTTGATAGGATTGATATCAAAATTTTTGATAATGGGAGTTTTCAAAATTTGAAAATAATGATTGTCCCATGTCTTTGGGTAATAATCCCATCCTCAGTGGTTTGATATGGGAAAAGTGATCTGATGAACGGTGTTCCCAAGATTACTTTATTATTTAAATTTTTAACCAGTAAGAAAGAGGTTTCAATCTTAAGACCCTGGTTCTCAATTGTAACAGAAGATAATTTGTAATTTATTTTTAACTTAGAGCCATTAGCAGTACTGAGTTGTTCAGAGGTTTTTTCAAAATACTTAGTGGGAATTAACCCTTCTAAGATACAATTTGAGTCAGCTCCGGTATCAAATAGAGCTGTGGTTTTGAGAACAAATTCTCCAATAAGAATTTTAATGTTAATATAAAATTTTTGAATTTTAACATAGTTGATTATTCCTAAAAAATCATCAACTAAGTCAATTTGTAAAGGATTTTCCTTTTCTTGAAAATTGGAAACAGAAGCTTCAGATTGGGCTTCCTCAGAAGAAGACTTGGCAGTATTTTGATCATCATTATCAGACTCAAACCAACTATTTTTCCAGTGATCTAAGACTAATTGATGTTCAGATTGCTTTTGTTTCAATTCTTTGATTTCAAATTTTAGATTATTGATATCAAGTTGAAGGTCTTGGGTAGTAATCGGCTTAGCACTAGTTTTTTCAAGTCTCTTAAAAGTATCTTTGAGATTGAACTTATTAGTGACCAAAGGATTCTTGGAAGGTTTAGTCACTAAAGAAGATTTTAATTTTTCAAGATACTTCCTTTTTCTTGAGGGTCGTGATAGCATTAATGGCTTGAAAAGGAGATCTTGCTCTTTAGTTAAGACATTAACCTGACTAGATGATTCACTTAAATCATCATCTTGAATTTGATTGATGTTTTCAGAGGATTGATCCAAAGATTCTTCAGTGGAATAATCTTCTTGGGAGGATTCAATTAATAAATTATTAATCTTATCCTCAATATCTTGGTCAAGGTTTAAGGCTTTTATTTTTCCCTCTAACCTACAATATCTACTAATGTGACCTGGTTTGCCACATTTGTAACAAATAATTTTATTTTTTGGTTGGGTATGAGAATTGTTTTTCTCGTAATTGTTCTTGACAAATGTGTCATTAGAATTTGGTTTTGTTTTAACAAAACGCTTTTTCTTATAATATTGAGGTTTGGGAAGGCCATAATGGTGTTTTGGTTTGGGCTTGGGTCTAGGCTTTTTAGCACAGGGTAAGCCAAATTGTTCATGAAAGTACCTAAGTCCCTACAGTGCAGGCCTTCTCTTTTGCTAGTTCTTTGTTGGATTTTATCATCTTGACAGATCTTGAGTGCGACCTTTTGGATTATGGCAATTAGTTGACCATAACTTAATTGCTCATAGGGAATTTCTGAATTAGGGTTTTGGCTCCTAAGTTTTTCTCTAACTTTGTCGCCAAGGGATTTTGGAAGACCAGCTAAGAATTTTTCTTTCCAGAAAGCTTGTTGGCTGTCTTCTCTAGTGTAAACCCTGGTTAAGAAAGTATCTTTATACCATCTAAAATCTCCTAAAGATTTACACCTAAGATTGGATAATAGCTCTGCAGATCGATCTTTAATTAAGGAGGGATCTCCAATGAAATGTTGAGCTATTGTAAAGATTAAAGTATTGACAGCATCTGGGATAGTTACTTCATTTTCTAAAATTGGAATATTATCGAATCTACTTTGATAGCACTAAGAATTGATTGTTTTTCATTTTCAGTGAGATAATTATCCCACCAACCTTTGAGTTGGCGAGGAAACCTGCTACAAGAATTTCAACTATCATAGTTTACGGACAATCATTTGAAGTTTCATATGCCGTAGCAACCATTGTCATATGTTGGAGGATTTTAGTTATGCCATACTCATTTTCACCATCTATGTTCCATTCATAGACGTTGTTGGCACTAAAGCTCTTAAAATTGGACTCTTTTCCCTCTTCTAAGAGGAGATCAGGAGCAGTGGCTCTAGGATAGTAAAGTTTGGTTGGTTTTCTCCAATTGAGTTTGGGACCAGTTATAACTGGGTTGATGTTAATCTTTTGGTCATCATTGGAATTGCTTTCTTCAGAACCAATAGATGGAGATTGTCTTATCATATTGACACGTTTAGTGGATGAAGATATAGAGGGTGGAGGTGTAGGTGATTCAGGGAATAACTAACTTGTAAAGATTTAGGCTGATTGATCTTGGTAAGAAGCTCATCAATCTTCTTCTATTTCCTTCTTGATTTGTTTCCTAGGATTGGAAGCTTGTAAGTTTTTCTTGAGTTGTTTTGAAATCCTATAAGGATTAAACAAAGGTTTTTCTATTTGGTTGGAAGATGATGGCTTATCATCTTTAGAGGAGTCTAGAGGGGCTTTACCCTTCTGTTTCTCTTTTCCTTTGATTTCTCCTAAGATTTCTCCTAAAGTTTGGAGATACTTATTGGTATAATTGGATTGTTCCATGAGATCTTTGATATCTCTGGCATAAACAGGACCTTCATCATTTATGGTTTTAAAAGGAGAGGCCATACCAGGGTTATTTTGATCTTTACTTTTAAGAGCAAAAGTTCCTTTAGGAGGAAGATCAGAATGGACTACTTGTCCTTCTTTTAAATGCCATGCGGTAATGACATCTAAGGTTTTACTACCTATCAATTGGTTTTTGAAAGGGTATTTGATTTTCTTCTTAATAGCATAGGCATTGAACCAATCAAAGAAAGGGACGTTGAATTGGACTTGTTCTAGGAAAAAATGAAAATATTCTTGAATTTCCTTTCTTTTGGTTCCTTGATAATGCTTGAAGAACCATTTTCTATGATGAGACCACTCTTCAGATTTCATCTCTTTTCTAAGAGCTTCTTTATTAATAACAAACTCAGATGATATTGCATTAATATCATAAGGTTCATTAAGGGAGGAGTAGGTTGGAGATTGGATGGTTCTTTGGTCTTCTTCATCCTTTTGGTATGAAGTTCTTACAGGGGTTGTGGTTTCAAACCCTTGTAAATGAATTGTTGATCCCTCATGGGAAGGTTCAGATTGATTTATATGGATTGATCTAGGAATAGATCTAAAGGTGAAAGAGATCTCCTAGACTGGTGATTGGAAATCATTAGCGTAACTAACAGATCTAGAAAGAGAAAGAATTTCTCCTATCGAAGACTAAGTCTACTTGACCTGTTTGATGTTGGATTAAATCTTGAAATTCTGGGGTTATCCTGGGTAAGGCTGGAGTTGCCTTTTCTAAGACCCAATTGTCTGGGAGGGGGATATCACTCCACCGGATAGGCTTGGGTACAATAATATTGGCCTTACTATTGTCGGTCAGAAACAAAGTTGTTTCTCCATTGTTGTCACAACTGGTTTTAAGGAAATTGGACCTAATTGAGTTCATAGCCTTATATTTAATTTTATAGATCAAGGTAATGGGTATAGATCCTTCCTTCATATCATACCCATGAAGTTTGACATTTAAATACAAAACATCAAGAATATTTTTATCATCCGGACTATGATTAAATCTGGGAAGCAATTGAAGAATATTGGACCATGACTTAGGCTAGATTCAACGATTACCTAAGAGAGAGTCTTGAAAACGATTATGTCTTTTATCCCTTAAACAGAAAAGAAGCGCAACATCTAGAGATTTTCTAGTAAGGGTTTCATTCCAACTTGTACACTTCCTATGTGTAAATAATTGTAATTTTGGCTTGGTGTTCTTTAATGCTTTTATCGTAAAGCAAATGGATTTCTTCATCATCTTGTTGAATTTTGTATTTTTGTTCAACCGTTTTAATAACATAATCAGATTGTTTATGCCAAAAACTACCTTTTGTTTTGTAAAGATCTTCATCTTTAATTTTAGGAATATCCCAATTGTCTAAATCTTGATTGAGATCTTCAAAGCGAATTTCTTCTTTGAAGACTTTTTGGAAAAATTGTGAGATTGATAATCGAAGAGAGGAGGATGAAGGTTGAGAAGACTTGAAAGAAAAGCGAGAAGAAAGTGAACGCAACATGGTAAAATAAATAAACGAGTTTGCAAAGATAAACAAGTCTTCCTCACCCGTAAGTATCGTCACCATCACTTGGTTTGTTAGAAATATAAATATTAACCTTGAATTAATAATTATTCTCTAAATTACTCATATAGGTTTAATCATACATATTTGTACCAGATCAGACAAAAGCTACCTCAATAATCTTCTTCTTCAAAATAAGGACTTATTAAATTCTTTTAGATCTAATTTCAAAGTCATCTCAAACATATTGTTCAAAAACCAAGGACAATTACCATTATTTAGATCTGTCAAAAGCCACTCAAAAAATACTTATTTTTCACCAAGGTCTAGTAAAACCCTTTCAGATCTACAAAGCACTGCACAGTAATTAGGCCTATCTGCCCTATCCGTCGGGACTTACCGCCTTGTGTCGTACAGTCTTACATAGATCTGAAAGATTCCTTTTTTGTCAGCTTGGTAAAAGATAATATTATCATGAGCACTACCTACAGATCATAAATAATTTTAATTCCTTTTAATAATAATTTAATAAACAATTTTTTATTTTAGAACAATAAATGAGTACTTAACCATAGATCCAGAAGAGATAATTTTCCTTTTATAAAACAATAAAAACAAATATTCATTTCAGAAGAATATTATGAGTACTACCAGCAGATCTGTACTTTAGTGTGATTATACGTAACCAGTAACTCAGATAAATAATACATGATTCAAGATCAATATCACATTCCTACTTCCCCATCAGGCTCTGATACTTCCCCATCAGGATATATATAATTGATTGGTTTTGCCTATTCTTCAATCGTTTATCAAACAATGCGGTTCAACGACAACCCCTTCACCTATTCCCTCAAATATCCCCAACCACAATAATCTCCCTCCTTACCTTATGGCCACGAAATCTTTCATCCAAAATAGAAATTAAGCATAATTATAAGGTAGAGAATCACATTATGATCACGTCACTTCAAACGGAGATGGATTCTGATGAGAAACAAGGGAGAACGATTAAAAACAGATTTTTAGGATTCAATAACGCAAAGTTTGGATCAAAACAGAAAAGGGAAAAAGTCTTACACGAATTTCCCTCTTAAAAATAGAAGAAAACGTTATTAGAATGTTGGGATTCCTTCTCCCGTTGCAGTTCTTCAAACGAGAATGAATTCTGACGAGAATGGACAAAGAACGATAAAAAAACAATATATTGATCTTGAAAGGATAACTTGAAAATCAAAACAGAACGAAGTGGAGGGATACTTACTAATTTTCCTTCACCAAGATGTAACACCCCAAATTTCCTTAAGCTTGGTTGATATGCATGCATAAGCTTAGTATGGCTTAATGATGAATTTTAAGTGATTTTCTCATTGATTGTCAAAAATTAAATGTGTGAATATTGTGTTTAGTAATTTCTGCCCAGTGTGAATCGATTCCCAGGCCCTGTGAATCGATTCAGGGCTGTGAGTTTGCTGGGACTCGATCAGGCTTTCAGTGAATCGGAGAGTGAATCGATTCATAAAGGTTGATTCTCTGTGAATCGAAGCTTGAATCGATTCACGAAAATCAGTTCTCTGTGAATCGAATCTGGGAGCTGCAAGAATCGATTCATCTACTTAAAACTGCGATTCCTGTCATTTTGCACTGAGTGAATCGATTCACCTATGTTGTGAATCGATTCACAGCTGCAGTATATTAGAAAAACCCAGCAGAAAAAGAACAGAACGTGATTTTTAGAGAGAGGGTTAGAGAGAGGATGCGAGAGAGAGAAGAGAAAGGGGATTAAACACCTAGGGTTCATATTTCTAAGGGAAAAACATGGATTCATGCTAGATTCTCCATCAATCTTGGCTTGAATCCAAGTTGGGGAGTATTTATTCTTGGTTTGGGAAGTTGAAGCAAATCCCTAGAAGCCAAGCTTGAAGGAGAAGAAGAAGAACGTGAAGAAGGAAGAAGAAGGAGCTGAGCATCAACTTTTGAGCTTGAATCTTAGGAGTTGTGGTGAGTTCTTCCTTCTCTTAGGTGATGGGCACCCATAAGTCCCACATTAGGATTCCCTTGAAGAAAACCCTTAAACCCTATGTTAGGAAATTCCCCAAATCCCTCTTTTATGTATAGTTTTTAGTGTTAATAGCTATGCATGTATTATTGGGACTGATTGATGGGGGGTTAATGTTGTACCTAAAACCCCCTATAGACTGAGAAATTGTTGTTTTGACCATTAGGAGTTCCATGGAGCTCTAATGGAAGAGAGTCTTGTCTTGATGTGTTTTCCTTGATTAAGCATGATATATGTTTTCATTTAAATATGAAATGTATCTTTGACATGAATATATTTAGTTGCATGTGAGGATAGAGTAGCACCTAATTGTATTCTTACTTTTGAATAAGGCATGCATCTAAGGATATAGTGGTGAATTAAATTCCCTAAAAGACACTAAGATGCCTCATAAAAAGGGGTGATCGATATGGTTAGCCGTGTGGGACGCCCTCGGACAGTTAAGACGTCTAACCACCATATCGAAAGCGTATTTATGGGGTTATATGGATGTAAGCATATAACGCTACCCATGAATACGAGCCAAAGATGAATTAGAAATTCATAGCAAGAATATGCATTGCATAAATGTCTGATATTAAACCTTGACTGATAGTAAATTGCATGAGTTGATGGTGAGGAGTCGGAGGGAGGATTCACTGAGATTATTATCTCACCCCACTCCTTTATTTAATTATCTTTACAGATGCACAGGTGTCAAAGGAGGACTGATAGCGGCTAGCTCTCGGGATGTTATTTATTTTGTAATAGTTTAAAGTAACACCGTAAATATGTAATTTCTAGAATTATGTATTGGGTTGTACTATCAGGAAACTTATGTATTTGAGTTTTAGTTTTTGTGGTTTCTAGACTTAATGTTGAACTTAAGTTGGAATTAATCTTGGGATTACTGTACCTAATGATAATTCTCCTATTTTCAAATTAATGAAAGTAAGGTGTTACATTATGGTATCAGAGCAGTTCGATTCTAATCGGACTGTAGGGGTTGCTAGTAATAGTTTCGTGAATTTCTTGAGTCTGCTGTTGTTTTCTACTTATTATGCTAAGAGATATTGAGCTTGATCAACTCAATGCTTGGTGCATTCTATGCAGATTTATGGCTTCAGGTTCTGGAAGGCATGGGAGGCCCAGAAGGAATGCTGCGATACCTCCGAATCCACCAGGGCAAGAGAATGCTTGGCTACAAGGGATATTGCAGGCTATTCAAAATCAGAGTATTGCAACCAACAATCTTGCGGCTCAGTTAGCCCAACAACAGCAGTACCAAGCTCAACCTCCCCCGCAAGAGGAGGAGTTAGACCAAAAATTTCTTAAGTTCCTCAAGACGAAGCCACCAACCTTCAATGGAAAAACAGAAGCCATGGCATCCCAACACTGGCTGGAAGCCGTGGAGAAGAGTTTTAAGGTTGTCCATTGTACCGAGGAGCAAAAGGTCGAGTTAGCTACTCATGTGCTCATAGAGGATGCTGAAAACTGGTGGAAAGGGGCTCGAGCTTATATGGTGGCTCAAGGGACACCGTTAACTTGGGTGAACTTTCAGAGGGTCTTCTTGGAGAAGTACTTTCCACAGACCGTGAAAGATATGATGGATAGAGAATTAGTCCAGCTTCAGCAAGGGAAATCTACGGTTTCAGAATATGTGAACAAGTTTGAGGAGTTAGTAAGGTACTCATCTGTTGCTCAATTTGCTCCGAATGATAATTGGAAAATCAAGCAGTTCAAGTGGGGGTGAGGCCGGACATCCGTAACAAAGATTTCACAAACCGACCACCGACTCGCCAAAGTAGTTCATCAGAGCTACGTGGCTGAAGCAAGCTTGAAGAGGATGTATGAGGATAGGCAAACTAGGTGGCAAGATAAGAACAAAAAGAAGGATGCGGATAAGAACGCTCAACACATGAGACCGAAAGGAAATCTTTTCAAGGGAAAGCAGGTTCAAACCTCCGAGTCTGATTATCATGCATGCTCGAACTGCGGAAAGGTGCATCAGGGAGAGTGTATGAAGGGCAAGAATGTTTGTTTTGTTTGTCACCAACCAGGGCACATGGCTAAGGAGTGCCCCCAATACACTAAGGGAAAAGGAGCCAAGTCTGGTGATCCTAACCAAGGGAGAGTCTTTACTCTTGACGCCAAGAAAGCAAAGGGAGCGGAAAATCTGATGGAAGGTACTTGTTTCTTTCAGGATGAACCTCTAGTTGTTTTATTTGATTCGGGAGCAACACATTCCTTTATCTCCTGTACATGTGTTCAAAGGCTAGGGTTGTGTCTTACCTCTTTACAATCCTCATTGCATGTGTATACACCCACCGAAGATAGCATTTCTACTTCCTTGATATGTGAGAATTGCCCTCTCCTAATTCAAGGGAGAATGTTTTTAGTAAGCCTTGTGTGTCTACCTCTCAAGGGAATGGACATTATCCTGGGTATGGATTGGCTTTCCGCCAATCAAGTTGTTTTGAACTGTTTTTGTAAAACGATTGAGTTTCCAAATGTGCATTCTAGTATTGAAGAGTCAAGTTATGTTACCCAGAGTAATGATCTTCTATTGAGTCGCTGTCTAGTGGAAGGTCTTGCAGGATATATGATCTTACTTTCTTCAACTGTAGAGGTTAGCCTAGATCTGGACACTATCCCTATAGTGAGCGAATTCTTAGATGTGTTTCCTAACGAGGTAGCGACCTTACCCCCTTTTGCAAGCTCATGCTTCCTCTTTCTTCCATTTGAATAAATAATGAGATAACATTATGAAAATAGTATTACGCTTTAAGTTTTCAAATTTTTCATGTGAAGTGTTGATATTGGTTCTTAAATTTATAATTTAGGTTTAATTGTATTTTTGTTCCCCCAACTTTTTCAATTAAACGATTTTGATCTCTCTATTTTATTTTTGATGATTTTGGTCTCCAATTTTCTCAATTTGGCAATTTTGGTCCCATACATTTTCATTACACTTTTGGTCCCACAAAGTCATGAATTTTTTGCACTTTTTATCCCCAAAAATCTTGAATTTTGGGAAAATGGGGTACCAAAAGTGCACAATCTATAATTTTTAGGAACGAAAGTGCAATTAAAAAAACATAGAGACCAAAATCACCGAATTAAGAAAGTTAGGACTAAAATCGCAAAAAAAAAAAAGACTAAAGTTGCCAAATTGATAAAGTTGAGAATCGAAAGTAGAATAATTTATTACCGATGAGATATAATGTTAATGATGAGAACTTAAGAGGGGCACACAAGAAGGATGAAGATTGAAGACCCATTGTTGGGTTAGGCCTAGGAGGGTCCATGACCAGGGACAGACATCAAAATCAGGGGGCAGAGACAACGTAAATACTAAAATTTTAGATTGAATTCTTGTCAGCTATCTATTATCGATATAATAATAGAAAAGGCGGTAAAAAGATAAAATAAGACTATTATATTTTTGTCACCTATCATTTTAAAGCGATAAATATGTCAATCTAAACAAAAATAAATAAAAATAAAAATTAAATTCATATAAAAAATTAATTTTCCCTGCTTTTAACTTTTTCTCTATCATCTTTCATTTTTTTTTCTCTTCTCTTTTCTACTATCAATATAAGAATAGAAAGGGCTAGTGAAAAGACAAAACTAGACTACTATATTTTTGCCATCTATCATTTTAAAGGGGTAAATATGTCAATCTAAATAAAAATAAATCAAAATAAAAATTAAATTCAGATAAAAAATTAATTTTTTTACCTATTTTTAACTTTTTCTCTCCCACGTTTCACTTTTTTCTCTCTCTTCTCTTTCTCTCACGTCACTCTCTCTTTCTTTTCTCACCGTCTGTCACCCTCACTTTCTCTTTTTTTGGATATATTTCTCTCTTTCTTTCATTCTTCAGTTCTATTTTTTATATTTTTATATTTTATCATTATAATTTTTTATTTATAAATAATTATTTTCGTTTAAAGCCTTAAATATAATTTTATCTTCTTTGATCGCGTATCAAAATTTATAAATATCTTTATTATATATTATTTATAAATGATTATTTTACTTTTGATTCTTAACGGGGGAAATATTACATACTCTCAGGATAAAACTATAAATGATTTTTTTTTTTGGGTCCAGACGGAGAAACATAAAATTTTATCGGTATAATTTCATCGTCTTTTAAAATATATCAAATTTTATAAATATCTTTATTATATATTATTTATAGATGATTATTTTACTTTTGACTCTTAACGGGGGGAAATATTACGTATTAATTTTAGACCTCTTATTCCAATGACAAATTGTATGTTGTCGGTATAATTATTTTTTATATCCTGTTTTTATGAATGCTATTATTTTTTATAATTGATTATTTTGCTTCTGAGTCCCGACAGGAGAAAATAACATGTTGTCGCTATAATTTCGTTATCTTTGACACATATCAATTTTTATAAATGTTTTTATTATTTATAAATGATTATTTAACTTTTAAGTCTCGATGGGGGAAACATTACATGTTGTCGGTATAATTTTATCGTCTTTGATACAGATCAATTTTATAAATGTTTAAGTTATTTATAAATGATTATATATCAATCTATCTAATCAGGAAAACCCTAACCATGTTTGTTTCATTTTAGCGATATATAGTACACAAGTCACACAATTACATAAATAATAATATTTGATACACATTTAATATTTCTTTCACATTCACTATAAAATTAGATAATTTTTAATACATTGAATCAAAAATATCATTTATTATAAACAATCACCGTCTTAAAAAATATTAATTGTAATAAACAACATGTGTCCCGTGTGAATGTATGAGTATGATACTAGTATTCATGAAAAACAAAAGATGAAAACATCGATTAAATCCAATCATTGTTGCCCAAGGACTTACCCTCATCCATATCATTCCATTTAAAGTTGTTATTTATTTTGCTATCCAGTAGCGTAATATTAATACTTCCTCAAATGGCATTTCTCACTCATCATTCTAACAGCAAATACAGGGAATAATAATATACAGTAGTGGCAAAAAAAAAGGCCCCCCCCCGGGAATAATGTACATATCTCCATTCCTGTCGGTGACAAGATTAAGGGCTAAGAAGGCTAAGGAAGCCTTAGAGAAAGAAGTTTCCAACATACTTGACTTCAAGACCAACCTTGACGAGGAAGTCAAAATAGTCCATTTCATTCATGAATTAGAAGAAGACTGGACTTGATCTTTTATGATGTTTATTAGGATTGTATTTGTCTTAGACAATTCAGATAACGGCGTTAAAACGGCGCTTCCATGATTAATGAACACATATTACTCCAATATCACTTTCCTGAGAAAACGCCATCTTAATGCTCTATATTCACATGTTTGCAGGTCTAATTATTCCGATAACATATGCACAAGCCAACATTATCTGAATTAATACATACAATTTTAAAAATTGTTCTTCTCTCTTTTTCCTTTCATTTCTCTCGTGCCAAGCCACTAAACAAGCATGTCATTTTTCACTCCTTTTTCTATCTTTTCATTTTCTTTTCTTTCACTTTCTTTAATAAACCAAACAAACCATTTGTGTTACGGAAAGGGTAAGTCATATAAAAGAAAAATGGCTAAATTATACATTTGGTCCTCTACGTTTATTTTAATTTTCAATTTAGTACTCTACGTTTTATTTCTTTCGTTTTGGTCCCTTACGTTACAAACGTTACAACAAGTTGGACCTTTCCGCCACTGGACGTTGTAGCATCGTTTAAGTGTCTGATGTGGCACGAACGTGCCAAACGTTTAGCTACGTGGCACTCACGTGATGCTTAAGTGTATAATAACAAAAAAAAAATCCAGCTCATTTTTTTTCATTCCCTTACTTTTTTTTCCCCTTCCCCACACAGAAATGCAGAAGAAGCAACGTAGAAGAAGCAAAACGCAGGAGAAGCAGAAGAAGCAAAACGCAGGAGAAGCAAGAAAAAAGCGCAGAAGACGCAGATCTGAGATGAAGAAGCAGAAGAACAAAACACAGAAGAAGCAAAAAAAACTGATGTGACTATCTTCTTCTTCCCCATCTCTCGGTTCTTTTTTTTTTCCTTCCAAAATCAAACAAAAAAAAAACGCAGATATGAGATCAATTGGAGATTTAAGGTAGAAGAGAATATCGTTTAATAGCTGCTAGTTAATCCTTCCCTCGATCAGAAGATTAATGGAGGAGAGGAATGGCGGGAAAAAAAACCCTAATTTTAATTTGGGGAAAACCCTCTTCTGTGTTTTTGCTTCTTGCTTCTTCTGTGTTTTTTTTTTTTGCTTCTTTTTTCGTTATTCTGCGTTTGGCTTCTTGCTTCTTCTGCGTTTTTGCTTCTTCTGCTTTTTTCAACCAAAGCTGCAATTTTTTTTCCTGGTTTTGGTTCTGCGTTTTTGCTTCTTCTGTGTGAGGAAGAAGAAGGAAAAAAAAGAGAAAGAAAGGGGAAAAAATAAGAGGGATTATTATTTATTTATTTATTTATTTATTTTTGTTCTTATACATGTGAGCGCCACGTGAGTGTCACGTAGGTAAATGTTTGCTATGCCCGTGCCACGTCAGACACTTAAACGGTGTTACAACGTCTAGTGACGGAAATGACCAACTTGTTGTAACGTTTGAAACGTAAGGGACTAAAACAAAAGAAATAAAACGTAGAAGAACAAATTGAAAACTAAAATAAATATCGAGGACCAAATGTATAATTTAACCAAGAAAAATCTTCTTTTTTTATGGTCAAAGTTAACACTATGTTTGGAACGGAGGGAAGGAAAGAATAATCTTTAGTGGGACCCACACCAAATCCCTTTTCAACCAAATCTTAAAGAAGGGCACAGGAGGCCATCACATTACAAGAATACCTTCCAAAACCACGGGGCATGAATTTGGTTTATTACTTGTGTGTGTGTGTTTTTTTTTCTTTCCTTTTTGTATAATTTGATTTCTTACATGTGATTTTGAAATTATAGGGTGTAAAATTTATTAATAAAATTATATTAAATATATAAAATGATATTAGAAAAATATATTAAATAAAATATAAAATTAATTTCTTAAGATTTTGAAATTATTTAATTTAAAAATTATCAATAAAAATATATTAAATATATAAATTAAGTTATTAAAAGAAATATGTTTAATAAAATATGTATTGACTAAGTGATTATTTATTTCCATTATTGAGAATATATTTTACACATTAATTCTGTTTATCATATTTTTTAACATATTTATTGTATATCAATAGATAAATTAAATATTTTTAATTTATCTTGACTTTTAATAAATATTTATTTTCTCTTTCTATATTTTATACTCCTTATGATATCTCATTTTTACTTTGGGATATTTATGTCATTTTATAAATATGATTCCTCTTTTCCTCTCCCTTTTTCCAACCATTTCTCTCCTTCCAAGCCACTAAACAATCATATTATTTTCTAGTCATTTTCTCTTTTTTTAATTTTATTTTCTTTCACTTACTTTCATAAACCAAACATATCGTTTGTGTTACAGAAAGGATAAGTCATAGAAAAGAAAATTTTTCTTTAGTTACGGATAAAATTAACAATATGTTAGAAATAAAGGAAAAATTGAGGGAGGAATGAAAACACACAAATCAACAAAATTTTCATCATTTGGTAAAATATTGAAATGGAAGGAATTTTATAGAAGAATCTTTAGTGGAACCCACACCAAATTCCTTTCATTTCTGCCCAAATCTAAAAGAAAGGCATAGGAGACCAGCAAAATAAAGAAAATTACGTGAATACCCTTCATAACGATAGTGCACGAAGTTGGTGTCTTTCATAACACATTCTCTAATACTCTCTCTCAATTACACTCTCTGAGATTTGGTGATATTCATGTGGGTCTCATTTCCTAATTGGTGGCACCTACATGAATTTCACCCAATCATAGTGTATTACTAGCACTTCTCTTTTTATAATTTGATTTCTTAAATGTGATTTTGAAAATATCTAATGAAAAATTTATTAAAAAACATATTAAATATATATAATGAAATATAGAAAGAAATATATTGAATAAAATATAACATTAATTTGTTATGCTTTTGAAATTATCTAATTTAAAAATATTAATAAAAATATATTAAACATATAAATTAAGTTATAAAAGAAATATATTTAATAAAATATATATTTACTGAGTGTTTATTTTGTTGCATTATTGAGAAAATATTTTACATTTTAATTCTCTTTATCATAAATAATATTTTCTTTTTTACATTTTTTATTTTAATAGATAAAATAATTATTTTTAATTTATCTTGAATTTTAATATATATATATATATTTATCTTCTCTTTTTATATTTTTATTTTATACATATATATATATATATATTTATCTTCTCTTTTTATATTTTTATTTTCTTTATCATATATGGTTTTACTTAGAGATATTTATGTTATTTTATAAATATGCTTCCTTTTTTCCTTTCATTATTTTCTTTCATTTTCTCTGATACCAAAATCACTAAACAATTATCCCATTTTCTTCTTGTTTTTCTTTTTTCTCACTTTTTTTTTTCACTTTAATATCTATTCATCTGCCAAAGTCAAAGGCAAAACAGTGAACTTGACACACAGCACAAAGGTTGACATTGACAACTTGTCACGTTCATGAATCAGGAAGGGGTTGACCAACAAGTTGCTAAGATATAAATATGGTCCTACAAATCAATTTGTTAGTATTATAACTCTGTTACGATGGACCCAACAAACCTTGTTGTGATTTCATCTCAGAGCTTGAAAGAATGTACCAATAATTTCAATCAGAGCAATTTCATTGGATTGACACAGTTTGGCAGATTGTTTAGAGGAACCCTTCAAGGTCAACATGTATCAGTGAAGATATGGGATGGTGAAAAGTTGGAACGCATAAGTTCCAAATATAATGATGAGTATTTCATTATCAAAGCAAGTTTTCTCTCTCTTAGCTTTCTCTCTTATGTTCTTCCCAACTCTTGTTTTTCTTTCTATCAGTGACTCTAGAAGCTTAATGGTTCTGTTCATGGTTATCAGTATCTTACGGTACATGTGATTTGCATCTCGATTCAAAATAAAATTGAGCTCAATCGATACGAATTGCCGTGCGTATCTATTTTGGAAATAAATCACAACGTGAATCTCGATTCATTATGAATTTCAATTGATTTTGATGAATTGCAACTTGCCCCTCAACTTTGTGTAGCCAACCACAATTTTTTTGTCATGTTAGTTTATGATTTGAATCTTGAATTATTTTGAAGTTTGTATATGATAGACCAACTAATGTTGTTTGCGTATGTCACTTGTTGAGCTCAATTGATACGAATTGCTGTGGGTATCTATTTTGGACATGAATCACAAGATGAATCATAATGAATTTCGTTGAATTGCAACTTGTCCATAAACTTTGTGTAGCCAACCACAATTTTTTTTTTTTTATTTTAGTTATCACTTGAATCTTGAATTATTTTGCGGTTCGTCTATAATAGACCAGCTTATGTTGTTTGCTTATGTCACTTGTTTCTGCTTAAAAATGTCATATTTTTATAGATCATATATCTTACGATTCATAATAAGATTTAATTTACGATTCGAAAAATAGGCGTTCAGATTCATGATTTGAATCTCGATTTGATAACCATGGTTTTGTTTACTAGGAGGAAGTAAAATTTTGGACAAATCCAAATTTAAGGGGTTGTCCCAACTTGGCTACTATGATTGGCTATACATCGGAGAGAGACATAAAGGGGGTTGTGTATGATATTAATCCACTTGATACTCTGGACAACATAATAAAGAAAGGTAGTACTTTATCTGTGTTCTGCATTTTCGATTCTTCACAATATTTGATGTTAATACCCTTCAAGTGTCAACAATTGAAGGAAAATTTTCAAACTAATTTTAAAGGTAGAAAGAAATGAAAGAATCCTTAAGCGGCTATGGATCTTGTGTTGCTGTCGAATGATAAGTTCAGGAATATTCATTTACATGAGTTTTGATGTTTGTATATGAGAATTTGTCAGCAACCCAATTGTGGAATAATTTTTCAATAAATTTTCTTTTTGGTCCTTGAATTCTTAAGGTTTGCTAGGAAACAATGATAGATGATTTACTTTGATGTTCTGACATGATTTCTTTTCTGAGACAGATAGCCTGAATTGGCTTTAGAGAATAAATGTAATTCATGAGCTTGCAAAGCTCCTGAAATTCATTCATGACCAGGAGAAACAAAATATGGCATTGAATATCAGTGCATCTCATATAATTCTTGACAAGGTTAGCATACTGCTAAGGCAATAATCTTCTTCACAGCTCATGAATGATTGTACACATTGATGTTTCCATTTTCAATTGCACTTCCTCTGATTTGGCAATAAGCATGAAAACTCATTATTTCATGCAGGATTACAAGCCAAAATTATATGATTTGTTGTTGCTTCGTGAAGTGAAAATGCTAAAGGAACAATCAACAATGTCAACTAGCTACATCGATCCTTATTTTTCTCTAAGGGGTAATTCTTTTAAGAAAAATGTTATTTTGACAACTCGTTTGCGACAACATACGGTGACAGCTGTCACCGTATGTCACTGTTCATGCGTTGTCGTGTGGTTAATGATTTGTAAATACTTACTTTATTTAGTTAATTACGTGGTTATTGAGTTATGACTTTTTGGACAGAATTAATATCATTTTTTTACAACCTACTAAAAAGTACATGGTTAATGATTTGTAAGTACTTTATTAATTAAGTTCATTATGTGGTTAATGAGTTAATCATATTTCACATGTAGTTTTTAGCGGGTTGTGAAAAATGTAGTGTCAAAGTGACCGATTAACCACGTAATAAACTGAATTAACTAAGTATTTGCAAGTCATTAACCATGTACTTTTTAGTGGTTTGAAAATTGTAGTATCAAAGTAACCTATTAACCATGTAGTATCAAAGTAACTCGTTAGCCATGTAATGAACTGAATTAACCGAGCATTTGCAAGTCATTAACCATGTATTTTTAGTGGGTTGTGAAAAAAGAGATTAATTCTGTTAAAAAAATGATAACTCATTAACCACATATGAACTGAATTAACCAAGTATTTGCAAGTTATTAACCATGTACTTTTTAGTGGGTTGTAAAAAAAAAAAAAATTAATTCTTTCAAAAAAAAAATATAACACATTAACCACTTTAAGAACTGAATTGATCAAGTATTTGCAAGTCATTAACCATATAGCAACGCATGAACAGTACATACGGTGTCGCACATATGGTGTGGCAAACGAGTTCTCAAAATATCATTACTCTTCTTTTAAATACATTGAAAACATTTCCTTTCAATTTGTTATACAACTCTAAAACGAGTGAATCACTAATTTAGTCCCTGAAATTGTAGAAGGTATTGACTTAGTCCTTGAAATTGATGAAATTTCAAATTTTTTTTTTCTGAATTTGAAAATTCTCAACCATGTTAGTCCCGGCCAAAACAATCTCAGAGACTAAATTAATCGATACAAAAGGACTAATATGATAAAAAAAAATTCAATTTCAATGACTATTTTTGAATATTAATAAGCGCACGCCCTATAATTTTAGGGACTAAATTGGTGATTCATTCACTCTAAAATAATACATTATTATTATTAAATCATAAAGATATCTCTGTCTATGAAGTGAATATAATGGATAAATATTGCGCTTAAACCAAAATTTCTACTCCTGCCCAGTGCATATAATCTATGATTTCTTCAAAACAACAAATCCAATCGGTTTAAATATATTTTTAGTCCCTCAAATTTGGAAAAAGTTTGGTTTTAGTCTCTAAAAAAAATTTCGTCTACTTTTGGTCCCTTTAGTTTGGAAATGTGTCACAGTCCCTAAGAATTTAGTTTTAGTCCCTCAAAAATTTTTGTCTGCTTTTTGTCCTCTTAGTTTAAAAATGTGTCACATTTAGTCCCTCCGACTGTTTTCATCTGCTTTTTAGTCCCTTTTTTGGTTTGATTTTAGTACCTCATTTCTTTCTCTCTCTCTGCAACCTCTCTAACACCAGGTTCGATATTATTATTCCCAGTAACATCAGTCGAAAAGCAGACGAAAACAGACGCAGGGACTAAATGTGACACATTTCCAAACTAAAGAGACAAAAAACAGACGAAATATTTTTGAGGGACTAAAACCAAACTCGCAGGGACTACATGTGACACATTTTCAAACTAAAGGGACCAAAAGCAGACGAAATTTTTTTAAGGGACTAAAACCAAACTTTTTCCTAATTTGAGGGACTAAAAACATATTTAAGCCACAATCATGTCTTAATGTATAATCTGAAGACTATGCAAGTATTTAGAATACACAACAATCCGCTTTTCTCTCAATGGCAGGTGGTGAATGGGATAGAAGCTGTGAAGTGTTTTCATTTGGTATTATTTTGCTTGAACTAGTAACCAAGAGAATTTCAGACATTGGGAAGAGAGAAGATACAAGTCTAGAATTGGATGGTATAGTACATATTTGGGCAAAGAAGGAGTACAAGCCTAATTGTTCTCTTGTTCACAAACATCTACAGGAAGATTGGCTTTACTGCGCCGAAGATGGTATTGCAATAACTCTACTGGCCATGCAGTGCATAGAATTTTTTCCATCAAACCGTCCATCAATGAGGGATGTCTTGAACAGAATAGAAAATCTTTTAGTGTTGCAACGTTTGCCAGATGCTAGACCAACAAAAAGGGAAAAGAAATGAGTGAATCACCAGAACGGTTTCTGAAATTGTAGGCATCGTCAACTTAGTCAATGAAATTATTAATACTTCAATATAGTCTCTGATATTATAAATTTTTTTTTTATCAAACTAATACTTTTTGGTTAGCCAATTTAGTCTTTAAAATTGTGACGGAAACTAATATGGTTGAAATTTTTCAATTTTAGAGAGCTTTTAGAATTTTGTTAATTTAAGGAACCAATTTGCACAACCCCTATAATTTCAGGTTCATTTCATCGTGATACAAATTTATTAGCTTTTGTAACGCAAAATATATGTATAGATAATTGATAAGAAAATGGCTTTTCCTTCCTCAGTTAGTATTGACAAAGAACTCGTAAATGAAGCATTGTATTGTTGAAGCACTAGTAGATTTCTCCAAATGCTTATACAGACCATTGCCTAACATTATTTGAGCCTATTAATCATTTATCTGTTATAAAGTTTTTTTTTTCCGTTTTTACGATAAAAGCTTTATTCAATTAACTAAATAAAATTCAGAACAATACAATCAGATCGATAAAGCAGTGTAGAGGCATTCCTTATCCACATAAAATGTCAGTTCTAAAATTAAACCAACCAAAGCAACAACATCGTTATACATAAGAAGTGTAGAAACGATAATGACATAAAGCCAAAGTCTATATCCTATCATCCAACCAATCGATATTTGTAACGCCCCGTTCCCGGAGCGCTACTAAACTAGAACAAACTCTAAATGTAATGAGGTTTTCAAAATAATACTCTTCGTGTCTTTTGAAAAATGCGGTAAATATTTTTTTAACAAATGCTTTTTGCAAAACACAATCAGAGTATCAACAGCGTTTTAGAAACATGATGGAATTCTACCATACAAAAGCCATATGCAATTGAATATACATACATATATTAGAAATTCCAAAAGAAAGGACAGCTGTCAAGTTTTACTTACAGAAAACAGTAAATAAATATACACAAGAAGGAATACACCTAAAGTATGAAAACCCTGACAAGAGTAATCATACTTCTGAGGTACTCCTAGCAGTTACCTATGCAGGGGATTGCTCCAAAAGCAAAACCTCAATACCTATCCAACAACTACCACCAAAGACTAGCAATTTAGACAGACTGGTCACCACCAAAACCATGTACAATACAGACAGACGTCATCAACTACACATGACTACCCAAGTCCTCTGATGAGTCCTCCTTCTCCTCTTCCATTAAGTCGTCCTCCTCAATCCATCCTTCATCGCTGCAGCCCGCCTCACCGTACATCCAACACACAGGAAGAGGATCCACATGTGGAGTGGGTGTCCTTGTACGTGTAACGACCCGTTTCCAGACCGCTACAGAGCTAAACTAAACCCGTATGCGATGCGTTTTAAAACGGTACTCTTGTGCCCTTTAGAAAAATGCGGTACTTTTTTTTTTTTAAACATCAGTAATTCCCGCAAGTGCACATCAGAGTAATTACAGCTTTCCGAAACATGGTGCAACTAGGACACAAGACCCAACTACGAATAAGACATACATGCATAATACATAAGTCACATACACAGTACGTGCAAAATAACAGAGTAGAAAATGTGAAAAGAAATACACCTATGGTATGATGACCCTCAAGAGAGTAATCATACCCTGGGGGTACTCCCGGCAGACACCCACGCAGGGGGCTGTTCCAAAAGTGAAACCACCAGTCTACCTTGTAATAACAAAACATCACCCGGCCCAACTGGTCACAACCACTGTACACAAAAGACATATTACAGCCATCCCCAGAAAACATATGACAGACATAGTCAATCACGACAAATAAAGGTCGTCGCCCGGATCCTCGAAGAGGTCCTCCTCACCATCATCTGCCATCGGGTTCCCTGCGCCCTCGCCATCGCCTGGGTAGCCATCATGAATCGAAGGTACCACGGGAAAGGGTCAACTTCTCAACAGATCAAGATAATCAATGCATAAAGCAATAAATAAACAACAATGTATATCATTCACAGAACGTAACTCAACTCTCTCACTCTAGACTCGACTCGACTCACTACTCATTTTCTCTCGACTCGACAATTATTCCGGAAAGCAGACGCAGATCCATCAACTGACATACCAGCCGTAGCCTTGGGATCTTTCGCTTCTCCCTAGGTAAGCAGCCCCAGTTCCTACGCTTCCACGCCTAGCTAATCCACCGTGAACGAAGGGGACCTAGCACCCTCAGTTGTCCGACTCACAGCTCAAAAACGTCTCGACGACTCGATAATGCTCTCAGACTCGATGAACACTTCGCCGCATACGATATTCAAAGAGTTATACGCAAGATTATTCTACCGCATATCAAATAATAAGAGCATGCTTAATATGAAGAAACGCAATTCAACAACTTAAGCAATAAAATCAGCTTGCATGAAGAAACGCAATTCAACAAGCAATACGCAGTTCGCAGCATATGTTCAATCTCATATTAAATATTGCATAACTCAATCATATTGCAACATCACATGCTTGCCACGCAAATCAAGAAATCCATCCCTCTGCAACTCGATGGAATTAACAGAGAGGAACAAACAAGTGAGGGGTTAGGTTCAGGAGACCAACCACAAAGTTTTCACCCACGAATGACTCGGAAAATGGACGACCGCACGACAATAAAATAAACGAAGGGGTTCGAAGACCCTAACTTCGAACTCGTAGAGTTCTCAGACTTCTTCGTATTTAAATAAGCATTTGAATAACAAAACAAGAACTTAAACATCTCTAAAATTTGCCCTTACACAGGGACATAAAAATAAAATCCTAAAAATGTCTAGAAGTGCCCTTACCACAAGCTGTCGTTAACGTCGCTCCTATGTCTTCGGGTCCGCTTCGCTCAATCTCCGGTACTTCGATTCCTATTACCATATACAACTTAGAAAAATCTAGAAATTCTAGTTAAACTTACGCTCTCAACTTATCCCTTTCCTAACCAAACTCAAACAACATTACAACTATCAAGAACCTAACACATTTTCATGCAAGAATTCAAGCAATTAGAACTTAACTTCTTTTTCCCAAAATCCAAATTAGGCCTCACGGCCTCTACTTGTTTTTCCCAAAAATTGGCAACTAATCTTTCCATAATCACAACCCTTTTTAAATCATTTTATAGATACCAAAACATCATCAACTTCAATTAATACATTAAGCACACTTAAGCATATCAAGGGTTATGTTTCTAAAACCTTTTCCTTAACCAAATTAGTGCCCTTTTTCACAATTCTTTCCAACCATGCTTCAAAGCCAAAAAGTCATAAATCATCATTATAATCTTGTTGGAAATTTAAAGAACAAAATGATCATTTCCCTACATGCCATTCTAGTCCCTCAAGAAACAATTTTTACATATACATAAGCTAACACCTATACTAACTCATGCACATCAATTCCAATAACCTTAAAATTTATTCTAAACAAGTTATCTAACACTTAAACATATAATTTAACAGCAAGACCTCATGCTTCTCATGGTTCAAGAATAGGCACAATTCCAAAACTACATGTTACTTAGGCTTAAACAAAACTATAGTCTAAAACAACATCTAATCACTTCCAATAACACAAATCCATAACCAATTGATTGATTCAATTAGGATCACATCATTTCCCCCTTTCTAACCTCTAGGGTTTTCACCCTAGAGCATCAAAGGAAGGGTTTTAAGATGATTCATCTCCTTTTGTTCATCATCAACCAACAACAACAACAATCATCAATTAATTACAACTAGAACAACAATTAAACAAAACAAGGGGGGCTGTTTGGGCGCTGTTTTAGGGCTTAAAAGAGGGAGGAAAATTTTTGATTTTATACTCAAATAAATGGTTGGAATGATAGCTAATGGTATAGAGAAGAAAACCTAGCATTTATACAAGATTTGGAAAAACAAAACTAGCTCAAAAAGGGAGGGGGAGGCCGCGGCTGTTGAAGAGAAAAAGGGGGAGACAAATTTGTTTTCTTCACCTTAGATGATGATGGAGATGAAGATAGGAGAAGGTATGAAGAATTAGACCAAGCTTTGATGAAGAAACAACTTGAAAACTCAAGAAACCTTGGAGGAATGGCTATGGAGTTTCTTGATTTCTTTGGAGAAGAAGGAGAAAGTGAGAGTGAGGGTTTGAGGGAGGGGGGTTCACGAGTTTGCAGCTGGGGGGAGAGGGTTTTTATTCATTTTTTTCTCACTTACTCACTTAATTAACACTTAGTAATAAAAGAATTTAAATAAAAAGGTAAATTTTGAAATAACCCACAAGTTAAGTGACACCTAATCACCTTTATTAGATGCTAATCACATCACTCACTCTATCCCATCTAATCTCACTTCACTCATGATTCCCCTCTAATCTAGAGTCTTAAGGTTTAAAAACACGGCGACGAGAAACCGCAAAACCGATTAATTTCTCGCCGGAAAAATCTCGAAAAATTAATTCGCGGGGAATTAATTCTCCGCGTGATAATATTATTTCATAAATAATAAAAACAATATAATTCATTCAAAAATAATTAAAATAGGTTACGATTCGATTTTCATCGAAATCGGGGCTCATTTTAAATTTTATCTCATAGAATCGCCTACGATTTGAAACGCGCCGAAACTTCGTTAGAATTTTTCGACGATCTTCGAACCGTGAATCAATATAAAAATATTAATTCTTAATTATATTAGCTTTTGATTTAATTAAGTCACTTACTTAGGAAACAAGCAACTGCTTTATTAAAGCATAATTACGACAAAAATACAATATTACCGCTAATTAACGTATCGTAAAAATACGCGTGTTATAATACTCCCCCTCTAAAAAAAAGTTTCGTCCTCAAAACTGCAGATAAGTTACTTACCGTGAAAAAGTTCTGGATACTGATTCTTCATCTTCTCTTCCAGCTCCCACGTTGCATCTCCAGTCTTCTGATCCCACACGACCTTGACAAGCTGGATCTCTTTGTTCCGTAGCTGCTTAGCTTTTCGATCAACGATCTTTGCTGGTGATGGTTCAAAAGATAGATCGTCCTTCAGTTGAATCAGATCCAGTTCGATAACATGAGAAGGGTCGGGAATATATTTCCGCAATTGTGAGACGTGAAAGACGTCATGAATGTTTGACAAAAAGGGTGGCAAAGCAATCTGGTATGCCACGGGGCCAATACGACGAAGAATCTGGTAAGGTCCAATAAATTTGGGAGTAAGTTTCTTGGATTTGATCGCTCGACCAACTCCGGTGGTAGGGGTAACTCGAAGAAATACATGTTCTCCTTCTTCGAACTCTAACGGTCGGCGACCTCGATCTGCATAACTCTTCTGTCGGTTCTGAGACGCTCGCATCCTATCTTTGATCAAGCGGATCTTCTTGGTAGTCTGCTGGATCATGTCTGGTCCCACAACAGAACTCTCGCCATCCTGGTACCAACAAAGAGGCGTCTGACACTTACGTCCATACAGTGCTTCGTAAGGTGCCATCCCAATGCTCGCATGAAAACTGTTGTTGTAGGTGAACTCTACCAGAGGTAAGACATCATCCCAACTCCCTCGATGATCTAACGTACATGCTTGTAGCAAATCTTCAAGCGATTGAATTGTTCTCTCAGTCTGACCGTCGGTTTGGGGGTGATATGCTGAGCTAAGCTTGAGTTTGGTTCCCATTGCTTCTTGTAGTTCTCCCCAAAAGTGAGACGTGAACTTCGGGTCTCGATCTGAAACAATGGAAGAAGGCACGCCGTGAAGTCGTACAATCTCTGCGATATAGATCTCTGTTAGCTTCTCCACATTGTATGTTGATCTTACTGGCAAGAAATGAGCGGATTTGGTCAATCGATCAATGACTACCCAAATTGAATCATTCTTCTTCTGCGTCTTCGGCAATCCTACAACGAAATCCATGGAAATGCTGTCCCACTTCCATACTGGTACATCGAGCGGTTGTAGCATCCGTGTCGGTCGCTGGTGCTCCACTTTCGCTTTCTGACACGTCAAACACGAAGCTACATACTCTGCCACTTGTTTCTTCATTCCAGGCCACCAAAAGTGCTCCTTCAAGTCTTGATACATCTTCGTAACTCCCGGATGAATACTCAATCTGCTTTTGTGCGCTTCGTCAAGTATCAACTTCTTCAGCTCCGCTACGTTAGGCACACACACCCGTCCATTACATCTCAAAATGCTGTCTGTCCGATCTTGAATTCTGTTGCCTTCCCTTGCGCTATCAGCTCTACCTTCTCTTGCAGTAGCTTGTCATGAACCTGCTGGTCCCTAATCTCGTCCAACAATCTGTTAGAAATGGTGAGCATACCGAACTTCAGCTTCCCCGGTGAAACTTCCACGCTCAACTTCAAATCTCGAAACTTCTCGAGCATCTCCAACTCCTTGATCATCAATGCTGAAGCTAAAACACTCTTTCTGCTCAATGCATCTGCTACTACATTAGCCTTACCTGGATGGTATTCCAACGTGAAGTCGTAATCTTTCAAAAATTCTATCCATCTTCGCTGTCGCATGTTGAGCTCCTTTTGATCGAATAGGTACTTCAAGCTCTTGTGGTCGCTGAAAACAGTGAATGTGCTCCCGTAAAGGTAGTGCCTCCAAATCTTTAGCGCAAAAACCACTGCGGCAAGCTCCAAATCGTGAGTAGGGTAGTTCCTCTCGTGAATCTTGAGCTGTCTTGAAGCATACACTACAACTTTTCGATGTTGCATCAGCACGCATCCCAATTCTTGGTGTGACGCATCGCAATAAACCTCATAAGGTTCTTCTGGTTGGGGTAAAATCAACACTGGTGCTGTTGTTAAGAGCTCCTTCAGCTTCTGAAAACTGGATTCGCACCATTCAGTCCAAGCAAAAGGCTGGTCCTTCCTCGTATGTCGTGTAAGTGGCGCGACAATCTTTGAGAATCCCTCGATAAATCCTCGGTAATAGCCTGCTAAGCCTACGAAACTTCTGATATCAGTGACAGTCTTCGGTTGTTCCCACGCTAAAACAGCTTCGACCTTCGCTGGATCCACTGCTATTCCGCTTTGAGTAATGACATGTCCGAGAAAGTTCACTTCCTCAAGCCAGAATTCACATTTGGACAAGTTCGCATAAAGCTGCTTCTCACGCAATATCTGCAGTACTCAGCGTAAGTGTTCTTCGTGCTCTTCTCTGCTCTTTGAGTAGATCAATATGTCGTCGATGAATACTACTACAAACTGGTCCAAAAACGAGTGGAAAATCCTGTTCATGTAATCCATAAACATCACCGGGCGATTCGTTACCCCAAACGGCATCACCAAGTACTCGTAATGACCGTATCTGGTCCTGAAAGCGGTCTTGGGAATATCCTCTTTCTTCACTCGTATCTGATGGTAGCCTGACTTCAAGTCAATCTTTGAAAATATCGCAGCTCCACGAAGTTGATCCATCAAGTAGTCGATACGCGGTAAGGGATACCGGTTCTTCACAGTAGCCTTGTTGAGTTGACGATAGTCCACGCACAATCTGGATCGTCCATCCTTCTTCTTGACCAATAACACTGGCACTCCCCATGGCGACACGCTCGGTCGTATGAACTGTTTTGACTCCAAATGCTCAATCTGAGATTTTAGCTCCTTCATCTCAGCTGGAGACATCCTGTAGGGTGCTATTGAAATAGGTCCTGTCCCTGGAATCAAGTCGATGGAAAACTCGATTTCTCGTACCGGTGGTAACCCTGGTACATCTTCTGGAAAAACGTCCGCAAAGTCATACACCACAGAAACATTCTTCACTTCGATTTCCTGGGAGACTTCTGAAGGTACATGTATTCCCTAGCTCCCTCTAGCAAGGAGACTCTGATATGCTCGGCAGAAAGGTAGTTAGAGACTCCAAGGTCTGGAAAAATTACGGTTTTACGGGCACAGTCCAAGAGGACATGGTGGTGTGACAACCAATCCATCCCGAGAATGACATCTAAACCCTTAAGAGGTAAACAGACCAAATTGACCACAAATCTTCTACCCTGAATGACCACTACACAATTTAAACATGCAGTGTTGGTAACCAAAGTTTTAGCTGCTCGGGTTGTAACTACCAATTTGAACGGTAAAGCAGTCACAGACAATTTTAGACGATCTACGCAATCAGAGGAAATAAATGAATGGGTCGCACCCAAATCAAAAAGGACGGATAAGGATTTACCCTCAATCTCACATTCACCCTGGATCAGATCGTTAGATTGTTCTGCTTCCTCGCCAATCATACAGAAGACTCTGCCTTTAGCTACCTGGCGCTTCCCTTTTGCCTTCGCCGCATGCATCACCAGTTTAGCTTTGGGTGTTGGGCAGTCCTCGGTAAAATGCCCTGGCTTCTTACAGTTGAAGCATATATCCTCCTTCTGAGTACAGCTACTCGCATAATGTCCTGACCTTCCACAACGAAAGCAAATCACCTCAACGCCAGTCTGACTTCCGCTCCTCGCGCTCTGGGCCATCGGACGATATTGTCCCCTGTTGTTGTTCCCATGGGGTCGGCTATAAGGTTTCTTAAGCTGCTTTCCTTTCTGTGCAAATCTCTGTCCCGTGCTCTGATGTCTCATTGGTCCACCTGGGCCAGTCTTCTTCTTGTGGCTTCTTACTCCTTCTACCTCAACACAGCGATCAATCAGCTCTTGGAGGTTTCTAATCCTCAATGATACCACTGACTTCTGGATATCAAATCTCAGACCTCTCTGAAATCTTTCGCTTAGCCAGCTCTGATCGACTCGGTCGCGAAACGGACTGAAATACCTAGCCAGTGACTCAAACTTCGCCGCATATTCTGACACTGTCATGCTGCCTTGCTGTAGTCGAAGAAACTCTTGCTCCTTCTCAGCTCGTGCAGTATCTGGGATGTACTTGTCTAAGAACCTTCCACGGAAGAGCTCCCAGGTCATATCTTGACGTTCTGCTGTTAGTGCCTGCTTCAATCCTTTCCACCAATATTCTGCATCTCCCAGTAGCAAGTAGGTGGCGTAGTCCACTTTCACATTGTTTGGGCAGTGAAGTGCCTCGAAGATCTTCTCGATCTCTTGCATCCAAAGATCAACTTTGTCTGGATTTGGCTCACCATAGAACTTTGGCGGGTCGTGCTTCCGAAAGTCCGCCAATCCTCTCGCTTCAGCATTTCGCTCTGCTCGTTGTTGTTGCTGTAAATTCTGCTGGGTCAATGCTGCCGTCTGTTGGGCCATGGCATTAGACTGTTGAGTTGCAGCAGCTGATTGTTAAGCCATGGCTGCCGCCATCTCTGTCATAGCCTGAATCGCTCGATCCATATTGGCGTTCTCAGGTACAGCCGTCGTATCCCTACGAGGTTTCATTAGATTTCGAAAAATCCAAGACTTGCCAGAACTCACAAACAAAGGGGTGTGTTAACACACATTGCTTCAATCAAGAAACAATTCAAACATTTGACAAACAACTACTACACTTAGCAAACAATAACAATACGAAACAGCTAATCACATCAACAAGCACAACCCGACACAGTGACCAGTTCCAATTTTCCTATGCACAGTCCGGTTAGATCGAACTGCTCTGATACCACCATTGTAACGACCCGTTTCCGGACCGCTACAGAGCTAAACTAAACCCGTACGCGATGCGTTTTAAAACGGTACTCTTGTGCCCTTTAGAAAAATGCGGTACTTTTTTTTTAAAACATCAGTAATTCCCGCAAGTACACATCAGAGTAATTACAGCTTTTTGAAACATGGTGCAACTAGGACACAAGACCCAACTACGAATAAGACATACATGCATAATACATAAGTCACATACACAGTACGTGCAAAATAACAGAGTAGAAAATGTGCAAAGAAATACACCTATAGTATGATGACCCTCAAGAGAGCAATAATACCCTGGGGGTACTCCCGGCAGACACCCACACAGGGGGCTGCTCCAAAAATGAAACCACCAGTCTACCCTGTAATAACAAAACATCACCCGCCCCAACTGGTCACAACCACTGTACACAAAAGACATACTACAGCCATCCCCAGAAAACATATGACAGACATAGTCAATCACGACAAATAAAGGTCGTCGCCCAGATCCTCGAAGAGGTCCTCCTCACCATCATCTGCCATCGGGTTCCCTGCGCCCTCGCCATCGCCTGGGTAGCCATCATGAATCGAAGGTGCCACGGGAAAGGGTCAACTTCTCAACAGATCAAGATAATCAATGCATAAAGCAATAAACAAACAACAATGTATATCATTCACAGAACGTAACTCAACTCTCTCACTCTAGACTCGACTCGACTCACTACTCATTTTCTCTCGACTCGACAATTATTCCGGAAAGCAGACGCAGATCCATCAACTGACATACCAGTCGTAGCCTTGGGATCTTTCGCTTCTCCCTAGGTAAGCAGCCCCGGTTCCTACGCTGCCACGCCTAGCTAATCCACCGTGAACGAAGGGGACCTAGCACCCTCAGTTGTCCGGCTCACAGCTCAAAAACGTCTCGACGACTCGATAATGCTCTCAGACTCGATGAACACTTCGCCGCATACGATATTCAAAGAGTTATACGCAAGATTATTCGACCGCATATCAAATAATAAGAGCATGCTTAATATGAAGAAACGCAATTCAACAACTTAAGCAATAAAATCAGCTTGCATGAAGAAACGCAATTCAACAAGCAATACGCAGTTCGCAGCATATGTTCAATCTCATATTAAATATTGCATAACTCAATCATATTGCAACATCACATGCTTGACACGCAAATCAAGAAATCCATCCCTCTGCAACTCGATGGAATTAACAGAGAGGAACAAACAAGTGGGGGGTTAGGTTCAGGAGACCAACCACAAAGTTTTCACCCACGAATGACTCGGAAAATGGACGACCGCATGACAATAAAATAAATGAAGGGGTTCGAAGACCCTAACTTCGAACTCGTAGAGTTCTCAGACTTCTTCGTATTTAAATAAGCATTTGAATAACAAAACAAGAACTTAAACATCTCTAAAATTTGCCCTTACACAGGGACATAAAATATAAAATCCTAAAAATGTCTAGAAGTGCCCTTACCACAAGCTGTCGTTAACGTCGCTTCTATGTCTTCGGGTCCGCTTCGCTCATTCTCCGGTACTTCGATTCCTATTACCATATACAACTTAGAAAAATCTAGAAATTCTAGTTAAACTTACGCTCTCAACTTATTCTTTTCCTAACCAAACTCAAACAACATTACAACTATCAAGAACCTAACACATTTTCATGCAAGAATTCAAGCAATTAGAACTTAACTTCTTTTTCCCAAAATCCAAATTTGGCCTCACGGCCTCTACTTGTTTTTCCCAAAAATTTGCAACTAATCTTTCCATAATCACAACCCTTTTTAAATCATTTTATAGATACCAAAACATTATCAACTTCAATTAATACATTAAGCATACTTAAGCATATCAAGGGTTATGTTTCTAAAACCTTTTCCTTAACCAAATTAGTGCCCTTTTTCACAATTCTTTCCAACCATGCTTCAAAGCCAACAAGTCATAAATCATCATTATAATCTTGTTGGAAATTTAAAGAACAAAATGATCATTTCCCTACATGCCATTCTAGTCCCTCAAGAAACAATTTTTACATGTACATAAGCTAACACCTATACTAACTCATGCACATCAATTCCAATAACCTTAAAATTTATTCTAAACAAGTTATCTAACACTTAAGCATATAATTTAACATCAAGACCTCATGCTTCTCATGGTTCAAGAATAGGCACAATTCCAAAACTACATGTTACTTAGGCTTAAACAAAACTATAGTCTAAAACAACATCTAATCACTTCCAATAACACAAATCCATAACCAATTGATTGATTCAACTAGGATCACATCATTTCCCCCTTTCTAACCTCTAGGGTTTTCGCCCTAGAGCATCAAAGGAAGGGTTTTAAGATGATTCATCTCCTTTTGTTCATCATCAACCAACAACAACAACAATCATCAATTAATTACAACTAGAACAACAATTAAACAACACAAGGGGGGGCTGTTTGGGCGCTGTCTTAGGGCTTAAAAGAGGGAGGAAAATTTTTGATTTCATACTCAAATAAATGATTGGAATGATAGCTAATGGTATAGAGAAGAAAACCTAGCATTTATACAAGATTTGGAAAAAACAAAACTAGCTCAAAAGGGGAGGGGGAGGCGCGGCTGTTGAAGAGAAAAAGGGGGAGAAAAATTTGTTTTCTTCACCTTAGATGATGATGGAGATGAAGATAGGAGAAGGTATGAAGAATTAGACCAAGCTTTGATGAAGAAACAACTTGAAAACTCAAGAAACCTTGGAGGAATGGCTATGGAGTTTCTTGATTTCTTTGGAGAAGAAGGAGAAAGTGAGAGTGAGGGTTTGAGGGGGGGGGGTTCACGAGTTTGCAGCGGGGGGGGGGGGGAGAGGGTTTTTATTCATTTTTTTCTCACTTACTCACTTAATTAACACTTAGTAATAAAAGAATTTAAATAAAAAGGTAAATTTTGAAATAACCCACAAGTTAAGTGACACCTAATCACCTTTATTAGATGCTAATCACATCACTCACTCTATCCCATCTAATCTCACTTCACTTATGATTCCCCTCTAATCTAGAGTCTTAAGGTTTAAAAACACGGCGACGAGAAACCACAAAACCGATTAATTTCTCGCCGAAAAAATCTCGAAAAATTAATTCGCGGGGAATTAATTCTCCGCGTGATAATATTATTTCATAAATAATAAAAACAATATACTTCATTCAAAAATAATTAAAACCGGTTACGATTCGATTTTCATCGAAATCGGGGCTCATTTTAAATTTTATCTGCGGCAGAAACTGCTCGGCGATTTGAAACGCGCCGAAACTTCGTTAGAATTTTTCGACGATCTTCGAACCGTGAATCAATATAAAAATATTAATTCTTAATTATATTAGCTCTTGATTTAATTAAGTCACTTACTTAGGGAACAAGCAACTGCTTTATTAAAGCATAATTACGACAAAAATACAATATTACCGCTAATTAACGTATCGTAAAAATATGCGTGTTACAGTACGTAAAGGAGGAGTCGGTACAGTCTCCGGCTTTGGCTTATGATTCACTACATGACTAGGAGAGTCCGCTACTGCGCGTGAAGTTGAAGCTCCCGCCATCCATCGTCTCACTCCTATGCCCTTACGAGCAATCCTACAAACCTTAGCACCTCTAGGCAATGGTGCATAGCAAGTAGTAATCCGTATAGGAATCTCAAAACACTCTTCCGGTAAAGCAGTAAAGGTAGTCGGTATCACCTGGTCCTGCTGAGTGTGAAGCCATATGTCCACAATCTGTCCAACCATCACCGGCAAGCTCACGGTACGCCGTGAAATCTTCTGTCGTGTTGCCAGTCCGTCCACTCGAACCGTCTCTATCACGTCCACTCTATATACAGCTCGGCCGAAAGTGGGGTCAAACTCCATAGCCAAGGGTATGTCCATGTCTGAAAAGTTAAAGATCACCTCCGGCGACATCGTCATCACTGGAATCCCCACCACGTTCGCCATTGTCTGGGTTACCATCATTAATTGAAGGAACCAT
Organism: Calophaca sinica; assembly: GCA_037113605.1. Taxonomy (NCBI): domain Eukaryota; kingdom Viridiplantae; phylum Streptophyta; class Magnoliopsida; order Fabales; family Fabaceae; genus Calophaca; species Calophaca sinica. The sequence continues at coordinate 46,420,471 of CM073734.1, forward strand.
GGGCAAGGGTCAACTTCTTAAATAAACATATAACACAATACAACATAATACCAATCTTAATAAGAATGCACAAATGCCCTACTAATGCGACTACTTGCCAGCGTTTATGATTCCAAAATACCCCACGCAGTGGTTAATCGCTTGGTATACCCCAACCCGATAATATTCCACACGATGGGTCAAACGTCCCCAGGACATAACAACGACCCTGAAGTCCCTTGTGATAAATCCTGACCCCAAGATATTCAAGTCGAAGTTACCATTATGCATGTCAATAACGACGACCCTGAATTCCCTTATGATAAATCCTCACCCCAGGATACTCAGGTCGAAGTTACCACAATGCATGTCAATGCATTCCACATACTCCATTGAACATTTCAATCCATACGATATTTCAACATGGCATAATTAAATAAACCTTTAATTATTCAGCACCACTCTCAACAGCATATATCGCAACACAGTTTTAGCATACATGCAAACACATCATATAATTCAATTTCAGAATTCACCACAATTCAGCAATTCACAACAACTCGAAATCACACATCAATAATTATCAATCATAAGCATACGAAACAAAGATACATCTCTAAAACAATATCTAGAAGTAGCCCTTACCAAAGATTAACAGTCCATGTGTCAAAGTACGTCACAATCCTACTCAGCACGAACTCAAATCCTCAAAGATCCTAAACAGCACACCAAAGCTTAGTACAATTCTAGTTCACCCAAAAATAATTCCCTAGGTTATGTTTAATCCTAAACCCCTAGGTTACACAACCCAAAAATTCTTTTATTAGTACTCACACTTTAAAATAATAAAACAAAGTTAAACTAACAATTTTAAACACTTTATAACTTACTCAAAACTTTTTTTTAACTAAACTTTTAAAAGTTTAAAACACTAGAAAATCATTTTCTTTCAAAACCAAAACAAATATTAAACTTCTAAATTATATAATTAACAAACACTAACATATTACTTAAGTAAAAACTTAGATTAACAATTAAAATTACTATTTACTCTCACGGGTTTAATAATTTAACAACATTAATAAATTCTTCTTTTTCTAAAACCCTTATAACAACAAAACCAACACTAAGAACTAAAAAGATTTTGACACTAATTTTTCTTAAGACTCCACCTTATTCAAGAAACACAAAGATTCCTTTAACATTAGGTGTTTCATAGTCTTATTCAACTAAAACAACACTTAAACCCACTTTAACCCAAATCAACTCCTAATATTATTTAAACTCAAATTAAAATTTTCCAAAAATTTCAAAGCTTCAACAACAACTAATTTATGCATGAACCAAGTTTAAGAACACAAAAATTTTCCTCCTTTTCTCCCTTATGGCTCACGGCTACAACACATAAATTAGGGAAATTTTTTAAACTTCTAAATCAAATTTTTAACAACACATACATTGGAATCATTTCTTACAATTTTCAAGAAATCAAACTATCCTTCAAATCCCTAAAAAAAACCCTTCTCCAATCATAACTTGATTCAAGTTCAGGGAGCCCAAAAATCAATTTTTTTACCTAAATCAATCATAAGACAACAACAACAACAACTAGAGCACCTACAAATTGCAAGATTCACATGAAGAAATCTCTTCCCTTTCTTCCTCCTAAACTCACGGCCTAGGGTTCAAAATCAAGGGGAAGAATATGTCATTTTTACTTCATGATCATGATCAAAACTTACTTAGAAAAATAGACAAGAAAAATTAAAGAAATCAACCCCAAAAATCTGCACATTGGCTACGGTTTGGCCTTAAAAAAAAACAAAGGGAAAAGCTTGATTTCATACATACTCCCTTAATCAAAGTGTTGATGCTAATTAGAACTAGAAAATAAGACCGGGCGATGGTGTTAGGAAGGAAGAAAGCCACGGTAGGGGCAAGGAAAAGAGGAGGAATGGAACTTGGGTTTTTCACTTTCACCAATACTTAATAGCCAAGTAAGAAAAAAATGGGAGGGGTGCTCTCGGCCTGATGCACAAAAGGGAGGAGAACAATAACAACAACAACAACAACAACAAAGCCTTATCATACTAGGTGGGGTCGGCTACATGGATTAAACGACGCCATAATTGTCTATCATGAATCATATCCATAGTGAAACCATTGACCTCAAAATCTTTCTTAATAGTTTCACCTATAGTTTTTTGTGGTTTTCGTCTTCCTCTAGCAACTGTGTTGTCCTCCATCTGATCAACTCTCCTAACTACTGAATCAACTGGCCTCCTCCAAACATGCCCAAACCACCTCAACCGAGATTCAACCATCTTTTCGACAATAGGTGCCACCCCAACTTCTTCTCTGATACTATCATTTCGGATCTTGTCCCGTCTAGTCTTGCCACTCATCCATCGTAACATCTTTATCTCTGCCACCTTGAGCTTATTCTCATGTTGACTTTTTACCGCCCAACATTCAGTCCCATATAACATCGCAGGTCTTACCACTATCCGGTAAAATTTTCCTTTTAACTTGAATGGGACCTTGTTATCACATAAAACACCTGATGTTTTCCTCCATTTCGACCACTCTGCTTGAATTCGATGGTTTACATCTCCCTTTGTTTCTCCATCGTTTTGTATGATGGACCCCAGGTATTTAAACTTAGTGACTTGTGATATGATATGGTCCCTAACTTTCACCTCTATGCTAGGGGTGTTTTGCCTTTTACTAAACTTGCATTCCATATACTCTGTCTTACTCCTACTCAAGCAGAATCTGTGTGTCCTTAAAGCTTATCTCCAAGTCTCAATTTTTTCATTTATCTCGTCTCTCTACTCCCCGACTAGGATAATATCATCTGCAAACAGCATGCACTGCGGTACAGGCTCTTGTATGTGTTCCATGAGCACATCTAAGACCAAAGTAAACAGATAGGGGCTTAATGTCGACCCTTGATGCAGCCCTATAGTGATCGAAAAATCTTCTGTGGATCCGCTCTGAGTCCTCACATTAGTAGTGGCATCATCATACATATCCTTGATAGCTTGGATATAGGCCACGCGAACCCCTTTCTTTTCTAGAGCTTTCCACAAGATCTCTCTAGGCATTCGATCATATGCCTTCTCCAAGTCAATAAAAACCATGTGTAAGTCTTTTTTATCCTCTCGGTATCGCTCCATGAGACGACGCAATAAATAGATTGCTTCCATAGTCGATCTCCTAGGCATAAAACCAGATTGATTATCCATAATATAAGTTTCCTTTTTCAGTCTCTTCTCAATCACTCTTTCCCATAGTTTCATAGCATGGCTCATGAGTTTAATCCCTCTATAATTAGCACAATTTTGTATGTCTCCCTTATTCTTATATATCGGAATCAAAGTGCTTCTCCTCCATTCATCCGACATTTTTTTTGACCGCAAATTCTCATTAAACAACTTGGTGAGCCAATGGATGCCTGTATCTCCCAGGCTCTTCCGAACCTCAATAGGAATATTGTTTGGTCCGACCGCCTTGCTATTGTCCATCTTTCTTAAAGCCTCTTTAACTTCACGATCTTGAATTCTCCGATAATAGGTATAGTTTTGGTCCTCCTCTTCAGTATTTAGCACATTAGAGTATGAGGAAGTTCCATGGCCCTCGTTGAATAAACTGTGAAAATACTTCTTCCATCTATCTTTGATATCCCACTCCATAACTAATACTTTAGCCTCCTTATCCTTAATACATTTCACCTGATCCAAATCTCTAGTCTTTCTTTTCCTTCCTTTGGCCAGCCTGTAAATAGATTTTTCTCCAGCTTTGGTGCCTAAGGATTGGAAAAACCCTTCATATGCTTTAGTTCTCGCTTCACTCACTGCCTTCTTGGTCTCTTTTTTAGATTCGTTGTATTTTTCCCAGTTTTTCTAATTTTTGCACAACGACTAAGCTTTAAAGCGTTCCCTTTTGACCTTAACTTTCTCTTGCACACTATCGTTCCACCACCAGGATTCTTTGTCTCCAGGTCCAAAGCCTCTTGATTCCCTAAAAGTCTCTCTTGCTATCTTCCTGAGCCCCTCGGCCATCTTGTCCCACATGACATCAGTGCTACTGTTTGCCTCTTAAAAACCTCCTTCCAGGACCATTCGATGAAAGATCATATGTTTTTCACCCTTCATTCGCCACCATCAGATCCTTGAAACCTTATCGTAGCATTTTCTTTTCACTCTCCCCTTAACTTAACTTGGAGACCAAGTAAATAACAGAAAATGTGAGTGAGGGTTTAGAAAGGGGGTGCTCGGCCTGATTAGGCAAAAAGGGAGGGGAGAAAAAATAATTAAAACAAGTGTTTACTTGGTTAAGAAATGTTTAGGAAAAACACCTCTAATTAACCTCTAAAAGTGTGACACCTAATCATTATAAAGTAAGATTCTAATCCAATCACCAAGTTCTAAATATCTAATCTCTCTCTTCTCATGATTACCTCCTAATCCTACAGTCGGGTGTTCTAAAAATAATAATAATAATAAGGCGTCGAGTAATCGCGTTACCGATTAATTCTTTCGCCGATTAATCGTGAAAATTAATTTACTTAGAAATTAATTTACTGCATGATAATAATTTATCATAAATAATAAAAACAAGTGAAAACACTCAATCATAATCACAACAAGTTACTATTCGATTTTCATCGAAATCGGAGTTCGTTTAAAATTTTTATTGCGGATAAAAACTATCCGGTGATTCAAAATTTGGGGAAACTTCGTTAGAATTTTTTGACGATTTTTGAACCATGAATTAATATAAAATATTAATTCTCAAATTTTATTTTATCCTGATTTAATTCAATCACTTACTTAGAAAATAAGAAACTGTTTATTATAGCATAAATACGACAAAATACACTATAATAATGTTAAATAATGCATCATAAAAATTACGGATGTTACAATATCTTCCTCCAATAGTCAATGACTAAGAAAAGAAGAGATGCCACAGAAATAAATTCTATCTAGTTACGGATCATTTGTTTGGCTATTTTAGGCATAGTTCGACTATACTGGTCTTGAAAAGGTCGTTTAACACCTGATCAGAAGAGAATCAAAGGCTAACAAAGAAGATACAACTAATGAAGTGAACCAAAACCAGGTCTACACACAATATGCACTTCCAAAAAGCTGAGCTCAAAAGGGTTTTTTTCGCAATCATCTCAAGAGCAAACTTAACCCATACAAAAATTAAGATCAAACAACAGTAGCTAGGACCACCAGCCGCAACAGATCAACATGCTTAGAACGAGAAAAATTTCCCCCGCTTGGCGGTTTTATCGGAGGCCGAGAGGGGACTAAATCTGGAGAAAGTGGCTCAGCCATGGAGTGCGCCCAAAATGAGCTTATGGACTTTGAAGGACCATCAGTTCTCGGCGACGACATCACCGTGTCTCAAGGTGGCGATTTCAGTGGGGGGCTCACTGCCAGTGGAGAGAACCGGAATGGAAATCCTTTGGCAGTGCCTGGGGCAGGAGTAGGCAGTGGTGGAGAGAGCCTCGGCACTACAGATTTGTGTTCGTCGGCTGGCCGTGAAGATGGCAGAGGAGTCGCGGCACACAAATTTGATATTTTTGGCGGAGGTACGAGGCACAGATCCGCTATGGTTGCGGTCAGGAGGAAACTCGCAGTGGCGCTTGACAGAGGACGAGTGGAGAGGGCCAGGTTGAAGGATGGGGGATGGTCTCACATAGGGTGAGAAGGGGAAGATTGGCCATTGGCCATCAAGCCCCAAATAAGGGGGAAAAACAAGCCTTAAACAAGGGGCAAATAAGCCCCCACAGAGGGAGGAGAGAGAACCTCCACCAGGGGAGGGGTTAAGTCACTGATAGTGCTCAAAGGTTTGCAACTCTAGTAGAGCCGCATGTTTCATTTTGTCTTATTACTTCAGTGCATGTCATTTCTGCTATAAAGTTAATTACAAGCCTGGAGTTAAAAACCATAATGGGAAATTTACCCCATTAGTATAGTTTGACCCCAAAATTACATTTTTGGGGTAAGTTGATTTTTATGTACGTGTCTAGTGTAAGTGATTAGCATCCCCGATTAACTTTTTTTTTTTTTTTTTTTATATAAGTCGTTATTAGCAACCTCAACTTATGATTTTTTATTTATTTTTATATACAAGTCATGACTCTTTATCACGAGTTACACATTTTTTTTTTATTTTTTGTGTAAGTTGTGATTTCCAATCATGAGACACATCATTTTAATTTTTTTTATAAATCGTGAATCTCATTCACGATTTTGCCTTTTTTTTAAAATTTTTAATTAAATCCCATTGCATCTTCATATTTTTGTTTTTGTTTTTTAATTTTTAATTATATCATAGATGCTAATCACGACTACAGGCAAACCTACATTATAACGAGGGTGTGCATTAAAATTTAAAAATTTTCACTTATCTCCTTATATACTTTTATTTTTACCCATCTCAATTTAAAATTTTGCACTATTACCCATACCACTTTCATCTCAACAAGAGACAGACCTACTTGTTGTCTCGGGTATGCACTTGCACTCTCTCAAAAATTAAAAATACTACTTACCCCGTATAAAATTTATATTTTGTAATTTTTAATTTTTAATTATTCTCTTTTAATTTTTTTTTTTGTAATTGGGTCTTTGTTAATTGGGTCTATGTTGTTTTGTTATTTTCTCTTATAATTTTTTTTAATTCAAAAACCTTTCTATTGTGTTATTTTTGCAAGAACAGTAAATAGTTGGTGTTGTTATTTTAAAAAAAAATGTGCCGATGCTCTTGTTATAATTTTGATGATTTTAAAATTTTTTGCACCCGCTGAACTAGGGTTCAAAATATAAATTTCATATGAGGTAAGTATTATTTTTAATTTTTCAAAGGGTGCAAGTGCACACCGGAGATAACAAGTAGGTCCGCCTCTAGTTGAGATGAAAGTGGCATGGGTCCAGGTGTAAAATTTTAAATTGAGATGGGTCAAAATGAAAGTTATATAAAGAGATAAGTGAAAATTTTTAAATTTCAGTGCACACCCTCGTTATAATCTAGGTCTGCCTATGGTCGTGATTAGCATCTACGATATAATTAAAAATTAAAAAAAAAATATGAAGATGCAATTGCATTTAAGTAAAAATTAAAAAAAAATGGCAAAATCGTGAATGAGATTCATGATTTATAAAAAAAAATTAAAAAAGAGGTGTCCCATGATTGGAAATCACGACTTACACAAAAAAAATTAAAAAAATAAAAGAAATGTGTAACTCTTGATTAGGAGTCACGACTTATATATAAACATAAAAAAAAAATCATAAGTCGAGATTGCAAACAACGACTCTTATAAAAAAATTAAAAAAACAAAAATGTAAATGGGGGATGCTAATCTCAACTTACACCAGACACGTAAATAAAAATTAACTTATCCCAAAAATGTAATTTTGGGGTCAAATTATACTAGTGGGGTAAATTAGCCAACCATAATACTACCCTATCTTTGGGAGCGGAAGAGCTTTGGAATCATCATGGGAATAAGTTCTTAAAAAAGTCTAGGGTGTGCAAGGCTTTATAAGTCACATTACTGTATGATGAGTAATTCGTTTGCTATTGAAAAAAAATGTATCGTCTGAAGAAATTAACGGTATTGTCTATTGGAAAATTTGATAAAAGGAATCAAGTAAAAAAAATAGGGAAAAGAGAATGAAATGAAATGAAATGGAAGATATATGTAAGATTACTAATTTATACCCACTTATTTTTTAGAAGGAGTAAATTAGTACTAAACATCTTTTTGATTTGGACTAAAAACCAAACTCTTTCTTTTAAAAAAAAAAACACCTTAAATAAATGGGTATTAATGTAATTTGCACTTTTTAATTTAAAATCTCTCTCTTTATAAAATATTGAAAAACTTCTTTAAAAAATGAAAAAGAAAGTGTGTTTATGGGTTCTTGTTTCACCAAAAGCCAAGGAAGAAGGAGCAAACAACATGGTGAAGTTGAGGAGATTGAGATCTCATATTGATAATTTAATATTCAATTTTTTTTTTTGGTCAAAATTGCTCTTGTGATGCGCACTTGGCTAGAAACGTGACTAATAAAAGTGATGGGCTGGACACTTCAAACAATGAATGGTCCAAAAGAGACAGAAGGGGTCCAAAATGGCTTCAAGACAAGGCAGCTGTTAAATGTACCCTACATCTCATTAATCACACCCCCACATAAGACTGGTTTGACAAAAATACCCTACCATTTCCCACGCATCTTTATCGTAAGTTCACTTTTCCAACAAACCCCCACACAACTTCATCCTCTCTTCCTCTTCCCCTCTTCCTTTTCCTCCCATCTCCAATCACCTCCCTCTCTGCTCGCCTCCCTTTCCACCTCCCTCTGCTTTTCGGTAAGTCTCTGCCCTTTTCCTTTTTTTTTTCTTTCGTATTTTTTTTCAATTTTTTTCCTCTGCATGTCATCGTAAGTATGTAATTTACGGTATGTATATGTGTGTTTTTTCAATATATTTTTTGACAAGACTAATATATTTTTTTAATATGCAGTTATGCCACGAACGAGAGGATCTTCTGTGGCTGCTAGAAAGTGTATGACTGCCTCTACACATAGGAAGCGTGTCGATGGTAGTCAGACACATCTGCTTGAGGAACCTCAACATGAGGAACATCGACATGAGGAACCTCAACATACAGATAAGGTCCCTATTGATGTACCAGCACTAAGGGAACCATTTCCTGGAGGACCTTTTGATAAGTCGGTCCTTACATTATTTGAGCATCACGTTGTTACTCAGCTATGGCGCGGAGACGTAATGAACTGTCTGTTACTTTTTTATTGTATAATAATTATCATGAAAAATTTTATATGTATGCAGGATCGTGGTGCCTCTAAGGTGGCTGCACACGTAAAAAAATTGGAGTCTTGGCTTGGTAAGCGTTAGCTGCTACCTCCTAGAGTAGCAAAGGTGGTTGCTAGATCTAATCTACAACCTCTGATGTATTGCAGCTTCAGAATGGTTGACAAGAGACTATTGTCTGCCTTTGCTGAAAGGTGGCATCAGGAGACTAGCACCTTCCACCTACCATTTGGAGAGATGACCATCACACTTGATGATCTGTCGTGCCCTCTACACACACCCGGTGATGGATGTAGACGTTGTTGTCTCTTATCTACAACAGTTGCTAGGGTATCACAAGCTGCGGCAGAGCGTGAGGTCAAATATAAAAGGGGCTCTCATATGAGTTTGAGCTGGTTGCAGGACGTCTACGATGATACTTATCATAAGGGGCAATAGGAGTACGCATCAAGAGCTTTCATTATGCAATTGTTATGCTGTACTATTTTGACAGACAAGAGTCAGATGCACATAGACATCAAATATATAGACCTGGTCCACGACTTGGACCATTGTGGGCATTGGTCATAGGGTGCTGTTGCCTTTTCTTTCATGAACTAGTATGTTAGTGATCCTAGCATGCATCAGACTAGGAAGATATGAGATTATATGAAACTCCTACAGGTACATAATTTTATTTTAAATAATTGCTTATTTATCGTATTTCTGTTAAATGATTCATTAATGTTGTTGCAGACATGGATATATGAGTATTTTCCTACTATCTGCCCCTGGAAGGAGATTGCTGAGTACAACTAGCAGATTTGTTGAGCCCGTTGCTGGAGTCCTGTCAGGGGTACAGGCCATGTGGAGTTTATTAGGAGAGCACTCAATGTGTTGACACCTGATGATGTTTGTTGGACACCATATCTGTCACATAGGCTGTATTGTCCTCTTTAGGAGTTGTCATTGTTTTCGGGTTACATCTGTTGTGCTTCGATCACGGTGCTACACCTACCGGAGAGGGTAGTGAGGTAGTTTGGTTTTAGATAGGACATTTATGGGGCACCAACACCACTTCCTCGGGCTAATATAATGGATGATTCCAGTATATCTTTTCTCATGTACTGTATTCGATACTGCATTATACTACAATCGACCTTTCATCCAGCAAACTACACAGAGATACATCCAGTGGTGCCATAGGATCTTGCATCCATATCTCATACCTCTGGCCATGGAAGGCCCTTCTACTATTCCAGAGACTGAGTCTATGTGTTGCAATACAAGTGCTTAGATATAGGCCATGTATATGCTGTTCATTTCTAATAGTATTTGGTTATTTCCTATAACGTGTTAATGTCATTTGCTGGCAAGATATCATGATTTGAAGGAGAGGTTTGACTCAGTTATTGACATTCTTTAGAGGATTTGTGATGGCGAGATGGTTACTTTAGAGACAGAGCTTCGTGAGTACATTACCCAAGCACTGTGCATAGTGCACAGTGGGACGGAGGCGGGATCTACGTCTGGGACTAGAAAGAAGTCTCGATCCACCCGGTGAGGAGTGGTGTATTTGGCTCTTTTTTTATGTACGATGTTTATATTGTCTTTACTACGTCGTTATTACGTTGTTTGTCCTATACGCAACTCCTTTCTTTGTGAATCCATGTCGTTTCTAATTTTTAAACTTATGTTTTTAATCATAAGATCTATTGATGTGATTTTAGTTTAATAATATTAAACGCAATTACTTAATTAAATTTGTAAGACAACAATACTATTCAACAACACAATAGATTACATGGAGAAATTCAAAACTGTAATGACCCGTTTCCAGACCACTACTAAAACTAAAACCAACCCTATATGCGACACACTTTTTAAAATAGTACTCTTGCGTCCTTTGAAAAATACGGTCTCTTTTTTTTTTAAAAAACAATTACATTTGCAAGCATACACAGAGTTGTCACAGCTTTTAGAAACATGGTGCAATCTAAGACACAAGACGCATGCTATGGAAATACATACATACATATATATATATATATATATATATATATATATATATATATATATATATATATATATAAGCAAGTAGCCATAGGCATGCGTACCAAATAGAAAGTTGATAAATAGTACAAGAGAATACACCTATGGTATGAAGACCCTCGTGAGAGCAATTATACCCTGGGGGTACTCCCGGCAGACACCCACGCAAGGGACTGCTCCAAAAGTATGCGACCAGTCTACCCTGCAGTACACAAAAGACATCCACCAAGCCCGACTGGTCACCAAAACAAACTGTACACTATAAACGAAATACTACAGTCATCCAAAATACAAAACAAGTAGTCAGATAATCACAGCAACTACAGATAGCTATCTGAATCCTCAGACGAATCCTCCTCCTCATCATCCTCCATCGGGTCCGCTGTATCCTCTCCAGTCAAGTCTATGAAAGGAACCGTAGCAGGTATACCCTCTGACACGTCCTCCTCTACTAGCACCTCCTCAATGAATACTGTGCTGCTACATCCTGCCTCACCGTACTCTCGACATATCGGTGAAAGATGTCCCGGTGGAGTAGGTGTCCTGACAATCATGGGGGAAGTCGGCTCTGTCTCAGGCTTAGGCTCTGCCAAAGAACTCGAGGTAGCTTCCGCTCGAGATGCAGAAGCTCCAGCAGTCCCACACCTGATCATGCTCTTTTGAGCGGTCATCAGAAATCTCGCTTCCCTAGGCAGAGGTGCATAATGAGTAGTAATACGCCTCAGAATCTCCAAAGATCCCTCTGGCGAAAAAGATGATACTGGCATCGCCTGCTCTCTCTGAATGTTGCGCCAAGCGTCCACCACTTGTATGGTCCTGATCGGAAAACTAACTGTAAGCCTAGATGTCTCCTTTCTCAGCACTAGTCCATCAACTCGAAAAGTCTGTACAACGTCCCCCCTATATACAACATGGCGGAAAATGGGGTCGAACTCCATCACCGCAGGCATCTCGATATCTGGAAAATCAAACACGATATCCGGCGATGTCGTCATTGCCGGTATCACCAGGGTCTTCGTCATCGACGGTATTACTAGGGTCTTCATCATCGCCTGGGTTACCATCATGGGTTGAAGGAACCACGGGAAAAGGGTCAACTTCTCGAATAAACATAGAAACAACAAACATAAAACAAGAGACAATAAGATGCACAAGTGCCCATAATGCAACTCTCGACACACTCTCTCAAGACACTTTTGACAAATTTTCGGAAGTAATGCCGAATAAGCTGCTGAAATCTAGCCATAGGCTTTGGGCTCCACGACTACCCTAGGATATTCAGGACGAGTTCCTTGACGTTAAGACGTCTAACTAAGCTGCTGAAAAACAAGGGGGTCCTAGTACCCTAAGTTTATTCGGGATATAGTTCAAAAACGCCACGACGACACTTTCTCCACTTCAATGAATAAATCGACGCATATGATGATTCAAGGAAATATGATGAATAAATCAACTCATATGATAATTCAAGAAAGCAACTCGAATTATTATTCAATCGCATATTAAATAAATATTCACATAAAGCTCAATACAAGACAACCCAATTCAACAGTATCAAGCAATCAAGTCATATCACAACAGTCGGAATACAATTCATCCCTCTGCAGCTCAATGGAGTTAACAGAGAGGAATCAAACAAGTGTGGGGGGGTTGGGGACAGCTGCCAACCACTTGTAGACAAGCCCACTAAATAATCATAATGAAAGTTTTAAGAACTAAAAATCGAAGGGGTACAAGACCCTCACTTCGAACCCTGAGGTTCTCAGACTTCTTCGCTTTATAACAAAAATTTAAAACCTGTCTATATCTACAAGTTGCCCTTACCAAAATCATCCGCTAGCGTGGTACCGCTCGCCTCGATCCTGCATCGCACGAATTCAGAATCTACAAGTCCTATCATCACAAGGTAAGCTTAGCACAATTCTAAGACTCAACTTAAAAACCTTAGGCTCTCAACACCTAAACCTTTTCCTAGCCAAACACCATCACATAGAACTTAATCATACATCAACACAACAATTATAAACTAGAATGCAAAACAATTTCACTCCCAAAACTCCTAAGGAACTCGCGGCCAACACCAAGGAAATAGGAACAAATTTCGAAACATATTGCAAGTCATATACCACTTTCCAAAATAATGCTTTCAAGTGTCTGTTTTTCACAAAATCTATCTTATTCAAGGCTTCAATTAAGCATGCATAGATTAATACAAGTCTTAGCAAGAAATTTCCCTTTTTCCTATGCCTATAGGGCTCGCGGCTAAGGGTCTAAAATGAGTGACCGATTTACAAATTTTCCAACCATAAATTAGTACCATTTCACATAACATTTCCTTTTCAAGATAACAAGTCACAATTCAAGACCAATATTTAATTAAGTGCCAAAACTATTTTCAAAACTTTCAAGAGTAAGAGTTTCAAAGAATCCTTCCAATTCTTTTGATCCCAAAACATTTTAACTATGACAATCACAAAGTTATTAACTAGAGAACAAACTCAATCAAGTTCCAACATGCTTTTTAAGTCCTCAAGAACAAATTTTCACAATTAGCTTACTAAATCTTCCACTTAAACATATCCAACGTATCCAATAACAATTTTATCAACCAAAAAATGTTATTCATCAACAAATTTCATGCTTCATCAATCAATTTTTACCATTTCCCTCTTTTCAAGAATAGGTTCAAGCCATAAAAATAACTTAATCAACAAGCTAATCCTAAACTATGAACAAATACAACAACAACAACATCAAAGAAGCTTATTTAACCCATTAATCACTTGATTCACCAAGGATCACACAAAGCCCTCTTCTTCTCCCTTAGGTCACGCCTAGGGTTCCAAGGAATAGAGGTTGAAGTGTTTATCTCCTCTTATGATCATAATCAAGCAAAAATCAACACAACACAAAGCATGAAAACAAGAAGGAAATGAGAAAAGAACCACCACCTCCTCCTCCTATGTGGTCGTGGCCTAGGGGCTGTTTGTGGGGGAGAAAATGGTGCTTTCCACTTGCTTGGTGATGAGCTAGGTAATGATGGAAGGTAGAAGAAAGAACTAGCAAGAAAATGAAGCAAGAGATGAAGTAACTCAAGACTTGATGAAGGTAGCTTCCATGGAGGTTTTAGAGCTTCTCTCTCTAAAGGATGAAGATGATGAACAAATGAGGGTAGAGAGAGGGTGGGGGCGCGGTTTGGGCTGATTAGAGGGAGGGGAGGATTATTTTTTTTTTCACTTAAAAAAATGCTTGGTTGGAAATGAATCTAATAAAGTGTTAAAAAAACTAGTCACACACTAAGTGACACCTAACTATAAAGTAAAGATGCTAAACACATCAACTAATCTATCCCATCTAATCCCACATCTCTCATGATTACCCTCTAATTCTAGAGTCTAAGGGTTGCTAAAACACGGCGTAGAGTAATCGCGTTACTGGTAAATCTCCCGCCGATAAATTCGCGAAAAGTAATTTGACGAGAAATCAATTCACCGCGTAAAAATAAATTATCATAAATAATAAAAACAATCTAAAACACTCACAAATAATCACAATAAGTCAGGATTCGATTTTCATCAAAATCGGGATTCATTTAAAATTTTATCTGCGGCAAAATTGTCTGGCGATTCGAAACGCGACGAAACTTCGTTAGAATTTTTCGACGATATTCGAACCATGAATTAATATGAAATATTAATTCTCAAATTCAATTTGATCCACTTATTTAGAGAACAAGGAATTGCTTATTATAGCATAATTACGACAAAAATTACACTACAATAACGCTAAATAACGTATCATAAAAGTACGGGTGTTACAAAAACACACATTACATGGCCAAGTCATCAGATTTGTTTGATGACTTTGGTTGACGCAAGCTGGCAATGATCTCATCAACTGATCTCGTCAATGATTTTTGGTTGATGCAAGCTGGCAATGATCTCGTCAGTCGATCTAACAAGCACAACATACAACTCTATAGGGCCATCGGTAGCATGATCCTTTGCATGTTTCTACCATTTAGAAGTGTCCTCTTCATATATTGAGCATGCCCATATGATACACATACCTCATTGATAATATATCTCTACCACCCTTTGTGATGCTGCTCTTATCTTTTGATGGATCTTTTGCTTTAATTCTTCAATGGTGATGGATGACTTTATCCTAAATATTATTGAAATATCACATTCAAACTTCATGCCATCAACACATTTTGCGATTCTTCCATCGTAATAAATAATGGCTATGCTTGAATCCTTCGAGAACTAAGTTGCTTGAGTGAGTTCCATGAGTGTTTACGAAGTGGGGTGTTTAACAACAGTTCTATTTATAAACCACTGGGTGCGATCTTAACCGTTAAAAGTGTCGTTCGGATCTCGTCTGTTGGTTTTATTCAGCATAATGGACAAAATGGAATTGATTCCATCTAACCTGCATATAGTGAAAGTCATTACTACCTTTGACCAGTGCATAATGAAAGTCATTACTATCTCTGACCATGTGCATAGTAGGAAAGAGAAGGCTATCGATTAAAAGCATGTAGAGTAAAAATATGAACAAGTTTATACAAATTAATCAATCGTCATCCAAGTTGATAACATTATTTGGTTCCTGTGATGGAATCGGGCATCGTAGTGGAAATAATGTAACCCATTCTTGCAATCGAGCAATATGCAGTGTTGGCCATGGCTAAGCCTCAAGACGACAACAATGACGCCAACTAGGAGCGATGGTAGGCAATGCACATCCTGCCTTCAAAAATACTTGAAAGAATACAAAGATACAAATTGAACAATTAAAGATTTATAAGAGTAGATAAATTACCTGTACCGTGTGATTAGTGTTGACAGACCCAATGCAAATTAGAAGGTTACTTGGCTGGGTTACTAAATGTGCACCCCTGAGAGGGAAAAAGGTCCAACACGTCAAATTGGAAATTGATAAAGAGACCAGAATCAACTTATATTTTGATGCTATTATATAACCCATGTCTGGTAAGGACATCCACTTCTCATACGGAGCAACACCGTTTACATCATGCAAAGTCGCCCTCACTTTTTGCAATCGTCCACCAACAAGCGGGCCATATAAATCAGGATAGATTCCAATCTCTTTATTCAATTCCTGACAGATTAGAGGCCAACAATCCTCAGTTTTACCATATAATGCTACAATCGAACGATATCTACAGTTGCCATAAAGTTGCACGTCAACTATATCATGAATATATGGATGAAATTCCACACGAAATTGACCAAATAAGGAAAACACCTCTTCTTTGAAGATACATCAAAAGATGACTTTGTTGAAGGCCGAGTGGATGCGTTGTCATAGACAGGATATAGTGCATCCACATGCTCAAAATATGATGGGTTGCGTCTAACATCATATCCATCCACCTTCAAGGACTTACCTTTGCCTTTTTTCGGTGCTCCCTTGGTGTTCACTTTTTTCGGAGGTGAACACATTGAAGTTGTGTCTAGAAACACAAGTTCACGCACTTTTGCAAACAATATCCTTTTTCTAACAACGTCAAGTGTTCGAAATCGCTTTAGCAATGCATCACATTGAAGCGCAAGTTATTTCTCTGGCACCGTGTCAGTCTGTTGTTGCTCTTGTTTCTCATCAAAATGTAATCTCCTCCAATGCACATGAACCACCTCTAATGGAATTAGAAAACCATACTATAATGCGACAGCTCACAGGCTCAAGGTAAACCTTGTGGGGTTCTAATTGTGGAGCTATAAGCAGATTTATCAACTCCTACACTATTCACTCTGCGGTACTCATCTGGAATATGTTACTAGTGCTCCACTACGTTTATGCTTTTCATAAATGATGCCTTTACCTCATTGTTTTGCAGTGTATGCATATTGTTCAAGGCCTTCCAACAACTACACATGTCACCCCTGCTGTCTTGTAGCAACTTCTTCAATGTCCAATGTTGACAAACAACCCTACTAACAAACATAACGAACCACATTAGATGTAATGCCATAATATGTTTTCATGAAAGCAAATTTACATATTAGTTTGAGCAAACCTATTTGTTGTTGTATTCCCTAAGTGCATCACTCGGTCGGTCCATGACGCAATAAAATTTTCCTTGTGAAGATTCAAACATGTATTCTTGACATACTCGATAAATATAGGAAATTATGAACATACACCGTAAAAAACCCTTAAGCGCTGCTCATACTTAACCTCATCAGCAGAATGAACAACATTTCATGCATCCTTCATTGCCTCATTTTTCTCCTAACGAAATACCAACTGCAACTGCTTTCATCAAAGAAAGATATTTGTCAGTGACAATAACTTGAGGAATTGATTCTTCTCTTACAATCAGTCCTCTTTTAACTTCTGTAGTGTCCAAACAAAGTTATCCTCCATCTCAGAATCCAAATAGGCAAATGCCACGGTATATGTAAGCTTTGTTGTAGCAACACCAACAATTTCAAGTAGTGGCATTGTAGGTCCTGTCAATGACCAAGACAATGTAAAATGTATTCAACAAATTTATGGCATCTAGATGTTTCCAAAATATATCTCTAACAATGTCGGAATCTTGATGTCTTTTATGCCATAACACATACCGATCAAGTTGTATTAATTTCATCAAGTGTTGCATTTCTGTCCTGGGACCTTTCTGTGACACCCTTAACCCCATTTTTGTAATTGACATATATGCCATGCACTGTACAATTGATGTTTTCATGTAAACCTCTTGTTTGCAGAAATAAAAGTCTAGGTATTACAAAAGTTACTTCACATAAGTTAAGAGAATCACATTTTTACTTCATTTCATTTCAAATTTACAGAAATAAAAGTCTTAACTTCAATACGTGTAAAAGAGTTTAATGAAATGCCATTACAACTAAAAATAATTCCCGGATGTTACATAATATTAGAGCTTGTAACCCAAGCCCATCTAAAAAATAAAAACTAAATAAAAGTTTATGAAGTAAAATACATAACACAACTCGATATAAATCTCTTCATAAAGCCTTAACTTCGGCATTGGATGTACCTGCACTCATCCAGAGAAACACAAGCACACGAAAACACAAAGGGGGTGAGTATGTTGAAGCAGCATTGTTTGGTATGTGATGGAAATAGATGAGTGCACATACACAACCAATAGTATACTTACATTACATATACATATCATGGCGTATCAATGGACACTCATATCTCATGTCATAACTAGCATAAACAAGCACATCACATCACAGACTGTGCAAGCCTAACTCGTCACTACTCCATATGTATGTGGTACCATTCTACTACTCTGGGAAACTAACTAGGAGGTTATGTTCAGTCTTTAGAAGAAGAGCACCACGAAGTTGCTTACTTTGTTACCTCATGCTTTCACTAACCTCGATAATGTAGAGTGATGGTCGGGGTAGCTAAGTCTGCTAGGTATCCCCCAGTTTAAGGCGCGAGACATAAACCATTGAGGGTTACAGAATTGGGCTGTTTCACTACCAAGGCTGAGGTATTGCCATGTAGGCTCACTCCGGATAGCCTTCACTTTTCATTTCAATGGTGTTTCCCGCCAAACCTAATAAGTTCGGATGATGAATACATACAAAACATATAAGGGTGGGGCTTCCTACAAAAATTCCACTATATAGGTTTCATATCTTCCCATTGCAGCCTCAAGGCTAGGGACATAATAGTATGGATCACCTATGTCCCATCGTGGCTGCTAGTTGCTAGGTGACATGATAAGTGGTAGTCATACGTCACTTTGCCACTGACTAGTGGACTTGTCATAACACTTACGGTTCATCCCTAAGGTTCATACTTGGTACATTCTCATTTGTAGATATCCTTAAAGTCTCTAAGGTTATTTAGGTTCTTATGGCACAAAATTCTTGGAACGACTTGAAGTCTACACCTATACATATAGGTATCTGAGGTTTGACTTAGGAAAGGCTCATCTTAAGTTAAATTCCTTATAAAGATATACTTTTAGGAAGGGTTTCATCATCACGGAAGATCTATGCTGTAAATGATTACTCGGGGTTATGGTGCCAACATAGTTAGGATTACATCCTTTAGAGTGATGCTTTGTATACCACTTAATTTTATAAAAAAAAAATCACGAAAGATCTATGCATCTTCTAAGTGTCATTGGTTGAGAAAAGGATCATTTAATCTATTAAGAAGGGTTCTAATCGATTAGCTAAGGGTTCCTAATTGATTAAGATCAAGTCTTATGAACTTCCTATAGCTTTTGCCAATTCTAATCGATTAAGGAAAGACTCTAATTGATTATGATTAAGTCTTATGTGTTCCTTATTGATTTTCTGTAATTCTAATCGATTGTTATGATGGTCTAATCGATTATGCGTGTATTTTTCTCTTGGTTCCTCGCACTAGGGTCCTCTAGTCACGAGACTCATGTCCAAAAGTAGTAACCATAGTCCACATATTTCACATATCATTACAAAAGTAGAAGATGAACTAAGTCATCTCCTATAACACAGTTCATAGCACATTATTTCATATTTACATATATTTCACATGCATAAGATCATATATTTCACATGCATAAGATACATATCACACTGATGGGGTTCAAGGTTAACCCCCATTCATCAACCCACAATACCACAACTACAATAATCTCCCCTTCACATTTTGGGTGAGAAATTGAGCAGTCTCCTTGTGGACGGTAGGGAATAATCAACTTTACCCTTCATGGAGAAAGGTGCTCTATGAGACGAATAGAACACGGAGAAATGTTAAAAATATGATTTGAGAATAAAACCCTAGTTGATAAAATTTGAATTAAAGAATAAGAGGACTTTACCAACACTTTGGATCGAAAGGAGTTCTGTAAATCGAAGAAAACTGAAGTAGAAATGGTGACTCCCTCTTCATGGGCAAGTTTTCCACTTGGCCTTCAATGGAGGTTGAAGGGTTGAGGAAGAAGAAGGGGCAAGGTCAAGACTCCTCAGTTTTAGGGTTTCTTTGAGTGAAAATCTGACTTGAGGGCGTGTGATGAGACTTTAGGTCGTGGGTTAACCTTAGATAAGGTTCATAAAGAGTCGAATTGAAAAGGTTAAAAATGAGAAACATGCTTCAGACAGAGAAACATTATAGACACATACAAAGTCCGATAAGACCAAACTAATGTGGCACCCTTAACCCTAAATCTTAACTGTTACTACCTCTGGTCTCTATTATAAGAGAATTTTTGGAGTATTTTTTGGTCTTAATTATAAGAAAAATGAATGTATTTTGAGATGTATTAATTGCTAAAATATCTTTTATACCCTTATTTTAATGAGATATGTATATTTACTAGAAGTTTACATTTTTTCCTATGCACTCAATTATTAGGGGTATATTTAGAATGAAAGTTCAATTTTATAACATTAAATAGACTTCCTTGGTCTTCATGATTTTCGTAATTTCTTCTTATATTAAGGACCGGAGGTAGTATAAACAAAGACGATCAATGAATTTATTTCGAAAATAGGTAAAGAGAAAAATGGAAGATTTTCAAAAACTTTCACAACGAGTTAAGAGTACCACATTCACACAAAATGTCATCTCAACTTAATAGAGTAAATATTTCAAATGGTTTACATAATATTGCAGAAAATTTAAAATAAAACAAAACCTTACAAAATCCCAAAACTTGTCACATTGTACAGAGCTTAGATATCCCAAACTTAAAAATTAAAACAAAACATTAGGTCGTAAAGTTCCAAAACAAAGGAGTTCAAATAAACTAATATCAAAAGATGACTTCATGCTAGCCACTTGTGTCAGCATTAGAAGTACCTATCACACATATAGAAACAAATAGGGAACACAAGCAAAAGAGGGGTGAGTCCGTTGTAGTAGTGTTGTTTTGGTATTAGAGGACATAGATGAATACAAATACATATAAGTACATATATACAATCACAACTACAATAACTCATCAAACATAGAAACATGAGTCCTTACCAAAGGACTTTGCAAATCACTACGTCAATCACTTAGTATGCATGTGGATCTATTTACTACTCCGGGAAGTTTGACTAGGAGGACATGTTTGGCTTTTTGAAGGAATACACCGCAATGGTGAACACTTCGTTGCGGCATACTCTCGACTAATCATGAGAATGTCCGATGACAGTCAGGGTAGCTATGTCTGATAAGTGACGCCCAACTCATGGTGCGAAACTCAAACCATCTAGGACCACATACTCGGGCTTCGCACCACCAAGGCCAAGATATTTCCACATAGGCTTACTCATAATGGCCTCCACCTTTCATTTCAACGGTACTTTCCATACTTAAACAAGATCAATATGACAAGCAACAAACAAGGTTGGGTTTCCACCAAATTCCTCCTATCATGGGTTATAAACAATCCATCATGGCTCATATGGCTAGGATCGTCAAACAAAGATTAACCCGAGCTCCATAATGGCTACATTTAGCTAGGAGATTCAAACAAATGGTTATCTTGGGTTTTAAACATGGCCACTCATGTGGAATTTTCATAAACATTGCCACTAGATGGTGGACTTATCATAAACATTGTACAACACTTAAGAAAAATCTCCAAAAGTCTAGTGAGTTACCTCGAGTGTCCTACTTGCTTTACTCTAGATATTAGCAATCCTTCTTTAAGACTCAAGTAAACCCCCAATGTTAAGACACTTTTCTAATCCCCTCATTTATTAGTTCGTGCCATTTAACACCGTGAGACGTTAAATGTTTCTAATTAATTCATTATTAATCTATAGACTCTACTCTTGGTTCTTTAAGGTGATAGGTCCTACAATAGTGAAAACTCACATTAAACCCTTTTTAATCCAATTAACTCTAGGATAATTATTCATAACCATCCTAAGTATAAGTTCTAGTGTTGTCTAAGTCAATCCCATGGACATTATATCTCAAATGTGTACATACAAGGCACAGGTGATCATATCAAGATATGCTCATTCAATATGACTACAAAACCAACAATTCAAACCAACCATTCTTTACATCATTCAATTCAAACATTCAAACATATCATAACATCAACTCAACATTGTTAACACACACACACACATACACACATATACACAACTCACAAGCATCATTATAATATTAGCACGCTATGGGGCCTAAGGGAGAGCCCTTCACCTATCTTCTCAATACCCACAACTATAATATCTCCTCTTTACTTGAGTAAAGATGTTCACGAGACCACAAGGAGTAGAAGGATTAAGCTTTTGGTGATGCTCCTTTGGAAAAAGGTCCTCTATGATGAAGGATACTAATGAAGTCATTAGAATTTGATTCTAAGACAAAAGATTAAATTGGGAAAAAAGGACTCTAGGTTCATCGAGAAACTACGGTTATTTTGGATCGAATGGAACCCTTTATAAGATAATGAGACAAGAAGGAAACATGGTTCTTCAATTTGGAGAGGTTTGGGCTCTCAAGCTTTAATAGAGGATGAGCTCCTTGAAGAAGATGAAGTAGAAAACTTTGGGGTTTGTGTTTAGGGTGTTTTGGGATCTAGAGTGTTTAGGGTTTTGTGTTCGGGTGTTTTGGGAGTGTTCTGGTCATATGGGTTAGGTCTCATAGGGTGTTTAGGTTTAAGCATACGAAATTAGTAAATTTTCACGCGTAACAGACCTTGCGTTCACGTTCTAATCGATTAGAATTATAAGCTAATCGATTAAGACGCGTCTGGATCCTATACTGAGCAAAACAAACTACCTCTAATCGATTAGAAGGGACCTCTAATCGATTAGAACCTTCCTAGTTTTTCTATCAGAGACTGAGAAACAGCTCTAATCGATTAGCACATGGTTTTAATCAATTAAGACGCCACTGGAATGAGTATTGAGATTGCAGAGATCATTCTAATCGATTAGAAAGCTAATCTAATCAATTATAACACCTCTAGAATGGATAGACTCTGAGAAACCCATTCTAATCGATTAGACCCACTCTTTAATCGATTAGAATTCCCCTCGCTGAGCGAATTTCACAGAGATTTCTGTAGAAACTTTGACTTTCAACCCAATCTCACCACGAAACCTGATATCCCTGCTCTAATTGATTAGTTTCATACAAAACTCCAAATTTTGATGTCTCAACATATTTTAAACACCATCCAATCCACATAAAATCATTCCAATACATTAATACCACACATGAACATTCAAATTAATAAAACATGGAAATGAGTGTTAATTAGAGCCCTTTAATATAGTTTAAGAATTAGGTTTAGAGCCTATGAAGGTTTAGAATTAGGGTTAAGTCATGGTCCAAGAGGCTTAACACATTCGGGAGCAAAACGGGTTGAAACAAGATGACTTGCTAATTAAAAAAATGTTGTTAGCTGCTGTGAATCAATTCATACAAGGGGTGAATCGATTCACAGACACTGTTTTTCCTAAAAACACTTTTTAATAAAATGAATCGATTCATGCAAGGAATGAATCGATTCGCAGACTCAGAATTGTCTAAAAATGGGGTTTTCCTTTTGTTCTTAGGCCGTATAGTCCCTTCTAAGGGTTCCCTTCCCAACTAAGCCCGTAAGTACATATTTAAACACACTATAACATCCTCATTTTTCTAATCTTGCTTAATGTGTGTTTATATGTGACTAAGTGTATTTGTGTGCCCTAGGTAGGGATTAGCGTGTTTTGACTGCATGTTTGACTTTTGGCGGTGTGCTCGCTTTCTGTGTTGTGTGAAAGCATGTTTTGAGGTTTGATATGTTATTTGAGGTTGGTATAGTGTTTGATGAGCTTTTGGTATGAGTCTCGGAAGCCTGGTTAAGTCTGAGAACGATCGGAGTTGAGATTTGGGTTTTTGTGTGTTCGTACCTTTGAGTGAGTGAGAGCTTTTGGACAAGTATATGAGACATAGAACCTTTGTTCTTAAGTCCATTTGATGTCTGATAAGTTTTCATCTTATGTTAATTTAGAGTGATTAATTGAATTAAATACATGAGGAATTGAGAGAGTTGAATATATATTGAGCTTAAACTTTGGAATTCTTTACACTTGGTTGTTTGATTGTATGTTTTAACTCTTACATTATTCTCATGTATATTGCACTTGAATTGCAAGGAATGGAAACAAAACCAAAAGAAGACACTCTCAAGAATTCAATTAAAGGCAAAGAAGATGATTCGTGAGAGCATAAGATTCGAAGGCAGCCAAAAATGCGGAATTTAGCCAAGTAATTGAGTATGCGCGTGACGCGCATTTATGTAAACTGGCTCTGTCTTCATGCGCGTGACGCGCGCTGATCAGGAAGAATCTGCGCGCGACGCGCATCAGTGCAAATCTGGAAGCCGCCTCAGTGCACGCGACGCGCATTTGTACTGCCTAATCTGCGCGCGACGCGCACGGTGCTGCAGAATCTGTATAATTAGATATTTGTTCACTTTTTAATCATCTTGGACCTTTGCTAACAGCCAAAAACACTAAAGAGAAAGATAAGGAGTGCTAGGGTTCCATTGTTCTTCATCTTCAAGGAGGATTCATTCTTGGGAACAAGGTTTGGATCATCAATGGAGTTGTTTTCTTTCATATGTTTGTTTTCTTCTTTTACTACCATGAGTAGCTAAATACCTTAGATTAGGATGAGATGAATCATGTACAAACTCTTATGTAGTTAGTTCTCTTATATTAATACAAGTTTATGTTATGTAAATTGAGTTTCTAATCTCTATACTTCATGCTTTTCAATACTTGATCACTATTGCATTGAATTTGGGTTTTTCATCTTTATTGGAAAATAGGATGAATGAACTTGAACTGAGATTAGTAATCATAATCATGAAGATTATAGGAATATAACTTGTGGTTATGTGTTCTAATGAATCATGGATCTTATTGCTTAGTCTAATCATTAATCACCTAAGGGATTAGGGATTGTGGCTAGAATAAAGGGTTTATGAGGCAAGGGATTGTCCTTAAGCTAATTCAGTTGATTCGAACTTCAACTTATATGAAATTACTTGATTAATGATGAACTAGTTACATAAGAGCAAGTACAAGAGGATTCAAATCCTAGTCGTTTTCAACCAACCAAGTCAATTCTATTTTTACTTTAACTTGTTCAACGTTACAATTACAATCAAAATATCCAAATCATTTCCGTTTTAAGTAATTACACACTTATTCTTATTGATAACCATCATAATCCCTGTGGAGACGATACTCTATTCATTACTATATTACTGGTTGCGATTGGTGCACTTGCCTTAAAAAGTAGTGTATGAATTACGCTAACAAATTTTTGGCGCCGTTGCCGGGGATTGTTGATTTGATTGTCAACAAGGCAAAGGAGTTATTACTTTGAACAATTTAAGTTTTATATCTAGTTATTTAGTTTTTGTGGATATACTTTATCTTGTTTCAAAATACAGCTGTTGTGTGCTTAATCATCTTTCTAGTTGTTATGTATGCGAGGGAAACAGACATCTGAATTGGTGTTTGATCCGGAGATAGAAAAGACAGCAAAAGCAAATAGGAAGAAGGCTAAGGAGGCAAGGCAGCAGAAAGAACATCAACAATCTCAAGCTTCTACTTCTACTCATACTCGGGTAGAGGAAGAAATGGCAGAACCGCCACCTAGGCGTACTCTTGGTGATTTTGGGCGCAGAAACAACAGGGAAAGATTGGCTATTGGTTACCAACCGGTAGAGGCCAATGCATTTGAGATCAGGACTTCTCTCCTGAGTGCACTCAAGCAAAATCAGTTTTCTGGAGCTGAAAATGAAGACCCCAACCAGCACTTGGTGAATTTCTTTGAAATATGTGGAACTTTGAAGCTGGACTGTTACAGAGGAAGCAAAGAAACTGAGATTATTCCCTTTACTTTGAGGATAGGGCAAAGGACTGGCTAAGTTTATTACCCCAGGGAAGTATTAATACCTGGAATGACTTAGAGGATAAATTCATGGATCGGTTTTTCCCCACTGCCAAGTTTGTCAAGAGGAGAGCTGAAGTGAGTAGCTTTGAACAAAAAGATGGTGAAACCCTCTATGATGCTTGGGAAAGATTCAAGGTGTTGTTGAAGAGATGTCCTGGTCATGGTTATGATGACTTGTGCCAAATGCAAATGTTTTGTCATGGGTTGAGGCCTAACACAAGAATGATGCTTGATGCTTCTGCGAGAGGCTCAATGAATTCAAAGGCAATTTGAAGAAGCAAGAGAACTAGTTGAGGCAATGGTCTCAAATGATTATCTTGTCCACCATGATAGAGGAGCACAAAGTAAAAAGGGCATGTTTGCGCTAGAGACAAGTGATGCTATTTTGGCTCAAAACAAATTAGTATCACAACAACTTGAAGCCCTTACAAAAGAACTTAAAGATTTAAGAACAGGATCTTCTTCAACCGCACAAGCTAAAGCGGTAACTGATGCAAAGAAGTGTGATTTCTGTGGTGGAGGGCATGAAAATGGGCAATGTGAAGCCCAAGGTGAGCTTAGTGAGGAAGCCAAATACATGGCAAATTTCCAAAGGCAAGGAGGGAATCCATATTCCAACACTTATAATCCAGGGTGGAAGAATCATCCCAACTTTTCTTGGAAGCAAAATGATGCCCCTCAATCAAGCAAGCCTCCGCAACCAGCAGAATCAAAAGATAAGCAATCTGACTTAGAAAATGCTCTCACTCAGTTTATGAAGATGACTCAAACAAACCTCCAAAGTCATGAAGCTCATTTCAAGAATCAAGATGCATCCATCAAAAATCTTGAAAATCAGATTGGACAACTTTCCAAGCAACTCATGAGCAATCCAAGGGTAAGTTTTTCGCAAACACCGTAGACAATCCAAAAAATGAGTCTTGTAATGCTGTTACTCTGAGAAGTGGAAAGGTGGTAACACCATCTATGGTGGAACCATTAGTCCCTGAATGTAATGATGAAAATAACAAGGTGATGTTGGATGAGGAGTTGAAAAATAAAAATGAGGTGAATGATGTTGAAGAAATTGAAAAGGAGAGTGAGAAAAGAAAAATGATGATAAAAATAGTTCGAGATTGGTGGATGAAGGTTCTATCATCGAGGAAGAACAAAAGCTGAAATTTTAAAGGATGGAAACAAGCCTCAAATTCTTCCTCCATATGTGAGACTTCCTTATCCTCAAAGGAGAACAAGAAAAAGAAAAGGAGGAGCAATATTCAAAATTTACGGACATTTTTAAGAGGTTGCAGATTAATATACCTTTTCTTTGAGGCTCTTGAACAAATGCCTACATATGCCAAGTTCATGAAGGAAATTCTCACAAAGAAGAAAAAATTTAGAGATGAAAAAATCACCTTGACTGAGGAATGCAGTGCAATAATTCAAAGGAAACTTCCTCCAAAGCTCAAAGATCCCGGTAGTTTCACAATTCCCTGCACTATAGGGAATATAACTATTGGGAAGGCATTATGTGACTTAGGAGCAAGTATCAACCTCATGCCACTTTCTATGTTGAAGAAGTTGGGGACAGATGATGTGAAGCCCACCAGGATGTCGCTTCAATTAGCAGACCGATCAACTAAATATCCTTACGGTATTATGGAGGATGTCTTGGTGAAGGTGGATAAGTTCATTTTTCCAGCTGACTTTGTTATTCTGGACATGGAGGAAGATGCAGAAGTTCCTCTTCTCTTGGGAAGACCCTTTCTTGCAACAGGTAGAGCTCTTGTGGTTGTGCAAAAAGGCCAACTAATGCTCAGAGTACATGATAAGAAGGCATGAATTGTCACCTTTGACAAGTGTGATTAAAAAGAAAGTTGATTGAGCATGTGTTTATGGTGGAGATTGAAAATACATCCATTAATTTCAATTTTTTTTTACCCATGTTTTTAAATTAATTTTTGCTTGAGGACAAGCAAATTGCCAAGTTTGGGGTTGTGATAAGTTTTCATCTTATGTTAATTTAGAGTGATTAATTGAATTAAATACATGAGGAATTGAGAGAGTTGAATATATATTGAGCTTAAACTTTGGAATTCTTTACACTTGGTTGTTTGATTGTATGTTTTAACTCTTACATTATTCTCATGTATATTGCACTTGAATTGCAAGGAATGGAAACAAAACCAAAGAAGACACTCTCAAGAATTCAATTAAAGGCAAAGAAGATGATTCGTGAGAGCATAAGATTCAAGGCGACCAAAAATGCGGAATTTAGCCAAGTAATTGAGTATGCGTGTGGCGCATTTACAAGTAAAGGAATCGCGTGTGGCGCATTTATATGTAGCTCTCTGTCTTCATGCGGCGTGGCCGATCGTAAAGAATCTGTGACGCCGCATCGGTCTAAATCTGGAAGCCGCCTCGGTCTTGTGACAGCGCATTTATCGCTTAATCTGCGCGCGGCATACGCCGCGGTCTTCTGAGAATCTGTATAATTAGATATTTGTTCACTTTTTAATCATCTTGGACCTTTGCTAACAGCCAAAAACACTAAAGAGAAAGATAAGGAGTGCTAGGGTTCCATTGTTCTTCATCTTCAAGGAGGATTCATTCTTGGGAACAAGGTTTGGATCATCAATGGAGTTGTTTTCTTTCATATGTTTGTTTTCTTCTTTTACTACCATGAGTAGCTAAATACCTTAGATTAGGATCAGATGAATCATGTACAAACTCTTATGTAGTTAGTTCTCTTATATTAATACAAGTTTATGTTATGTAAATTGAGTTTCTAATCTCTATACTTCATGCTTTTCAATACTTGATCACTATTGCATTGAATTTGGGTTTTTCATCTTTATTGTAAAATAGGATGAATGAACTTGAATCGAGATTAGTAATCATAATCATGAAGATTATAGGAATATAACTTGTGGTTATGTGTTCTAATGAATCATGGATCTTATTGCTTAGTCTAATCATTAATCACCTAAGGGATTAGGGATTGTGGCTAGAATAAAGGGGTTATTAGGCAAGGGATTGTCCTTAAGCTAATTCATTGATTCAACTTCAACTTATATGAAATTACTTGATTAATGATGAACTAGTTACATAAGAGCAAGTACAAGAGGATTCAAATCCTAGTCGTTTTCAACCAACCAAGTCAATTCTATTTTTACTTTAACTTGTTCAACGTTACAATTACAATCAAAATATCCAAATCATTTCCGTTTTAAGTAATTACACACTTATTCTTATTGATAACCATCATAATCCCTGTGGAGACGATACTCTATTCATTACTATATTACTGGTTGCGATTGGTGCACTTGCCTTAAAAAGTAGTGTATGAATTACGCTAACAATGTCCTCTTGTGTTAGGAATCATGTTTAAGTGTTAGGGTATCGAGTTTTGGATCGCACGGTTGTCAGAATCGAAGAAATCGCACAAAAACAGACAAGTTAGCACAAGTACGCTTGGAGTGCGCTTGAAGCGTATTGGCGTATGGTGCACCAGTGTATTCTATCCTCTGCACCACGTGGCATGTTTTAATTGGACCATTTGTGGACAGGGATGTGTGGCACGCATGCAAGAAACTCCTTCCGCGTGAAGTAACCCACGCAGGAGCGCTCGGGGCGCACTAGAGCGCGCTCCTAGCACGCCCAACAGTCCATTTTTCTATTTAAGGCCATTGATCCCTTAATTCTGATCTTTTCACTTTCTCTTTACTAAAACTCGACCTGAGAACCCCTTGGATCAGTTTTCCACCATTCTTCCATGTTCCAAGCTTGGTGATCATCATCCAACTCATTTCAATCCGACGGTGTTAACTCGTCTGTTACCGTTTGAGCTTGTTAGGCCCTACCTTTGATCGCAGTTTTGACGAGGTAAACTCTAATCCCATCCTCTGATCACCTCTGTTTCAGTTTACAAATTCTTAATCTTGGTTTGATTCTTGTTCTTAACCCTAATCAGATGGTGTTTTGGACCCCAGTTTGACCGTGCGGGTACCGAACGAGCTAGGGTTTTGCCAGAACTCCCAGAGGAGATTCCATGGGTCACAAAACAGAGATAGGAGTCTTTGTTCTTCATGTCCTAACTCTAAATTCATGGTTGCTTTGTTAGTTTGGATTGTCCCTTATTACATGTTCTTCGTATTTTAGGGTTTTGGCGATAGTACGGGTACCGGTTGACTGTGGAAACTTGTCTGGAGTTATTTTTGGGTAATTTATGGTTTTGGAACTGGAAGACCTGCCCCTGGCCGTGGTCTTTCTTAGTGTTTTAATTAGTTTATTAGTTGCCCTAATTCTAATCCGAGTGCGTTTGTGTGTTTTCGGTTAACTGTGCACTATTCTGGACTGTTTGGTAATATTGTTGGTAACTCTGAACTTGTTTCTTGTTGTTGGCTGAACCAGATCATAGTGTGGGAGTGTTGGTGTGATTGTTGGTGAGTTCGTGGTTACGTCCCGGTGTTCAGTTTTCTTCCGAGTGCTTCTATTACCAGGTGAGGGGAAAGAATGCACTTTTATTGGGTTTTGTATTGTAGATATGACTGTTTGACATGTGTAGGGTGGCCTAAACCCCACTAGGGGTTGATGTCAGTAACA
This sequence comes from Calophaca sinica, assembly GCA_037113605.1. NCBI lineage: Eukaryota > Viridiplantae > Streptophyta > Magnoliopsida > Fabales > Fabaceae > Calophaca > Calophaca sinica. Next base: position 46,450,834 of record CM073734.1, read on the forward strand.
CCTAAGGATAGGGGTTATGGTATGCCACATCTAAGGATAGGCATGGTAGACCCATCAACTAACTTAGGATTATTTTACTATTAAATGTGATTGTCTGATAATATGCTAACCTGTGAGATGTGACATATATGCTCTATGTGAATAGTGACATGCTTAGGGTGACATGATTAATTGTGTATTATGTGGAATATGTGTTGTACGTTGCCTTAGCATGCTATATGCTTGAGTATGGTTTCTAATATGCATTAATATGATAAAAAGGGTATATCTGGGAATGTGTGCATAATCTGATGTGAGACATGTGATTATGAGGTGTTGAGATGCATGCACATGATATTGCATTAGTAACCACTCCATTCTTGACGAGAATGTGATGTGGAGAGAATCCCTAACGGAAATGGGGGATATCTCACCTAGTAGGTTTGATCCACTTCGTTCCCTATCAGAAAAGGGGGAAACAGACGTCCCTAGCAGAAAATGGGGAGGAGGATCCCTAACGGAAAAGGGGAATACCTGATGGACTAGGCTGGTGTCGCCCCGTGCTCTATCAGAAAAGGGAGACGGGAGTCCCTAATGGAAATGGGGACGACAACCTAACAGAAAGGGGGTTCGCCAATAAGTATTCCTAACGGAAATAGGGAGTACAGTGACAATAGAAAGAAAAGATGCCGAAGCGCACACCTCATTTATTCATTGATAGAAATGGGAGTAAGTAGAAGTGGGTAGCTAGGTCATATTTGTTTATATGTGCTTGTTTGTCTGGTTTGTCAATCATTCATTCTACCTATGCATTTCCCGTTTTTTGATGATTGTGTTATTCTTACCTCCTTGTCTTTGTATGCTTGTGTGTATATGTATTATTGTATGTTAGACTTTGTTGAAGAGGAGGATGCAACCGCAGCAGCACCCGATGGAGCAGTTTACACTGATGCACCTGTCGATGCTCCTTCCCCCACAAGATCCCCATATGGGGTGATTTTGAGATTCAGTACCATGATTTTGACGGCATGGGGTGGGAGATTGACCATGTGCGTCAGGCAGTGATCTATACGGGTACCATCTCCATCTATTTTAGTATTCCAGGTTTTCCTATAGCCAGCTTTTTAGGAGACTTCCGGATATGTCAGGGACTACCATTTCAGTAGATGTGGCAGGCTCCAGGGTTTCTACCAGGCTTTGGTTACGGAGGTTATCCTACGATGCCTCCTCAGCCGATGCCGGTACGACCTGTTAGCCATCGCAGCGAGTCTAGCCACCATGGACGACAAAGGCGTGGGAGAGGAATGATATCTGGTCCTAGGCGGGCGGGTTCTCAGAGTGGGAGCTCTTAGTTTCCCCCTCGCTGAGGTGTTTGGTTATTTGTTGGCCAACAGTTTTGATACTATGTTATGTTTATGCTTTACTGTTTTGAGTTAGTTGAGGCGGCAGGTTAGCGTCACAGGTTTACTTCTTTTTTTGGGATGACTGTATCATTACTATCTACACTACGCACTTTGATAGTATGTACTTATTTATATACCTGCATGTGCGACACTTAGTTTATTTCACCATAGCACGTTGTAGTCTTATTCGTGTTGCGATTTTAATTCCTTCGTATTTTTATACCCGTTAATTACGCGAGTTAGGCTAATTATTAGAATAAAGCATGAGTAGGACTTCAGGGTGTTACATTTGTGGTATCAGAGCAGTTCGGCCCTAACCGGACTGTGAGGTCATTTAGGAGGTTAATTCTGGCTGAGTCTAGTCATATTCCCTCCGAATATGACTATCTTTAGAAGTTGGGTAAAGTGTCTGCGTTATCTTTATTGCCTTAGATAAAGGTGACCAGTTATCAATTCATAAGATATACGGCATATATTTCTATGATTCTTTATATCTTATGGACCTCAAGCTAATGATTTCTTTTTCAGGACTTCATGGCTCGTCGTGGCAGAGGTGCGCAGGAGAGAGTAAACGAAGCAAGAAATATAGAGACCTCAAGAGTTGGAGGAGGTCATGACTCTGATAAGACCCTGCGATCTGTTAGGGTATTGGCCACTGCCATGCTTCAGCAGGCACAACAGAATGCCCAATTTCTGCAGGCTGCCCAGATTAGGAGGGAAGAGAGAAGCGATGACAATGGGATGACGGTTTTTCTGAAGGCAAATCCTCCAAAGTTTAACGGGGAGTTTAACCCCGAAAGAGCTGAGAAGTGGATTCAGGAGATTGAGAAGATCTTCGCGGCTATGAACACCTGAGAGGAGAGAAAGGTATCTTTTTCTTCTTTTATGTTGATTGGTAATGCTGAGTCTTGGTAGAGGGGTAAGAAAAGGTTGTTGGAAGAGCAGGGAAGTACAGTGAACTGGGAGTTGTTTAAAGAGAGTTTTCTGGAGAAGTTCTTTCCAAGGTTGAACCGCAAGGAGAAGGAAAAGGAGTTTGAGAGTTTGAAACAAGGAAATATGACTATAGGTGATTACGCTACTTGGTTTGAGGCCTTACTGAAGTATTCAGAGTTCTATCGCTTGCATCCTAGTGAGCTGTGGATGTGCCAGAGGTTTCAGGATGGACTGAAGTATGAGATACGACGAACGGTGAGTCCTTTGAAATTGACGAGGTTTCCAGATCTAATAGAAGAGAGTATGGAGTTGGAAAGTATGGATAGAGAGATCAACAGAGGAGTAGCGGTCCCATCAGGAGTGGAGGTGGCACGAGAGGCGATGCGCATAGAGGAGGTGGTAGACATGGAGGAGGTAGGTTTCAGAGGGGCAGAGTTGAACCCTATTCTAGACCGGCACAACCTGATGCTACTGAAGGTGCTGGAGCTATAGGGAGAGCTCAGGGATGTTATAGGTGTGGAGGTCCGCATCTTATCAAGGATTGTACAGTGCCAGCTAGTGGAGGAGAGTCAAAACAGTGTTATCAGTGTGGACGGATGGGTCACTTAGCGAAGGATTGTTGGGGTGGACAGAGAGCTGCAAATAGATTTGTTACAGGAGGACATGCAGGAAGAGGAAATGAAAACGGTACAAGACGAGGTGGGGCAGGACGTGGTGGTGCTGGACGAGAAGATGGAGCCGGTGCAGGCAGGCTTCAAACTTTGTGGAAAGTATTTACCGTGAGGGGAGCTAAATCCTCTCAATCACCTGATCTAATACAAGGTATGTGTTTGGTCTCTGGTAAACTCTTATCGTATTGTTTGACTCTGGGGCTACACATTCTTTCATTTCACTTGCACGTGTGGATCATTTGAAATTGCTTGTTTCTTCTTTGCCTCGTAAAATGGTAGTTTCTACTCCTACTAGTGATCCTCTAATTACTACATCTATTTGCCTTAAATGCCAAATCACCATAGAAAATAGGTATTTTCTAGTGGACCTTGTTTGTCTACCTATGCAAGATTTAGATGTTATCTTAGGAATGGACTGGCTTGCAGCCAACCATGTGTTACTAGACTGTTCCCGTAAGACCCTTACCTTTCGTGAACAACCCAGTATGGTATCTGAGGATGAACGCATCCCTCATGTGTAATTGAAGATGATTTTGAAGATGTTAAACACGTGAGGACTTTGGTTCTGCTAGTATTCTTTAGCTTTATATCTTTATCTAGTTAGAATCATTGTTAGAGTCTCAATATGTTGTGGGTTGAAAGTTAGATAAATGCAATTTGTCAACATAAATTGAATCATGCATGCATAGCATACTTAAAATGTTTTAAAATATTTTTGACCAAGTTGGGTATGTTTAAAAATTGTTCTTTTATCATTTTTAGACCCAATGATTGTTTTTCAAAGTGTTAAATCATTTCATATGGTCAAAACATATTTTCTATGCATTTTAGAAAGCATGAATCAATTCACATGATAGATGAATCGATTCATCATCGGGCACCCAGTTCTTGATTTTGGTTCTGTGAATCGAATGCAGAATTGGTGAATCGATTCACACTTTGGTGAATCAAATTCAGTTTAAGTAATTGAATCGATTCACACTGTGGTGAATGGATTCACGCGTGATTTTTTTGCATAATTTCTCAGTTTTGGGCACCATATAAAAGGCTCGTTTTAGGGTTTTCATACACACTTTTACACATTTTCAGAACCACATATTGAGGATTCTCTCTAGCTTTCTTCTTCCCCTAATTTCATTGAGACTCATAGGTTTTCATTTGTATATCTACACTACAAAGAGTGTTATTTCAGATTTTCGAATTCTTTTCTACTTGTAATTTCGTTTTGTGAGGGTGAGGTATCCCTAGTGAATCTTGAGTGAGGTATCTCAAGTAGAAAATTTCAGAGTGTGGAATCTCTGGTTGTAAATTCAAGAAACGGTGTAATTCTTTGAATTGATAGTGGAAGAAAATACTGAGCGAGGCTTGGGGACTAGATGTAGGTCACAGTGGTTGGTGACTGAATCTGGTTTGATCTTTTTCTCCCTAATCTCTTTAATTTCGTTTTTACGGTTCTTGTAGATATAATTATTGTGGTTGAAATTTATCTTATACTAGTTAATTGATTTCTTGGATAGAACGTTTCTTATATCCAATAAAGATAACACCTTCTCAAAATAAGTTTTTCATAAAGTTTGCAAAAATTTTTGATACTCAATTCACCCCCCTCTTGAGTATTCTGGCCACCTGGGTTACAAGTGGTACCAGAGCAGGTATCTTTGATTTTGTCTAATTTTCTTGCAAGAAAATCATGTCTTCGAAATCGTTTTATCAACCCAATGGGTCCTATAATAAGGCTCCTGTTTTTAATGGTGAAGGTTATCCTTATTGGAAAGAAAGAATGAGAATTTTCATCATCTCCCAGGATATTGATATTTTGGATGCCATTGAAAATGGTCCTTTTATCCCAACTACTGAAAGAGGAGGTGTGAAAATTGAGAAACCTAGAAATGAATGGACTGATGAAGAAAAGAGAAAATTTCAACTTGATTGGAGAGCTAAAAATATCATCACCGCCGCCTTAGGCCAAGATGAATTTTTTAGAGTCACCAATTGCCAAACATCCCAAGCTATGTGGGACACCCTACAAGTTACCCATGAGGGTAATAGTGAGGTGAAAAGGGCTAGAATGAATACTCTCACACATGAGTATGAATTGTTTCGCATGAACAATGGTGAAACCATACAAGACATGCAAAAACGATTCACACACATTGTGAACCACTTAGTCGCCTTAGGTAAAACTTTTTCTAATGAGGATTTAATCAATAAAGTTTTAAGATGTTTGAGTAGGAATTGGCAACCAAAGGTGACGGTAATTGCGGAATCTATAAGCTTGTCCACCATGACTTTGGCAACCTTGTTTGGGAAGCTACAAGAACATGAGCTTGAGCTAAATAGGCTAATCGAGCATGAAGAAGGAGATAAAAAGAAGGATAAGAAGAGCATTGCTCTAGTTGCCTCTTCTTCAAAAGGGAAAAATGTCGTTCAAGAGGAAAGCGATGATTCCGAAAATGAAGATTCAAGTGAAGAAGACATAGGTCTCATGGTGAAGAAGTTCGGTAGGTTTTTGAGTAAGAAGGGAAGAAAAATGAGCAACAACAAATTCTTCAACAAGTCAAAGAAGTTTACTAAGAAGGAAGGGAGCACTTCAACAATAACTTGCTATGAATGTGGCAAAACCGGGTACATGAAGATGGAGTGTCCAATCTACCTAAAGAAGAATGAGAAAAGGCCTAAGAAGGAAAAGAGAGGAAGAAGAGCCTACATTGCATGGGAAGACAATGATGAGTTGCAAAATGCTTTTGATGAACTTCATGAGGAACTTGTAAAGACCACTAGACAAGTAGTTTCTCAAAAGAAAACTATGAAGTCAATAAACAAAATGCCAATTGTTCGTCAAGGTGATGAATGGGTTTACCGTGAGGGTCCTGCGGTTATTCATGATGCTGATGATGATGTTGTGCCTCCTTTGGAGACTCCTGCCCCTGCTGCTCCTCCACCATCTGTTGCTTCTCACAGTGTGCCTGCTGCTTCCAGTTCAGTGGATTCTGTCCCCCCTCCCTGGTTTGTCAGTAAAATTGCCCTGCTTGAGAGTCGAGTGCAGTCTTGGGTTCGAGACTTAGTTCATGATCAGTTTGAAGAGCTGAAGACCTATCTGGATTCACGGATGGCGAGTGCTGATGCATTTTGTTCCTCGATCCCTCCTCGTTAACCATAAATCACTGGACCTATCCTGAAGACTTATCCTGAACCATGCTGTTTTTTTTTGTTTTAGTGCGGGCACATTTTATTTTATTTTTTTTAAAAAAAACTCATGCATCTGTAATTTTGGATAATATCACTTGTCTACACTTGATCATGGTTGTATGATATTGTGGCTGCTATACTTTTGGATATTATGCTTTTGATATTACTCTTGATATTATGGCTTGTATACTTTTATCACATACTTGGTTGCTGTATGATACTTTTCCTGTTAAGCCTAATTTTTTTTTGATAATGTCAAAAGGGGGAGATGGCATACATTAAGGGGGAGTATTAGTTGGTACTATTCAATTGCCATGTTCTGTTATTGGCTATTACATGTTTTAAAAGGCAATTGCAGGTATAAGTGTTTCTCATCATCAAAAAGGGGGAGTTTGTGGATGAACGCATCCCTCATGCGTAATTGAAGATGATTTTGAAGATGTTAAACATGTGAAGACTTTGGTTCTGCTAGTATTCTTTAGCTTTATATCTTTCTCTAGTTAGAATCATTGTTAGAGTCTCAATATGTTGTGGGTTGAAAGTTATATGATGTAATTTGTCAACATAAATTGAATCATGCATGCATAGCATACTTAAAATGTTTTAAAATGTTTTTGACCAAGTTGGGTATGTTTAAAAATTGTTCTTTTATCATTTTTAGACCCAATGATTGTTTTTCAAAGTGTTAAATCATTTCATATGGTCAAAACATATTTTCTATGCATTTTAGAAAGCATGAATTGATTCACATGATAGATGAATCGATTCATCATCGGGCACCCAGTTCTTGATTTTGGTTCTGTGAATCGAATACAGACTTGGTGAATCGATTCACACTTTGGTGAATCAAATTCAGTTTAAGTAATTGAATCGATTCATACTGTGGTGAATGGATTCACGCGCGATTTTTCTGCACAATTTCTCAGTTTTGGGCACCATATAAAAGGCTCGTTTTAGGGTTTTCATACACACTTTTACACATTTTCAGAACCACAAATTGAGCATTCTCTCTAGCTTTCTTCTTCCCCCAATTTCATTGAGACTCATAGGTTTTCATTTGTATATCTACACTACAAAGAGTGTTATTTCAGATTTTTCGAATTCTTTTCTACTTGTAATTTCGTTTTGTGAGGGTGAGGTATCCCTAGTGAATCTTGAGTGAGGTATCTCAAGTGGAAAATTTCAGAGTGTGGAATATCTGGTTGTAAATTCAAGAAACGGTGTAATTCTTTGAATTGATAGTGGAAAAAAAATCCTGAACGAGGCTTGGGGACTAGATGTAGGTCACAGTGGCTGGTGACTGAACTAGGATAAAATCCTCTGGTTTGATCTTCTTCTCCCCAATCTCTTTAATTTCGTTTTTAGGGTTCTTGTAGATATAATTGTTGTGGTTGAAATTTATCTTATACTAGTTAATTGATTTCTTGGGTAGAACGTTTTTCATATCCAATAAAGATAACACCTTCTCAAAATAAGTTTTTCATAAAGTTTGCAAAAAATTTTGATACTCAATTCACCCCCCTCTTAAGTATTCTGGCCACCTGGGTTACAGTATCTGCTAATGATAGTCAATTTGCCGCTAGTGGTAACTCTCAGAAGTATATGATTTTATTTTCAATGGAAGCTAAGGATACTCCTAGTTTTGACTCTTTACCGGTAGTAAGAGAATTCCCAAAAGTATTTCCTGATGACGTTCCAGGATTACCCCCGGAAAGAGAGATAGAATTCGCAATAGACCTTATCCGTGGAACTGGACCTATATCAATAGCACCCTACAGAATGTCCTCAGCAGAACTAGTAGAGTTGAAATCCCAGTTAGATGATTTAATCAAGAAAGGATTCATTAGACCCAATGTTTCACCGTGCGGAGCACCAGTGTTATTTGTGAAGAAGAAGGATGGATCTACAAGGATGTGTATTGATTATAGGCAACTTTATCGGGTCACGATTAAGAACAAGTATCCTTTGCCTAGAATAGACGATTTGATGGATCAAATAAAGGAGCGACAATATTTTCCAAAATTGATCTGAGATCTGGTTATCATCAGATTAGGGTCAAGAAAGAAGATATCCTTAAGACTGCCTTTAGATCTAGATATGGACATTATGAGTATTTGGTTATGCCATTTGGTGTGACTAATGCTCCTGCAGTGTTCATAGATTATATGAATAAGATCTTTAGACCATTCTTTGATAAATTTATAGTCGTCTTCATTGATGACATACTGATTTATTCACAAACGGAAGAAGAGCATGTGGAGCATCTGAGAACTGTACTTTGAATTTTGAAGGACAGGCAGCTTTATGCTAAACTGTCAAAGTGCGAGTTCTAGTTGGAAGAGGTACAATCTCTAGGACATGTGATTAATAGGGATGGAATTGTTGTAGATCCCTCGAAAATGGAAGTTGTGACCGAATGGGAAAGACCTAAGTCAGTAAGTGAGATTAGAAGCTTTTTGGGTTTGGCCGGGTATTATAGGAGATTTATAGAAGGATTCTCGAAGATAGCCTTACCTATGACCCAGTTGACGAGGAAAGAGAACCCTTTTGTATGGTCAGATAAGTGTGAAGAGAGTTTTCAAGAGCTGAAGAAGAGGCTGACCACATCAACTGTGTTGGTTTTACCTGATCCTTCAGGAGAATTCGAAGTGTACTGCGATGCATCATATCAAGGGTTAGGATGTGTTCTTATGCAAGGAGGTAGTGTAGTGGCCTACGCATCAAGACAATTAAGGATTCACGAAAGGAACTACCCTACCCATGACCTTGAACTTGCAGCTATAGTTTTTGCATTGAAGATTTGGAGTCATTACCTTTACGGAGCTAAGTTCACGGTATTTAGTGATCATAAGAGCCTGCAATACCTGTTTGACCAGAAGGAGCTAAATATGAGGCAATGACGATGGATGGAGTTTATTAAGGATTATGAGTTTGAACTGCGATATCATCTAGGAAAAGCAAATGTTGTAGCTGATGATTTAAGTAGGAAATCCATACATGTGTCAGTTTTGATGGTGAAGGAGTTGGAGTTCGTGGAGCAATTCAGAGATTTGAATTTGGGAGTGCAATTGTATAAGGACGAGATATGCTTGGGGCAAATAGTTGTGACCAATGAGTTTCTACTAGAGTTGAAGGAGAAGCAAGGACTTGATGATCAACTGATAAAGATTAAAGATTCCATGAAGGGCGGTGAGACTTCAGAGTTTAGTATCAAGACAGATGGAGTGATGAGGTTTGGAGACCGAGTTTATGTCCCATATGACTCGGAACTTCGAAGAACGATTCTGGAAGAAGCCTATAAGAGCAAGCTTAGTTTTCATCCAGGCACTACTAAGATGTATCAGGATTTGAAGAAGATGTTTTTGTGGCCTGGTATGAAGAAATACATAGCAAACTTTGTCATGCCTTGTCTAGTGTGTCAGAAAGTGAAGATTGAACACAGGACGCCGACAGGATTGTTGCAATCATTGGATATTCCCGTGTGGAAGTGGAATGGAATAGTAATGGATTTTGTAGTAGGATTACCAAGGACGCCTAAGAAGTTTGATGCAATTTGGGTAATTATTGATCGGTTGACCAAGAGTGCTCATTTTATTCCGATTGGATAGAAGTATCCTTTGGAGAGATTAGCTCAGATATACATTAAGGAGGTTGTGAAATTGCATGGTGTTCCTTCGGGCATCATCAATGATAGAGATCCTAGATTTACCTCTAGATTCTGGAATGAATTGTAACGAGCTTTGGGAACCAAATTGAGATTGAGTTCAGCTTATCATCCTCACATGGATGGTCAGTCAAAACGAACGATCCAATCCCTAGAAGATTTGTTGAGAGCTTGTGTGTTGGAGCACGTAGGAAGTTAGGACGAATTCTTGCCTTTAGTAGAGTTTACCTATAACAACAGTTTTCACTCAAGTATAGGTATGGCACCTTTTGAGGCACTGTATGGAAGGAAGTGTAGGACCCCTTTGTGTTGGTTTGAGATAAGGGACACATAAGTGTTAGGATCAGAGTTGGTACAGTAAACCACGGAACAAGTCAGGAAGATTAGAGAGAAGATGAAAGCATCACAAGATAGGCAGAAGAGTTATAGCGACAAAAGGAGGAGACCTTTGGAATTCCAGGAAGGAGACATGTTTTTTTGAGAGTGACACCTAGAACTAGAATTGGCAAAGCCATCAAATCTAGAAAGCTAACCCCTAGATTCATTGAACCTTTTCAAATTCTCCATAAGATTGGCCCAGTAGCTTATCATATAGCCTTACCACCTAATCTTTCCAAACTTCACGATGTTTTTCATGCTTCGCAACTTCGCAAATATTTTTTCGATCCATCATATATACTTAAACCCGAGTCAATTCAATTGAAAGAGAACTTAGAGTATGAAGCGTTGCCTGTACGGATTTTAGATAGAAGGATAAAGGAACTTCATGGTAAGGCTATTCCTTTGGTTAAAGTTCTGTGGGATGAGGTGACAGGAAACATAAAATGGGAGCGTGAGAGTGAGATTCGTCAGTAATACCATCATTTATTTCCAGGTGTGTGATTTCGGGGACGAAATCTCTTTTAAGGGGGGTGGTAATGTGACATCCTCATTTTTCTAATCTTGCTTAATATGTGTTAATATGTAACTAAGTGTATTTGTGTGCCCTAGGTAGAGATTAGTGTATTTTGACAGCATGTTTGACCTTTGGTGATGTGCTCGCTTTCTGTGTTATGTGAAAGCATGTTTTGAGGTTTGATATGTTATTTGAGGTTGGTATAGTGTTTGATGAGGTTTTGGTATGAGTCTTGGAAGCCTGGTTAAGTTTGAGAACGATCGGAGTTGAGATTTAGGTTTGTGTGTGTTCGTACCTTTGAGCGAGTGTTAGGAATCATGTTTAACTGTTAGGGTATCAAGTTTTGGATCGCACTGTAACACCCCATTTCCGGAGCGCTACTATGCAACCCAATCTAATGCTGAAAATATTTAATGCTTGTATGCTTTCAGTTAAAGAGTACTTTTATATATTTCGCAATGGAAAAATAGGAGTAATTTTTTTTCTTCATTTTCTTTCCTTTGAAACCCTTTTCAAAATGAGACATAGAGTACTACAGTTTTCCAAATGATGCCAATTCAGACTTTTGCAAATATCAGAGTATAATGTATCACAAAATAATACTTCACATAACATAATCATTTCGCACTAAGATGAGGTTTTCTGAAAAAAGTAATTACAGAAATAACAACGACATTACCCTAACCTAAGCTGGCCAACAACTACAACTCTTACTGAGAAATAGTTCAGCAAGATCAAATTACTCAGAGGAATCTTCCTCCACGGGCTCAATCTTTAACGCTCCTGAAAGACGAAACTGCAACAGCTACCGAACTCCATCTGGAAGTGACATCCATAAGGATATCCAATCCAACAATAGTGCATGGGTAAATTCTTTGTCCACGAGTTTATCATAGGCTATGTCGCATGCAAACAATATATACATATATAATACAACAACATGCTTTTATATACATATACATACTTAATAGACCGCACGCATTATCATGGTATATCAAGCATTGCATGTGAGCAAACAAATCAACCAACAGATCAACATCAAGTCACTACAATATCAAGTAATTGCATATGAGCAGACAACTCAACAACAAACAATGATCAATTCCTCACATATCAAAATGTGGTTAGACATGCATGCCAATGCAGTATGACAAGTTGTGTATACACCTGCAGCCTTAATAGGTCAGCATTATGACGGGGACTACTTTCCCAACGTCCGAACAAGATAGCCTCTGCTTAGGCTTGCCACTACTTTGGCTTGCCTCTACTTAGGCAATGTAGTGTCAACTCGTCTTTTGAAGTCTGTAAGACTAATCAAACGCTCTGAGTGACATGACAACTCGTCTTTTGAAGTCTTTAAGACCAGTCAAACGCTCCGAGTGTCGATGCTCAATGGTTAGTACGCATCCAAACAAATTCAACAATATGGCATGCTCACCGTAGTGAGTGCCCAAGTGATATCCAAACAAATTCTACAATATGGCATGCTCACAATAGTGAACGCCCGAGTGATATCCAAATAAATTCTACAATATGGCATGCTCACAATAAGGAGTGCCCAAGTAATGTTTTAATTAATCAATGTGGATCGACGAACCCTCACTCACTCAACTTAGTGGGTTTCCAAATCTTAATTAACTAAGAGTTCAACATAGGACACAAAGTCCGGGTGTTCAATTGCGGAACGCTAGTCCCAATCTTAAATTGAAACTCTATGCACGTAATACGGAACACTAGGCTCAATTTTTAGGTTGAGATACTAGGCACGCCATACGGAACACTTGGTCCAATCCTTAATCAATAAAATGCGCACGCAAGCAGGACATTAAGTCCCAGCATAGGACACATGGCCCATATGCTCAATAGGAACACTAGGTTCCCTATGTTTTATTCTTTCGAAAACTCGATCTCTGAAACCTCTTTCTCAGTTCTTGTACCCCCCCTATTTATCTGAAAATACTTTTTCGTTCTAGGTCATTGAAACCCTAGTTATGCTAAATAACACACTAGAAGAATTCCCAGGAAAGAGAGGTGGTGCGAACACTCTTAATTACCATGTCTTTCCTAGCCAGAATTTTCCCAGGCGCATCATTTAACTCAACCGTTTTCGTAATTTGTACTATTTATTTCAAGTTCTTTTCTTGACTATTATTCCATTGAAATTTCCTTGCAAGCTTTGGCTAGTTGTACTAAAACCTCCACGCTTACTTTTAAATCAAAATGCCCTTAACAATTTGTTTACGAAATCAGAATTTGGCTTGTGGAATCGCATCAGATTTACCGCTATAAATCGTCATCCAATAGCAGTCGATCAACGCATTGTTAATTAATCCGTTATCAACAATAATCTTTTTTCATATTCCAAATCAATACCAAGTTCCAATGAAATCCAAGGTGATTCAAGGAACACAATACAAATCATAATGCCACACAGAGCCAAGAACATGCTACAAAGATTTCATACAAAGACATAACAATTCGATGGCTACAACATGCTACATACTTTCATCAATTTCAAGTCCAATCAGATCAATCAAACATGATTTAAGTCACACAATACAATTCAGTCTTACCACACAAGGCCAAATCAATACACAGCAGTTCATGCTACAATATCTCAATAGTACATAGTAATACTACAAGTACTACCACACAATCAATCAACAATCAAGCAAACAACACACAAGGCGAAAAGCCCAAACTCATTATGATATGTTGCTAAATGCATATATATAGCTTTAATTATGATTTGGTTTTATAAAGGTTGTGTGTTTAGCTTCGCATGATTTTACCAAAAGATAGTTAACCTCAATCTCGTTTTTGTTCCACCTGACCTTATAGACCTTGTACGGTGTGTTGTATTAAGGTTTAACGAATATGGTTGTGCGAAATAAGGATCGATAATCAACACCTTTAAGTTGAGATTCATGGAAAGAGTTGGAACTCATAGCTTCTGGTTTGGAAGGTTGAGAAAACATTGCCTTTATGGAACCTGATATAGAATGCACAGTGATATGAAACTAGGTGTCTTACAATATAGACACATGAGAATAGAATGAAATAGTGCTTTCGAGTTGTAGCATGTTATAAGAAAGATCAGACGTAGTGATTAATGTCTAAGAAAGAATCCTTGCATATTTCAATTGTAATGATTGAGAAGACTATTTTGTTTGAATAAGAGGAATCTAATTCTTAGCTTAAGGACTGAATCTCAAATTATGAAGTGGTTCTTAAGGATTTAGATGTTAGTCTTGTTGATTCTTTGTGGTTGTTGCAGTTTTGAAGCCTTCAGATGGTAATGTTTTAGTATTCCTTAGTTTAAGGAGTTAATCCTAGAAAGAGCCATGAAAGTCACTTGAGCATGATTGGTTAGTACACCAGACATTTAAGTTAGAACTTTTGAAATTCTAGACATTTAAAAGGACTAAGTTCTTCAGCTAGTGACCATAATTGACCCTCTTAAGAAAGAATTGTATGGAAAATTTGTAGCAATAGTGAAGAAGGTTGCATGATGTCTTAAGGACAAGATCCATATTGTTTAATAGCACCTAGAGGAATTCCGAGGACGTAATTCTTTTTAAGGGGAGTGGAATTGTAATACCCCGATTTTTTGTATTATTATTATTATTATTATTGATAGCACGCTGGTTTACGATGTTGCAGTATCCTTTTAAAGATATATATGTAAATGTATGCCTTAAGTGATATTATAGTTGTTCCATTTTTTTGTATTGTTATAGGCGTGTTATTATACTAAAAGGTGACTACATATTTTTATACAAAAAGTAATTTACAGATAATAATTATGTCTATATTAATGCGTGATTTTGTATTAATAGGAGATTACTCATATCCATGTTTTTATTACATTTATAATAATACCCCCCATTTATATTAATATGTTATCTTATTCAGATACATATGTGATTAATTATATTAGTATGTGGGTATGAATTATTGTGTGTTAATATAGAATATTGTGCGTGATAATACTTGATTATGTTTGAATAGGTGTTTAATATGTTAATGTGCGATTTGTTTATTTAAATATATGTTGTTTTAGTAAATAGTATATTGGAATAATATATTATTATTTTATTATTTATTTACAAAATATTAGTCTTGAATTTGTTGCGAATATTTTTGAATAATAGTCTATTTTAGAAGTTAGTATAAAAATTATTTTTTTAAGTGAGAATTGTTTAGGAAAGAATATATATATATATATATATATATATATATATATATATATAGTGCAGCGCTTTGTTTCTTGTTTCTTTTATTTATTTATTTATTATTTTATTTTTTATTAATGATGAATAGAAAGAAGTTGGGCTAATAGTACAGGGCCTGATCACGTTTTCTTTTCCTTTCTACGCACGTCCTCCATTTACGCGGTCCTGTTCATCATCTTGCTCACTTATTCGGTTGATCAAAGAAAAAAATACGAAACATTATTCCTTTTCTTCTCTCTTCTTGTTCTCACTCTCTAGACCACAGAAAAATACCAAATTTCATCCTCCCACTCGAAATCAACCATAGAATTCGTTTTCGGCCTCTGTTCGTTCATCATGATTCCGTTCGTTGCGTATATTTTGCGGGTCGAACAGTATTTTCACTTTTTTGGACACCACAGCTTTCGGTTCAAAAAATGGATGTCATTTTCGGATTCCTCGCGTCGAAACCTTCAGAAAACAATACTCCTTTGCTCGATTTAAAGAAGTTGACGCCGGACCCTTTGTAACCCCTTTGTCTCGGTATGGCATTCTCCGTACATTCTTTTTGCTTCTTTTTAATTTCGTTTCAGCCTTAAAAATTCTGAAAAAATATATTATACTAATCGTTATTTTTTCCAACCGCGTTTCGCTCTTCCGTGAATTTTATCCTGTGCTCGGTTGGTGCTCAAATTGTTGTTGTAGGCAATTTTCTTCGGCTTTGAATACTTCAAACTTTTTATTGAGGTAAGGGGGTAGATGGATACAAGATTAGTGGGCTTATGGATATAATTAGGCAATAGGGATGTCCCATGGTCCTAGACTTTGTGCGGTTGTGCAAAATAAGTACCATTGCCATTGTGATGAGAAAGTTTGATATTAAATTCTGTCATGATGTTTATGTTGATTGAAATTGTCTTATAAGGTGTTGTTTGAATTGATGTGTCACGATGAAATGTCATGTGTGGATCATATGATGATTTGGTTGTCTTGGCTTGCTGTTGATAAATGTATGTATGGGGTAAATGTGTTTAAATGAGATTGCTTGTTGCTATTTGATGTTCTGGATTTGTTGTGTTGAGTGAGAGCTAGATTATCATAGGGTGTGGTTTGTTACACTTAGATTCTCTAGGTGGTATATCATGGTTATGTGAAAGGATAAAGTATGGATGATAGGTGTAATTGTTAGGAGTTAACTAAGGTATAATGATATTTTTAGCGTTTAAGTTATGGTACAAGCAAGTCTTAGGACTAGGATATGATGGTGATATTGTGGTGTCGATGGTTTAAATGCTTTAGAAGCAAGATTTGGTGTTATGAGTATTTCAGCATAGTTGACAACTTAGAGTAATAGTTATACAGAAAAATTATGCAGAAAGATGACTAAGTCTAGATTATTTTAGCAAAGTCTCACTACTTGAATTTTTAAATTCAGGATATAATACGTGTTGACCGAAACTCTCTTGGATAGTGTCCTATAATTTTAGGGGAGTAGTACGGTACGTCCGGTCAAATAAGTAAGTTGAAACACTTGAGTTAAGAGTTGGAAATTTAGTTAAACTAGCTTAGACTTAGTCTGGTGAGGTAGGTTGATAACTTGGACTTCTTCTAAGATTGGGGAAAATTTGTCAATTTACTAACGAGTAGTACCTTGTTAACGTTGTTGTAGCCGGCCGTTTGATGAGATAGTTGGTGAGTTGTTGTTGTTAGACACTTTTTTGGTTTGTGTTCATGCATCATATGTGTCTTGTTAAGTTAACGTTATTGGGGGTGAACAACGATGATGCGATATAGTATCGGCCATGATGGGCAAGGTACCCGGCCTTGGGGGTCAATCGGGTAGGAGCGTCTTATATAAAGGCGGTGTATAGCTACCACAGCTGGGGCGTGACCAATAAATATACCCGTTACCCTAACTAGACACTGTTCGTACTCAAGAGTGATGATGTTTTCTCACTCGCTCAGCTGAGTTTGTTTGGATCCACATGTTCGGTGAAGTAGACGTTGTCTAGGATTGCTTAAGTACTCGTTGAGTCAAGCATTCATGTTATGTGTTGATTAAGTTAACGTGTTGTATGCGCATTGCTTAAGCTATGTCCTTTGCCGTTTTGTGCTATGATTGTATATGATGTCTAACCCCTTTTTGCTGTGGCTACTCATACACTATTGTGTATGTTTAGACGATGAGACTGCAAGTGACGATGACGACGTGGCTGAGGAGTGATATGTGGGCGCTGTCACCGTAGATTAGGATTTTCGACGTTTTAGTCATTATCGATGTTGTTATTTTCGAAGTAAATGTTTAGGGTCAGCTCTGAGACCTTGTGACATCGGGGTGTTTGTATCATTTGAATTTTATTCGTAACCGTTAATTGATTATTTTCGCAAGTTTATGAGACTGTGACGACTCTACCATTATTTATGAAAATTTTATTTGACTGTGTTTTTCAGCAGTTACACTTTTCTTAATTTATTTTCATAATGATAACGTACGGGGTAGAGGGTGTCACATTCCGCCTGTACCTCAGTACACCAACCTCGGGTACACTAACACCACTAACAATAGGGAGTCGATGGTAATACTCGCTATTATCATCTAGAGATTCGTAAACCTCTAACTAGAGGGCGTTACCCTTGACATTAATACCATACGGTAATCATCACACTTACAGATATTATATGCAACTAGCAAATAAATATCAAGCATGATTCAAAATACCATTAATCATGATTTATCATAACTTATTATCATATAGATTATCCCTAACGTCGCATAAGCGACTATCTACTAATCTCATAAACATAACCTATGTTAGTTGATAGGTCTACAGTGACTATCCTTAGCCACTGTACACTACAACCCCTCTCTTGAGGTGTTGCTACTATCAACCCCTTGTGGGGCTAAGGAACCCTACACATGCTAACATACTGCTTTACTACCTATTTTTCATAGAGATTAACGTATCTTCCCCCTTACCTGACTTAGAAGACTGTTGCCGCCCATGTCCCCTCGCTCTCTCTCTTTCTGAGCTCCTCCACACCCTCCACGCTCTCCCAAAGGCCCTTGGAAGAACTTAGAATGAATGGAGGGGGTCAAGGCCTATTTATAGGCATAAATTGGCCCGTCACATCGCGATAGATTACACGTAACTCCCATCCCGTCGCGAGCTAGGACACGTGGCAGAAGATCCACGGTGCTAATCATTGCCTCACACACTGAGTTAGCTCGTGTCGCAAGCCACTTTATACTGGCCTCATCGCCTCGCGATGTAGGCTGACCAGAAATAACTCATTTTTAACCTTCTAGACGATTCTAGGGTTCTCTACACCTCTCTAGGGCATTCTAGGCCATTCGAAGGACTTCTATCTGTCTTCTAGGGTTTCTAGGTCTCACTTAAGCCCATTTTATCCCTAATTAAGGTTTTAATTACTCGTTTATCATCTAATTGCTAAGTTAATTATTCTTCTAATACTGTTTAAAATCCAGGATGTCATAGACACTATGCTAGAGGGTACGCCATGCAACCTAACAATCTCCTCGATGTACAACCTTGTTAGCTTCTCCAGAGAATACTCCATGTTAATGCTAATGAAATGGGCCGATTTAGTCTGCCGATCAACGATCACCAAAATAGCATCACAGCCCATTGTTGTCTTTGGTATTCCTGAGACGAAATCCATAGAAATGCAGTCCTACTTCCATTTCGGAATATGCAATGGCTGCAGCTTCCCTGATGGCTTCTGGTGTTCGATCTTCGACTTCTAACAAGTCAAGCAGACATACACAAACTCCGCGATCTCCTTTTTCATTCTTGGGCACCAAAATATATTATTTAAATCTTGATACATTTTAGTAGCTCTAGGATGAATACCTATGCTGCTCTGGTTCCCTTCCCCTAGAATCATCTTCCCAAGCTCCGGTATCTTAGGCACGCACACACGGTCCTTATATCTTAAAATTCCGTCGGAGCCTTCTACAAAGCCATTCTCTTTCCCTTGTGCGAGCATCCCATCTAATCTTTCAGGTGTTAATCGTCCTTCTGGCCTTCCCTGATCTAGTCCATCAAGTCACTAGTGATCGTCAACATTCCCAGCTTAACACTTGTGGGAGTCTCTTCGCACATCAAACTCAAATCTCTAAATTCTTCCAGCAAATGCATCTGCTTTACCATCGTAACTGGGCAATGCAATGGCTTTCTACTCAGAGTGTCTGCTACCACATTAGCCTTTCCCGAGTGATAAATCAACTTGAAGTTGTAGTCCTTCAAGAACTCCATCCATCTACGCTGCCTCATGTTCAACTCCTTCTAGTAGAACAGATACTTCAAGCTCTTATTGTCGCTAAAAACCTCAAACCTTACTCTATGGAGATGGTGCCTCCACATCTTCAGTGCAAAAACCATAACTCCTAACTCCAAGTCGTGAGGCAGATAATTCTGCTCGTGTTTCTTCTATTGTATTGACGCGTAAGCGACCACCTTACAATTCTGCATCAGCATTCCTCTTAACCCTTGCTTCGATGCATTGCAATACATGGTGAATGGTGTGCTTGGATCAGGCAAAACCAAATCAATGTTAATGTTAATCTCTCCTTCAGCTTCTAGAAGCTTTCTTCACACTTCAAGTCCCACACGAAGACCTGACCCTTCTTGTTAAGTCGAGTCATTAGCAAAGCTATTTTCGGGAATCCTTCAATGAACCTTTGATAATATCCTGCTAATTCAAGAAAACTTTTAATCTCAGTCACTGTCTTAGGTGCTTCCCTGTGTTGTACGGCCTCCAATTTCGCCGAGTTTACTACTATCCCTCTTTTGGAGATTACATGTCCATGAAAACTAACCTCCTCTAACCAAAACTCGCACTTGGACAACATAATGTACATTTGCTTCACCTTCAAGGTCTGCAACATGATCCACAGAAGTTCTTCATGCTCCTCCCGAGTCTTAGAATAAATTAGGATGTCATCGATGAAGACGACAATGAATCTATCCAAGTACGGATGGAAGATCTTGTTCATATAGTCCATGAACACAACTGTTGCATGAGTCACGTTTAAAGGCATAACCATATACTCATAGTGACCATAAGGCGTCCTAAAAGCGGTCTTGGGATGTCTTATATCTTCACATGAATCTGGTGATAGCCCGATCTCAGATCAATATTTGAGAAGATGGTGACCTTGTTGAGTTGATGAAAGTCTACACACAATCTCATCGAGCCATCCTTCATCTTGGCGAATACTAGTGCTCCCCATGGTGAGATACTAGGTCGAATGAATTACTTTTACAACATATCCTTAAGTTGTTTCTTCAGCTCTGCAAGTTCCAATGAAGAAATCTTGTAAGGTGCCATAGATATTAGTCTGCTTCCCGAAATCAGATCGATGGAGAATTCAATCTCCCTCTCCCATGCTAGGCTGTCGACATCAGAGCATACCTCTAGAAATTCCTTCACAACTGGTACGTCCTTCACTTTCGATCCTTTCTTTGCTACCAGCGAGTATAACATCGTATAAACTTGTGCTCCTTCCTTTAGGGATGATATCACCCGCTTGGCGATTACAACTCGTGGATCTACTAACTCATTAGTGTCGAAGACTACAATCTTGTCGAAGCAGTTCAGCAGGACGTGTGTAACACCTCGCCTAGACAGGACATTACTTTATTTTCAAATAATAGCAGTTCATGTTTAAGGTAACAACACATTTTATTTATTATTAGAGTACGCAAAGCATGGCACATACACACGTATAGATATATACCCTACACCCGCAAGGGTGACAAAAGGAAACACTGCCCGTGATACAACTGTTTGAACACTACTTCTAAGCAGTTTTCCCATAGTGGTCACCTCCACTAGGTCCCGTTCCTTAGGCTCTAAGTACAGGGTGTTCTTGTCCATCTGCTATTCATCACGAAATAACATAGAAATACAAGAAAAAAGACATCCATCAATCACCAATAAGTAGGAAAATAGAATGTCAGAGTAATTGTCACCATGCTCAGCACAAACAATCATCAACATGACTGATGGCACAGATACCACACACAGACTCCTGAGCACACGGTCACAGACCAAACCACACACTGATACCACAGACCACTGAACAAACCGATACCTCGTACTGACACAGACCACTGAACTTGCGAGCTGATCACCTGCCCTACTCCCTAGACTAATCACCAGTCTCAGGGCATAAGAGGAATATAAGTTGGTTTGTCCCGGAGGCATATCCTGATACGTTACCATCTCTGATTACCAGAGCAAGGCATTCTCCCCATTTTTTCAGGGAATTACCATCTCCGATCACCGAAGTAAGGTACCGTCTCCGTGCACAAAGGATGGTATCCCCCATACCGGGAATGACCAGGATTTCCCCCTCGTCAAACATGGAGTCCTGGAGCCTCGTCGGATGACCACTCCACCCTTAGGTCCCACGGGTCAACGAATAGCTCCAAACCACTCCGTACCGTCAGTCCTGGAGCTCGGTTCCATTCACTTACTCCAAACTATCTCAGGTACACCAACCTCGGGTACACCGACCCAGCTATCACCACTGATAAAGAGAGTATCCATGGTAATACTTGCTATTACTGTCTAGGGATTCACAATCCTCTAACTAGAGG
Organism: Calophaca sinica; assembly: GCA_037113605.1. Classification (NCBI taxonomy): domain Eukaryota; kingdom Viridiplantae; phylum Streptophyta; class Magnoliopsida; order Fabales; family Fabaceae; genus Calophaca; species Calophaca sinica. The sequence continues at coordinate 46,472,408 of CM073734.1, forward strand.
GCGTCACCCTTGACTCTACGACCACACATTAATCATACTTACAGATATTATATCAAATCAACCAGCACATAGATATCAGAATATTAATCATAATTTCAATAGATCACAATTAAACAGCATATAAATCATTCCTAGCATCACAAAGGCAACTGTTAACTAAGTTAAGCAAGCACACAGATCAAAACTTAAATTGGTTGATAGGTCAACAGTGACTATCCTTAGCCACCGCATACCGCAACCACTCTCCTAAGGTGTTACTGATATCGACCTTTAATCGGGTTGAGGTCCCCTACGCATGCTAACAATACTTCTCTACTACCTATTTTTCCTAGTAATTAAGGTATCTTCTCCCTCACCTGGCACTCCTGGCTAGGCTCCTAAGCTTTGACCCTCGACTGCTATTTGTGCTCCTGCCTTGGGTACTCCTCTAAGCCTTACTCTTCTCTTAGACTTAAAGATTTCCAACTAAGAGTTTTCTAATGCACAGGATCCTCACACGAGGCAAGTGCAGAGCATACTTACTCCTTAGAGGAAGTTACTAGAGAAAGAAGAGAGTTTGGTGCAAGGAAAATGAGGGGTGGAAAGGGGTATTTATAGGCGAGCTCTTGCCCTGTCGCGTTGCAACAGTACCATCGCGTCACGATGGAACCTTTTGGACCCTTCTAGATGCACACGTGGTGCAAAACTAACGGTTCGATTTTGATCACCATCGCGTCGTGACCAGTTCTACACTAATCTCATCGCGTCGCGATCAAGCCATCCGAAAATATCTTGTTTCTAAGGTTTTCTAGGGTGTTCCATACCTTTCCAGGGTCATTCTTGTCCTTTTAGACTTCGTGGATCTTTCCTAGGGTTTTTGGGTCCTACTTAAGTCCGTTTTATCCCTAATTAGGGTTTTTGACACCTAATTACCGATCTAATTGTACCTTTAATATTATCTGAGAATATATTGAAAAATGGGATGTCATAATGTGGTTAGCGGCTAACTAATCCATGCCGAGTATAAATCTATCTCTTCCAGAGGCAGGCATTCTTGGTCCACTATAAAGCTTCTATATCCTCAATGACGATGGTGCAATCCTTGCAGACTAAACTGGTGATTACTAGTTTGTGAATGGGTATGGCCACAGTCAAATTGGCTAAGAGTCTAGACATTGGTAGCTTCAATATCTCCACACAATCATAAGCGATAAAAGAATAGGTTTCCCCAGAATCATTAAGCACCACCAAAATAATTCCCTGAATAAGATATGTACCTTGGATTAGTTCTTCAGATTTTGATGCCTCTATTCCTGTCAATCTCTGCCAGTAGTCTTTAAGCAATTTTCCTAGGGCTTCTTTGGCTTGTTGTCGCTTGCTGGTTTAGATTTGGCTCCCTCACAATCGTGGCTGAGATGACCAGGTTTCCCACACTTGAAGCAGAGGAACTATGTCTCCTTGCACTCACTGATATGATGATTCTTGCCACACTTGAAACACTTCGGTGGATTAGGTGTCAAATAACCTCCTCCAAAAGTTTTTCCAAAAGTTGAAGTAGTCTTATTGCCACCAATATTCATGAACTCCTTTCGGTTTGGAGCTAAGTATTGTTTCCCTTTTCCTTGTCGTGCAAGCTTCTTATTCTTGAATGAAGCAACTCTCTCATTATAGGCGTCGTTGTAGCTCCTGCACTTGTGAACCAGAGTCTTAAAATCACGAGGCTCCATAATAGCAACTCCTTGCTTGATCTCAAGGCACAGACCACTCCGAAACTTAACACACTTGGAACGGTCATTAGCTATAGTCCGACAAGGTGGATGGTAACGAGACAACTTCTTAAACTGAACATCATACTCCCCCACGGACATACTCCCTTAAGTCAAGGCCAGAAACTCCATCTCCTTCTTATCGCAAAGGTCAGCAGGGAAATACTTCTCTAGATACTGCTCTCTAAACACAGCCAAGGAGATAGCAGCTACGCTAAACTCCAGATAGTGGCGAATGTTCTCCCACCAGTGCTCATCTTCATCAGTAACATAAACGTAGCGAAGTTTACTTTCTAAGCGTCACTGCATGCCATTACCCGAAAGATCTTCTCGAACTCCTTGATCCATTGTTGCGCTCCCTCAGAGTCATATGATCCCTTGAATAGTGGGGGATGATTCTTCTAGAAGTCAGTGAGGCCCTGATAGCCAGCAACTCCTTCCTGTCGAGTCTGGTTATGCTCTGTTGCTTCATCCAAGTGGCCCAAAGCGTCGATGACAGTGCCATCACTTCTGTTTTTCATTGTTCCTTACTAAGACAAACGGAAGGCAATTTAGTTTATAATCTGTAGGAATAATATCGCATAATAATTACTAATTTTAATACAAACAAGTTCAGAAGAGTGCACAAAAATACATAACAGACACATACACAGTCCAGTTAGGACCAAACTACTGATATCACTAAATGTGACACCCACTACCTCTTGTATGAAAATGTGTAAACGAGCATGCAAATAATATTAAAAATATGGTCTTATAAAAATCTTTAAATGGAAATAGTAGTTTCACATCAAACATAAATTCATCTACAAAAAAAAACAATTTGCGGAAAGAAAACCATAACCTCGATGTCACATGTCTCAGAGCTTAACTCTTAGTTTTACATCGGAAAAAATAATGACTTATTACATAAATAAATCCTAAGCTAAGCAGTACATAGTCTACTCCTTAGAGTCCATGTCCACGTCATCACCTGCAATCTCAGCGTCTACTCGCAGACGGGGTGTTCAATTAGCCACAAAACAAGAGGGGTGAAGATTCATACTCAAATGAAAAGAAAACGACACCAGCAAAATAACAAGTTGCGTCAACAGGCAATCAAACATCTCACAAAAAGTCACATAAGTCTCGATGATAAATCGTTGTGTGGTCATCAATCGATCGGCAGTCCTACGTCAGCAACCAGCTAACACGAATCTATAACTACTCTATCGTAACCCGTGGATCCTTTTCCTTTTCAGAGCGAATGTGAACATCCTCAACATCTGTATATGATGCCATCGAGCCATGGGATCCCCTCGTCAGTGAAACATCAACGAGTGCCACCATGGTAATCCAAAAACAAACGGCATCCTAATGAGCCATGCGGTCCCCTCAAACAGTGAAACATCATTGAGTGTCGTCATAGTAGCCCATTGTTCTTTGAATCAATCTCAACGAGTCATGGGGTCCCCTCCATCAGTGAAACGTCAATGAGTCCCACCATAGACACCTATAGTCGACACCCGAACGACTAGCGAGAAAAGGAATCTACTACATCTAATACCGGCGAGGAGTTTCCAAACACACGATATCCAACAAACTCATTGGATATGAATCCACCAATTGGTCACAAAATTGTCACCAATAAATAGCAATCAACAATACAATTCTAATCATACACAATTATTAGTTGCAACCCGCGACCAACATCATTCATGGGGTTACTAGATGGTAACCCCCTTCAAACAAATTAAACATTCATAAGACAATAAGCTTAGGTGGTTACAAACCTTACAAGTCATTTAAAATTGTTTTATCATTAAACTCGATTCATGAGCCCCATGGATCAATTCAGGGTTAAAATGTCATTTTGTGAATCGAATTACACAGTTGTAAATCGATTTATAGCTTCAATTCACAGAATCTAAAACACAGCAAGTGTGAATCCATTCATATTGGTGAGAATCGATTCACAGGGACTGCAAAAGTGCAGTAACATTGTTATATCTTAGTCTTACCATTAATAACCATTCCCTTTCTTTATTTTATCTTTTAACGTCTCAAACTACAACTAAATTGTTTTAATCCAATCAATTTAATTACTACTTACTGATCCCAATGCCTACCTCAATTCTTTAATCCATTAAAAGTTTTTCAGTCAATTTTACCCATCTCATCATCAAAACTAGCCCTCAATTACTCTCTTTGAATAATTCTAGTTTAACAACTATTATAATCTCAAATTAATTGAACCTTGATAACCCCAATTAGTTTTAAACATAAACATACATGCTTATCATTCAAAATGACAAACTTATCATATGAATCATGCCATCACACAATTAAAAACACACCAAATTATCCTAGAACATGCTCATACTAATACTTACTCAGTAACACCAAGAATACAATACTAATCATGCATCCATCTCCAATAACATGCTATATATTGAATAATACTAAGTTGATCATAAACATGAAAATACCTATTTAATGATCAAAACAGAGCCACACAACCTAACTTATGCAATTACATAATTTTATGCCACTACATAATTCAAATAATGCCAATAACTCCTAAATCATGCTTTCTCTAATAAATAAATCCTAAGAGTCCATGTCCACGTCATCACCTGCAATCTCAGCGTCTACTCGCAGACGGGGTGTTCAATTAGCCACAAAACAAGAGGGGTGAAGATTCATACTCAAATGAAAAGAAAACGACACCAGCAAAATAACAAGTTGCGTCAACAGGCAATCAAACATCTCACAAAAAGTCACATAAGTCTCGATGATAAATCGTTGTGTGGTCATCAATCGATCGGCAGTCCTACGTCAGCAACCAGCTAACACGAATCTATAACTACTCTATCGTAACTTCAGGATCCTTTTCCTTTTCAGAGCGAATGTGAACATCCTCAACATCTGTATATGATGCCATCGAGCCATGGGATCCCCTCGTCAGTGAAACATCAACGAGTGCCACCATGGTAATCCAAAAACAAACGGCATCCTAATGAGCCATGCGGTCCCCTCAAACAGTGAAACATCATTGAGTGTCGTCATAGTAGCCCATTGTTCTTTGAATCAATCTCAACGAGTCATGGGGTCCCCTCCATCAGTGAAACGTCAATGAGTCCCACCATAGACACCTATAGTCGACACCCGAACGACTAGCGAGAAAAGGAATCTACTACATCTAATACCGGCGAGGAGTTTCCAAACACACGATATCCAACAAACCCATTGGATATGAATCCACCAATTGGTCACAAAATTGTCACCAATAAATAGCAATCAACAATACAATTCTAATCATACACAATTATTAGTTGCAACCCGCGACCAACATCATTCATGGGGTTACTAGATGGTAACCCCCTTCAAACAAGTTAAACATTCATAAGACAATAAGCTTAGGTGGTTACAAACCTTACAAGTCATTTAAAATTGTTTTATCATTAAACTCGATTCATGAGCCCCATGGATCAATTCAGGGTTAAAATGTCATTTTGTGAATCGAATTACCACGGTTGTAAATCGATTTATAGCTTCAATTCACGTAATCTAAAACACAAAGAAGTGTGAATCCATTCATATTGGTGAGAATCGATTCACAGGACTGCAAAAGTGCGGAACATTGTTATATCTTAGTCTTACCATTAATAACCATTCCCTTTCTTTATTTTATCTTTTAACGTCTCAAACTACAACTAAATCGTTTTAATCCAATCAATTTAATTACTACTTACTGATCCCAATGCCTACCTCAATTCTTTAATCCATTAAAAGTTTTTCAGTCAATTTTACCCATCTCATCATCAAAACTAGCCCTCAATTACTCTCTTTGAATAATTCTAGTTTAACAACTATTATAATCTCAAATTAATTGAACCTTGATAACCCCAATTAGTTTTAAACATAAACATACATGCTTATCATTCAAAATGACAAACTTATCATATGAATCATGCCATCACACAATTAAAAACACACCAAATTATCCTAGAACATGCTCATACTAATACTTACTCATTAACACCAAGAATACAATACTAATCATGCATCCATCTCCAATAACATGCTATATATTGAATAATACTAAGTTGATCATAAACATGAAAATACCTATTTAATGATCAAAACAGAGCCACACAACCTAACTTATGCAATTACATAATTTTATGCCACTACATAATTCAAATAATGCCAATAACTCCTAAATCATGCTTTCTCTAATAAAACACACTAAGTATCAACCTTTTCATAATAAATATGCTCCAATCCTCATAAACATATTAATTAACAATTCCTGTGGCTCCTTGCTCATACAAGGGACTCAAATTAAATTAAAACGGAAATTAAAGTCATTCAAATCCATGCTCTTGTAAAGATTACATAACATAACTTGCCCTGCAAAGCATAGGGATCATGAGACATCCCTAACATGTTATTTGAAACCATAGGCCTCTTTTTAAGAGATCATCCACCCCCATACCTTATAATGGTCAAGGCCTCCAATCTAATTCTGGAGAGCTCCGAATTCAATTTCTCTTGTGGTTCGTATCAAAACAAAAATCAAGGGATTCAAATCTAAAATTAGAACTTTAATCACCAAATAATTGAAATAGAGAAATTAAGAGAGTTAGAGATACAAACAAAATTCTTCTCCTTTGAACCAGAAAGAAGGAGAAGAATAAAAAGGGATTAGTTCTCTGGTCGTAGCCTTGAAGATGGCATCAAAAACAGTGGAGAAACATGTGAGGTAGAGTCAAAACGACGACAACGACAATAGGAGAGCTCTAGGAGTTCTAGGGTTAATTAGAGCCCTTTAATATGGTTTAGGAATTAGGTTTAGAGCCGTTGAAGGTTTAGAATTTGGGTTAAGTTATGGTCCAAGAGGCTTAACATATTCGGGAGCGAAACGGGCCAAAACGTGACGACCCGCTAATTAAAAAAATGCTGTCAGCTGCTATAAATCAACTCATACACGGGGTGAATCGATTCACAAACTCTGTTTTTCCTAAAAACACTATTTAATGAAATGAATCAAATGAATTAATTCACAGACTAAGAATTTCCTAAAAATAGGTTTTTCCTTCCATTCTAAGGCCGCGTAGTCTCTTATAAGGGTTTGCATTCCCAACTAAGCCATAAAGTACCTATTTAAATACACAATAATATTACAATGGTCCTATATTACCTAACATATAAGCTTATGAAATTTGGGGTGTTACATATTGACGTTTGGACTGGTCTCTCATCGATTAAGCTGTGGATCTAATCTATTAAGAGTTCTCTGGAAACTTTATCAAGACTTTCCATTTCACTCTAATCAATTAGGTTTTCACTCTAATCGATTAAGTGCTCCTTTGTTTTCATACCATGATTTCTTAATCCGTTCTAATCGATTAGGATATACCTCTATCGATTATAACTTCACAAAAATAACAAATACTGATTCGAACTCATTTAAAGACATACCAAACATGCAATAACACTTACATAACTTATCATAACATGGAAAGGAAAGTGAGGGATGTTATAACTGCTACAAAGGTCTTAAAACTATTAAAAACAGAAATACATAATCTAAACCATTGCTCCTACAATGGTTTCCAATCACAGATCTCATAGTGCGAGACATAATGGTCATGAATACCCCAATCGTATTAAACGAAAACCTTAATGCCTCTTTTCATGTGATCATCCACCCCCATACCTTAGTGCAATTCATAGGCCTCCAAAGGGTTTAAAGAGTTCCGGAATTGAGTCACTTCCCGGGTCCTACCATCACGAGAACCATGGAGCACAAAATCAAAATTAGAATTGCAAAACTCAAAAGGATTCAAAAGAGAAAATAAGGGTCTAAATTACCAAATTACCTAAAGGTTCTCCTCTTTAGAAACAAATAAGAAGACAATAGAAAGAGGAATTTTGTTCTCCGATCATAGCCTTGAAGATGGAATGAAATTCGGTGAAGAACGGAGGCGAAATAGTGGAGAATGGTGGAAACGACTCCTTGAGAGCTATTAGAAAGTGATTAGAGAATGGTTCCCAGAGGCTTAGTGAGATATAATTAGGTTTAGGTCGTGGCTGTTAAGTCTCAACATGATTAGAAGCGAAATGGGTCGTAACGGGATGACCCGGTATGTAAAAAACACAGTCTGTTGTTGAGAATCGATTTATGCACAGGGTGAATTGATTTATAGACTATTATTTTGCTAAAAAATGGTGTTCCCTCCTAATGAGGCCATGTAACCCTTTCTAATGATATTCCCTCCTAATTAGATTTCTTGTAGTATTCGTAGAAAATTTTGCATAGGTAATAATAGGATTTCTTGTAGTGTATGAACACTTAAACGATATCAACAATCTACCATCTGATGCTTGAGAGAGTTTGAACATTATGCAATTTCAAAAATCATGATGCAGTTCCTATTTAGTTAATTCATTTAAGAACAAAGGTAAACTAAAATAACTATAACATAAATAAAAGAGGCTAGGGAAGAGAGAAATAACATCAGTATTTATATTGATCCACTCCGTAACACAGAGCTACACCCAGTCTCTACAACAAGCGGGATAATCACCATCACTGCATACAAGTATTCTAAAACTCTTCAGGATAAGTATTTTCAACCTCTCTAGGTTATTTGTATTCACAACCTCATTGGTTTATCCAAGTATTCTTTCATTTAGCCCCTCCAGGATCTGCAGTGAGTATTCTTGCGCAAGCCATTCCAAACTCAACTAAGTATTCTTTCTTCTAGCATCTCCTAGATCTGTAGTGAGTATTTTTACCAAAGCCTCTCCAGGCTTTACAAGTATTTTCAACCTCTCCAGGTTATACAAATGATTACATCTAAAGTACATTCACAACCTACTAATAAATAACGTACAACAAGTTAGGATCTAGAAGTTACACTCAAATGAGTTTAACTCACAAAGGTGAGAATACAGAAGTTTTTGCTTAGAACACACCTAACTCACAAGGTGAGGATATGAATGTTTAGAATAAGTGTTTCTTCACTGAGGATCTTGTAATTATTCACATTGTGAGGATATGAATATTTTCACTCAATAATTCTTCTTTAGATGATTATGCTTTGACTCACATTGTGAGGATGTAATTCTTCTCTTCAAATGCAGTGTAGAATCTAAATCTCCAATCATATCTTCATTCATGATCTTGGAATACTTAACATAGAATTGCATCTGAGAATCTAATAACCACCAGGTAACACCTCGTTTCCGAAGCACTACGGTGTAACCCAATCTAATGCTGAAACATTTAATGCTCATATGCTTTCAGTAAAAAGTACTCTTTCGTTATTCATAATGGAAAATAGGAGTAAACTTTTTTCTTTTTCTTTCCTTTGAAAAACCCATTTAAAACATGAGACATGAAGAGTACTATATTTTTCTAAATGATGAATAATCAGTCTTTTGTCATATATCAGAGTATAGCAAATCATACTGACTGCATTACATACAATAAAATATACCATAATCATTTCGCACTGAGGCAAGGTTTTCTGAAAAGTGTAATTCCAAGACAATAAGTAATTATGCAAATAACAAAGTCATGCTCCACCAACAGGTCGAGAGACAAGACAATTTCTTAAGCTAAGCTGGCCAATAACTACAACTCTTACTGAGAAATCGTTCAGCAAGATCAGAACTGAAGCACTAGGAGAAAATCTTCCTCCACTAGCTCACCATACAATACTCCTGGGAAGGACGAAACTGCAGCAGCAATAGGAACTCCATTTGGTGGTGACATCCATGAGAATGTCCAATCCAACAACAATGTAAGGGTAAATTCTTTGTCCACGAGTTTATCACAGGCTAGCATGCAAACAAGATATATATATATATATAGTACAACAACATGCTTTATCTATATACATATACATAGCTTAATAAACTACAAGCAATCAGCATGGCATATCAAGCAATTTGCATGTCAACAAACAATTCAATCAGCAAATCAATAATCCAATCATCACATGTTATAATGTGGTTAATTATGCATGTCAATGCATTATGAACAAGTTGTGTATACACTTGTAGCCTTAAACAAGGACAGCAATAGACAAGGAACTTATTTTCCAGTTCCAAATCAAATTCCCCTATAAAGGGTATTATAATCTAATTTTACGCACATTAGATTGCATTGACACTGGAAAAATCCTCTAGGTCAAAATCCTTTTACTACTCAGCTTTAGGTTAAAATCCAACACTAAGAACCAAGCATCGATGCTCAATGGTTAGTATGCATCAATCCAATTCTTTGGTATGGCCCACTCAACATAAGGAGTGTCCAAGAGATCTTTTAATTAATTAATGCAGATCGACGAGTCCTCAACTCTCTTAACTTGGTGAATTTCAATCTCAGTTTTTTTTGGGGTCACTCATATTTGCTATTGTATTTGAAATTGCTCTTTAGCTTAAGGTTGTTGGAACCCTAGTTGTACCAAATAATGTATTAGGAGAATTCCCAGGAAAGAGAGGCGGTGCGAAAACTCTTAATTACCAAGTCTTTCCAAGCCAGAATTTTCCCAAACGCATTATTTAACTCAATCATTTTCGCAAATTGTACTATTTACTCAAGTTCTTTTCCTAATATGATTCCATTGAAAATTCTTTGCAAGCTTTGGCTAGTTTTACTAAAATCCTCTCGCTTACTTTTAAGTTAAAATGCCTTCAACAGTTAATTTTTGAAATCTTGATTCGACTTGTGGAATCGCATCAGATTTACTGATGTAAATCATCAAATTAATATACAGTCGATCGTCGCATTATTAATTTATCCATGATCATTAACATTATCATTATCATGCATACTTGGTCAATATCAAACCCAAATTAAATCAATCTTATATGATTTAAGGCACTCAATACAATTCAGTCTTGCCACCCGGGGCCAAATCACATCACAACAATTCATGCTATCATGCTATCATATAGTAATACTACATGTATTATCACACAATTGAACAATCAATCAATCCACACAACAAACAAGGCAAAAAGCCCAAACTCATTATGTAAGAATTTACCTGACCTTGAATACGCTCCAAAGAGGTAAATTCCAAATCGTCGTCGGGTCGTACCTCACACGAACCTTGACAACACAAACTTAATTCAATTTGAACCAAAAACTCAAGTCATAAAGCGCTAGGACAGCCACGACTTAGGGTCTCTAAAGACCTAAGAATTTCTCACTTAATCCCATTTGGATCACACCTAGTCATATATCATGAAACAAGTTTGAATCATGCAAGTTTTGAAACTTTTACAAATACTACACACTTAGAAAAATACCTAAACCAAAATTTACCACTAGTGTCTTACCACTTTGAATAATGTTTTCCCAACTTTGAACAACTTTTTAAAGCACTTAAACATGTCATAAAATTCTAGAAACAAATTAATTATAGTTTTAAGACAATTCTTAATACAAGTACTAAAACTTTTTCCCTAAATCAAATTCCTTTGGAAGCTTTTGTTAAATCCAAGTATTAACCACTTTTTACGACATATTTAGGCATAAAACAAGTTAAGAACATGTTCTAAAATTCCTTTAAAGACCACAATTTTTTTAGGTTTCCAAAAACAAATCCAAGTTTTCTAACTTTTAACTTTTAAATCATACAAACTTTGTTAAACATAAATCCTTTTACCATAAACCAAATTCTTAATCACCTTGATACACTTTAAAGCAAATTAAAACATCATCAAAAACATATATATGAGCCACGGTTTTAATGAACAAAAACCAACTAATTCAATTTCTCAAAACCTTGCTTATCATGTGTATATGACTAAATCTAAGTATATTTATCAAAAAGCCTTCCAAGCTTTTAAATTCACAGCCCTAAGGTAAGGCCTCACCCAGATCTAGAGGTTCTACAATTTTTAAATTCACAAAACTCATTTAAATGGAAAGGAAATGGTAGATCTAAGAGGTATTAAGCGAGAACAACAAGATCTAAACAATTTCTCAAAGAAAATCATACCAACTCCATGAATACTCATCCATCATCCTACAAGCTAGCTTTTGGGAGTGAGACCCAAGCCAACTTAACATGGTATTAAAGTCGTTTTGCATCTTTGCTTTGCTCGTGTCTCCATCATTACAATGTATTATTTGGTGAAGTTCCAGCTTTAACTTTCGCATTGCAAAGTTTTATTATTATTTCAATCAAAAAAAGGGAGGGTCCATACATGGGAAAACAATAGTTTGCATATTTGGAAGCCATCTTTTCCATTAAAATCACCGTCTGATCCTTTCTTTCTTTTGGAAGTTGAAGATCATTAGCTCTTTGTTTTGTTTGGTTGTTGATTTGAAGACATACTACTTTTGGCTTTCTCTGTCTCAGTTGCGTCCCTATTTTATTTGGTTGCATTATTATCATTGGTGAGGGCCTTTTATTTGAAGATTGGGGAGAAATTCATCCCATGTGTCAAAGACAATTGGGCTAATTTGCAAGACTATTAGTTTAGTCACTTTGCATTATTTCCGTTGGGCACAAGTTCTGTGAAGTGGCGCAAGTTGAAGTTAATAGGTGATATTTATTTGGCAGTGTTTATCAAAAATATACTTTGGTTCTCTTGGTTTGGTTTGTCAATAGTTCGACTCTCTCCACTACTTATATTTGTTAGCTTCTTGGAAACTTGAGAATAGTTGAAATGGAGGGTAAAGATGATGATTTTTTCCGATCTATTAGTGTGCAATTGGGTCAGCAGTTTTAAAAGCTTCTCACTACACAACCATATGCTATGTCTAGTTCATTAGGTATATCTTCCTCCTTATGGATTCTTGACTCTGGAGCCTCTCATCATATGTCATTAGATTTTACATCATTTGTATTTGTACTTTCTGGCTCATCTTTATCAGTCATGACTGCCGATGGCGCTCTCATGCCATTAGCAAGCACTGGGTCTGTTTGTACACCTCATCTTTCACTTTCAAATGCTTACTATATTCCTAATCTCACTATAAATCTTGCCTCTCTTAGTCAATTGTGTGATTTTGGTTTCTCAGTTTTGTTTACTTCCAACTCTTATTACACTACAACAAAAAGGGTAAACTGCGGCGGTCGAAATAGTATTCTGCGGCAGTTAAAACCGCCGCGCAATACCCTCTGCGGCGGTTGCCCAACCGCTGCGGTTACCACCGCCGCGAAGTCACACTGCGGCGGTTCTAGGGGACCGCTGGAACAACCGCCGCGAAGTCATATTGCGGCGGTTACAACGTCGGTTGCTGTTAGCGTCAGATTTTGCGGCGGTCATCGCCGCCGCCAAAGTATGAATAAATGTGCTCCAATAGTGCGGCGGTTCTGGGGCAAACTGCGGCGGTTGAGTTGTTGGAGGCGGTTCTAACCGCCGCCAAATGATGTATGGAAGTGCCCCTGCAGTGCGGCGGTTCTAGGTGCAAACTGCGGCGGTTGGGTTTTAGAGGCGGTTTTACCCCAACAAAGATTTGCTCGGCTAGTGTCATTTGTATGCCCGCGATTATATTTTTTTATGCTATTTTTTTTTGCATTATTTTAACTTTGTACTATCCGTGTGTCTACAAATTACTCATATAAATATATTGAATTTTTTGTTTTTAAATAAACTAATCAAATCATTTAAACAAATAAAAATAATAAAAAAGTTCATTCATACTTAAAGAGTAAAATAACACAAAATAGAGTGCTAATGGATAGAACCTAAACCATAATCTGAGTGATGAACCAAAGAAACCATAATCTGAGTGATGAACAAAAAAAAACCATAATCTGAGTACAACTATCTCGAATATTAAAATGATTCTGAAAAGTGGTAGGTGAAATCCTAAACCAAGAACTACGCAGTAGATGACGGTCCATGAGTTTGGGGTGCATGACTGGCAGAGGAAGAGGGTCTCGCTTCTGCGGGTGAGCCTAAATCTACAGCCTGAAATTAGACAATAAAATTAGAGTCAGTGCTAATAAAATGAACAACACATAACTAGCAATAGAAAGTCAATTGGAAGCAACTTTCAAGGGAGATGCAATCATCTATTCACATAAAAAGCATAGGAGAACTAACCAGTCTTTAATTATTATCATATACTATCATATACGAAACAAGCTAAACAAGAATTTAGGAATAGAGGTAATCCAAAATATTAAATAGTGATAAAGAAGATATGCTTCTATAATATATCACTAAATTTGCATTTAACATTATTCTTAGTATTGCATAATATATATATATATATCAACCAGCTTTTGATCATGCGAACTTTTCAAACATGCCTTTGATTGTTGCTCAGGTGAGAAACATAAACACTCTATATATACAAACATAAACACTCTTTAGAAAATTATCTAATTGACCAGTTTTAGTCTGGAAACATATCTTCTCCCCACAAATAGTTATAAAGAAGTATTGATCAGTTTTTCTACTAGCATACAGATCCTATGAAGTTAATCCTAATATCTTCTTGATCTGTATCCTACGAAGTTAATCCCATGTAAAGACTAGTCCATGTGATGCAATGCAATGAATATATCATCCAAAATAGCAACAAGCTAGCCATGCATCAGCAGTATTCCAAACCTTGCAAAAAAGGCAACTGCTGAACCACAAATTCTCCACAATAGAATCAATCAAACCTCTAATCTCCAAAACATAATGATGATTATTTTTCCAAAATAAGATCAAGTTACCTATTGAACTTGTTAATCTTAGTATGCAATGCATCTGCACATCAATAATACTAACAACAAGCAGTATGAACTTATGAATTGAAAAACACTCTTAGATAAAAATACTCTTACATTGTTAAATCTATTTGGGAATTGAGCTCCAAAGTTCTGCATAAGAAACGCCACTTGTTCCTCTAAAGTTTGAACTTTTGCTACTTCTCCCTTTAAAGCTTGGACTTGTGCTTTACTCGCTTCTAACTCCAATCTTAGCCTTTCATAGTCAGAATATGTCACACCACCAGATGATGCCATGGTTGAGCTCCCATTACAATGATTGGGTGATAAGTATTGAGAGGGCAAAACACCAAATCCCATGTCTCGTACACGTCCAGAGTGCTCTTTTCCAAATACTTTAGCATAAATATCTTCTCCAGAAGACATCTCATCTGCTATATCAAGTTGATCCTACATGAAAATTAACCAACGTGTAATTGAGCTCACAAAGATTAACTACCATCATTGTCACTTTCAATCACAACAGAAATTCTTAAGTAACAATTATACTCACGCTCTTCTCTTTAACCTCATCATTAACGAAAGTTCCATCCTTTTTTGTGTGAGCAATAGAATACATCTCTGCTCTGCTATAAGATCTCCCAGTTTGAATTTCCTAATATTTAATATCAATTTAGTAACATCAAGAAATAATGAATTTAAATTTTAGAAATGAAAAACTTTAAAATAATAAATAAATGATACCAATTCACGTCATTTTCTCGCAATTGTTTTAGACCCAAGTGTATGGGGAATTGTTTGCTTTTGTCTATTTGCGATATTTTTTTCAGAATAATCCTGCATTATTAAGAAAACAAAGTTAGTGAATCATAAGTTTTATTAAAATATTTACAACACATCACATCTTACCATAGTTTTTCCCGTAATCTATAGCTGAGAAAAGCTGCCCATTGATCCCTAGGGATGCCATCAGGGCGTGACTCGAGATTTTCTTCCCAGCTTCGAGTTTGATCATAGAACTCAGCAAACAACCTGACACGGGTATCCTTCCACTTCTTTCCAATATTTTCAACTATGTACCTTTTGCGGTGCTCATCGAGTCGAAACACTTTCTACAATAGACAAATTTAGTAAACAAGACCATGGGGTTAATCAAATAAATATTATATAATTATATTTCATACCTTATAAAAGTGAATATTATATAATTACAGTTTATACCTTTATAGTTTTATCCCACACGCTAGACTTGATATCTGATGGAACAGATGGCCACCTATCATAACTAATAGGGAAAATTTCATAATTAGCACCAATAGATCCTAAAAAGAAACCCAAAAGGCCAGCAGCCTCTCCAACTGGTTGACCCTCTTGGTTCCAATCTAGGATCACTTTCTTCTCACCAGAACGCCCAAACAAGTCCCTAACTCGTAGACGTTCTTCTGTAATTACTTCATTCCCATCTAAATATAAAGTAAAAGAAACAATTAGTGTATCAAAAAATACAACTCATTAAAAACTATTAAATAATCAAAACCACTGAGAAGTTAATTGCATACCAATAGTATTAATCATTCAATATTTATTGGACTTTCTCCTGTAAGTGGGTAGAGCTTCATCTCCAGCTTGATTTTCTTGAGAATTTTGGTTTTCAACTTCGGTTTCTTGGGAATTTTGGACTTCAATGTTAATTGATGGGTCAATATGACCTATAGGCTCACTCTGTGGTGACCTATGGGATGCACTTTGACTCATGTCTGGAGCATTCTCTTGAATTTCAGCTGATGTAGATCGAATCCTGGGAGTTAACCTCTTTGTCTTGGCCATTGCTACAGATTCCAGCAAATTCAAACCCCACAAGCACCAAGAACATGACAAATTTATTTAATATTAGCAAATCAACAAAAAAATGGTAGAGGAAACATAAAAGTTACGTTACATATGAAGACTCCCAACAAACCCCACAATGCTACTATTTTATGACAATAACAAAATGATAGTATTCATCAATATTCAACATAAACTCCCAACAACATCAATAGGGGAAAAAGGAGTTTTATTAAAAATAATAATATTACACATTAAAAAGGAGAAAACATAGTAGAGGATCAGCTTCAAGAGCAGAAGACAATACGATAATAGAAGCAAAAGTTACAGCTACAAAATAAAATAGCAGAGGAATTTCGTTTCATTGTGTTAACCCGTGCTTGTTATTACATAACCATATTGTCATTACAATCATTAACATTTTCATTAATGGTTGAACTTGGAGGATCATTATCCATAGTAGCCCTTGCTAATTGCATGTATGTGGTTTCATCCAGAAATATTTGTTCCAAGTTTTGTGATGGATAAGCCTCATTGGACACCATTATCTCTTCATCTTCTTCACCCATGTCATATAAGTCCCTTGGTTTCAAATGAATGGGTATGCTCCAACCATTTTCTTTCTCATCATCTACATAAAAAACCATTTGGGCTTCGGATGCTTTGATATATGGCTCATCATCTTCATGTTCACCGGTATGTATTAGCCTCGTAAAGTTGATTGAGGTAAAACCCAAATTATCTTTTTTCATGCCTCTAGGAGTAGTGGTATTAGCCCATTGACATTTAAATAAAGGAACCGTGAATATGCCATTATAGCTTAGCTCAATAATGTCTATTAATTTCCCATAATAAGGTACCCCTCCAAACCTCATTTGGGTATCACTATTACTTGAGTAACTTCTAGTGCCAAATGTACCAAAAACACCACTATTTTGAGTTTTTAATCTTTCATCTCGTGCCAAGGTCCGAAATTTATATCCGTTCACATTATATGCAGTGAATCTTCTAGCATTGTCAATAGGACCTCCCGCAAGACAAATAAGAACATCTTTATCTGGCTCAGTCAGATTGTTCAGATCATTAAAAATCTGAAATAAGAATATTGTAGTGTCAGTGACATGCATATTACCAATATATATGCAACATGCACGTGGCACAGAGTGAATTTAGCTTACACGTTTAGAGAACCAACTAACAAATTCTCTATGAACCTTCGTGTCTATCTCAGCAGCACTCCTTGTACGATTCCTTAGTTGTCTCTTTACAACTTCTCTAAATTCCCTATATAGATTTAACTTATTATACTTAAAGAAAAATAATTTAGGTAATTAATATTGAGAAGCACTTACTGGAGATAGCGATCTACTGCAAGACAGTTGGTTAGCACATGTCGATGAGCTTGTAACTTTTCAATGGATGTAAGAGTGAAGTATGAAGAACCACCAACGGGCTTTCCTACTTGTGGAAACAATTCTGCTTCTCGAGTTTTAGGTTGTATATCATTGGGTTCATCATCTACACGACGAGGTCGATTCCATCTTGTCTCAATATTATCTAGATACCTTGAACAAAATGTTAAGATCTCTTGCATTAGGTATCCTTTTGCTATAGAGCCTTCTGGTCGTGCCTTGTTACGTACATAGGATTTTAACAATCCTAAGTACCTATTAAATCATAAAAAGATTTTTATTAATATTCATTCAAGTCATTATTTAATTTAAAATTTTAGGAAAATTACCTTTCGATAGGATACATCCATCGATAATGTACAGGACCTCCAAGTTTAGCTTCTTCAGCAAGGTGAACAATTAAGTGAACCATAACCGTGAAGAATGAAGGGGGAAATAACATTTCCATGTGGCATAAAGTGAGCACAACATCATGTTGCATTTTGTCTAAATCTGAAACACTCAACACTTTACCACATAATTGCCTAAAAAATGAGCACAACTCATTTAAAACAGTTGATACCTCTTTGGGCAATCCTACTCGCATGGCCAATGGTAGAAAATGCTCCATTAATATATGACAGTCATGACTTTTTAGCATCCCATTCAATCGAAGATTGTCCACATCAATGCACCTGGAAAAGTTGCTTGAATAACCATCTGGCACAGCGATATTCTTTAAAGTTGTTAAAAAAGACTTCTTTCCTTGTTTAGTCATTGTATAAATAGCTAAAGGATACTTCCCATTTTCATCGTGCCAAAGGTCCCGCTCAAGCCCATTGATTGAAGGTCTCTCCGAGCAAAGATATGATCTTTTGACTTTGCACCATCATTTAGCAAGGTATAGATGATATTGTCGCAGACATTCTTCTCAATATGCATAACGTCAAGGTTATGACGTAATAAATTATGCTCCCAATATGGAAGCTCAAAAAATATGCTTTTCTTTTTCCATTGTTGAGTGCCATCTTGCAAGGCACACCTACCACCACGTGATATTTTTCCCCGGCCCACCTATTTCAGTGTCTCGACCAAAGGTGACATTGATATTCTTAACTTGTTCAAGGATTTCGTAACTGGATAATATTTTTGGTGCATTGCGCATATCTTGTTCTCCGTTAAACCGAATCCTATTCAATCGAAATCATGTCTATGATCAAGAAACCGACGATGACCCATAAAACACCATTTCTTACTATGTGGTAGGCGACAAGGAATAGAGTCAAAGTTACAAGTCGGACAAGCTTGTCCTGTATATGTGTTCCACCCAGAAAGAGCTCCTAACACAGGAAAGTCACTAATTGTCCACATCAAAGCTGCATGCAATTTGAACATCTCTTGAGTTGAAGCATCATAAGAATCTACACCATCATGCCACAACTCCTTCAACTCTTTGACTAAAGGTTGCATGTAAACATCTATATTATTTCCAGGCATTTTTTTACCCGGAATTATCGTTGAAAGGATGAATGATGTCGGCTTCATACACACCCATGGAGGGGTGTTGTAAGGTATGAGAATAATTGGCCAAACACTGTAACTTGTGCTTAAACTACCAAATGGATTAAAACCATCTGCAGCTAATGCAAGGCGAACATTTCGCGGATCTGATGCAAATGAGATGTTTCTTGAGTCAAATGTCTTCCAAGCTTTAGAATCTCTAGGATGTCTCATCAGGCCATCATTAGTATTATCAACAGCATGCCATCTCATATCCTCAGCAGTCTTTGAAGACAAAAATAATCTCTGCAAGCGTGGTTTTAGTGGAAAGTAACGAAGAACTTTTGCAGGCACCTTCTTCTTATTATTTCCATCATCGGATGCCTCAATCTCACCACCTTTTTTGCTTGATTTCCATCCGACTTGTTACATGATTTGCATGTTTGCCTGCTTTCATCGACACCCCAATACAACATACAATTATTTGGACATGCATGTATTTTTTCAGTCCAAACCAAGCTTGGCTATAATTTTCTTTGCCTCATAGAATGAAATCGGAATCTTTGCATGCTCAAATGCATCTTGTAGTAGTTCTAATATCATTGTCATAGCCTTATCACCATCCCACAAAGGCATTTGATATGATACAACTTCACTATAAAAGCGAGTTTAGAATACTTTGTGCACCCTTCATACAAAGGTTGTTCTCCATCTCTAGCTAATTCATAAAATTCTCTAGCTCCATGCCCTTGTCGACCTACATTCGGCGTCACTTCTTCACCTTGGGCAATGCCTTCGTTTGTATCATTTGCACAATGCTCGTTAACCCCAAAAGCATCATTAATCATGTTTTGAATTGGATCTTCATTGACCACAGTGTTTTGGGACACATTTACCACATTTCCACTTGCCATATCACTATTGTCTCTTGACTCGGATTCTCCATGAAAGAACCAATAAGTGTATCCTTTAGGGAATGGTTTACAAATTAAATGGTCATACATGACTTCCTAGTTTGCGGTTTTGTAAAACCACACAAAGAACAAGGACATTTTATTTTTTCATCACTGAACTAGAACTTCGTCTGAAAGCAAACTCAATAAATCTCTTAACCCTTGCTTATACTCGGATGAATTTTGTGGCTTTGTAATCCATGACTTGTCCATTTTCATGAAATCTTGTTTCTAAATTAAGAAATATGAAACAACTCATAAGATAATAAACAACCAAATTGTACACACACACATAAAAATATAGCATAAAAACAATGAACAAAAGTTTAGATATAACAAATATTATTATATAGCAAACAAATTAAACAAGAAATGGTTAACTTCAGCATATAAATTCTGGCATTCCTCCAATTGTTAATTTTATTCAAATAATTAAGGAGGGTTTTGTTAAGGGCATTGTTAAGGAACACTTAATACCCCAAATTAAACGCTTCTAGCTACTCAAAGAAGCAAGTACTAAATGATTATTGTATTCCCCATAGTAAACAAAAAATCAATAAAAGAATGAAGGTCATGTATCATAACAAGGTAATATAGCCAAGCGAAAAAAAATATTTTACTTATGTTCAGCTTTCTTTACTTTTCCTCAGTAATGCTAATATACGAGCTAAAAAACCTAAATGATTTTCATTGTTACCCAATATTCAAACTGGTTGAAACAAAACCAAGCCTTAATTGCCGTAGGCCTTGATTCCAATTAGTCAAGCAAGTGGATGGAAAAAAAATTGACAAGTTACTAGTCATAAAATTTTAAAAGCTACCACAGTAAGAGTGATATTTAACTTGATTTTCAGACTTGTAAGTGAAGCACAAACTAAGACCATACTACTAGTTTTCCATTGAAAGCATGATCCAACTACTTTAATAATGTGAAGTCCAATTTTCCTAGGCTGTTTGGAAGACTGTTCCAAGCCCAAATTTGGCTCATAGCTCTGTCATAGGTACTATTTACAAGTCTACTTTATTGTCAAAAAAAAAAGGAAAGAAAGAAAGGGTCCAGGGATATGCATCGAAGGAGAAACAGTAAAAGAAAACCTCCAATTTGATTGGGGGAAAAAGAGAGAAGCAGAAAAGGGTAAAATCTAATTAAAATCAAGGAATATCAAATAATGAAAATTAGTTAGAGTAAAAACTTACAAATGAACACCAAATTGACAGTGCTACGACGAAGCTGCAGTGACAGTGGCAGAAATCCGACGAAGGGAGACAAAGGCGTTAATCTAAACAACCAAGAAGAATTGAAATAGTGAGAAATTGCCTTCAATTACTTGATAAATTGTGGCTAGAACCAATCCCTTACACAGTAAAAAGGAGACTGGAAAATCTCACTAGTCCTGGTTTTTATTAATCATTGATGAAATTGTTCCTGCCTATGCATAGGTTGGAATTTCTCTTAAAAATCGGAATCCACATATTTACAAAAACCACCCCCTTCTAGCATAGTTACAAAAACCAAACCCACATAAAAGCAATCCCGCATCAACTATGCGCAAACAATATCACGCGTATCTGCTATAAACACTACCGAGGCATCAAAATATGTATAGTGATAGAAACAGAAGACAACCCATTATAGAAAACAAGAATAGCAAACGGGAACGCAAATTTCACAACCAAAATAAAAAAGCACAGTGCTTGTTCGCTTGTACCTCGCACCACTTGTTCGTCTCACAGGTTAGAGGCTCATCAGTGCACCACTTGTTCGCTTGTACCTCGCACCAGTGCTTGTTCGTCTCGCGAATGAGAGCTAGGGCTACAAAGGGGTGTTAAAAATTTGGGGGTTTTACAGAGCGGGAGAGTTGGGAGGGAGAGTTGCTAAAATTAATTTGATGACCCCTTCTCTTCTTTTCTTTTAATTAATTAACTCTTGAAACAGTTTTAATATAATTTTCACGCCAAAAAAAAAAAATAATTTCGCCTAACCGCCTCCAATTGTCCAGAAACCGCCTCAGAGTGTAAGAAAGAAAGCTGATGCCTTTTTTTTTAATTCAATCGCTGCCGGTACACAAAAAACCGCCGCAGAATGCTTGAAAACACAGGCGGTTCCGAAAACCGCCGCCGTAACCGCCACCGCTTCCAAACCGACGGCGGTTGTTGCCTAACCGCCGCAGATTAACCGCCGCCGCTGGCTTCTTTTCTAGTAGTGTTAGGTGCAGGATTCGCAATCCAAGAGGATGATGGGGACAGGCCTTAAGCAGGGGGACTTTATATTTTGGATGAGTTGAAAGTTCCAGATGTTGCAGCTTCTAGTGTTGACCTATCATCTTTTCGGTTGAGTTCATCATCTTCTAATTTTTATTTATGGCACTCTCGTCTAAGTTATGTTTCCTCTCCTCGTTTAAAATACTTAGTTTCTACAGGAGCTCTAGGAAAATTGCAATCTCATGATATTTCTGATTGTTGTGGTTGCAAACTTGCTAAATTTTCTACTTTACCTTTTAGCAAAAGTTTTTCCATTTCGAGTGCACCCTTTGGACTTAGTTCATTCTGATGTATGGGTCCATCACCTGTTCTCACTAAAGGTGGATCCACATATTATGTCTCGTTTATTGATGATTATACTCGTTATTGTTGGGTTTATCTTATGAAACATCGTTTTGTGTTCTTTGGCATTTATCATAAGTTTCGTGCTTTAGTTAAAACTCAATATAATGATGTTATTGAGTGCTTTCGATGTGATCTAAGTGGTGAATATACCTCTAATAAATTCTCTGAGTTACTTGCTTCTGATGGTACTCTTCACCAAACTTCTTGCACTGACACTCTTAAACAGAATGGAGTTACTGAAAGGAAGCATCGTCATATTGTTGAAACTGCCCATTCTCTTCTGTTGTTTGCTTCAGTTCCAAGTGAGTTTTGGGGTGAAGCTGTTCTTACTACCGTCCATGCTATTAACAGAATTCCATCATCTCTTACCTCAGGTTTGTCTCCCTTTGAAAAGTTGTATGGTTGTGTTCCTGATTATTCATCTCTGAAGGTCTTTGGTTCCACCTGTTTTGTTCTTCGTCCACATAAAACGTAGTAAATTATCTTCTCGTTCTGCAATATATGTTTTTCTTAGTTATAGAGATGGTTAGAAGGGTTATCGTTGTTATGACCCTATAAGTCAAAAACTTTATGTTTCCCGTCATGTTGTGTTTCTTGAGCATATACCACTTTATTCTCTTTCCTCTGATTCTCATGGTCCTACCAGGTCTGAACTCACCCGTATTGATCCTTTTGCCATGGATATTGATAGTCCAACTGACTTTAATGTTGAGAATTGCAAGGTTGACACTAGTCCTTCTACAGATCCTGTAACACCCCCAATTTTTAATGAAAGCATATGAGCAATTAAATGTTTTCAGCACTAGATTGGGTTACACCGTAGTGCTTCGAAAATGGGGTGTTACAGATCCAGATGTTCCCTCTGTCACCACGGCTTCCCAAGAACCTGTTGGGATTGTTGATCCTCCTCCTCATCGTTATCCCCCACATGTTTGTAAGTCCATTCAATTACCAGATTTTGTTTACTCCACTTATTCCACATCTTTTGCTTCTTTTCTAACCTTTATTCACATTTGTTTGAGCCTTCTTCCTACAAAGAGGCTATTCTTGATCCCCTTTGGCAGCAGGCTATGGCAGAGGAGCTTTCTGCTTAACACAAGACATATACTTGGGACCTGGTACCTTTCCCATCAGGAAAACATGCTATAGGGTCTCGTTGGGTATACAAAATCAAAACCAAGTCTGATGGGTCAGTTGAGCGTTACAAAGCTTATCTTGTTGCTAAAGGATTCCCACATCAATATGGTATGGATTATGAAGAAACTTTTGCTCTTGTTGCTAAGATAACTACCATTTGCACTCTTATCGCAGTTGCATCTGTTCGTCAGTGGTATATTTCTCAGATGGATATTAAAAATACATTCTTAAATGGTGATCTTCAAGAGGAGGTTTACATGGTACCTCCACCAGGTGTTTCTCATAATCTGGGGGAAGTGTGTAAATTAAAGAAGGGCCTCTATGGTCTCAAACAAGCTCCACGGGCTTTGTTTGAGAAGTTCTCCACTGTGATTGCATCTCTTGGCTTTCATTCCAGTGATCATGATTCTGCTTTGTTTCTGAAAGCCATTTCTCATGGTCATATTATACTCTCTTTATATGTTGATGACATGATTATCACAGGGGATGATGTTGATGGGATTGCAGAATTGAAATTGCAGTTAGCAAAACAGTTTGAGATGAAGGATTTAGGTCCTCTTCGCTATTTCTTGAGGATTGAAGTTGCCTATTCTCCTAGAGGTTATATTCTCTCTCAATCGAAGTATATTGCCAACATTCTTGAACAAGCCCGTCTTTCTGATACTCGAGCAGCAGACGCCCCTCTTGAGCTTAATGGAAAATATGTCTCCTCTGATGGTGTTCCTCTTTTTAATCCCACTTTGTATCGTACAATGGTTGGCATCTTGGTGTACCTTACCATTACTAGAACTGATATTGCTTATGGAGTGCATGTTATCAGTCAGTTTGTTGTTTCTCCTATAATATTACTTTGGGCAGCTGTTCTTTGCATTCTTCTGTATCTTCAGGGAACTCATTTCAGAGTCTTCTTTTTCCTTCATCTTCTTCTTTGGAGTATATAGGGTGCTTACTCTGATGCTGATTGGGCCGGTGACCCACTGATCGCAAGTCTACCACAGGGTTTTGTATTTTTCTAGGAGACTCTCTTCTTTCTTGGAAGAGCAAGAAGCAGGACATTGTCTCCCGCTCTACTACAGAAGCTGAGTATCGTGCTATGGCAGCCATTACTTAGGAAATAGTTTGGTTACATTGGCTTCTTTCTGATATGGGTGTCTCCCTCTCTAGACCGACTCTTATGTACTGTGATAACAATAGTGCTATTCAAATTGCCCACAACTCGGTCTTTCATGAACGCACCAAGCATATTGAGATTGATTGTCAACTCACACGCCATCACATTCAACATGGCACCATTTCTTTACCCTTTGTTACTTAGGAAATAGTTTGGTTACATTGGCTTCTTTCTGATATGGGTGTCTCCCTCTCTAGACCGACTCTTATGTACTGTGATAACAATAGTGCTATTCAAATTGCCCACAACTCGGTCTTTCATGAACGCACCAAGCTTATTGAGATTGATTGTCACCTCACACGCCATCACATTCAACATGGCACCATTTCTTTACCCTTGTTTCTTCCTCCATGCAGATTGCTGACTTGTTCACAAAATCGCATTCTATCAAACGTTTTCGTTTATTGACTGACAAACTCTCGATGCTCCCTGCTAATGCATCGTGAGTTTAAGGGGGAATGTTAGACAATATATAATATTAGTACTAACGGTAATTTCATCTTTTATTTCTTTAGTATTTATACCTCTTTACTGTCTTGTATTGAGGAGACTAATGTGCCTCTATAGAATGTTTATCTTCTGGTAGAGAGACTAACTTCCAAACATCATTTCTTTGAAACTGATTCAACTCTTCTTGCATAGCCAGAATCCAACCTTCATCTTCAAATGTTTGATCAATCATTTAAGGTTTCATCTCGGAGAGTAGTGCAAGATCTGCATGCTCCTTGAAGGAGGATCTTGTTCTCACTTTATCTCTAGGTTCTCCTAAGATTTGATCTTTAGGATGATGAGTTTTGAATATCCAACTCTTTCTAGCTTCAGCTTCTGGTTTAGTAGAATCCTACGTCTGGTTGTCACCACCAGATGCTGAGATTGCAGGTTCATTGTTTGTTGTTCCACTAATGTCTAAACCTGAAAATAACTCATCTAGCTCAAACATTTCAGTGTCAGGCTTATTGTCATCAAACTTGACATGAATAGACTCTTTTTTACTATCATAGTTTCTTTATTGTATACTCTAAAAGCTTTTGATCTTTTAGAGTATCCCAAAAAGATACCTTTGTCAACTTTGGAATCAAACTTACCAAGTTAATCCTTAGTATTCAAAATATAACAAATACAACCAAAAGGATGAAAATAAGAAATGTTGGGTTTTCTACCCTTCCACAGTTCATACGAAGTCTTCTTCAAAGTAGGTCGTATATAGACTCTGTTTTTAATATAGCAAGTTGTGTTTGCTACTTCTACCAAAAAATGTTTTGCAATATTAGTTTCATTGATCATGGTCCTGGCCATTTCTTGGAGGGATCTATTTTTCCTTTCTACAACACCATTTTGTTGTGGTGTTTTAGGAGAGGAGAAATTGTGAGAGATGCCATTTTCTTCGCAAAATTTTTGAAAGCTTTCATTTTCAAATTCTCCCCCATGATCACTTCTAATTGAAGAAATACAAATTCTTTTTTTTCATTTTGAACTGATTTACAGAAAATAGTGAACACCTTGAATGATTAAACCATATTTCTTTCCAGTCAAAGAGGCTGTCCTTGTTGGACTAAAAAGATGAAGATGCAAAATTTCAAGTGGTCTAGAGGTTGAAATAATATTTTTAGAATGAAAATAAGTTTTAACTTGTTTTCCTCTTTGACATGCCTCACAGAGAGCATCAGATTGGTATCTAAGATTTGGTAAGCCTCTGACAAGACTAAGTTTGTTCAACTTTGAGATCAATCTCAAGCTGGCATGACCCAATCTTTTATGCTAAGTCCATTGCTCATCTTCAATAGACAAGTGACACTTGACATCTTGTTTTGCAAGTTCAGAAAGATCAATTTTATAAATGTTTTGTTTCCTCTTTGTAGTAAAGAATATAGAGCCATTTTTCTTGTTTTTTACTAAACAGCTTGTTTATGTAAAAGTGACATCATAACCATTGTCACATAATTCACTTATGCTCAATAAGTTATGCTTTAGTCCTTCAACATAAAGTACATTATCAATAGAGGGAAGAGAGCCTTTACCAATGCGACTAATTCCAACTATTTTACCTTTTTGGTTTCCACTGAAACCAACATATCCTTCTTTTCTAGGCCTTAGCTCTTGGAACATATGCTTTTCTCCTGTCATGTGTGTTGTGGCTCAGGCAAGTGCACCTGATCGTCACTCATAATAAAAGTGGAGTATTTTTAAGACTCCGAATGTCGAACCGACAGGGAATGCGCGAGAAGCAATGAAGTAAAGAATCTATCCTATTAGGCTAACGAAAGTTGTACTTAGGGAATAGCAAAAGTTGTCACGTAAATAAAAAGAACAATAAAACTAAGTGCGAGAATGGATTAACTATATTATAGAAGGTCTAGGGGAACCGGGTTCACCAATACTCTACTCTTGAATTCACTAATTAATGACTACGAGATCTATATCCTGATTGATAGGTAATCACTCACTCTAAGTTACTAAGAACTACCTAGTTAATAGTCTTCTTCAGTTAACTGCTCCGTTTGATCCATGAAGGTAATTAAAGGAGAGAGCATTAAGAACGGGTGAGTTTGTTAATCTAATAACCGATTAGAAACAAGCAATAACCTTATCCGGCATATAAAGCAAGTTCTTTTATTCCTAGAGATCTGTTAACTAACTGTGGTCCTGTTACCGCCAATAAAGTCAACTAAGTAAAGGTTGATCAGGCCTTATAGGATTAAGCATGTTGGGGATAAAACAATCAATCAAATAAATAGAAACTCATAGATTTAATTAGATAAATATCAAAAGTATTGTAAAGGATCCCCAATACCCCTAGTTATGGGTTTAGCTACTCATAATCAATGA
Organism: Calophaca sinica; assembly: GCA_037113605.1. Taxonomy (NCBI): domain Eukaryota; kingdom Viridiplantae; phylum Streptophyta; class Magnoliopsida; order Fabales; family Fabaceae; genus Calophaca; species Calophaca sinica. Next base: position 46,500,248 of record CM073734.1, read on the forward strand.
TAATAACATAAACACAATCATAAAACCCTATGAATCCATAACAAAGAGAATAAAAATCTAAACTGGGACACCCTTTTGGTATGATGACGGTCCTTAAGCATGTTCTTCACATCCTCACGAGCTCCGGTAGCGAATCGGGATTGGTACCAAGCTCCAAGGAAACACGAATCAATAGAAAGCAAGGGAATCGATGTAGAACTCTCAAAAAGGGTTTGTGATTCTCAAATTCGTCAAACGGTTTTTCAGCATAGGCTAAGAGGGCCTATTTATAGATTGGGATGCAGATTAGGTCATCTGGGTTTCAAATCTGCACATTCTAGGATGGGGTACAGTTGTACCGGATATATACACAGCCGTACCAAACTTTGCTTGCGACGTTGGCCCGTACTTGTGCATATTGCACTCCCTGACATCACCTGTGTACGGCCGTACTGCCTTTGGTACGGCCGTACTGGACATTTTCATCGGCGCCAGGTGGTACTGACCAAGGGGGTACGCCCCTACTAAATCTCTAACTTAGGTACGATCGCACTGGTGTACTGTCTGGCCGTACTGCTCTTCCAGTAGTGCTAAAACTCTCTAAAACTTGCCAGTTTTCAGTCCATTCTCGCATTTTTTACTCTGAGTGGTGTCTTTATGATAATTTTGCAAAACAGGAAACAAATGAGTACCTTTTTGTTTTAAATAGTGCAAAAATGATATATTTAAGTAGTAAAAATGCCCTATAAAAGTAGACAAATTAGTGTATTAATACATCCCCACACTTGAACTTTACTTGCCCTCAAGCAAATTGCTTGGGTAATTATAACAAGAGAAACTACCTTCACTGAATAGGAACAAAAACATAAGTATGACAACAAAGTGATATCATAAAATATGCCAATAAATAGAATGCCCAATTAGAGATGTAAGTTAAAATTAGTCAACAATCTATGATTTACAAGTCACACTCTCACCAGTCTCAAAGTGTATATAGGCATAGTCATTAATGCTTAGATTTTTCAAATGAAGTGAACATTGCTATAGGTTTGTACATCGACCAAAACTCTACTATTAGAGTCTATTTGTCAAGCAAAAGAGGAATAAGGGTCTTTTATTAGTTGTAATGGGGCCAAGGTAATAATGTTAGATATGATAAAATAAAGAAAAGGTCATGCAAAGGGTCAGAAAGAAATCAACCAAAACAAGCAACTTTTTTCTTTTTCACTTTAAAGACCAAGCAAGAATCCCTAAATTTTCGATCAATAACTTTTTTTTTGGCGCTTTCTGAAGGCACTATTGTATAATTTTTTCTTTTCAATGCTTTTTCTTTTCTTTTCCTTTCCTCCTTCCATGGATTTATGCAACAAATAAACATTTTCAAGAACTAGGAGGAGAAATAAATACGAAGCTTTCTTTTTGTAAACAATACAAGGGCTTCAAAACATTATTCTTTTGATCTTTGCCACTAATTATTCTTAAAGAATATTTTCTTAGGTTGCCTTCACAGAATATAATCAATAGTAACAAGAAGGGTACCAAAGAAATTAAATAAAGTACTTTTAGGCACAAAGGTGGGCAACTAGTGGTACAATGTATTAAAAATAGAAGTGGCCTAAAAAATTCCTAAAAATTGCCCTTTCCAAATTCACATGAAAATAGACTCATATTCGCTTTGTAATGGTCTCAGCACAAGTTCTAGAATGCACATTCATAGAAAAATATCACTCAAACAAAGAAAAAGAGGCAAAAAGTATGATGCGACCTCTTGTTTCAGGCTCAAATCTCTCATTTAGTAGTTTACACAAAAAGTTAAAACTCACAGAACTTCAATGCTAATTTTCACCAAATTCCAAAACTAGCAACAAAATTAATTCAATCACAAGTTGTCAGGAAAAAAAATTTGTAGCCCCTAAATCATCAAAAATTAAAGTTCTCTATAATTTTAAGCAGTTGTAAGCATAGCCAAGTAATAAGCACAATATAACATTCCCTTCCCACATTTATTTCTAGTAGTGTCTCTACTGCGACTAAGATAAAGCAAGCACAAAAAGATAAAAGAAAATAAAATAAGTGCTAAAGTAAAAGAAGGTGGAAAGAGACTCCCCTCTAAAAAATATCATGAGCAAAATGAATAGGGATATGGGCAAGGTATGTTGTTTCATTTCGCAATACCGATGAAGGTGGTAAGCGGGCGGAAGAACTGTACATCACAAAACTCAAAAGTTTAGAAATAAAAAGAAATAAAAGTAAAATAAAATTAAATTAAAAGCAATAAAAATAAAGTGTATCTTGCGAGCATGCCAATATATATACATCTCTTTTTTAATACAAAAGCAAGAGTCTAAGTACTAAAAGAGAAAATAAAATATGGTCCCGCATCACTCGATAGGAGGGTAAGGCTGGAGACGCAGAAGGTGCTCCAAAATAGCTACCAGCTGCGGGTCCACGTGGGTCCTATGCTCCTGAAAGCTAGACTGCATCTCATCGAGACGCATCATGACGTCCTGGTAGGAGTAGCCCAGTGGCACTGGCTATGGCTGTGGTGGTGGTGGTGGATGCTCCTCTGCCAAAGGCACAAAATATACAGCCTGATCCTGCTACTGCTCCTGCTGCTCCTCCGGTCTGACGACCTCATACTCGCCATGCCCCAGTCTCCGCAGAAGACCGATGTTGTAGAGAGTAGAAAGTCCAATAAACACCATCTCAATGACTGTGGCCCCTACTCCAGTGTAAACTCCGAGGTGAGCTGACAGTCGAGAAATGAAAGAACCCTAGAATATGTGTCTAGTGTTCTGGGTCTGAAGATGAATGCCCAACTGGGTGCACGTGCGTAAGAAAAACATTCGGGTGTCGCAGCAGTGTCCCTGGGTCATGGCCCAAAGCAGAAATAAGTCTAGCCTGGTGACAATGATGTCGCTCAAAGCTCTCCCGTTAATGAAACGGGCTATCCATCTGTGCACTGCCAGCACAATTGGTTCTCTAATCTTGCTGGCCTTGGCGTGGCTGGGAATGTAGTGTGCATCCCCAATAAGTGCTCTCCAACTCTCTGAGTCCTTCCACCCCTTTGGGATCTCCAGAAGTGCTCGCAAATACTCCGGCGTCTGAACTGTCTCCGCCGTCTCAAATCCTAGCCTGATGTGAAACTCGGCCAGGGTCATCTCGTGGTGAGTCCCACGCAACCGAAATGTAACTACCAGATCCTGCTCTGGCTCATCCTCCATGTCTGGATACTGGGGCTCGTTGTCCCTCATATGATAGCCGCAGATGGCTAGAAAGTCTAAGACAGCCGCCACATAAGTGGGTTGTCTGACAGAGGCTTCCTGGAGCCATCCAATCCTCTGCAGCAATGCCTCAACCTCCTCTCGCATGCCAACCTGCTAGAGAGCATCAAATTCCAAGTATAGTTGGGTGTGGGTGTGTAAACCCCTCAATTGTTTGTATCTTTTCTTATGCTACTGTGGGATGTAATTAGGCACGGCTTTAGACGCGCATACTGCTGCAGATGAGGAACCATCGCCTCTGTAGCACTTAGACATATTCCTACAAAAATAAAAAATAGGAAAAATTAAAAATTTTAAGCAGAAACTGTGTTAGGTACGGCCGTGCTTCATGTGGGACGATCGTACTGCTTGAATATGTATGACGTAGTTTAAAAGGTCAGCACGACCTGACTAAAGGAACATGTACGGCCGTACATTGCCATAGGCACGGCCGTACCTATGGTCAGTCTTCAACCCTAAGGCCATCAGTACGGCCTTCAGTACGGCCAGTTCTTGATAGGTTGTGCTACGGTTTTGTGAAAAATCTACCCTATGATCAGATTTTCTCAGTTTTAAGCCTAGATTTTAAGTCTTTAATCATTCCTAGGGTCTCTAAGCATGCAAAACTAAGTCAAAACTACTCCTAAGTTGCTAAAGTTAGAATTAAACAAAATTAAAAACCTAAAATAACTAAAAACTCAAAACAACCAGTAAATCATGCAATCAATCCAAGAAATAAGGTTAGAGTCAGTACCTGGATAGCCTTGAAATGAAAAATGCGAAGAAATTAAGAGTAGAGGGAGCTTGAGTGGAGAGGATTTGGGCATACGAGGCTATGGTGTAACACTCCGCAGTCCTATTCATGCTTTATTCTGATAATTAGCCTAACTCGCGTGATTAGCATGGATAAAAATACGAAGGAATTAAAACCAAAACATAAATAAGACTACGACGCGCTACAGTGAAGTAAACTAATGCCAAACATGCATATACATAACATTAGGGTGCATAAGCATAGTGTAAGAGATAAAGATACAGCCATCCCAAAAGTAAACCTGTGAGGCTAACCTGCTGCCTCAACTAAGCAAAACAACAAAAACAAAACATAAAAAACAAGACTCCTGGCCAACCACAACTAAACACCTCAGCGAGGGGGAAACTGAGAGCTCTTACTCTGAGACCCCGCCCGCCTCGAAAACAAACGCTGATAGTCATGAGCTGTCATGTGGCGAGAGGGACCAGATGTCGCTCCTCTCTCACGTCTCTGTCTCCCACGATGGCTAGACTCACCGTGATGGTTATCGGGTCGCATCCGCATCTGCTGAGGATGCATCGGTGGATAACCTTCATAACAAAAACTAGGTGGAAACCCTGGCGCCTATCACATTTGCATAAAAGGAAGCCTCTGACAAATCCAGAAATCTCCCAAGAAGCTGGCTATAGGAAAACCTGGAATCCTGAAGTAGATGGAGATGGTACTAGTGTAGATCACTGCTTGACGCACATGGTCAATCTCCCACCCTATGCCATCGAAATCATGATACTGAATCTCAAAGTCACCCCATACGGGGATCCGTGGGGGCAGGAGCATCGACGGGTGCATCAGCATGAACTACTCCATCGGATGCTGCTGCGGCTGCATCGTCCTCCTCAACAAAGTCTAACATAGCAATAATACATATACAGACAAACATACAAACACAGGGAGATAAGAACAACACATCCATCAAAAAGCAGCAAATGCATAAGTAGAATGAGTGTTAGACAATTAAACAGATAATCACTTATATAATAGATAAGATCTAACTATCCTCTTCCACTTACCCCATGTTTCTCAATGTATTATGCACCGTGGCATCTTTTCTTTACTATTATCACTGTACTCCCCGTTTTCATTAGGAATACTTATTGGCAAACCCCCATTTTTGTTAGGGTTGTCATCCCCCTTTCCTGTTAGGGACTCCCGTCTCCCTTTTCTGACAGAGCACGGGGCGACACTGGCCTAGTCCATGAGGTATTCCCCTTTCCCGATAGGAATCCTCCTCCCCCTTTTCCCTTAGGGATGTCCGTTTCCCCTTTTTTCGATAGGGAACATAATGAATCTAACCTGCTGAGTAAGATATCCCCCATTCCCGTTAGGGATTCTCTTCACATCACATTCCCGTCAAGAATGGAATGGTTACTAATGCCATATCATATGTATGCATCCAACACCTCATAATCATATGCCTCACATCATGTTATGTACACCTTCCTAAAAATACCCTTTTAATCATAATAACGCATATTGGAAACTATACTCAGTCATATAGCATGCTAAGCCAACATAAACACAGATTTACACATCATATACATTTAATCATGTTATCCTAAGCATGATACTATTCACATAGAACACATATAGCACGACTGACAGTTAAACTTACAATCAGGCAACCATATTTAATACTAAAATAATCCTATGTTAGTTAAAGGGTCTACCATGCCTATCCTTAGATGTGGCACACCATAACCCCTATCTTTAGGTGTTACTGACATCAACCCCTAGTAGGGCTTAGGTCACCCTACACATGCCAAACAATCATTTCTACTATACAGAACCCAATGAAAGTGCATTAGAATTCGAAAACACAACTGGATACTGAGACACACCCACGAACTCATGAACCAACATCCCAACACTCCCACACTATGCTCAGGTTCAACCAACAACAATAAACAAGTCCAGAGTTACTAAACAATTTCACTGAGCATGCCAAAACAATCCACAATTAACCGGAAACACAAACGCACTCGGATTAGAATTAGGGCAACTAATAAATTACTAAAATACAAGGAAAGCCACGGTCAGAGGCTGACCATCAAGGTTCAGTACCTCAACTTTCCCAAAAACAACATCAGACAAGGTTTCACGGTCAACTGATACCCGTACTATCACCAAAACCCTAAAACATGAAGAACAGTTAATAAGGGACCATCCAAACCATTAAGGCAATCTCAAAATCAGAGTTAGGACATGGAGAATAGAGGATTTGGTCTCTGTCTCGTGGTCCAAGGAATCTCCTATGGGAGTTCCGACAAAACTCTAGCTCGTTCGGTACCTGTTATGTCAAACCGAGGTCCAAAACACAGTCTGATTAGGGCTAGGAACTAGAACCAATTCATGAATCAAGAACTACAAAATGAAACCTTAGATAAACAGTAATGGGTTTAGGATTTATCTCGACGTAACGGCGATCGGAGATAAGCCCTAACAAGCTCGAATGTTAACAGACGAGGTTACACCTTCAGATTGATGAACAGAGGATTGAGATGGGTTTGATGATGATCACCAAGCTTGGATTGCTCAACAATGGTGGAAAACTGATATGAGAGGTTCTCAAGTCGAGTTTAGAGAGAAGAAGTGAGAAGAAACTGAATTAAGGGAATTAATGGGCTTAAGTAGCCAAAAATAATACACTAGGTGTGCGCCACGTGCGGCCCTTAGTGCACTGGGCGCGCGCCACGTGCCCCTCCCAGAACACAATGTGCGTCACACACATTCTAAAGTGTGCCACGCGCATTTCAGCACAAGCTCTCTGTCTCTGCGTGCGCCACGCGCGTCTGCGCCAATTGCTTCGTCCTGAAGGCTTTGCTTGTATGCACGCCACGTGTCGCATCCCATTGGATCATGCACCACGTGTCAAAACTGATTCAGAGGCTGCTAGTACACCATGAACCAGCACGCATCAGGCACTTTCACAGGCTAAGCAGGTATGCGTCACGTGCTCCTGTGCAGACTTGTCTATTTTCGCGCGATTTCTTTGATTCCGACTTCCGTGCGGTCCAGAACTCGATACCCTAACACTTAAGCATGATTCCTAACCTAAAAGAACATCAAATGGACTCAAGAATAAAGATTCAAGGTCTCAAATACTCGTTTGGAAACTCATACTCGCTAAAGGGCACGAACACACAAAACCCTGATTCTGACTCTGATTGTTCTCAAACTTTACCAGGCTTCTGAGACTCATGCCAAAACCTTATCAAGCACTATTCCAACCTCAAATAACATATGAATCCTTAACACATGCTCTCTAACAAACACAAAAGAGAGCACATGGTCGAAAGATCAAACACACAGTCAAATACACCCAAATCCCACTAGGGCACACAAATACACTTAGCCACACATAAACACACACTAAGCAATATTAGAAAATGAGGATGTTACCTTACCACCCCCCTTAAAAGAGATTTCATCCCCGAAATCACGCTCCCAAGTCATGTCACCAGTAGCATTATCCCACAGAACCTTAACTAAAGGAATAGTTTTACCACGAAGTTCCTTCATTCTCCTATCCAAAACCCGTACAGGTAATGCTTCGTACTCTAAGTTCTCTTTCAATTGAATTGACCTGGGTTCAAGTACATGTGATGGATCGGGAAAATATTTACGAAGTTGAGAAACATGGAAAACATCATGAAGTCTGGAAAGATTACTGGGCCAATCCTACGAAGAATTTGGAAAGGTCCAATGAATCTAGGGGTTAACTTTCTAGATTTGATGGCTCTGCCAATTCCAGTTCTAGGTGTCACTCTCAGAAAAACATGGTCTCCTTCCTGGAATTCTAAAGGTCTCATCCTTTTATCGCTATAACTCTTATGTCTATCCTGTGCCGATTTTATCTTCTCCCTAATCTTACTGATTTGTTCCGTGGTTTGCTGTATCACCTCTAAACCTAATACTTGGGTTTCTCCTGTCTTAAACCACATAATGACGTTCTACACTTCCGTCCATACAATGCTTCAAAAGGTGCCATACCTATACTTGAGTGAAAACTGTTGTTATAGGTAAACTCCACTAAAGGCCAAAATTCATCCCAACTTCCTACGTGTTCCAACACGCAAGCCCTCAACAAATCTTATAGGGATTGGATCATTCGTTCTGTTTGACCATCCATTTGAGGATGATAAGCTGAACTCAATCTTAACTTAGTCCCTAAAGCTCGTTGCAATTCATTCCAGAATCTAGAGGTAAATCTAGGATCTCTATCACTGATGATGCTCGAAGGAACACCATGCAACCTAACAACCACTTTAATGTAAATCCGAGCCAATCTTTCCAAAGGATACTCCTCTCCAATCGGAATAAAATGAGCACTCGTGGTCAACTGATCAATGATTATCCAAATCACGTCAAACTTCTTCGGTGTCCTCGGTAATCCCACTACAAAATCCATCGCTATTCTGTCCCATTTCCATTCAGGAATGTCCAATGATTGCAATAATCCTGTCGGCATCCTATGCCCAATTTTAGCTTTCTGACACACCAGACAAGACGAAACAAAGTTTGCTATGTCCTTTTTCATATCAGGCCACCAAAACATCTTCAGATCCTAATACATCTTAGTGGTGCTCGGATGAAAACTAAGCTTACTCCAATGAGCTTATTCCAAAATCATTCTTCGAAGTTTCGAGTCATGTGGGACACAAATTCGGTCTCCAAACCTCATCACTCCATCTGCCTTGATATTGAACTCCGAAATCTCATCGTCCTTCAATGAATCCTTAAGATCTCTGAAATTGCTCCAGCAGTTCCAATTCTTTCACCATCAAAGCTAACACATGTAGGGATTTCCTACTTAAAGCATCAGCTACCACATTAGCCTTTCCTGGATGGTATTGTAGTTCATACTCATAATCCTTAATAAACTCCATCCACCGCCATTGTCTCATATTCAGCTCCTTTTGGTCAAACAGGTATTTCAGACTCTTATGATCACTGAATACCGTGAATTTAGCTCCATAAAGATAATGTCTCTAAATCTTCAATGCAAAAACTATAGCTGCAAATTCAAGGTCATGGGTAGGGTAATTCCGCTTATGAATCCTTAGTTGTTGTAACGACCCGTTTCCGGACCGCTACCGAGCTCAATATACCGAGCTCGAGTTACCGAGCTCAACACACCAAGCTCAACATAAACCTATATGAGATGTGTTTTAAAAACAAAACTCTTGTGCCTTTTAAAAATACGATATATATTTTTTTTTATAAAACCAACTCGTGCACATCAGAGTAATTACAGCTTTTCGAAACATGGTGCAACTAAGACACAAGACTTAAATTCTAATAAAACATACATGCATAACACACATATATATATCACTCGAAATAATAATGTATACAAAATACAGGGTAGCAAAGTATAAAGAAAATACACCTAAGGTACGACGACTTCAAAAGAGCAATCATACCCTGGGGGTACTTCCGGCAGACTCCCACGCAGGGGGCTGCTCCAAAAGTAAGACCACCAGTCTACCCTGAAACAACAAAACAACATCGCCAAACTGGTCACGACATACTACTCCAAAAGAAAACAAGGTACAGTCATCAAAAGAAATACGTCGAACAAACAATCAATCACGACAAGTACAGTCGTCACTCGGTCCTCGCCGAGCTCCTCTCGGCATCATCTATCGCCGAAGTTCCTGCGCCCTCGACATCGCCTGGGTAACCGTCATGGATTGAAGGCACCACGGAAAGGGTCAACTTCGACAATTCAAGATAAGCTCGACATAAAAGATATAAGCAAACAAAGAAAGTATAACATTCACCGACATGACTCGACCATCTCACTCTAACTCGACACAACTCGCAAATCCATTTTCTCTCGACTCGACAATTTTTCCTAATGCACACGCCGTGCATCAGATGTCGGAAAGTCCAGCCGAAGCCTTGGGATCCTCGCTCTCCCTAGGGCCTAACTCAGGTCCCATAGCGTGGCGACGTCTAGTCAATCTCCCGTAAACAAAAGGGGACCTAGCACCCTTAGTTATCCGGGTCACGGCTCAAAAACGTCATACGACTCACCTAGCTTGCTCACTCGATGAACAATTCGCCGCATACGATATTCAAAGAGTTAAACACAAGATATTCAACCGCATGTCAAATAAAAAGAGCAAGCTCGACATGAAGAAACGCAATTCAACATGCAATACACAATTCACGACATATATTCAATCACATATTAAATACATGCAAAAACTCAATCATATCACAACATTCCAATCTCGACACCAATCAAGGAGTCCATACATAAATATAACAATAAAAATAAAGTCTTAGAGATATCTAGGAGTTGCCCTTACCGAACTCCAAGTTAATCTTTGCCGACAACGACCTCGACACAATTTGTCTTCAACGAGCTCGACAACGACTTCGACATCGCATGTCCTCAATCGACCTCGACACGACGCTTCTCACCGACCTCGACACGCATAGCTTCTCGATCCGATCCCACCGCTTCCACGTCCCTGGATTCGCTTTCCGCACACCTCGATTCGAAATCACCCGATCTCTGAATCGACTTCCTAAAACAAACACAACTCAGCTCGATCTATGGGTTCTAATACACTTAGCTCTCTCTTCCCAAACTTAACCACAACCCAGAAAATATAAAAACTCAAGAACTGAAATATATTTTTCCTCTAACACAAAGTTAGGGATTTCGATCAAAGTTCATGAAAAAGATTATCTGATGCTTCAACAGATAGATCGACAACAACAATAACCAGAAGCAACAAACGAAAAACAAGAAATCGAAACAAACCAAAAATAGGGGTTTCTGGGCACTGCCGATTGCAGAAAAACAGAGGAAGAAAATTTGTCTTACAAGCCCAATTAATCGGTTAGAAAGATAGGTAATATCGTGAAGAAGAAAACCCATCAATTTGACATGATTTGGAAGCATAAAAACTGGCTAAAAATAGAAGGAAAAGTAGCGCTAAACAAGAGTACGAGAAAAGAAAAATCTGTTCTTCATACCTCAATGGTGATGGTCGAACAAAGTAGATATGTCGAGAAGATGATGATGAACAAGGTTGATGAAGAAAGCAGGCAGAATCTCGATGGAACTCACGGTTTGCCGATGGAAGTTTTTGGAGAAAAACAACGAAACTTCGGAGCGTAAGGAAGGAAGAAGAAAGAAGAAAAGAGAAATGAGTGTTTGAGGAAAGCGATCGTGAATACATTTGGTGAGAGAAGGGTATAATCGTAACTCCAGCTATAAGATGCCAATCCCATCAATCATTCTACCCGCCTAATCGTTCCTCCCTCATAATTATCCTCTACTCGCTTCGGTCAACGGTCTAGACACACGACGAACGGCAAGCCGACAATGTAATAATTACAAACAATATAATAATAACGTCAATAACATTCGAAAGAATCACGAGGTATCATCTCGACACGATGTCGACAAGGGTGCTCGTGCAAGCGCACAAGGTTCTAACACGAGTTCGTGAACGCGCCTCCTCACTGCAGACGCGACTTCATCAACTCGACACCCGACCTCCTCACCAAGAAGCATCGCACGCTGGCTCTCTCACTCGGCAAATTACCTCAGAACGATCTTGGCACGGGATCTGGACACAAGGTCTTGGTCGAGGTCTCGATACGTCGTCCTAATACGATGTCGATCTCGCCCTCGGGTGTTACAATCTCTCCTCTAAAAAATTTCGTCCTCGAAATTGCAAATAAGATTCTCACCTCTAAAAGTTCAGGTAATCGAGTCTTCATCTTCTCCTCCAGCTCCCAAGTCGCATCTCCGCCTTCTGATCCCACACAACTTTGACAAGTTGAATCTCTTTGTTCCGCAATCGCTTGGCTTTCCGATCAACGATCCTTCGCCGTGACGCTTCAAAAGATAGGTCGCCCTTCGGTTGAATCACATCCGCTCGATGACATGAGAGGGGTCGGAAACATACTTCCGCAATTGTGAGACGTGGAAGACGTCGTGGATGTTCGACAAGAATGGTGGTAAGGCAATCTGATATGCCACTGGACCGATACGACGAAGAATCTGGTAAGGTCCAATAAATTTAGGGGTGAGTTTCTTGGATTTGATCGCCTACCAACTCCAAAGATGGGGGTGACTCTAAGAAATACATGTTCTCCTTCCTCGAACTCGAGTGGTCGACGTCGTTGGTCCGCATAACTCTTCTCGCCGACTTTGAGATGTTCGCATCCGATCTCTCGATCAAACGGATCTTCTCAGAGTCCGCCGATCATATCTGGTCCTACAACAGAACGCTCGCCGTCCTGGTACCAACAAAGAGGCGTCTGACATTTACGTCCATATAGTGCTTCAAAAGGTGCCATTCCAATACTCGCATGGAAAATGTTATTGTAGGTGAACTCCACCAATGGTAAGACGTCGTCCCAACTTCCTCGGTGATCTAACGTACAAGCTCGCAACAAATCTTCAAGCGATTGGATCGTTCTCTCGGCCCGACCGTCGATGCGAGGATGATATGCCGAGCTAAGCCTGAGCTCTGCTCCCATCGCTTCCTTGCAATTCCCTCCAAAATGAGACGTGAACTTCGGATCTCGGTCCGACACGATCGAAGAGGTATTCCATGAAGTCGCATTTATCTCCGCGATGTAGATCTCGGTCAGCCTTTCCACGTTGTATGTCGACCTCACTGGTAAGAAATGAGCAGATTTGGTCAATCGGTCGACGATCACCCAAATCGAATCATTCTTCTTCTGCATCTTCGGCAAACCTACAACGAAATCCATGGAAATACTATCCCATTTCCATACTGGTACGTCAAGCGATTGTAGTATTCCCGCTGGTCGTTGGTGCTCCACCTTCGCTTTCTGACACGTTAAACACGAAGCTACGTACTCGGCCACTTGCTTCTTCATTCCGGACCACCAAAAATGCTTCTTCAAGTCTTGATACATCTTCGTAACTCCTGGGTGAATACTAAAGTTGCTCTTATGCGCTTCGTCGAGAATCAACTTCCTCAGCTCGGATACGTTAGGTACGCACACTCGGCCATTGCACCTCAAGATGTCGTCCGCTCCGACCTTGAATTCTGTCGCCTTCCCTTGCGCTATCAACTGAATCTTCTCTTGCAGAAGCTCGTCATGAACTTGCTGGTCTCGGATCTCGTCCAACAATCTGTTAGAAATGGTAAGCATACCAAATCTCAGCTTCCCCGGTGAAACTTCGACACTCAACTTCAAGTCTCGGAACTTCTCGAGCATCTCCAACTCCTTGATCATCATTGCCGAGGTTAAAACGCTCTTCCTGCTCAATGCATCTGCTACTACGTTAGCCTTACCGGGATGGTATTCCAACGTAAAGTCGTAGTCCTTGAGAAATTCTGTCCATCTTCGCTGACGCATGTTGAGTTCTTTCTGGTCGAACAGGTACTTCAAGCTCTTGTGATCGCTGAAACAAAGAAGAGTGCTCCCATAAAGGTAGTGCCTCCATATCTTCACAAGAAACTATCACCGCCACTCCAAGTCGTGAGTAGGGTAGTTCCTCTCGTGAATCTTAAGTCGCCTTGAAGCATACGCGACCACCTTCCGATGTTGCATCAAAGACGCATCCCAATCCCTGGTGTGACGATCACAATACACCTCGAAAGGCTCTTCTGTTGAGGCAAAATCAGCACAGCGCTGTCGTAAAAGCTCATTCGATCGTTGAAAATCGGCTTCACACTCCTCGGTCCAGGCAAAAGGTTGATCCTTCCTCGTCGATCGTAAGAGGCGCGACAATCTTCGAGAAACCTTCAATGAATCTTCTAGAGTATCCTCGCTAAGCCGACAAAACTCCCGATCTCAGAATCGCCTTCATTGTTCCCACGCTAACACAGCCTCAATCTTAGTTGGATCCACAGCTATCCCTTCTTTGGAAATCACGTGACCAAGAAAATTCACCTCTTCAAGCCAAAATTCACACTTCGACAGGTTGGCATAGAGTTGCTTATCTCGTAATATCTGCAGTACTCGACACAGGTGTTCTGCGTGCTCTTCTCGGTTCCTCGAGTAGATCAATATGTCGCGATGAACACTACAACGAACTGATCCAAAAACGAATGGAAAATCCTGTTCATGTAGTCCATAAACACAGCTGGCGCATTCGTCACTCCAAAAGGCATCACCAAGTACTCGTAGTGACCGTATCTAGTCCTGAAAGTTGTTTTGGCGACATCTTCCTCCTTCACGCGAATCTGATGGTAGCCCGACTTCAAGTCTATCTTGGAAAAGATCGCCGCCCCACGAAGTTGATCCATCAAGTCGTCAATACGTGGTAACGGATAACGGTTCTTCACGGTAACCTTGTTGAGCTCGCGATAGTCCACGCACAGCCTTGATCGTCCATCCTTCTTCTTAACCAACAACACTGGAGCTCCCCACGGTGACACGCTCGGTCGTATGAATTGCTTCGACTCCAAGTGTTCGATCTGAGACTTCAGTTCTTTCATCTCGGCAGGAGACATCCTGTATGGCGCTTTGGAAATCGGTCCTGTCCCTGGAATCAGGTCGATGGAGAACTCGACCTCTCGTACTGGTGGTAACCCTGGCACGTCTTCTGAAAACGCCCTCAAAGTCACACACCACCGTACATTCTTCACGCCGATCTGGAAAACTTCCGAACTAGCCAGATACATGTATTCCTAGTTCCTTCTTTCAAAGAAACTCCAATACGTTCGGCAGAAAGATAATTGGAGACTCCAAGGTCCGGAAAAATTACGCTTTACGCACACCCAAAAGGACATGGTGGTGTGACAACCAATCCATCCCGAGAATGACATCTAAGCCCTTAAGAGGCAAACAAACCAAATTGACCACAAACTTTCTACTCAATAATCACTACACAATTAAGACATGCGGTGTTTGTGACTAAGGTTTTAGCGACTAGGGTTGTAACTACTAATTTAAACGGTAAAGCGATCCACAATCAAGTTCAAATGGTTCACACAATCGGAAGAAATAAAGGAATGGGTTGCACCGAATCAAAAAGAACGGATAAGGATTTACCTCGATCTCACATTCACCTTGGATAAGATCTTGACTCGTTACGCTTCCTCGCCACTCATCACGAAAACTACGCCTTTAGCTACCGGCTTCCCTTTGGCCCTTGCCGCAAGCATAGTCGGTTCAGCTTTAGGTGTAGGACAATCCTTGGCAAAATGCCCTGGCTTCTTACAGTTGAAACACACCTCCTCCTTCTGAGTACAGCTACTCGCGTAATGTCCCGGCTTTCCACATCGATAGCAAGTCACCTCGACACCGGTCTGACCTCCACTCCTCGCTCCCTGGGTCATCGGACGATACTGTCCCCTGTTGTCGTTCCCCTGAGGTCGGTCGTAAGGCTTCTTCTGCGGTTGTTTCCCTTTCTGTGCAAATCTCTGCCCCGCACTCTGGGGTCTCACCGGTCCGCCCACAACAGTCTTCTTCTTGTGGCTTCTTACTCCTTCTACCTCGACACAGCGATCTATCAGCTCTTGGAGGTTTCGGATCCTCAACGACACCACTGACTTCTGAATGTCGAATCTCAATCCCCGTTGGAATCTCTCACTCAACCATCTCTGGTCAACTCGATCACGGAATGGACTGAAATACCTCGCCAACGACTCGAACTTGGCTGCATACTCGGACACTGTCGAGTTGCCTTGCTGCAGTTGAAGAAATTCCTGCTCCTTCTCGGCTCGTGCAGTATCTGGGAAGTACTTGTCCAAGAACCTTTCACGAAAAAGCTCCCAGGTCATCTCGCGACGTTCTGCTATAAATGTTTGCTTCACTCCTCTCCACCAATACTCTGCGTCTCCTAGCAGTAAGTAGGTGGCATAGTCGACCTTCACGTTGTCCGGGCAATGGAGTGCCTCGAAGATCTTCTCGATCTCTTGCATCCAAAGATCAGCTTTATCTGGATTTGGCTCACCATAGAACTGATTGGATCATGCTTCCCGAAGTCGGCCAATCCTCTCGCTTGACATTTCGTTACGCTCGTTCTTTGTTCTTTGCAAGTTCTGGCTGAGTTAACGCCGCCGTCTGTTGAGCCATCGCGTTAACTGTTGAGTTCGCAGCGGTGATTGTTGAGCCATGGCTGCCGCCATCTCGGTCATAGCTTGAATTGCTCGTTCCATGTCGGCGTTCTCGGTTGCGGTTGTCGTATTCCTACGAGGTGGCATTAGATTCCACAAAGTTCAAAACCACTGCCGAGAATCTCACAACAAGGATGTGTTAAAACACACCGCTTCAATCAAGAAACAAGCTTCAAACAATTTTTCAAGCAATAAATGCTTCACTTAATCAAACAAATCAACATAATACAACTAGGTACCCAACACACATAACCCGACATAGTGACCACCCAATTCTCCTATGCACTTCTGGCCGAACTGAATCAGCTCGATACCAACAAAGGTAACGACCGTTTCCTGACCGCTACCGAAGCTCAATATACCGAGCTCGAGTTACCGAGCTCAACACACCAAGCTCAACATAAACCTATATGAGATGTGTTTTAAAAACAAAACTCTTGTGCCTTTTAAAAATACGATATATATTTTTTTTTTATAAAACCAACTCGTGCACATCAGAGTAATT
This sequence comes from Calophaca sinica, assembly GCA_037113605.1. NCBI lineage: Eukaryota > Viridiplantae > Streptophyta > Magnoliopsida > Fabales > Fabaceae > Calophaca > Calophaca sinica. The sequence goes on from CM073734.1 coordinate 46,516,880, forward strand.
ACAGCTTTTCGAAACATGGTGCAACTAAGACACAAGACTTAAATTCTAATAAAACATACATGCATAACATACATATATATATCACTCGAAATAATAATGTATACAAAATACAGGCTAGCAAAGTATAAAGAAAAGACACCTAAGGTACGGCGACTTCAAAAAAGCAATCATACCCCTGGGGTACTTCCAGACTCCCACGCAGTGCTCCAAAAAGTAAGACCACCAACACCCTGAAACAACAAAACAACACTGCCCAAACTGGTCACGACATACTACTCCAAAAGAAAACAAGGTACAGTCATCAAAAGAAATACGTCGAACAAATAATCAATCCACGACAAGTACAGTCGTCACTCGGGTCCTCGTCGAGCTCCTCCTCGGCATCATCTGACGCCGAGTTCCTGCGCCCTCGACATCGCTGGGTAACCGCCATGGATTGAAGGCACCACGGGAAAAGGGTCAACTTCTCGACAATTCAAGATAAGCTGGACATAAAAGATATAAGCAGAAAGTAATGTATAACATTCACCGACGTGACTCGACCATCTCACTCTAACTCGACACAACTCGCAAATCCATTTTCTCTCGACTCGACAATTTTTCCGGAATGCACACGCCGTCAGGTATGTCGGAAAGTCCAGCCAAGCCTTGGGATCCTCGCTCTCCCTAGGAGTCAACTCAGGTCCCATAGCGTGGCGACGTCTAGTCAATCTCCCGTAAACAAAAGGGGACCTAGCACCCTCAGTTATCCGGGTCACGGCTCAAAAACGTCATACGACTCACCTAGCTCGCTCACTCGATGAACAATTCGCCGCATACGATATTCAAAGAGTTAAACACAAGATATTCAACCGCATGTCAAATAAAAAGAGCAAGCTCGACATGAAGAAAGCGCAATTCAACATGCAATACACAATTCACGACATATATTCAATCACATATTAAATACATGCAAAAACTCAATCATATCACAACATTCCAATCTCGACACCAATCAAGGAGTCCATACATAAATATAACAATAAAAATAAAGTCTTAGAGATATCTAGGAGTTGCCCTTACCGAACTCCAAGTTAATGCTGCTCGACAACGACCTCGACACAGCTGTCTTCAACGAGCTCGACAACGACTTCGACACGTAATGTCCTCAATCGACCTCGACACGTACGCTTCTCAGTCGACCTCGACACGTACAGTTCTCGATCTGGATCCCACTGCTTCCACGTCCTTGGATTCGCTTTCCCGTACACCTCGATTCGGAAATCACCCGATCTCGGGAATCAGACTTCCTAAAACAAACACAACTCAGCTCGATCTATGGGTTCTAATACACTTAGCTCTCTCTTCCCAAACTTAACCACAACCCAGAAAATATAAAAACTCAAGAACTGAAATATATTTTTCCTCTAACACAAAGTTAGGGATTTCGATCAAAGTTCATGAAAAAGATTATCTGATGCTTCAACAGATAGATCGACAACAACAATAACCAGAAGCAACAAACGAAAAACAAGAAATCGAAACAAACCAAAAATAGGGGTTTTACGGGCACTGGGTGCGAAAAAGCGAGAGGAAGAAAATTTGTTTTACAAGCCCAATTAATCGGTTAGAAAGATAGGTAATATCGTGAAGAAGAAAACCCATCAATTTGACATGATTTGGAAGCATAAAAACTGGCTAAAAATGGAAGGAAAAGGAGCGCTAAACAAAGAGTACGAGAAAAAGAAAAATCTGTTCTTCATACCTCAATGGTGATGGTCGAACAGGCGAGATATGTCGAGAAGATGATGATGAACAAGGTTGATGAAGAAAGCTTGTGCAGAATCTCGATGGAACTCACGGTTTCGTCGATGGAAGTTTTTGGAGAAAAACAACGAAACTCGGAGCAGAAGGAAGGAAGAAGAAAGAAGAAAAGAGAAATGAGTGTTTGAGGGAAAACTGATCGTGAATACAACTGGTGAGAGAAGGGGTATAATCGTAACTCCAGCTATAAGTTGCCAATCCCATCAATCATTCTCTCCGTCTAATCGTTCCTCCCTCATAATTATCCTCTACTCTGTCGGTCAACGGTCTAGACACACGACGAGAACGGCAAGCCGACAATGTAATAATTACAAACAATATAATAATAACGCTGAATAACGTTCGAAAGAATACGAGGTATCATCTCGACACGATGTCGACAAGGGTGCTCGTGCAAGCGCACAAGGTTCTAACACGAGTTCGTGAACGCGGCCTCCTCAGCTCGGTACGCGACTTCATCAACTCGACACCCGACCTCCTCAGCTCAGCAGCTAGTGCACGCGGTCTCCTCAGCTCGGCAAATGACCTCGGTAAACGATCTTGGCACGGGATCTCGACACAAGGTCTTGGTCGAGGTCTCGATACGTCGTCCTAATACGATGTCGATCTCGTCCTCAGGTGTTACAGTTGTCTTGACGCATATGCCACTACTCTTCCTGCTTGCATCAGTACACAACCCAATCCTTGATAAGATGCATCATAGTACACTTCAAATTCTCCTAAGGGATCAGGTAAAACTAAAATAGGTGATGTGGTCAACCGTCTCTTCAGCTCTTGTAAACTTTCTTCACACTTGTCAGGCCACACAAAAGGGTTTTCCTTCCTTGTCAACTGGTCATAGGTAAGGCTATCTTCGAGAATCCTTCTATGAATCTTCTATAGTATCCGGCCAATCCGAGAAAACTTCTAACTCGGTTACCGACTTGGGCCTTTCCCACATAGTCACAGCTTCCACCTTCGAGAGATCTACAGGAATTCCATCCCTATTGATCACATGTCCAAGAAATTGTACCTCTTCAAGCCAGAACTCACACTTTGACAGTTTAGCATAAAGTTGTCTGTCCTTCAAAATCCAAAGTACGGTTCTAAGATGCTCCACGTGCTCTTCCTCAGTAAGCGACTAAATCAGTATGTCATCAATGAAGACGACTACAAATTTATCTATGAACGGTCTAAAGATCCGATTCATATAATCCATGAACACTACCGGAGCGTTAGGCACAACGAATGGCATAACTAAATACTCATAATGTCCATATCTAGATCTAAAGGCAGTCTTAGGAATATCTTTTTTCTTGACCCTAATCTGATGATAACCAGATCTCAGATCAATTTTTGAAAATATCGTTGCCCCTTCACTTGGTCCATCAAGTCATCTATTCTAGGCAAAGGGTACTTATTCTTAATCGTGACACGATTAAGTTATCTATAAATACACATCCTTGTAGATCCATCCTTCTTCTTTACAAATAACATCGGTGCTCCCCACGGTGAAACACTGGGTTTAATGAATCCTTTCTGAGTTAGGTCGTCCAATTGGGATTTCAACTCTGCTAATTCAATTGGGGACATTCTATAGGGTGCTATGGATATAGGTCCAGTACCAGGAATAAGGTCTATTGCAAATTCTATCTCTCTTTCTGGGGGTAATCCTGGAACATCATCTGGAAATACTTCTGGAAATTCTCTCACTACAGGCAAAGAGTCAATGCTAGGAGTATCCTTAACTTCTATTGAAAATAACGTCACATACTTCTGAGAGTTACCACTAGTGGTAAATTGACTTTCATTGGCAGATACCATGCAAGGTTGTTCATGAAAGGTAAGTCCCTTACGGGAGCAATCTAGTAAAACATGGTTTATGTAACATCCCAATTTTTAAGAAAAGTGATTTTAGCATTAAAATCCTGAATACTCAAAAAATAAGTCATAGAGATTGATCACCTCAATGGTTTACTGAGAATACGGGAAATTATTTTGAGTTATTTTGAATAATTTATTTATTATAAATAATTATTATTCATGATGTCAATTCGAATTAATTGACAGTGTAGACATATGCTGCTTTTAAAGAGAATTCATCAATTATACTTATTAGAAGTTTTCTGCGTGACGCGGTAACGTGTATTTTTGTTGACTAAGAAATTGATTGAATTAAATCAAGATGAAATTAAATTTAGGAATTAAGATTTAATATTAATTCATGGTTCGAAAATCATCGAAAAACTCTAACGAAGTTTCGTCGCGTTTCGAATCGCCGGGTAAATTTTATCCGCATTAAAATTTAAAACGAACTCAGATTTCGATGAAAATTGAATTGTAACTTGCAGTGATTATTTTTTAGTGTTTTAGATTGTTTTTAATATTTATGATAATATTTTATTACGCGGTGAATTAATTTCTCGGTAAATTAATTTTTGCGAATTAATCGGCAAAAAATTAATCGGTAACGCGATTATTCGACGTCGTATTTTAGTACCTTTAGACTCTAGGATTAGAGGGTAATCATGAGAAATCAAAAATTAGATGGGTTAGACTAGTGATGGGTTTAGCATCTAGCTTTTTGATGTTAGGTGTCACTTTGTGTGTGATTTAAATTCCTACACTTTTCTTACACTCATTTTTAACCATGTGTTTTACTTAATAAAATTATTTTTTTATCACACCCTTTTTAGGGGCTGCTGGCCGTAACTTTCCCTTAATTCTCACCCTCATTATTTTTTTTCCTCACTTTGCTTTACCTTGTGTGAGAAACACCTAAGGTATTTTTTTTTTAATTAAAAGTTTTAAATACTCCCTTTTTCTTTTAACCAGGCTGCGACCCCCCACCCTATTTCACTTCCATTTTTTTTTCATTTCCCTTCATTTTATTCTTCCCCTCCTCCTCTGTGTTTCCAGCAGCGTGAGTCTCCCCATTTTTAACCCTTCCATTTTATTACTTTTCTCCAACATGCTCATGGGTGATGAAGAGAACGCAAGCCAAGCCTACTTCTTCTCCTCTTCTTCATTCAGCCAGAATACCTCCCATTCCCACACTCTCATTTCATTTTTTTTATTTGTTTCCAAACCCTTACTCTTTCTCCACTTCCGGCGTAAATAGTACCCACCTCCTCCAATCACATTTTGTTTCCAATTTCTCCATCTAATTAGCACCTACCTCTTGGTCTAGTGAGTAAGCATAAAGATAAGCACTTCCTTGCCCTTTCTTGAGCTTCAAAAAATGTGAGCTAGAGGAGGGAGAAGGTGATAGTTCTTTCACTTTGATTTCTTGTATTTATGACTTGTTTTGTGTTTAATTGTGCTTCATTATGATCAATAAGAGAAAGGAACACATTATCCCCAAATTCTTGAAACCCTAACCTAAGGGAAGAGGAATTTGTGTGATCTCTTGTGAATCTTGCGAATTAATTGGTGTTCATAACTTAATTGATGTTGATGTTGTTGTTTTAAATTGATAGTTTGGGATTAAAACTTTGATTGGGTATTGTTTTGATAAAAACCTATTCTTGAGGAAAGAGGATTAGTGGTAATTATGTTATGAATCATGTAATTAATTGATGAGGGTTATGTTTTGGGTAGTTTAATTGTTATTGGATTGTTGTATATGTTAAGTAGAATAGTTAGTAAGTTACATGTGGGAATTTATGCTTGAGGGACCTAAAATGGCATGTGAACTTGATTAAGTGATTCTCTACTTTTTAGCACTTCTATGGCCATGATGAAAATGTTTTGGTAAGTGAGTCATGAAACTTTATGAAATTGGATTTGATCAAGACTTATCTTTAAAAGGAAAAATGCTATGGAAAATGGCACTAGCTTGTTATTTGGAAAATGCTTTGGAAATTTTACTTTGAAATTGTTTTTGGTGAAAGAGTATGAAACTTAGTAAATTTGGTTTTAAACATGACTTGCCATTTGAAAGGAAATTGTGCATTTTATTGTAAGCTTGAGTTGATAATTGATTTTGTGGGAACCATTTGCTTAGAGGTATGATAATTAGGATTTTAGAAATGTAGAAAAATAATTCTTCAAAAGCTAGCCTTTAAATTGTGTGTTGTGTTTTAGTTCTCAAGAGATGATTCTTTACACAAATACTTCAAGTATGTGACTTAGTATTTCAAACTAGTTTTTAAGTTAAAAGTGTTTGGTTGATTGAAAGAACTCTTGAAACTCTTGTTTTTGGAAAAGGTTTTAGAAACATATCTTTGAATGTGCTTGAGTCATGTCTTGTGTTAACTTGATGTTTATTGCCTTATAGTACAATTGAAAATGACTTGGAAGTGATTTGTGGTTTGTAAATCATGAAAGGAAGTTTTGCAAATTCTTTTTGAAAGCAAAGAAGGTTGTGGCCGAGAGGCCCTAGGAGGTATTGGAAGGGGAATTTTGTTTGTAAACTTGTCTAAATACTTGCATGAGTATGTGTTTTAGGCCTTGAAATTTATGAAAGTGGCTAATTGCATGATTGTTTATTTTGAAGTTTCAAGAAAAGATTTTAGTTTCAAAACTTCACTCTTTTCAAATAAGTTAGCATTTTCTAAAGTAAGTGTTATGTGTTATTTTTTTTTTAGAAGTGTTTTAGTTCAAAAACCTTATTTCTTTTCTAGTAGCTAGTATTTAAATGCTTGAAAGAATTTTTGGGTTAGGAAAGGGATAAGTTGAGAGACTAAGGGTTATAGAATCAGGCCCTTAGAATAGTGCTAAGTTTGTTTGCTGTGTTAGGCCTTGAGTAAATCTGAGATCGTGCGGTGTGGAATACAGGAATACGCGCAGCTTGGAGTTCGGTAAGGGCGCTTCACATTCTAGAGTTATTGTTTATGTATTTATGCGTAAGGGCAACTTTAGATATTTTTAGAATTTTTGTTATTTAAATGCTTATTTAAATACGAAGAAGTCTGAGAACTCTCCGAGTTCGAGGTTAGGGTTTCCGAACCCCTTCGTTTATTTTATTGTCGTGCGGTCGTCCATTTTTCGAGTCATCGTGGGTGAAAACTTTGCGGTTAGTCTCCTGAACCCAACCCCCCACACTTGTTTGTTCCTCTCTGTCAATTCCATCGAATTGCAGAGGGATGGATTCCATGATTTGATTGTCGACTGTCGTTGTTGTTGAGCTGTGCAGGTATTTAATATGAGATTGAATGCATGCTGCGAATTGCATATTGCTTGTTGAATTGTGTTTCTCCATGCAAAATGCTTTTATTGCTTAAGTTGTTGAATTGCGTTTCTTCATATTAAGCATTCTCTTATTATTTGATATGCGGTCGAATAATCTTGCGTACCACTCTTTGAATATCGTATGCGGCGAATTGTTCATCGAGTCTGAGAGCTTAGTCGAGTCGTCGAGACATTTTTGAGCTGTGAGCCAGACAACTAACGGTGCTAGGTCCCCTTCGTTCATGGTGGATTAGCTAGGCGTCGCAGCGTTATGGAACCGGAGCTGAATGTCCTAGGGAGAGCGAAGATCCCAAAGCTACGGCTGGTATTCGGTGGATGGATCGGCGTCTGCCTTCCGGAAAAATTGTCGAAGTGTCGAGAGAAAATGAGTCGTGAGTTGAGTTGTGAGAGAGTTTTGCATTGCGTCTTGAGAACTGTGCATATTGTTGCCTATTGTCATGATTGCTAATTCTTGTAATATGTCGTGTTATTATATGTTTTGTTGCCGAGTGTGTTGTCGAATATGTGTATCTGCTCTTTATTTTTAAGAAGTTGACCCTTGCCAGTGGTTCTTTCAATTAATGGATGTAACCCAGATGGCAGAGCAAGCAGAGGATTCGGGACTGCGAAGAAGAATAGCTGAGGATAGACGTGCGGTGTACTACTAGTGGTTTTGTTGCGACTTATTAGGGAACTACTAAGGGTAGTAGTACTCCGACCAGCTATAGGGTGTCAGGTGTTCTTAATTACAAAGATGTAATAAATGCTTCATGTTTCGAGTTGTATTGTATTATGTGTATATTTTAAATAAATTTTTGAGCATGGTCATTGTGGTTTATTTTGGCGTCTATATCTATTCATCGTCATGTTTCTAAATCGCTGTAGTACTCTGACTGCTTTTTAAAAAAAAATAGTAACACAATTTTTGGAAAACGTGAAGTGCAGAGTATTCCGCCCTTCAGAAATATGTCATCGTTGTCAAAATATTAGTTTAGTAGCGCTCTAGTAACAGGGTGTTACAATAGTGGTATCAAAGCGGTTCGGTTCTAACCGGACTGTGAGTTGGGCAAACTATTGCTGGTCATGTGTCGGGAGGATAGAAGTTAGCCTGTTGGGAGTCAAGATGTGTTTCGTTGTGGATCGAACTATGCTTGTGTGGTTGTTCCTCAAGTGGATTAATTCTATTTGTAATTATTTGGATTGTTCTTAATTGGAGCAATGTGTCCTGAGACACACGAAATTGTTGTGGGGTTCTAATGAGGTTGTAAAATCTTGTGGGAATCCAATACCTTTGAGACGAGCGATTCTTTCTATCAAATTGGGTAGTTCAAGAAATGGACTGAAGACTTCAGATAGCCAAGCTGAGGCATGGATAGTAGGAGTTGTTGCTCAATAAACTGCTACGGATAGTCAACGTGAACTGCTAAGACTGCCGGGAGATGACCAAGTTGCAGAGATTAAAGGATTGGTTGACCTTTTGTCACCATGGAACTCTTAAGTCATCCAGGAAATAAGAGATGAGATTCCTGGTTTGGTTGCAAGCGACACTGTTATTATTATTATTATTATTATTATTATTATTATTATTATTATTATTATTATTATTATTATTATTAATGTTTAACATGATCTTTGGCGTATTAGTGATCCTAGATATAGATCACATAAATGATTGACGTATGAAGTATTTTGATATGTATTTTATTTGAAAATCAAAAATATTTTATGATTTTGTGAGTGTGACATGTTTGCTACTAACATTTGTGTTTTCGCAATAGTCTATTCTTGCACTGCTGCGAATGTGTGTGATCGATTGTGTGTTGTTACCTTTGTGAGCGTTTACTTATTTTTCAACGAAAATATTAAACGCGACTGTTTTCTAGCAAGCGCCGATTAAATGTCTTGTGACAATTTAATTTACGCGAAAACCATTCGACTCAGTTGAATGAGAGTTGGAAAAATTAGTGAGAGTTGTTAGCTAGGGGTATGGTGTGATTAGTGCGTGACTAGAAGCTGAACCAGTTTTGGGGTAGTACCTAAAATTTTACCAAATCTTAACTTCACCTTACCTTAGGAAATAACCTTCCTTGAAATAAGACTAACCAAACAAACCTGAGAGAACACTGCCCTTCCTTTTATCCTCCTTGGCTGGTCACTTAAAAAAAAATGGGAAAGAATAGTGTATTCTCGGTGTTAGTGTTGAGAGAACCTAGTTCCCTGACGAGTTCTGCTTACGTGACCCCATTCTTCTCCCATACCTTCTTAGGTGATACCAAGTCGTGTGGTGATTTGAGTGTGTGAGAAACCTTAAGAAACTTGGAGAGCCTGAAGACTTACTTTCCTTACCATTTTCCTAGACCAAACCGTAAGTTTGAGATGAGGTTAGATGAGAATTCACCCTATCCTTGGAGATCATGAGTGAGGTTGTGATTGAGTGGTTAGTGATGGTAGGGATTTCTCTTTCTTTGTGATACACTGCGAGTTCTTGGAGGAACTCTCGGCAAGTATTTAATTCTTTTGCTTCTGACTTTCATGTTGTTAATGAGCTCGTTGAAAATGGTTTTAAGGTTAAAATAACTTTTGTTAAATCATTGTTTTATTTTTTTACCTTCTATTGTTTGTAATGGTTTTGTTGAAAATAGTTCCAGGTTTTAGATGATTCTATCAAATCATACATTAGTAGAAAAAGTTTGATTGTGTTAGAATTTTGTAAATTATTATTTTAGTATTTCAAGACAATGAGACACCTAATGTTTAAAGGAGTCCTCGTATTCCTACATAAGGTGGAGTTTTAGGGAATCAAACATTTAAAACCTTCGATTTGTTTTAGTGTGAGTTTTATGATTACAAAAGCTCTGAAAGAAGAAAAATTCTTGGGTACTATCTTATTGTTTGGAAACCGAGGGAGTACTTGCTAACTTGGTAGTATTCTAAAATTTGACGTGCTTAACTGAGAGTATTTGTAATTAGACAATTTAGAAGCTTAATAATTGTTTTGACTTCGAAAGGAAAATGAATCCCTAGTGTTTCAAAGTTAAGGTTTAGTTATGAAATTTTGAGTAAGTGTATAAATTTTATAGTTCTCTGAGAAGAGAAAAATGATTTTGAGTTTTGAGCACCTAATTAATGGTGTATGAAAATTTGTGTATAGGAAAAATGAGTTATTAATTTGGGTTAATCTTGGACTGAAGTGTGTTGGATAAATTTGAGACGATGAGGACCTAATCTCAAAGGAACTTTAGTGCCCAAGAGAATGGTTGAGTCTTGAGAAAGTTTGTTTTACCAGTTCTTTATTTAATGTGATTCTTAAGAGCTTTGATGTTGTTTTATGAAAAATGAATGATTTGAGAAAAGAATTTTAATCTTTTTGCAAGTTTTAAGTGAATTTTTGATATTCCTGATATGTGTAAACGTGGATACCTGCGAATAGGTTAGCATTATTTCCGTAGTAATGGTGTGAAGCCGTAGTCGTTCTCGTGTCCGTGTTCGCGTTCGTGTTCGCGTTCGTGATTAAGCAAATAACATGGCTCTGGAATGAAGCATCAGTCAGTCGCAAGGAATTTTTCGTCCACTAACTACGCTAATAAGTATCGTGTATGCGTATGTGTACAAATTATTTTACGGTTTTTGAGTAAAATAATTTTCTGTATTTTGCTATCCGTATAGTTTCGAGGACGAAACTATTTTAAGGGGGGTAGTATTGTAACATCCCAATTTTTAAGAAAAGTGATTTTAGCAATAAAATCATGAATACTCAAAAAATAAGTCATAGAGATTGATCACCTCAATGGTTTATTGAGAGTACGGAAAATTATTTTGAGTTATTTTAAATAATTTATTTATTATAAATAATTATTATTCATGATGTCAATTCGAATTAATTGACAGCGTAGACGTATGCTGCTTTTAAAGAGAATTCATCAATTATACTTATTAGAAGTTTTCTGCATGACGCGGTAACGCGTATTTTTGTTGACTAAGAAATTGATTGAATTAAATCAAGATGAAATTAAATTTAAGAATTAAGATTTAATATTAATTCATGGTTCGAAAATCGTCCGAAAACTCTAACGAAGTTTCGTCGCGTTTCGAATCGCCGGGTAAATTTTATCCGCATTAAAATTTAAAACGAACTCAGATTTCGATGAAAATCGAATTGTAACTTGCAGTAATTATTTTTGAGTGTTTTAGATTGTTTTTAATACTTATGATAATATTTTATTACGCGGTGAATTAATTTCTCGGTAAATTAATTTTTGCGAATTAATCGGCAAAGAATTAATCGGTAACGCGATTATTCGACGTCGTATTTTAGTACCCTTAGACTCTAGGATTAGAGAGTAATCATGAGATATCAAAGATTAGATGGGTTAGACTAGTGATGGGTTTAGCATCTAGCTTTTTGGTGTTAGGTATCACTTTGTGTGGGATTTAAATTCCTACACTTTTCTTACACTCATTTTTAACCATGTGTTTTACTTAATAAAATTATTTTTTTATCACACCCTTTTTAGGGGCTGCTGGCCGTAACCTTCCCTTAATTCTCACCCTCATTATCTTTTTTCCTCACTTTGCTTTACCTTGTGTGAGAAACACCTAAGGTGTTATTTTTTTTAATTAAAAGTTTTAAATTCTCCCTGTTTCTTTTAACCAGGCTGCGACCCCCCACCCTATTTCACTTCCATTTTTTTTCATTTCCCTTCTTTTTATTCTTCCCCTCCTCCTCTGTGTTTCCAGCAGCATGAGTCTCCCCATTTTTAACCCTTCCATTTTATTTCTTTTCTCCAACATGCTCATGGGTGATGAAGAGAAAGCAAGCCAAGCCTACTTCTTCTCCTCTTCTTCATTCAGCCAGAATACCTCCTATTCCCACACTCTCATTTCATTTTTTTTATTTGTTTCCAAACCCTTACTCTTTCTCCACTTCCAGCGTAAATAGTACCCACCTCCTCCAATCACATTTTGTTTCCAATTTCTCCATCTAATTAGCACCTACCTCTTGGCCTAGTGAGTAAGCATAAAGATAAGCACTTCCTTGCCCTTTCTTGAGCTTCAAAATACGTGAGCTAGAGGAGGGAGAAGGTGATAGTTCTTTCACTTTGATTTCTTGTATTTATGACTTGTTTTGTGTTTAATTGTGCTTGATTATGATCAATAAGAGAAAGGAACACATTATCCCCAAATTCTTGAAACCCTAGCCTAAGGGAAGAGGGATTTGTGTGATCTCTTGTGAATCTTGTGAGTTAATTGGTGTTCCTAACTTAATTGATGTTGATGTTGTTGTTTTAAATTGATAGTTTGGGATTAAAACTTTGATTGGGTATTGTTTTGATAAAAACCTATTCTTGAGGAAAGAGGATTAGTGGTAATTATGTTATGAATCATGTAATTAATTGATGAGGGTTATGTTTTGGGTAGTTTAATTGTTATTGGATTGTTGTATATGTTAAGTAGAATAGTTAGTAAGTTACATGTGGGAATTTATGCTTGAGGGACCAAAAATGGCATGTGAACTTGATTAAGTGATTCTCTAATTTTTAGCACTTCTATGGCCATGATGAAAATGTTTTGGTAAGTGAGTCATGAAACTTTATGAAATTGGATTTGATCATGACTTATCTTTAAAAGGAAAAATGCTATGGAAAATGGCACTAGCTTGTTATTTGGAAAATGCTTTGGAAATTTTACTTTGAAATTATTTTTGGTGAAAGAGTATGAAACTTAGTAAATTTGGTTTTAAACATGACTTACCATTTGAAAGGAAATTGTGCATTTTATTGTAAGCTTGAGTTGATAATTGATTTTGTGGTTACCATTTGCTTAGAGGTATGATAATTAGGATTTTAGAAATGTAGAAAAATAATTCTTCAAAAGCTAGCCTTTAAGTTGTGTGTTGTGTTTTAGTTCTCAAGAGATGATTCTTTACACAAATACTTCATGTATGTGACTTAGTATTTCAAACTAGTTTTTAAGTAAAAAGTGTTTGGTTGATTGAAAGAACTCTTGAAACTCTTGTTTTTGGAAAAGGTTTTAGAAACATATCTTTGAATGTGCTTGAGTCATGTCTTGTGTTAACTTGATGTTTATTGCCTTGTAGTACAATTGAAAATGACTTGGAAGTGATTTGTGGTTTGTAAATCATGAAAGGAAGTTTTGCAAATTCTTTTTGAAAGCGAAGAAGGTTGTGGCCGAGAGGCCCTAGGAGGTATTGGAAGGGGAATTTTGTTTGTAAACTTGTCTAAATACTTGCATGAATATGTGTTTTAGGCCTTGAAATTTATGAAAGTGGCTAATTGCATGATTGTTTATTTTGAAGTTTCAAGAAAAGATTTTAGTTTCAAAACTTCACTCTTTTCAAATAAGTTAGCATTTTCTAAAGTAAGTGCTATGTGTTATTTTTTTTTAAAAGTGTTTTAGTTCAAAAACCTTACTTCTTTTCTAGTAGCTAGTATTTAAATGCTTGAATGAATTTTTGGGTTAGGAAAGGGATAGGTTGAGAGACTAAGGGTTATAGAATCAGGCCCTTAGAATTGTGCTAAGTTTGTTTGCTGTGTTAGGCCTTGAGTAAATCCGAGATCGTGCGGTGTGGAATATAGGAATACGCACAGCTTGGAGTTCGGTAAGGGCGCTTCACATTCTAGAGTTATTGTTTATGTATTTATGCGTAAGGGCAACTTTAGATATTTTTAGGATTTTTGTTATTTAAATGCTTATTTAAATACGAAGAAGTCTGAGAACTCTCCGAGTTCGAGGTTAGGGTTTCCGAACCCCTTCGTTTATTTTATTGTCGTGTGGTCGTCCATTTTCCGAGTCATCGTGGGTGAAAACTTTGCGGTTAGTCTCCTGAACCCAACCCGCCACACTTGTTTGCTCCTCTCTGTCAATTCCATCGAATTGCAGAGGGATGGATTCCATGATTTGATTGTCGACTGTCGTTGTTGTTGAGCTGTGCAAGTATTTAATATGAGATTGAATGCATGCTGCGAATTGCATATTGCTTGTTGAATTGCGTTTCTCCATGCAAACTGCTTTTATTGCTTAAGTTGTTGAATTGTGTTTCTTCATATTAAGCATGCTCTTATTATTTGATATGCGGTCGAATAATCTTGCGTACCACTCTTTGAATATCGTATGCGGCGAATTATTCATCGAGTCTAAGAGCTTTATCGAGTCGTCGAGACGTTTTTGAGCTGTGAGCCGGACAACTAAGGGTGCTAGGTCCCCTTCGTTCATGGTGGATTAGCTAGGCGTCGCAGCGTTAAGTAACCGGAGCTGAATGTCCTAGGGAGACCGAAGATCCCAAAGCTACGGCTGGTATTCGGTGGATGGATCGGCGTCTGCCTTCCGGAAAAATTGTCGAAGTGTAGAGAGAAAATGAGTCGTGAGTTGAGTTGTGAGAGAGTTTTGCATTGCATCTTGAGAACTGTGCATACTATTGTTCCCTATTGTCATGATTGCTAATTCTTGTAATATGTCGTGTTATTATATGTTTTATTGCCGAGTGTGTTGTCGAATATGTGTATCTGCTCTTTATTTTTAAGAAGTTGACCCTTGCCAGTGGTTCTTTCAATTAATGGATGTAACCCAGATGGCAGAGCAAGCAGAGGATTCGGGACTGCGAAGAAGAATAGCTGAGGATAGACGTGCGGTGTACTACTAGTGGTTTTGTTGCGACTTATTAGGGAACTACTAAGCGTAGTAGTACTCCGACCAGCTATAGGGTGTCAGGTGTTCTTAATTACAAAGATGTAATAAATGCTTCATGTTTCGAGTTGTATTGTATTATGTGTATATTTTAAATAAATTGTTGAGCATGGTCATTGTGGTTTATTTTGGCGTCTATATCTATTCATCGTCATGTTTCTAAATCGCTGTAGTACTCTGACTGCTTTTTAAAAAAAAAATAGTACCACAATTTTTGGAAAACGTGATGTGCAGAGTATTCCGCCCTTCAAAAATATGTCATCGTTGTCAGAATATTAGTTTAGTAGCGCTCTAGAAACAGGGTGTTACAGTTTACAGCTAGCCAGTCTAATCCTAGGATAACATCTAAATCTTGCATAGGTAAACAAACAAGGTCTACTAGGAAATTCCTATTCTCTATGGTAAAAGGGCATTTAAGGAAAACAGAAGTAGTAGTCAAGGGATCGCTAGTAGGAGTAGAAACTACCAGTTTACATGGCAAAGAAGAAACAGGCAATTATAAATGACCCACACATGCAAGTGAAATGAAAGAATGAGTAGCCCCAGAGTCAAACAATACAGATAAGAGTTTACCCGAGACTAAGCACATCCCTTGTATCAGATTTAGGGATTGAAAGGACTCAGCTCCCCTCATAGTAAACACTCTCCCTGAAGTCTAGGGTCCACCTGCGCTAGCTACTCCTCCTCCTCGTCCTGCCCCACCACATCCTGCACTACTTCCATTTCCTCTTCTGCCACATCCTCCTGTAGTAGGTCTGCCTGCATCTCTCTGTCCACCCTTACAATCCCTCGCCAAGTGACCCATTCGGCCACACTGATACTGTTACTTCGACTCTACTCCACTAGCTAGTATTGTACAATCCTTCATCATATGCGGACCTCCACACCTAAAGCATCCCTGAGCTCTCACAATAGCTCCTCCACCTGCAGTAGCATTAGGTTATGCCGGCATAGAGTATGGCCCGGCTCTGCCCTGCTGAGATCTACCTCCACTATGTCTACCTCCACCTCTCGTGCCACCACCACTCCTAATAGGACCACCATTCCTCTGCTGATCTCTCTCCCTATCCATACTCTCCAATTACATGCACTGCTCTACCAAATCTAGAAACCTCATCAATCTCAAGGGTACCATAGTCCGACGTATCTCATACATCAATCCA
This sequence comes from Calophaca sinica, assembly GCA_037113605.1. Classification (NCBI taxonomy): domain Eukaryota; kingdom Viridiplantae; phylum Streptophyta; class Magnoliopsida; order Fabales; family Fabaceae; genus Calophaca; species Calophaca sinica. The sequence continues at coordinate 46,532,701 of CM073734.1, forward strand.
TCCTGGAATCTCTGACACATCTACTGCTCACTCGGGTGTAACCGACAGAACTCTAAATACTTCAGTAATGCCTCAAATCGAGTAGCATAATCACCAATAGTCATGTTTCCCTGCTTTAGACTTTCAAACTCTCTCTCCTTCTCCTTACGGTTCAGCCTTGGAAAGAACTTTTCTGGAAAACTCTCCTTGAATAACTCTCGGTTCACCTCACATCCCTGTTCCTCCAATAATCTCCTCTTCTTACCCCTCCACCAAGACTCCGCATTTCCAATCAACATAAAAAAAGCAAGAGATACCTTCCTCTCCTCACGAGTGTTCATAGCCACATAGATCTTCTCTATCTCCTGAATCCAGTTCTCAGCTCCTGTACGGTTAAACTCCCTGTCAAACTGCGGAGGGTTTGCCTTCAAAAAAGTAGTCATACCACTGTCATCACTCCTCTCTTTCCTCCTGGTCTAAGCAGCCTATAGAAACTGGGCATTCTGTTGTGCCTGCTGAAGCATAGCAGTGGCCAACTCCCTAACAGATCTCAAGGTCTCATCTGACTCATGACCTCCTCCAACTCGAGAGGTTTCTCCATTCCCATGTCGTGCTTCATTCACTCTCTCACGCGTAGATCTGCCACGACGAGCCATGAAGTCCTGAAAAAGAAATCATCAGCTCGGGGTTCATAAGATATAAAGAATCATTGAAATATATGCCATATAACTTATGAATTGGTAACTGGTCACCTTTATTTAAGGCAATAAAGATAACACGAACACTCTACCCAACTTCTAAAAATAGTCATATTCAGTGGGAATATGTCTAGACTCTGCCAGAATTAACATCCTAAATGACCTTACAGTCCGGTTAGGGCCGAACTGCTCTGATACAACAAATGTAACACCCTACAGTCCTATTCATGCTTTATTCTAATAATTAGCCTAACTCGCGTGATTACCGTGGATAAAAATACGAAGGAATTAAAGCCAAAATGTAAATAAGACTATGACGCACTAAGGTGAAGTAAACTAGTGCCAAACGTGCATATACATAACATCAGAGTGCATAAGCATAGTGAGTGAGATAAAGATACAGCCATCCTAAAATTAAACCTGTGAGGCTAACCTACTGCCTCAACTAAGCAAAACAACAAAAACAAAAACATAAACAACAAGACTCCTGGCCAACCACAACCAAACACCTCAGCGAGGGAGAAACTGAGAGCTCCCACTCTGAGACCCCGTCCACCTCGGAAACAAACTCCGATAGTCATGAGTTGTCATGTGGTGAGAGGGACTAGATATCGCTCCTCTCCCACGACTCTGTCTCCCATGGTGGCTAGACTCCTGTGATGGCTATCGGGTCGGATTGGCATCGGCTGAGGAGGCATCGGTGGATAACCCCCATGGCCAAAACCTGGTGGAAACCCTGGTACCTGCCATATCTGCAGAAAAGGAAGCCTCTGACAAATCCGAAAATCTCCCGAGAAGCTGGCTATAGGAAAACCTGGAATCCTTAAGTAGATGGAGATGGTACCAGTGTAGATCACTGTCTGATGCACATGGTCAATATCCCACCCTATGCCGTCGGAATCATGATACAAAATCTCAAAGTCACCCCATACGGGGATCCGTGGGGGTAGGAGCATCGATGGGTGCATCAACATGAACTGCTCCATCGGATGCTGTTATGACTGCATCGTCCTCCTCAATAAAGTCTAACATAGCAATAATACATATACAGACAAACATACAAACACAGGGAGATAAGAACAACACATCCATCAAATAGCGGGAAATACATAAGTAGAATGAGTGTTAGACAATCAAACAGATAATCACATATATAACATATAAGATCTAACTACCCTCTTCCACTTACCCTATATCTCTCAATGTATTGTGCACCATGGCATCTTCTCTTTACTATTGTCACTGTACTCCCCGTTTCTGTTAGGAAAACTTATTGGCAAACCCTTTTTCCATTAGGGTTGTCATCCCCCTTTCCTGTTAGGGACTCCCGTCTCCATTTTTCGATAGAACACGGGGCGACACTAGCCTAGCCCACAAGGTATTCCCTTTTCCCGATAGGAATCCTCCTCCCCCTTTTCCATTAGGGACGTCTGTTTCCCCCTTTTCTGATAGGGAACAGTGTGGATCTAACCTGCTGAGCGAGATATCCCACATTCCCATTAGGGATTCTCGCCACATCACATTCTCGTCAAGAATGGAGTAGTTACTAATGCAATATCATATGCATGCATCCAACACCTTATAATCATATGCCTCATATCATGTTATGCACATATTCCCGAAAACACCATTTTAATCATAGTAATGCATATTGGAAATATACTCAGTCATATAGCATGCTAAGGCTACATAAACACAGATTTACACATCATATACAATTAATCATGTTACCCTAGGCATGTTACTATTCACATAGAACACATAGCATGACTGACAGTTAAACATACCATCAGGCAACCACATTTAATAATAAAATAATATTATGTTGGTTGAGGGGTCTACCATGCCTATCCTTAGATGTGGCACACCGTAACCCCTATCCTTAGGTGTTACTGACACCAACCCCTAGTAGGGCTTAGGTCACCCTACACATGCCAAACAATCATTTCTACTATACAGGACCCAAATGAAAGTGCATTCTTTCTTCCACCTGGTATTCAGAGAATTCAGAAACACAATTGGATACTGAGACATACCCACGATCTCATGAACCAAAACCCTAACACTCCCAAACTATGCACAGGTTCAGCCAACAATAATAAACAAGTCCAGAGTTACCAAACAATTTCACCGAGCATACCAGAACAATCCACAGTTAACCAGAAACACACAAACGCACTCGGATTAGAATTAGGGAAACTAACAAATTACTAAAATACAAGGAAATCCACGGTCAGGGGCTGACCATCAAGGTTCAGTACCTCAACTTACTTAAAAATAGCGTCACACAAGGTTTCATGGTCAACCGGTACCCGTACTATCGCCAAAACCCTAAAACACGAAGAACAGTTAACAAGGGACCATCCAAACCATTAAGGTAATCACAAAATCAGAGTTAGGACATGGAGAACAGAGGCTTTGGTCTCTATCTCGTGGTCCAAGGAATCTCCTTCGGGAGTTCTGGTAAAACCCTAGCTCGTTCGATACCTGTTCGGTCAAACCGGGGTCCAAAACACAATCTGATTAGGGCTAGGAACTAGAACCAATTCATGAATCAAGAACTAAAAAATGAAACCTTAGATAAACAGTAATGGGTTTATGATTTACCTCGACGAAATGGCGATCAGAGATAAGCCCTAACAAGCCCGAACGGTAACTGGAGGTTTCACCGTCAGATTGATGAACAGAGGATTGAGATGGGTTTGATGATGATCACCAAACTTGGATTGCTCAACAATGGTGGAAAACTGATATGAGAGGTTCCTAGGTCGAGTTTAGAGAGAAGAAGTGAGAAGAAACTGAATTAAGGGAATTAATGGGTTTAAATAGCCAAAAATAATGCACTGGGTGCACGCCACGCGCCCCTCCCAGAACACAGGCATTCTAAAATGGGCCACGCACATTTCAGCCCGAGCTTTCTATCTCTGCGCGTGCCACACACGGTTATATATATATATATATATATATATAGGGCGCGTGCCACACGCGTTTGTGCCAATTGCTTCGTCCTGAAGGCTTTGCTTGCATGCATGCCACGTGTTGCACACCCATTGGATCATGCGCTTTCACAAGCTAAGCAGGTGCGCGTCACGCGCTCCTGCGCAGACTTGTCCGTTTTCTTGCGATTTATTTGATTCCGACTTCCGTGCAGTCCAGAACTCGATACCCTAACACTTAAGCATGATTCCTAACCTAAAAGAACATCAAATGGACTCAAGAATAAAGATTCAAGGTCTCAAAAATACTTGTCCGAAAACTCACACTCGCTAAAGGGCACAAATACACAAAACCCTAATTCTGACTCCGATCATTCTCAAACTTTACCAGTCTTCTAAGACTCATACCAAAACCTTATCAAACACTATTCCAACCTCAAATAACATATCAATCCTTAACACATGCTCTCTAACAAACACAAAAGCGAGCACACAGCCGAAAGATCAAACACACAGTCAAATACACACAAATCCCACCTAGGGCACACAAATACACTTAGCCACACATAAACACACACTAAGCAAGATTAGAAAATGAGGATGTTACATATGGTACGCCCTTACCTCTCACTGTGTACCTTAAATATTCAGCCTCTGGACACAGGGTATGGTCGCATCTGGTTATATATGCAGCCATACATGTCTGGTCTCCACGTTTCTCAAGATGAAGTCGTGTGGTACGGTCGTGCCTAATGGAAGGTACGCCTGTATATACTGGTTTTCCATAAAATTTTTAATTTTTCAGAATATTTCAATTTTTTGTATTTTTAATAGTTTATAAAAATAAAAGTAAAATCAATAATGAAACAAAATAAACAAATAATAAAAATAAAAGTATTAGTAGACACAGGTTGCCTCCTGGTAAGCATTTGTTTAATGTCCCGAGCCTGACGGTTTGGAGGACTCAAAATTATTCCTCAGCGGGTAATGGCCCTTCTTTGACATTACCTTTTGTTTTCTTACCATTGGGGAAGACTGCAATATAATTGTCGTCTTCAAAGTGATCCATCCAAGCAGGGCCTGAGCACTTTTTTTGTGGGTACATTGTGTACCCACAATCTTCACAGATATAAATTGGCTCTCTTATGATAGGGGAGAATGTCCTAATAAATTTCTTTACCATGTTATTCCATGTCCTTATTTCTTCAGCTGGTAGGAAATATAGCCATATCTTGACTTCCTCATCTAATGAGAATAGGAAAATCTTCAAGTTTTCTTCATCTGGAGATAAGTTCTCATATTTTGCTTTTCTCATCTTTTTGCAGAACTACCTTATGTGTTTAATAGGATCTTGCTCTATTGTTCCCTTAAATTGCAAAGTTGACACCTCTGAGATAATGGATGGGTCTAATTCAAAACTAGTGAGTTCTTCAGGAGTGTCATCCTTTAATTGTTGAAATCCTTGGATATGATTCTCGTTTTCCTCAACTATGGGTTGAAAAGTTCTGACAAATTCTTCCATTAATTCTTCCCATGTTGAAAAGTGAAATTTTGGGTATACTGAGAACCATTGTTTAGCCACTCCTCTAAGAGAAAGGGGGAATAACTTAAGTCTTATCCCTCATGCGGTGGTTCCTGCATAATTGTCAGTTTTAACCAAGTCATAAAAATTTAATACATGAATAATAGGATCCTTCCTATGTAGTCATTTAAATTTTGGCAAACAAAGTGCTTCCGCAATCAATGAGGGGGTTATGTTCTCATCCTGCTCAATAGAGTTGCTATCTTGTTTATCAACTCGCTCTTCTTTTTCTTTATCCTATTTAGGTTTCATATCCTACAAGAAATAACAAGAAGCACTAGAGGAAGAAGTTTTGTTAGCATTATAAATATTAAAAGTCTCTTCTTCATCCTCAATTCTTAGAGTCATGGTTCCCTTTTTTACTTGAATAGTAGCATCTCCTGTTGCCAAAAATGGTCTTCCCAATATAATAGGGACATCTCTGTCTTCCTCCATATCCAGAACTACAAAGTCAACTGGAAAAATAAATTTCCCCAGCTTAACTAGCACATCCTCTATTGTCCCTCTTGGGTAAACAAGAGACTATCAGCTAACTGCAAGGACATGTTAGAAGGTTGTGGTTTCTGCAAATTTAATTTTCTAATAATAGACAGAGGCATTAGATTCACACTTGAACCCAAATCACATAGTGCCTTAAAAGAGTTATTACCAATTGAGCAAGAAATAGCAAAAGTTCATGTATCTTTAAGCTTAGGTGGTAATTTATTCATTAACATAGCAGAGCAATCTTCATTTAAATTTACTGTCTCAATCTTTTCTAATTTATTTTTGTTAAAAATTATTTCCTTTAAGAATTTAACATACTTAGGTACTTCAGAGACAATTTCAACAAAGGGAATATTGACATGCAATTTTCTAAGTTTTTCTAATAATTTCATTGCTTGCCTATCCTTATAAAAAAATTTAAAACACTGGGGGGAAAAATTACTTAACTGCTGAGGATCAGTTTTGGCCTTCTCCTCTTTTTTTCCCTCCGGAACGTCCTTCATTGTAATGTTTGGTCCCTCCTTTGCCATAAAGATTGCATTACACTTCTCATTTGGATTTGGCTCCACTTGACTTGGGAGTGCTCCTTTTTCTCTTTAAGTCACTAAATTTATCAAGATTGCCATTTGATCTTTCAGCGTTTTCTGATATTCTACGTTAGTGCTAACTAACTTTTCCAAATGCTTGAACTTTTCCTCCATTTGACCGATGAAGTTGCTTATGTCATTCACACCGGGATTTCTATCATTTTGAGCACGATTTGTAAATGTGGAGGCTTGTAAGTATTCTAATTCTGGCCTTGTGATCTTTGTTGGCCTCCCCATGAGAAATTGGGGCGGTTTCTCCATCCGGGATTATAAGTGTTTGAGTTGGGGTCATTCTGTGGCTTATTTCCAATAAAATTCACCTCCTCAGTGCAATCCTTAAAATCATGACTTGTTATTCCACAGAAATTACAGGAGGCTTTGGTTGCCTTAGTCTCAATAGCCTTAAGTCTTTCTTCAACCTTCTCCATGAAACCGGCCAAAACTCCCATACACGGGTGTCCGTGCCTTCGCATAAACTTCAGCATAACTCCTTGCATCCCTGTCTTTGGATCAAAATCCGTTTGGCCTACAGATTAACTTCTTCTAATTGGCCTTCAATTGCCATGCATCCCAAGTCATTATTAGTTGAAGTTGCATTGGACTAAGTTTACGCTGCCATTAGAGTTTCTATCTTCTTGGTCATTGCCTCCAATTTTGCTTCAAGGGCTGTGTTTGCTTCCACTTTATAAATTCCTGCTTGATTGCTCTTCCTTCCGGTTTGTCTTCCAATTTGCTGACCATTGAGCATTATTCTGAGTCATTTCAATCATTATATCGTAAGCCTCAGTGGGTGTCTTCTTTCCGAAAGATCCTCCACAAGCAGCATCAACAGCACCTCTAGTTTGCATGGTAAACATATTATATGAAATTTGAACTAGCTGCCATTTGGTGAAACCATGATGAGGGTAGCTTCTAATTAAATCTTGGAATCACTGCCATGCCTCATGCATTGATTCTCCTTCGTTTTGAGTAAACCCAGATATGTCAGCTCTCAGCTTTGCAGATTTTGCGGAAGGAAAGTACTTATTCAGAAACTTGTTTTCAGGTCCTCCCAGGTGGTAATAGAATTTGGTGGAAGTGAATCCAACCATAATTGTGCCTTTCCCTACAGTGAGAATGAGAACTGTTTTAACTTGACGGCTTCCGGTGTCACACAATGACACTTGACAATCTTAGCAACTTTCTGAAATCATTTGAGATGAGCATTTCGATCTTCAGATGGTAAGCCAGAAAATTGCACTGCAAATACCATAGAAATCAGTGCTTGCTTCAATTCGAAATTTGTGGCCTTGATGTTGTCTGCCACATCCGTAGTTGGAGTGAAATATTCGTTCAACGTAAGTTCGTTATCCATTACTAGTTGTTGTCTTCTCAACAAACGAAGTGTTCTTTCAATTTCAGGGTCGAATATCAATTTAGGATGTTGAGACATTGTCTGCATACACCAAAGGAAACCAAATTAGTATGTTCTTGAAATAATAAATTAAACAGAAAATAAATAAACAAAATAAAATTCCTAACGTGAATAGAATCTTGTTCAATTAATATCGCTAAACACTCACCAGCAACGGCACCAAAAACTTGTTGCGGCTCAGACAAGTGCACCAGATCGTAACTCGTAATAAAAATGGAGTATTTTTAAGACTCCAAATGTCGAACCCACAAGGAATGTGCGAGTAACAATGAAGTAAAGAATCTATCCTATTAGGCTAATGAAAGTTGTACTTAGAGAATAGTAAAAGTTGTCACGTATATAAAAAGAACAATTAAACTAAGTGCGAGAACAGATAAACTATATTATGGAAAGTCCAAGGTGACGGGGTTCACCAATACTCTACTCTTGAATTCACTAATTAATTACTACGAGATCTATATCCTGATTGATAGCCAATCACCCACTCTAAATTATTAAGAACTACCTAGTTAATAGCCTTCTTCCTAATTAACTACTCCGTTTGATCCAAGAAGGTAATTAAAGGAGAGAGCATTAAGGACAAGTGAGTTTGTTAATCTAATAACTGATTAAAAACAAGCAATAACCTTATCCGGCATATAAAGCGAGTTCTTTTATTCCTAGAGATCCGTTAACTAACTGTGATCCTGTTACCACCAATTAAGCCGACTAAGTAAAGGTTGATCAGGCCTTATAGGATAAAGCATGTTAGGGATAAAACAATCAATCAAATAAATAGAAACTCGTAGACTTAATTAGATAAATATCAAAAGTATTGTAAAGGATCTCCCATCACCCCTAGTGATGGGTTTAGCTACTTATAATCAATAATAATAACATTAACACAATCATAAAACCATATGAATCCATAACAAAGAGAATAAAAATCTAAATCGAGATACCCTTTTGGTATGACGACGGTCTTTAAGCACGTTTTTCACGTCCTCACGAGCTCCGGTAACGAATCGGGATTGGCACTAAGTTCCAAGGAAACACGAATCAATAGAAAGCAAGGGAATTGATGTAGAACTATCAAAAAGGGGTTTGTGATTCTCAAATTCGTCAAAAGGTTTTTAGCATATGCTAAGAGGGCCTATTTATAGATTGGGATGCCGATTAGGTCATCTGGCTTTCAAATATGCACATTTTGGGATGGGGTACAGCCGTACCGGATGTATACACGGCCATACCGAACTTTGCTTGCGACATTGGCCTGTACTTATGCGTATTGCACTCCCTGACATCACCTGTGTACGGCCATACTGGACTTTTTCATCGACACTAGGTGGTACTGACCAGGGGGTACGCCCCTACTGAATATCTGACTTAGGTACGGCCATACTGATGTACTGTCAGGCCGTACCACTCGTCCAATAGTGCTAAAACTCTCCAAAACTTGCCAGTTTTCAGTCCATTCTCATATCTTTTGCTCTGGGTGGTGTCTTTATCATAATTCCGCAAAATAGGACACAAATGACTACCTTTGTGCTTTAAATAGTGCAAAAATGATATATTTAAGTACTAAAAATGCCCTATAAAAGAAGACAAATTTGTGTATTAACAATGTGACGTGAGCATCCACTGTCTAAGTACCATGATAGGTGTGCTGACCTTGTTGCTAAGCATATCTGCAACATAGACTATCTTATCTTTAGGTGCCCAAATCTTCTTGGGTCCTTTCTTGTTAGTTCTTGAAGGATACTTATCCTTGAAGGATACTTATCCTTCTTATTCTTAAAAGCATTACAAGCACTTTTCAAATGGCCTGGTTTATTTCAGTAAGCACAATGCAAGCTTTCACGGTGTTCATTGGGTTCATCAGATGCAAGATTTTCATTTTGTAAAGTAGGTTCATCTTGTTTATATCCAAGACCTTGAGTTGTCGTTTTACTGACACCCCAAATCATTGAAGCTTGCTTGCTTCGAGTAACACTCTCTGCAAGAAATTTTTGAAAGGCATATTTGTAACACCCCAAATTCTAAAGCTGGATAATTAAAAATACTAAGTGAAAAAGGGGATTTAATCCCTAAAGAATTAATGAGGTTAAATACCCTTTAATCTAGTGTTTTAATGTAAAATTGGAACTTAGGGGTAGAACGGTAATTCTTCCCAATAATTAAGGAAATATGGGACTACTTATTTATCAGTAGAATTTAAATTAATTAATTTATCTAAGGTTCTTATGAGGACAAAAGAGTAATTTTATTAATTCATTTATCTGAGGCTCCTATGAGGACCAAAAAGTAAATTATAATATTTAAATAGGGGTTAATTAGTTTATTTTTAATAAATCATGGTCTGTGCTCCACCATGCACCACACTTATCCACACCCCACCTTAGCACCCTCTCATCTCCCAATTTACTCCCTCCCAGCGTGAAGGATATGCAGAAGAAAAGAAGCAAAATAGAGAAAGAAGAAAAGAAAAGAAAAAAAGAGAAAGGGAGGAAGAGAAAAAGGGTACGACGACCATGGATGAGGAAGGTGGGCCAGACTGCGAAGCCCTGGCTAAGGCAGTCTTGGCCGATCTTGTAGGTGGAGAGAGAGGATGAGGCAGAGAGAAAGACGCTGTAGGGAGAGAGAGAAACAAGCTGAGAGAGAAAGAGCTCGAAAATGAAGAAGTTGGAAGAAGAGCAAGGAGGTTCTACCTCCATGGAAGCTTAAGCAAGAAGATGAAGTCTGGGCTTGAATAATTGGTGGAAGTCTAGGTGTTGCCCTAAGTGGAAAAAGGGGGAACCCGAAATTGAAGAAAGGAAAGAGGAGACAGAACCAAGATTCAACCTTTAAGACTCAAGATTTCAAGAATCAATGTGAGTTCTTCCTTATCTTCGGTGATGGGCACCCATAAGTCCCACATTAGGACTTTTCTCAAAGAAGTCTTTGAACCCCAAGGGTTCAAAGTTAAGGTTTTGTAAACCCCTTGATTTAAAGCTTTTTATTATGTCTAATGTTATGTTTATTTAGTGGGTTTGACTGCAAGAGGTTGGCAACTGCCCCCAACCCCCACAAGCGTATGTTTATGTTATGTTTGCCTCTTTGATAGTTCATGGAACTTCAAAGGGATGAGTTGGTCCATTAATAACTAAGTCCAAGTAATGTTGATGATTTGTTATGATCTTGTTGAGTCTTTATTGTAAGTGTTGTCAAAGCATGATTTGTATACTTTGTTATTTCGAATTCATGGTTAAGCTTGATTCATAGAATTTATTATACATTTTTTTGAATAGTTAAATGTTAATGCGGGCTGTAAATCATAGTAAGTTAAGTTGCATTTTTTTAACATGCATTAAAGAAGTAAAGATGTGATAACACTCACTAAGAAGTCCATGGCAAGGCTCCTCTATTTATAGAAGTAGATCGGTTTGGTTAGCCTCGTGGGATGCCACTTGGATGGTTATGACGTCTAACCACCTTATCGAAAGCATGTAATTGGGGTCTAGGGACCAAAGCCTATGACACAACCCAATAACACAAAGCAAAGAAGAAATAAATATTCTTAGTAAGAAGATGCATTGCATAGCCTCGTATTACTTATCTCCTTGTAAATGGTATAATATGTGTAGTAATGTCAAGGTTTTATGAATGCGATGAATTCCTTGTGTATGTCATTTGAATTAGCTTAGTTAAGTAAAGGATATTATGGATTGTAATTCCTTATTGTTAGATTACTAAATAGTAATGACACATATAACTAATAAAAGTTATGACTAGATCACTTAAAGGATAAGCAAGCTAGGTTGATTGGGGTTTGTGATATAAAGAATAAGATAAAATCTAATAATATAAAGAAAAGCAAAGATGTGTTAAGCATAAAGTGAGTAAGTAAGAACAATATGTTTTTAGTTAAGAGGGTTGTATTTATAATGCATCAAGTTTAGCCGTGTTAAGTATCGGTTAGAGAATGAATGTTTATAGAATTAATATATGTTTGCTATACAATTTTGTATCTAGTTATTCACAAGCTGTTACGTGGTATATTGGACCTAGGATTATCCTTCCCCACAATATACTAAGTTGTAAGTTCAGGTTAGCACATTCTAGGGCGTATTCGCTTAGGATGTCTAATAAGTTCTCAAGTAATCCTTATGGTATATATATATATATATATAAGGAGAGTAGGTTTAGGATTGAAATGCCTATGATAGTCCGTTCGGACTAGTATGACTCGATGAAAGATTGGTGAGGAGTCCGTGAAGGGCTCACTGAGATTTATAATCTCACCCTGTTCCTTTTATTTGTTTTTCAGATAAACAGGTATTGAAGTTTGATGAGGCGGAGCTCCAGACTTAGGACTCATAGACTAGTTTTATGTTATAATGGAATTTGACATTCCAAGTGTTGTATAAATTGTAATTTACATATTAGATTAATGATTTTAGTTTTAATTTATGACTTGGATGACTGTAATCAAGTTTGTAAATTATTAGTAATTCATGTACTTTAAAGTAACTGTCGTACTTTCAATCTATATTGAGGTTTGGGTGTTACATTATGGTATCAGAGTAGTTCGATCTTATCGGATTGTGAGTTAGGAATTTAGTAGTGACTCGTTTTGGGAAGTGTCAGTTTAGTCCTTATAGGACTGTAGTCAGTTAGCCGGAACTATTCTTAGTTCGAAAATTTCTCTCTATAGTCTTATTATACCTAGTATGGGATATTAAGCCTGATCAACTTAATACTTCATACCGTATATGTAGAATATAGTAGATGGAGCTGGCAGTCGAAGGAGAGGACCAAATAGGAGTGCGAACTCTGAGAAAGTTTAATGGATAAGGATGATGCAGATAAGGAAGGAACGAATGCAAGAGCTCTCAATAAGTGAGAATATTCGAAAAATACGGACAAAGGGAAACAAGTTCCCACCTCTCCGGAACTAAGAATCAAGGAATGTTTTAAGTGTGGTTGGAACCACAAAGGCGAGTGTTCGGCTGGACAAGTGTGTGTTTCATGTACCATCAACCTAGACGCTCTGGAAGTAATTAGGAATGACGAGTAAAAAAGGGTTTTTATTTTAAGGTTTCAATCGACTTAGGATGAGCATTTATAATAGGTTAGGGTTCAGCAGCTGTTGATTTATCAAGTTGTTTAGCCTAATCCATTATGAGTGGATCCTAGAATGATTGAGATCTTATGATAATACCTAAGTGATCCCTAGTGTTCTAAGTAATTAGTAGTCCGGATAGGAAGTAAGTTGTGGATAGGCCACTCACTTCAATGCCTAGATGGTAGTAAGGAACCTCGAGGGGGAATAGGCCCTAGAGAAGTAGAAAGAACCTTAAGCCTTTTAGGTATAAGGACCCTAGTTAGGAAGCTAGCCTAGAAAGAGAAGTGGACTATAGTCTTTGAACTATAGGAGTTATAAGCAAAGTTCAGTCGGCTGGAATTCGAGGCTATCAATGTTTGCATTTGATCCAATTGACCGGTGAATGACGTGAATTCATCTGACCAATTATAGACTTTATCTTAGCCAAATAAGAATATTACTTGGAATGAGACTTAGTCTATAATCGGGTAATGAAATCACCAAATTCTCAGGACAATTAGTTCCTTTGCAGAGGTTAATTCCTTTCTGGGTTTCTAATGATCTAGAAGAAGCAGAAAAGGTAGATCCGATTGAGAGAGAGAATGTCCCTAAGAATCTTGAGTATTTATTTTCTTGATATTAGTTAGTCCATTGGTTATTAGACGCGCTAATCCCTGTTGCTATTAAATATGGCAGCGTTGATTTCTGGTTTAGATTCTAATTGAAAAAAGATAGGGGAATTAGTCCCTCAAGCTGAAGAGAGTAGTAGTGAGTTTAGCTAAGAGTGTAACAGTATGGGCACAATTTGGTCGATGAATGTCTAAAGTTATACGCTATAGCAAGTAGAATCGTTGGGTTATATCGAATGTGATTCTAACTAGCCACTTACATTCTGCGTCTCCAACCGAGTGAGACCTAGACCTCGGGTGAGACCTAGTTTGTAGCCAACTAGTAAAAATCAAGTAAGTTTAACAATCGGATACTTCCCAAGAGTTGAGCAACCCTAGAGTTTAACTTTTTCCTAGACCAAGTGTAGTGGTAAGAGAGATGAGTATCGATTCCTTAAGTCGCGGAAAAAGGTCTCTGAGGAACGGATTTCCATTGGCAACATAAGAGTGAATGTCACGAATGGAAATTTTTCAAGGTATGTATTATTTACCTCTAGATGACAATCTTATTTTGATAAATTAGTGGGCCAACGAAGAGTTATGAACCACCAACGACCGTATTGGATGCTGTTTTGGGCGAACTCCCAAAGAGTATTCGTAAGAAGGTACTTTCCAAGGAGTCTAAGGAGATAGAATAAGCAAAGATCCACTCATTTGACACCGAGAGGCACGTCCGTAGGGGAGTGTGTAGCCGAATTCGAAGAATTGTTCACATACTTAACCTACCTTCAATGTGTATAAAATGATGAGTGAGAGACTCGTCAGATGGGCTAAGAACTTGAACCGAGTCAAGTAATGTCATGTGTCAATTTGAGGAGGATGACTATGTGAGACTATGGGTTACTACAGGATTGCAGAGGAAGTACAGACTGCTTTAATAGCAGAACATCCGGACAAGTAGCAGACGATGCAGAGCAAACGTAAGAATTTCTAACAGTCAAGAGCAACTGAATAAGAGAGCAGCACTAGAGTTAAATTCTCCGACTACAAGTAAGGTGTTCCATCTGATGGAAATGAGACATAAGGGGTTGACTAATCAACTCAAGCTAAGGAATTTCTAGCAGAGAGTTTACACTCAAATGAGAGTTAAGACGCTCTACATTTTTGAAGTTGCATCATTATTGTTATGATCTGTGAAATGTCAGAAGTGGTGAGAAAGAGAATTTTTGTCCTCACCTCACACTGATATTGTTATGAAGTTCCTGCACTTTTCGCTCCACAGAGGGAATCTTGAAGGGAAACCTATCCCATCAGAAAGATTTAAAGTTAGTAAGGACGTAAGTTGCCACCAAAACGGCGGATACCTAGAGTCATTCATGATTACAAGTATTTCGTTGATTAGTGCATAGAGTGATTCCACGTTACCAGTTACACACTCCGTTCCAACGGGTTAAATTATATTCCTCGGTTAGGGCCTAGACTATGACCAGTTAACGTTATCACAACTAATCTAATTGATTGATGCTTTGTAAGAGTTAATCATTTCTTGGTTTTCCTATGGATGGAATGGGCTATGAAAGGAAGTTGTAGTTGAAGTTCCAATGTAAGACATAGCAATTTTCGATGACAAAATTTTTTAAAAGGTGAGTAGTAATGTAACAACCCAAATTCTAAAGTTTGGTAATTAAAAATACTAACTGAAAAAGGGGATTTAATCCCTAAAGGATTAATGAGGTTAAATACCCTTTAATCTAGTGTTTTAACGTAAAATTGGAACTGAGGAGTAGAATGATAATTCTTCCCAATAATTAACAAAATATGAGACTACTTATTTATGAGTAGAATTTAAATTAATTAATTTATCTGAGGTTCCTACAAGGACCACAAAGTAAATTATGATATTTAAATAGGGGTTAATTAGTTTATTTTTAATAAATCATGGTCTGTGCTCCACCATGCACCACACTTATCCACACCCCACCTTAGCACCCTCCCATCTCCCAATTTACTCCCTCCCAGTGTGAAGGATATGCAGAAGGAAAAAAAAAGCAAAACAAAGAAAGAAGAGAAAGAGGAAAAGAAAAGAAAAAAAAAGAGAAAAGGTAAAAAGAGAAAAAGGGTACGACGACCATGGATGAGGAAGGTGGACGGGCTGCAGAAGCCCTGGCTAAGACGGTGCGGCAGTGCGCCGGTGGAGAGAGAGGATGAGGCAGAGAGAAAGACGCTGTAGGGAGAGAGAGAAACAAGCTGAGAGAGAAAGAGCTCGAAAATGAAGAAGTTGGAAGAAGAGCAAGGAGGTTCTACCTCCATGGAAGCTTAAGGAAGAAGATGAAGTCTGGGCTTGAACAATTGGTGGAAGTCTAGGTGTTGCCCTAAGTGGAAAAAGGGGGAACCCAAAATTGAAGAAAGGAAAGAGGAGACAGAACCAAGATTCAACCTTTAAGACTCATGATTTCAAGAATCAATGTGAGTTCTTCCTTCTCTTAGGTGATGGGCACCCATAAGTCCCACATTAGGACTTTCCTCAAAGAAGTCTTTGAACCCCAAGGGTTCAAAATTAGGGTTTTGTAAACCCCTTTGATTCAAAGCTTTTTATTATGTCTAATGTTATGTTTATTTAGTGGGTTTGACTGCAAGAGGTTGGCGACTGCCCCCAACCCCCCACAAGCGTATGTTTATGTTATGTTTGCCTCTTCGATAGTTCCATGGAACTTCAAAGGGATGAGTTGGTCCATTAATGACTAAGTCCAAGTAATGTTGATGATTTGTTATGATCTTGTTGAGTCTTGATTGTAAGTGTTGTCAAAGCATGATTTGTATACTTTGTTATTTCGAATTCATGGTTAAGCTTGATTCATAGAATTTATTATACATTCTTCTGAATAGTTAAATGTTAATGCGGGTTGTAAATCACAGTAAGTTAAGTTGCATTTTTTTAACATGCATTAAAGAAGTAAAGATGTGATAAAACTCACTAAGAAGTCCATGGCAAAGCTCCTCTATTTATAGGAGTATATCAGTTTGGTTAGCCTCGTGGGACGCCACTAGGACGATTATGACGTCTAACCACCTTACCGAAAGCGTGTAATTGGGGTCTAGGGACCAAAGACTATGACACAACCCAATAACACAAAGCAAAGAAGAAATAAATTTTCTTAGTAAGAAGATGTGTTGCATAGCCTCATATTACTTATCTCCTTGTAAGTGGTATAATATGTGTAGTAATGTTAAGGTTTTATGAATGCGATGAATTCCTTGTGTATGTCATTGGAATTTGCTTAGTTAAGTAAGGAAATTATAGATTGTAATTCCTTAGTTGCTAGATTACTAAATAGTAATGACGCATAGAACTAATGAAAGCTGTGACTAGATCACTTAAAGGATAAGCAAGCTAGGTTGATTGGGGTTTGTGGTATAAAGCATGAGATCAAATCCAATAATATAAAGAAAAGCAAAGATGTGTTAAGCATAAAGTGAGTACGTAAGAACAATATGTTTTTAGTTAAGAGGGTTGTATTTATAATGTATCAAGTTTAGCCGTGTTAAGTATCGGTTAGAGAATGAATATTTATAGAATTAATGTGTGTTTGCTATACAATTTTGTATCTAGTTATTCACAAGTCGTTACGTGGTATATTGGACTTAGGATTATCCTTCCCCACAATATACTAAGTTGTAAGTTCAGGTTAGCACATTCTAGGGCGTATTCTCTTAGGATGTTTAATAAGTTCTCAAGCAGTCCTTATGGTGTGTATATATATATATATATAGGGAGAGTAGGTTTAGGATTGAAATGCCTAAGATAGTCCGTTCGGACTAGTATGACTCGACGAGAGATTGGTGAGGAGTCCGTGAAGGGCTCACTGAGATTTATAATCTCACCCCGTTCCTTTCATTTGTTTTTCAAATAAACTGGTACCGAAGTTTGATGAGCAAAGCTCCAGGCTTGGGACTCATAGACTAGTTTTATGTTATAATGGAATTTGACATTCCAAGTATTGTATAAGTTGTAATCTACGTATAAGATTAATGATTTAAGTTTTAATTTATAACTTGGATGACTGTAATCAAGTTTGTAAATTAGTATTAATTCCTGTACTTTAAAGTAATTGTCGTACTTTCAATCTATATTGAGGTACGGGTGTTACAATATTCATAATCATTTGATTTACATTTTGGATTGCCTTTTGCATATGAGCTTTTAGCTTATGAGCTTCCGGCTTGCGAGCTTTCAGCTTCTGGATGCTGACTAGCTACCAGACGCTGATGATCCACCAGACACTGATTTTCAATTTTTAGCTTTTGGTTCTCTTTATTGAGCTTTGAGTTTTCATTGTTTAAAACTTGAAATTCTTTTAATAGTTTTGAAAACTTCTTTTTCAAAGCTTTGTACTCAATGGAGAGAGTGGAGGAATCCTTAAGAAGATCACCAATTGCATTCTGATGTTCAGAGTAAGAATCATGTATTATCTCTTCAACTTCTTCTTCAGAATCTGAATCAGTGTTTGCCATGAGGGCAATATTAGCTTATTCTTCATTCTCATCATCCTCAGAGGAAGATGAGTCCAGGTCTTCCCATGAGGCCTTTATTCTTTCCCTTGAAAGAACTCTTAGTGGACTTCTCTTTAAGATTAGGACATTTAGATTTAAAGTGTCCTGGCTTTTTACATTCATAGAAAATGACTTGACTCTTGTCTTTGCTTTTCTTCTTATCCTTGACACCTTTCTTTTGGAACTGTCTCTTAAATTTTCCTTTCTTTTTCCACATTCTTTGGATCTTCCTAGATATGAAAGATAGCTCATCATCTGATCCATCACTTTCACCTTTTGAAGCTTCATCTTCTGATTCTTCTTTAGCTTGAAGGGCTTTAGAAGAACTGGTTTTATGCTTATTAACTCTTAAAGCAATAGACTTGCGTTTCTTCATAGGTTCTTCCTCATTTAGCTCAAGTTCATGAGTCTTTAAGGAACTCAAAAAATCTTCAAGACGTAAAGTGTTTAAATCTTTTGCTTCTTGTATAGCAGTAACTTTGGGTCGCCACTACTTGGTCAAATTTTCAGGATATTTCTCACAAGGTCAGGTGTAGTGTTGCTTTTTCCAAGGGCTTTTAACCCATGAACAATAGTTTGGAATCTTCTAAATATAGACTCAATGTTTTCACCATCTTCCATCTTAAACAACTATATTGGCGAACCAATATGCTAGCTTTTGTTTCTCTTATTTGTGCAGAGCCTTCGTAAGATAAAACAAGAGAATCCCAGATTTCTTTAGCAGTGTTAAATTTACCACATTTGTCATATTCTTTTTCTGCCATAGCACATATAAGAATAAATCTAGCTTTTTGATTAAGCTTATATCTCTTTTTCTGCTCATCATTCCATTCTTCTCTAGATAAAATAGCACCAGTAGCAGTAGTAGGAATAATGTATCCATTTTCAACCATGTCCCACAACTCAAGTTGTTGAGACTCAAATAAAGCTTTTATCTTGTCCTTCCTGTAATCAATTTTTTCTCTATTAAATAGAGGAGGACGGTTCATGTGGCCTCCTTTTGCAGACATGTTCACAAGTATAGGATCTTTTCTCTTACACTGTTACTTGTATTGCCTCTTAACAGGCTTGTTTCCTCAAAGACTCGAATGTATTGAGTCGTTTTGAGAAGTTAAGAGTATTGTCAAGTTTGTGATAGTAGAATACTCTTAAGGAATTTGTAATCAGGTTGATTACAGTGAAAATCCTTCAGGAATGAAGGGACTAGACGTAGCTACCAGTTTTGTGGTGAACTAGTATAAATCTGTGTCTCATTCTTTACTTCTTTACCTTTACTTCTGTCTTGAGCAGAAAAACAAGTTTTCATAAACTTCATTTCAGTGTCCGAGAAGTTTCGAATACAAGCAAATAACTCTCAACAAGAGAGGTTGAAAAACTTAAGCTCAAAACAAATAGCTTTCTAAAAGAAAGAATATAAGACACTGAAGTTCAATTCTGGTGCTCAGAAACTTGGTTGCTCACTTGAATAATAACTTTAGCAGTATGTCGTTTCTAGCAAAGTTATCAACCTTCTTCAGTGGAGAGCTTGGAGTATTTATAGAAATCCTTGAGGATATTACGGTTGCAGAAATACACAGCTCCAAATCATTGAGTGATGAAATTTGAAAAACGTCCTTATCTTCCTTTTCAGAGAATTTCAGAATAGTACACTTTACCGTTTTGTACTATCTGCTTTTCAATCTTTGCAGTGTACGAATTTTGTCTTATCTCAAATGTGTCAACTTTGATTCCTCGTACAGAGAATTGAGCGTACAAAATTAAATTCGAATTTCATTCCAGAATAGCTGAGGTAAAGAGCAGAAAGAATAAACGTGACTAGCACGTGCTTCATTAATAAACCGGATGCTCACTCAGAATTCATAGGTCGCTCGCTGCAATGATGCATTCCATGTGACTTAAGTAATGCTATACCAGACACTTGCTAGAAGTGTAAGTATAAGAAGCTGCTGGATGCAGACACATAAGAAAGTATTCATCTTCTTGTGAATTTCTTCTTTTCGCTTGAGTGAGTTATAAAATATGAGAAATTTTAATACCTACACACTTCAAGACTTATTAGAAGTTAAATTGTTCTCTTGTAGATACTTTGTTATCATCAAAATTATTGAGGGTCTAAACTTCTAAATCGTTTAGGTTCCAACAACTAATTGATAGTAAATATTAGTATAAAATTATTTTGTTGAAGTGTAAATATGATAAATGTATTGTTTGATCATTTCTTAGAAGTAATTATATTTTTAAGATGTAAGTTTTTTTTTTTTTTGAAGTTAAATAAGATGTAAGTTGGAAAACATTTTTTGTAATATACAACCGAAAGTATATTGAAATTACATGGTTTTGATGATTAGTTATTTTTTCTTTGAGTTATACCACATAATAATATAATAAAAAGATATAAGTATATAAATTATGTTTATTAATAAATAAATAGTTTATTGACAAAAGTCAAGTAACTATTGAAATAAGAATCTTTTTCATAAGATATATTATTGGATAAGAAATTTTTAAACAAATTAAATAGTTATGAGATGAGAATTAAAAAAACAAAACAAAACAAATAACGGTAGTTTAATATTTATTCTAAATGATAAAACATAAATTCAGTACATCAATTGTCAAAAATAAATTCAGTACATCAAATTATAAGATACAAAACAATTTTAAATTGGATATTTTAAATTTATAAATTAGAAAAGAATAAATTATGATTATTTTATAAATTAATAGCTACAAAGTTGTTAAAAATAAAGTAATAGTGGAATTAACAAATCATTTTAGAAATTCAATGATAAGGACAATCATCTAACGAAAAATATTTTACAAAAAGACTGATTGTCATTGCCGTAACCACATTGCGATGGGAGCAGTGAATGATAATCCTCTTGATTATCTAATTTTTATATTCCTTGTGATGTCAAAATTTACATGTAAATTTGACTCAAACTTTATTTTTGTCTCAACTTAAAGTTATTTATGCATAAATGGCTATGAATATTCTATTTATATACTTTTGAATATTGCTCGTGAAAACAACACAGAATTTAAAAGTGCATATCATTTTTTTCAAAGTGACTATCCTAACAACTTGTTTTAAATAAATTAAATTTCAAAAATTGCTCATGATAATCAAACAGGAAAAACCAAAATAGTTATCCTTAATAACTCAATTTTAATTTTAAAATTAAAAAGTGTTTTTAATGACAAAACAGGAAGTAGATCCAAAGTAGTCATTGCTAACAAACTAACTATTTACAATTTTAGAAAAAAATATTTGTCTTAGATTAAAAATATTTGACTTTGATTTTAAAAATATCGCAGTTTTTTATTTATATAATCCACTGTTTAAAATGATATTTGATTTTCTATTTACTTAAAAGAAAATAATCTTGATTGAAATAAAAAACGATTATGTTTTCTATGATTTTTACTATAAAATGGAATTAACGCGGACTTAATCTTTCTTTAATTCAAAAGAAATTTCATTTTTTTGTTGAACTAAACTATAAAAATATAAAAAGTGAATCTTCTCATTTAAAAGATAATCGCATACAACTTTACCAAACAAAAATAATCACGTACCAGATAAACATACCCACAAATGTGATATTATACGTAAATTGCAAGACAATCACTTTGTACTTTTACGAAGAAAAGATATTTCAAATCATGTTACTGTACCTATATGTGAATATAAACATAAGAAAAATAAATTTCCTTGTTAATAACCATCACAATAGGCACTTGCACCACTTAATCGCACATTCGTTTACTCATGGACAAAGCGCTGTCTCTTCACCTCCTGTGAATAAAAAAACAGTACAATGATGTGTATTACATGTCACACAAAAATATACACTATCACAGTATTACAACCAACAAATTCGCATACCCAAAATAAAGAAAAAATTAAAGAATAAATAGAATAAAAAATAAGAAAAAGTAAATAATAATTTATGAAATAATACATCACAGGCTATACAAATACAATAAGAAACACGAATTGTAATTTTTCATCTCTTTTGGTTTTGGATAGTGTGTCCCAAGACCAGGACAGAACAATACCAAAAAGAAAAGTATCCTTAAATTTGGGTGGTCTGTCATGCTCATGTCTTGGTATTGTATTTGGGTCAAGCTTCATGTTTCTTCACCATTCTTTTTCATCTTATGCAAAAAAACTGAGTGGTTTGTTGGAAATTCATCGTAAATAGGCTCTGTGTACTTCTTCCTCTATTTACATGTGTAACAGTGGTTTCAATGTGGGAAAAATTAGCAGGAGAGGTTAGTATTTCGATTGGCAAGCGATGAAAAAGATGATCATAGGTGGGTTCTCGAAATTAGCCACTGGTGATGGGTGGTTTGAGGGAGATAGTCTAATGGTTTTTTTGTGCTGATTCCCATTTTAATTTTGTTCTCCATGTTTCTTTTTTTTTTACTGAAAATCTCTCTCTCTCTCTCTCTCTCTCCGTATTTTAATTTAAATACGCTCCTTACTTCAACTTCTTTGAAATTGGTGATAGTATTTTTTTCCTTCTCTTATGCATTATCTTCCTTTTATAACTGAATATTTCAATTCCTTTTCCTTTTCTCACTTCATTAGTTACATTTTGTTTATAAGAGTAATGAATTATAATAATTTACTTTATATATGATAAAAGTAATTAAATAAAAAACCATTATAGAAGATGAAACAAATTCAACTACTAATATATTATTATTTTACCATTTTATTATTTATATGTATTTTTTGTAGAAATTGGTATAACTAACATCTTCAGCCAACACTTGGACTTCAATTTTGTATTTAAATATTTTTTTTGACTTAAGAATCTAAATTAAAAATAACATAAATAAAAGGTAAAAATGATTTAAAAATTATTATATTGTTATATTAAACTAAAATAATGTTTAAAAATTTTTAATTTTTTTTGACATAGCATATAATATAAACATACATTTTGTAGCAAAATATAAATTTTTTGATGCAATAAAAATTGTAAATAAACATTAGGTTTATACAATAATATAAATAAATTAACTTTATCATATAAAGTTTTTTTAAATAATCATTTATGATTTTTTTCCTTTAAAACCATTAATTCATAAATTAATTGAAACACTTATTAGATAAATTAGTTAAAATAATTTAATGCAATAAAAACTAATTAAAGACACAAATTAAAAATTAGTTTATTTCTTTTATTCTAAAACTATTAATTAAATTGTAAGATTTGAACGTGAACACAAGAAGGGGGGTTGAATTGTGTTGAAAACTTTTCGCAAATATTAAGTTAAAAACACTTAGAGCACAGGTTTTTCAAAACAGTTTGTTAAACAGACGCTGGAAATAAACCGGATGCTGGAAAAGCAGTTTGAGAAAACTTGTTTTTAACAGAGCAAGATAAAAATAAATAGAAAGCAGTAAGGCAGTAAAGCAAGAGACACAGAGATTTATACTAGTTCACTACCAAACTGGTAGCTACGTCTAGTCCCTTCGTTCCTAAAGGATTTTCCACTATAATCAATTGATTACAATTTCCTCAAGAGTATTCTTCTGTCACAAGCTTGACAATACTCTCAACTTCTCAAAACGACTCAGTACAGTCGAGCCTTTGAGGGAACAGCCTTAACTAGGCCAAAACAACTTTTACAAGTAAGATGAATACAAATGTAAATAACTCTCACAGAGAGGATAAAAATTAAGCTCAATATAGAAATTGCTTTCTAAAAGAAAGTGTCGGACGCTGAGTTCAGTTCTTGTAGTCCAGAGACTTGGCTCGAAACTTGATTGCTCACAGAAGCAGTGCTTTCAGAGTATTGACTCTTTGTAGTGTATAGCAACAGTGCTTGTTCTTAGTAAATGAAGCAATATTCTCTTGTAGAGTTTTGGTAGTTTTCGACAGTTTCGGCCGCTTCTTCAATGGATACCTTGGGGTTTTTATAGGAGTTCTAAAGGGTATTACCGTTACAGTAAAAATGGTTCCTTCCATTGAGTGAGGTGATTTCAAAAAGCTGTCTCTTTCTTCCTTTCCAGAGAATATCTCAGTAGTACACATTACCGTTTTCGTACTACCTTGCTTTTCACAATTGCTTGTACGATTTTTGTTTTGTAGCTAAAGGTGTCACCTTTGATACCTCATACAACAATTTTGGCGCATAAGATCAAATTCGAAATCCGTTCCAGAACCTTTTGAGAGGAAGAGCAATTACGTGACCATCACATGATATAAAATGAAGTTCAGACGCTCGCTCAGAATGGAAGATCGGACGCTCATAGCAAATGGATAAGACTAGTGACGCAAAAGGATAATTCCAGACGCTCACGAAGACAGTATACTAAGTTGAGCCGGATGCTGACACATGAAGTGTATCCTTCTCTTGAGAGCTTCTTCCTTCTTGTATAAGTGGCTTAGAAATATATGTAATATTAGTATCTGCACACTTCAAGAATTGTTAGAACATAAGTTGTTCTTTTGTGAATATTTTTGTTATCATCAAAATTAATGAGGGTCTAAACTTCTCAATCGTTTAGGTTCCAACAAGATTACTAATTAACGCGTAAATAGACAAAAAATTACTAATATTACCCCTAGACAACCTTCTTTACTATATATATATATATATATACTAGAACGTGACCGTGCGATACACGGGTGTTATGTGTCTTTATTTTTTTTCTTTTTAAAATACCATTGTTACAATTGTAGTTGATATTACTGACCTAATTTAAAAGGTTTTAATATTATATTTTGCCAATTACTGGTTAATTTAGTTTTTACAAAAGCGATGCTTCCTGTATAGGAGGTTGGATTTTGACACGTGCCATAATTAATTTGGCAAAATTTGTGCATAAAATTTATTTTCTACTTGAGGATAAACATGCTAGTTTATTTGTAAGAGCATTGCCTAGAAGTTAATACCTTTGAAATGGAGAAATTTGAAAGTAGTTGATTGAAATTGAGTTTATTATAATGCAAATGATACGACATAGAAGTAGATTAGAACAACATTTTCATGTTGATCAACTGGAATTTTTCTTTGAGTTCTACCACCAAGGTTCGAGAAGACTGGAAGAGAGTTGTTAACAAATGCTCTTTAAAGTAATGAAAAGACTATAAGGAACTAATAAGTATTACATATGTGGCGAAATGAAGCAAATAAAAGGACTTTTTTCGGGTTAACAATCTACATTTTTTAGACACTTTTTTATAAACCACATTTGAAAATGTGTCGTAGATGTGACTATCATTGTCACAAATAAGGATTTACAAATCGCGACAGAAAGTTATTCGTAACATTGCAACACACTTTCATAATAATATTTCACCACCAATTTTTAGTATCCACTCTGAGAATTGTTTTACTTGTTCAATATCTGAACTTGAAGAGCCATATAGATGCAACATATTTTTAGCTAGATTGATAAATGACAAAATTTCCAAATATATGACACATTAATGCTTGCATGTACAATGATTTCCTTTATCCCTTTTTGTAATAGAAGTACAAAATTAACATAAAAAATATTTTTAAAAGTCAATAATATATGAATTATTTATTATAAGATTAAAAATTAGACTTTCAATACATTAGTAACCAATCATCAATGTCAAGGTCAAGATCAATATATTATATGCAAATTTCAAGTATAAATCTTTTGATATTATTAACTTATTTATAGATTTGTCAACAATTAGCGAGGGACTTTATATTTTTCCATTTCTTTGATTAAAAATGTTCTTATTATATTTATTTATATTTTAATTTTATTCACCTTTGAAATTTGTTAGATTTAAAAGATTATTCATTATATATATTTTGTTTTTCAAAATTTGAAATATTTCTACAACTCATTTATTGTTTCAAAATAACACATAAATCAAGGAAAATAATAAACATTTTTATGTAAATTAATTTTTGAAATATTTTTATCTGTATAATATCTTATATTTCTAAAATTCTTTTTAATTAAGTAACAAAATATATTCTTAAAATAAAAACAAATATTCATTTGAAGTTTTGAAAATAATAAATAATTCTAAAACGTCAATTGTAAATGAACAAAAAGAATAAATATTTTCAAATTCATTCTAAAGTGGCAATCACTTATATCCTATTTTTTATAATTTTAATAGTGTTTAAATTTTAATTAGATAATTATTTACCATATTTATTTAATGTTATAGAAAATTTTATTTATTTGTGTGTATCCAAATAGAATAAATATTTGTTTTAATTAATTTGAAATACTGTTGTAACTAAAATATTTGTATTTTTAGATTAACATATGTGGTCAAATAAATTTTTTTATTTCAACAAGTTTTTTATTTATTTGTAAAAAATTCAAAAATAGTTAATAAGGAGGAATGCTTAAAAATTCTTTTTATTCAAAAAAAAAATTACTGAAAATATTATAAATTTAAAAATTAGGATAATATTTTATATTTGGCTTTAATATGTTTTTAGTTTCTGCAAACATATGTAAACATCCAAATTTGCTTCAACTATTTTATTATTTCAACTCGTAATCATAACACATGTTTAACCTAATCCTAATTCCATCAATTTAAACTCTTACTGTTGAATCATTATAAGTCAACAACGGCAGATCACGTTGACAAAAAGAGAAACAAAAACTCAATATTTTAAGCTACAACACAAAAGCAAATGATGTAATTTATACGCAATATGACATGATAAAAAAAATAGATGAAATATGATGTTCACAACCGAAGAAAGTTTGTACAAACTAAATAATTTAAAAATACCAAAAAAATTGAAATGAAAACATGGTGGAAAATTATAAACTAAATATAATATTTTAAATATTTAAATAATTAAAACAACTAAATTAATAAAACTAAAATGTTAAACCATAAATTAAATACATGGACAGAATTATTTGAAAGTTAAAGAATTACATAAAAATAAATAAACAATTAATAATTAAATTGTGGTAAAAACAAAAAAGTAAATAAACAAACTTTTGAAATATTTGACCTAACACATCTTTTATAAAACTTGTAAGATAGTACAGCAATTACCAAAACAACAAAAAAATAATGTAAAATTTGACTTTCATTTTATTTTTATTTTAAAAATATCTAATGATTTAGTGGACAAATTGAATGCTTATTTTTTATATTTTAAGTTTCATAATTTTATACAATTATTTCTAACTCTTGGACTAACTAATTAAATGTATTAACAAACCATTAACCAATTAAGCATTACTAAAAAAAGCTTATTCATATTCATACAAATTTTCAAAGCAACCTTTTATTTGCACAAGACAAACTTTATTTACTTTAATTTCAATTTTATTATTTATGACAATTAAAACCAAATGAAGACATTAATTAAAAATAAGCCTTTTTTTATTCTAAAACTATAAATTAAATTGTTAGAAATTCCAATGTTGCCTTAGACAACATTCTTTTATATATATATATATATGCAAAAGAGTGTAATGATTACTCTATAACTAACCAACTTCCTTGTAACAAACTAAGGCTTAACAGAAAACTGACAGCTAATTAACATTTAACCAATAACTAACAAAAAGTGCAGACTAGGGAAATGTTATAGCATGCTGGAGAACACCAACAAAAAATGATATCTGTAATACTCCACCACAAGTTGGGAGATAGATGTCTAAAATCCCCAATTTGTGAGATGACCCCTCATCCCATTATGATAGATCCTAGAATAACTAATCTTAAGCGTATAATAGAACCTTGATGCATTTAAGGAAAATACAAATTAATTTAAAACAAAAGATATTTAACATGCCTTTACATTTTACAAAAACAATGTAGTAATTAGTTATGTCTTTCTTTATTTTTTTATTACTAGTCTTTTATGTTTCCTTAATTTCTTATATTTGCAGCCGTACAACTTTTGGATTATAAATAGGTTAAAATAATGAGTAAGTCCGTATAGTTTCATTGAATTTTTAATTAGATCCTTATAATTTAAAAATGTTTAACCAACTTCTAATAGTTTTAAACTTTTGTGATTGCATTCCTATGAATTAACACCACTAAGTTTTCTGTTAAGATATATTGTTCCTCTCCCTCTTCTATAGCAACCTTCACTTTGGTCACAACCACCATTTTTTGCCATCAGTTCTCTCAAATGGTCTTGGAGGCGGCAACCCGATGGGGTCTACTCAGTTCGCTTGGCTTATTACTTTTTGTCAGCTAGGCTTGTTGGAGTGTCTAACCTCTCGGAAACGCAGCTTACTGTGTTAGGGAGGATATGGAAGAGCATTGCATCCCTAGAAGTCATTCCATTCTCTTAGCAATTGCTTTTGGATAGGATTCCTTCAAGAGTAAATCTTTTTCATATAAAGGTGATTACAGACGTGGCAGGGACTACTTGTGCTCTTTGTGGTGCATATCAGGAGTCTTCTCTTCATTTGTTTTGTACATGCACTACAACAAGTTTTGGCAATAAACAACGCTTATTTTTAGCCTAGAACAGCGCTTAAAGGCGCTGAAAATTAAGCTGCTGCTGATTGTATTTCATAAAAACAACGTTTATGAAGCGCTGCTGAAAATATACAATAAACAGCGCTTCAATTAGGAAGCGCTGTTTATTGGCTGGACAATAAACAGTGCTTCAATTAGGAAGCGCTGTTTTTTGTCTAGACAATAAACAGCGCTTCAGTAAGGAAGCGCTGTTTATTTTGAACAATAAGCAGCGCTTCCTTTTTGAAGCGCTGTCTTTTTATACAATAAGCAGCGCTTCATTATTGAAGCGCTGTTTATTCTCCTTTTTTTTTAATTTAATTCTCTCACATTTACATTATATATGTTGCATAATATTGTGATAACACAAAATGCAACCAAAATTGTCATCAACACCCAATTGTATCAACATCAAAATTTAACATTATAATGTAATTTTTTCATAGATTCCTACATATCCTTACATTAACATAAATAAATTACAATATATTTCTCAGTCAAATTCACAATTATACAGAATAGATCACTAAAATATTGCACATGTCATGCTACAAATACTACCTAAATAGTAATATTTTTTTTCTTCTGTCACTGCAACTAAACATGCATACAAGGTCAAAATTCTAACAAAATTTTGGCAGAGTTTTCCTTAAAATATGGACATTCCAAAATATATAAAATACACCAGAACAACATAAGATACCATACCAGCCAGCCAACATAAAATATATAAAATATTAGTCAACATAAAAAGGAATTTTATTCCTAAATTCATGTGAACCTTTCCAATTCAAGTATGCTAAACTAAAAAAAAACCAAATTTAACAAAAACTCACGTAAACATTAATATTAATCTTCTTCTATCTGCTTATAAATGATAAAATTTGTAGTAAAATATCGACACCACTCTTCTTTGAGTTCGGTATGATCAGTGTATGTGGCCAATTGACAATCGTGATAAGATCGCGAAATGAAAATTAAATGAAGTTAGAATTGAACATAAGCATTCAAATGGTATGCGTAAAAGAAAAAAACTTATATAAACTTTGAAATTATTACATACATACCTCTGTTGGAATTTCTGTTTGATTATGAACGACAATATCCTTGAGAAACTTCAAAACATATCGCCACAATCATCGTAGTTAGGTTGGCGAGACACTATAAAACCAAAAATATGAAATTAATTGTTTTTATTTTTGGTAATTTGAATAATTGCATAAAAAATTTGATATAAATACCTTTATCGGTATCCATTTAGGTGGAGTAAATTTAGAAAATCGAGACTTGTTTCTTCGATAAAGTAGGATTGCCCTAAGTGCAAAATCAAACAAAATCATTTAATATCTAGAACCACACTCATAATAATTTCTACCTACCAAAAAATATCATTCCAATACATTGGTAACCACTTCTCTTAACATCAACACATAGACTATATCAAATTTCTAACAAAATTTTGGCAGAGTCTCCCCTAAAATATGGACATTCCAAAATTTATAAAACACCTGTGCCAGCACAAGATGTCACGTAGGCCAAACATAAACAAATAAACACTTCAATATTACAAGTAACTTAAACGTTTAAGAAATTGCATACATATATATATATATATATATATATATATACATATCTATGATTTATACACACTTACTGATTGTACTTCTCTTTCATTGTTTTGCACATGTTGATATGTACACGCAATGGTTCAAGATAGTACACAACGTTTTGATTCAAGTTAATCGCTAACAATAACCAATGATCTCTCCAAAAATATTGGACAAAAAACTATAAGAAAATAAATACATTTCAATAAATTTAGTACTATTGATTAAATTAAATGACTTACACTACGTTGCAAGGTGACAAAAACAGAGTCTCAAAGTCAGGATTTGCTAATGTCAAGCGGTGAATCACATACTCAGACATGTCAGCATTCCATGATCCCATATGTGTCCGTTGTGGGCACAAAAATACAAACCTTTGAGTTTGTTCTTGTGGGATCAATATCTCTTGATACAAGTACCTTAAATTAAAACATGCATACAAATTAATGCATTAACAATAACATAAATATTTAGTTGAAAAAATAAAAAAACATTGGATACTTTAAAATTTAATGCAGTACCTGAGATATAAACTAATAACAGTTTCACTTAACCATAGGTTGTCATTAAGAATTTCTTGAAGTGCACCATCAACACCAGCTCTCAGGTCGTGCTCATAACCCAAAATTGATTCATCCATTGGTACTTTAATGGTATCTGTCGCCTCCATCTTTGTTGCCACATGGACTCTAAGATAAATTGGAAAATCAGAAAGGTGAGCCGTAGGAGGCTGAGATACCATGACCTTCTTCACTGGAGATGTGAATGCCCCATTTGTTGGCTGCTTGCCAACACTCTTGCTAGCTATAGGCAGCTTGCCCTTGCCTTTGTCCTTGGCTTTGGATGTTGGAGATACCTACATATTTTGCATTCCAACATATTGACTAGTTAGTGAGTGATCACCTAATTTAATAAATATATGCAGTATATGATAGTGAAGCATATACTTTAACATATACGTACCATATCACTTGTAACTACGAGGTGGTTTGGCCATGCCACATAGTTTCCTATTGCATGTTCCACTGTCATCACATCTGCCGCCTCCAATGGTACAGGCAATAGTGCATCTCCCTCAAGTGCAATGTCAACTCTAACCTTTACATGATTAGGAGGTAAGGGTAGGTTGTGTAGTGACACACTTGGTTCATTATACAACATTCCCTTACCAACCATTCGTTGCGTTGGACTTGTCAAATATAGACTGCACTCATAAATGCCCTAAACCAATGATAAACGAAATATTAATATGTTAAATCTTTGAATACTTAGGTGAGAAAGTATAAAAAGAAATGTAACGATTATTACCTCGGGACTCACAATAGTGCAACTATCTCTAACACTCTTTGGGTTAGGGATAGGTGACTGATGCTCGTTCCTCTCCACTTCATCTTTATCCTTCTTGCTATCTTCCAATTCCTGAACTTTTTGGTATAGCTGAGTTACCATTCTCCTCAATTCTTCTGTTTCACTAGCATCAGCATGGCGTCTTACGCGCTTCTGTGATCCAAAGATAGCGCCCTGGGAGACGCCAAATCCCACGCCTCTTACCCGACCAGGATACTCCTTGATGGGTATGGCTTGGGAAAGGATGTCTTGACCAGACAAATTTGACATAGACATTGACAGTTCATTCTGCGAGACACAAATATTATTAAATATTATTAAATAATATCATTAATTTAAACGTTAATTAATGTTATCATACTTACAATTTTGTCAGCCACTTCTCTAGTGGGTAGATGTTCAATGTCACCCTTCTTGTTTCGTCGGGCTTCTATCCACAAACAAGATCGATCAATGGATTGAGAAGTTGCATCTTCTCCTGACTCCAACAGCTATACATATGAACAAACAAATTGAGAGAAAGTAAGAAAGAAATTGTACATACCAAGAGATGCGTTAAAACAAGTTATAACTAAAGATATTGTACATACCATTTCTTCCTCAATGCGGGGATACCCTTTAACCCCTCCTCTGTAAGGGTATGGAGGATTTGACGCTCTTTGCCGATTTTCATTGCTTATTCTCTACATAAAAACATAAGAATATATTAATGCATGGTTTAACGTCATATATAAAAGTTATAAATATTATTGTACATACTATATATTCTTCATCTTCTGTGCATCTTCTTACAAAACCGCTCTAATCATCCTGTTCTATGAACGATGCATATTTTGCTGGAGGCTGATGTCTGATGTTCCCGTGTTGGTCTCTCAACCACTTGTTCGCTAACGCAGTTCGGAAATTCCGGTGTGATCTTCCAGCTAACCTAAGTGTAATATCCTTTCGGGTCTCATCAACATCAAAATGCTTCTGCAAGAACATTATAAACAAAATGGTAGACTATAAGTATGTTTAGATAAATTAAAAAACAATACAACTAACCAATGTTAATTAATCCCATTTTTATATACCTGTATCTCAGTCCATATCTCATCTTTTAGCTCCTTCAAATATGGATCCTTATCCTTCCAATTATCGCGGCTAATTGGGACCGTCTTCCGCACTGTGGCCCCAATGAATTGAATAAAGTCATTAACTGTTTCACCAATTGGTTGACCCTTAGCATTCCATATAACCTATAAAAAAATAGTATTAGTGTACAAATTTAGATACTCAACTAAAAAAAAATTAGATTAATCGATAAGTATCTTACCACACGTTTTGCAACTCCTTTACTCCTCTCACGGATGAGTTTCTTCTTAAAAGTCGGTCCACGGGACGCCGTCCCCTTTTGGGGGGCCTCGGGAGCACTATCATCACCTTCAGATGCCATTTACCTGAAAAAAATTATACACATAAGTTATTAATAAAAATTAATAAAGAAATCAATGTATACACATTTAATTGATCAATAAATTAATAAAAATTAAATAGCATTCACTACATACATGTAAATTTTAGCAACTCTTTTCCTTTTTCTCGTTTTATTCAGATTTGCGCATCCCTTATGAAATAATGGATTGATCCAAAGCCCTTCATTATGATCATTTCTAATATACACATCATCCTCTGTAGGTGTACTTGCCCCAAACAATGATTGTGATGTCCCGAAGAAAGGGTCATCCTCAATGTCAGCATATTCATGTGCTTCATCATCAATCTCATTAACAATTTTTTTGTTATTCAATAGAACAATGGACCAATTCATATCAATTGGATCGGTGACATAGAACACTTGTTGAGCTTGAGATGCTAAAATAAAGGGCTCATCCTTATATCCCAACTTATTAAAATTCACCCGCATGAACCCCAACTCATCCATTTGTACACCGTTGTTATTATCAACCCACTTGCATTGGAACACAGGCACTCGAAACATCTTGTAATCCAACTCCCATATGCTCAATGACCTCAAGTATGACATATTCGCATATATGGGATTTCTATCTTTAGCACTTGATATATGCATAGCTTCACTACAAGAGTCAACTCCACTATTTTGTATTCTCCTCCGATCATCATGTTCTTTTGTATAAAAAGTGTACCCATTCATCGATAACCTGTAAGAACTAACATGTATATCTGGACCTTTAGCTAACCATCTCAATCTTTCAAACCGAGCTAGGATTTGCAATAAACTCTGCAGAAATGTATTCTTTCACCATTTTATAAAACACCGATTGTGTTCTCGTTGTTAACCAATTTTGACTCTTATTTGGGTACAAGCTCTTGAGTATGTCCTTGTGTTTTACAACATATGACTCAACTTCATCGGCGTTGCGTAAAACATATAAGTGTGCTTGTTCCCATTCTTTCCTTGGTATAGTCAATATTTCAAGTCCAAGTAATCCTCCCCTGCACTTCTTCCTGTGTGACGACCGCGGCAAATTTCTATAGAATGTTCAATATCGATACATACTTGCAGAATTCAACAAATTTCTTCGACTATATACCGCTCAACAATACAACCCTGGTCGTGATCGGTTTTTCACATACCCTTTAATATCTTCATGTAACGCTCAAACGGGTACATCCATCTCATGTAAGTCGCCCACACAATTGTGTCTCCCTAACCAGATGAACTCCCGATGAATCATTATGTCAAAGAATGAAGGCGGAAATACATCTCAAGCTCACACAAAGTCAGAATAATTTCTTTTTGCAAGGCTGGCAACTTTCCAGGG
The DNA here is from genome assembly GCA_037113605.1 of Calophaca sinica. Classification (NCBI taxonomy): domain Eukaryota; kingdom Viridiplantae; phylum Streptophyta; class Magnoliopsida; order Fabales; family Fabaceae; genus Calophaca; species Calophaca sinica. The sequence goes on from CM073734.1 coordinate 46,566,813, forward strand.
TCAATCACTTTACTACAAATTGCCTTAAAGAAGAAACAAAGTTTACTTAAGGTATTCCGCACTTTGTCAGGCAAAATAAATCGTATAGCTATGGGTAGCAAATTCTCCATGAGAACATGACAATCATGAGACTTTAGACCCTTTAACTTGAGATCTTTCATCGATACGAGGTTCTTAATGTTTGAAGAGTACCCCTCTGGAACCTTAACTCCATCAAGAAACTTAAAAAAATCTCTTTTCTCTTTTCTAGATAGAGTATGAGCGGCCGGAGGTAGATATGTACGACGTTTCCCTTTCTTTACCGGTCCCAACTCTCGTCACAATCCCATACTAACCAAGTCCAGCCTTGCATTGATGCCATCTTTAGTCTTCCCGGGCACATTAAGTAAGGTACCACTGAGACTATCAAAAATATTTTTTTCAACATGCATCACATCAACGAAATGTCTTACGTATAATGATTTCCAATATGGCAACTCAAAGAAAATCGACCTTTTCTTCCACCCTCGTGTGGCAAGGTCTCCTCGCAAAGGTTTACCGAATTTAATATTCAAATCTTTTACTTTTTCTAACAGTTGTGTACCCGTCAGAGGCAAAGGAGCTCTCCGTTCTTCTGTATTCCCATTGAATGCCTTTCTCCATGACCGATAATGATGATTTGGATGCAAAAATCTGCAATGCCCAAGAAAGACATTCTTCCTACCATGTTCCAACAGAATCCAATCTGTACTATCTTCACATATAGGGCATGCACACTGACCTTTGGTACTATATCCCGACAGATTACCATATGCTGGAAAATCATTAATTGTGCCGAAAATCATAGCCCTCAAGGTGAAACTTTCTTCTCTATACCTATCATACACCACCACACCTGTCTCCCACATTTGCTTCAAATCTTCAATTAAAGGAGCCAAATATACATCAATATCATTTCCTGGTTGTTTCGGCCCAAAAATTAACAAAGACAACATCATATATTTTCGCTTCATGCATAGCCATGGAGGTAGGTTATAAATCACCAAAATCACAGGCCATGTACTGTGAGAGCTACTTTGAACACCATGTGGGTTAAATCCATCGATGAGACAATGCAAGTCGTAAGTTTCTTGGTTCATTCCCAAAATCGGGATAATCAATATCAATTTTTTCCATTGAGGAGAATCTGCCGGTCTGCCATAGCTTGCCATCTTGAATCCTTTCATCCTCATGCCATGTCAGGTTTTTTGCATCTTCTGAACTACGGTACATACGCCTGAATCTGGGAATTATGGGAAAATACCACAATACCTTCTCTGGAGCCGAATTTTCCTTCTTATACCGTGAGGCTTCACATTTTGGACACGACTTTAATGATGCATATTCATTACGAAATAAAATGCAGTCGTTACGACAAGCATGTATCTTCTCATAGCTCATGCCAATAGAGCGTAACATTTGTTTAGCCTCATATGTCCTACTAGGAAGCACATTATCATTAGGCAACATATCTTTCAACAGTGTGAGTAAGTCCGTAAAACTCTTATCAGTTCATCCATTGCCCGACTTCAAGTTAAACAACTTTAACATTGCCGACAATCTTGTGAATTTAGTACAACCCTCATATAACGGCTTCTCCGCATCACTCATCAACTTCTCAAACATTTGAGGACAATCACGAAGATCTTCTTCAACCGCATTTGCCATATCTTCAAAACGGTCACCATCATATGTATTTGTAGCGGTGTCCTCTAACGCATATCTCTCACTATTCCCCATATTAGAAGATTCACCTCTTGTCTCACCGTGCTTTGTCCAACAGGTATAAGTTTGATCAATCCCATTGCTCACTAAATGCCATTCCAATTCCCGAACACTAATTTTGTTTGTATAACAACAACTTAAACAAGGACATATGATTCTACTATGGTCTGTTGTATGCCCAACTACAAACCCAATAAAATCTTTCACTCCATCCTTATATTCCTTCAACAAACGATTGGCAGACATCCACTTTCGATCCATATTTTACCTATGGATTGAGAGGTAAAATAACAGAAAAACCCCATTTAAATAAAGCAAGACTAAAACTATCACTGCTCTTAAAATCAACACACAGACTAGATCAAAATTCTAACAAAATTTTGGCAGAGTCTCCCCTAAAATATGGACATTCCAAAATATATACAATACCTGTAACATTCCAAAATTCATTGTTCAAAACAAAAAAAACCAAAATCAGGTTCCACAACAAAATTCATTGGTCATTTTTCCATTGATTCCCATCTGATATGCATATATATTTACTAACTGTACATTTTAACAAACTGATTCCAAGCATCTTTAACACTTCTAATTTATCTCTGGACAACAGTGAACAAAATCAAACAAAATCAAACCCTTCTGATTCCAAACTGGTCAACAGTGAACAAAATCAAACAAAATCGAACAGAGACCAAAAACTAACGAACCACCAACAGAAACCAATGTGGAATCGAGATACAAAATGGAGACAGTGGCCATACCTGGAAATGGACGCAAACAGGAGTTTGGAGATGGAGGCGAGGGGGAGGACGGAGGCCGAGCGCCGCCAGCAGCTTTTGGAGGACGACGGACGAGCTCGGATTTCAGCTTTTGGAGGACGACGGACGAGCTCGGATTTCAACTTATGGACGAGCTCGGATTTCAGCTTTTGGAGGACGACGGACGACGGACGATCTTGTTGAGGAAGAAGCACGCCGGGACTTGGGAGTTGGAGGCGACGACGGAGGGGTTTGCGAAGAGAGAGTTGACAGACAGAGAGAGAAACAGTGCTTCTGCATGCGAAATGAGAGAGGAGGGAAATACATATATTTAATAAATTGACCAAAAACAGCGCTTAATAAAAAAGCGCTGTTTATTGTTTCACAAAAACAGCGCTTAAGTCTAAAAGCGCTGTTTATTGTATCACCAAAAACAGCGCTTCCTACTATAAAGCGCTGTTTATTGTTCGTATGATCAAAAACAGCGCTTCATGTTTGAAGCGCTGATTAATGTGCCAGTTCATTTTTTATTATTTAAAGATAAAACAGCGCTTAAAGGACTAAGCGCTGTTTATTGTATGAACTAAACAGTAGCGCTTAATTAGTAAGCGCTGTTTATTGTTTATGTATGACATAAAGTAGCGTTTTTTATTTTAAGCGCTGCTTAAAGTAGCGCCATCTTTTTTAGAATTTGTTGTAGTGATGTGAGTTCTCTGTCTCTGTTTGGTATGATGTTGCTCGTTGGTTGGGGCTAGTATTGGTTATGCCAAGCGATATATATTAGCTATATTTAGTGTTTTGCTCCTTCGGTTAACCTCCTCGCTTAAAGAAGGGGTTAGCATTGATATGACATTCGGTGGTCTGGACTATTTGGGAAATGCGTAATAATTGCATTTCCTCAAATTTGCCTGTAAACCGAGAACAGGTGGTGGAAAGTGGTGTTTAGCCAGGGCAAAGTCTAGCTCGTGTCTCTATTATGAGTGGTTTGTTGATGTCCTTGGTGTTTGAGTAGGGTGTCGTCTGGTGGGGTTTCCAGTGTAATTAGGGGCTATCCCATGCTTTGGTGGGGTCTTGGTCTTAATTTGGTGGTAGTTTCCTCTTAGTGCTACTTTTTCTTTCTTTGGTGGCTTCTGTAAGGATTGGAGTACCCCTAGTACTCCTCCATCTTTATCTTTATATATAATAAATATATGTTTGCCATTAGAAAAAAAACACAAGCTTCACAAACTCATTGAATCTGTAAAACCCATCAAGTTGTTGAGAACTAGCAATAGGAACTTGAGAAAATTAGATCAGATTGAATGCTTGATAATATTTTATCAGAGTTAGAGACGACAGAGTATAGCCATTATTAACACAATATATCAGAGAAAGAAAAAATAAACATCAAATATAGACAATTATAAAAAGGGAAAATGGGGATGAAAATCAAAGACAAAAAACAAAAGAAAACCATCCTACCTTCACATAAATGAATCACGACATACTCCTATACAAGAGTCAGAAATCACAGAAAGATTTCATTCCACTCCACCTCTATGGTCTTGCAAAAACTCCCCACATCTCATCGCAATCGATGCTTTGCAGATTGCTTGTGAATGAAAAAATAATGACGATCTTCTAGAAGAAAGTGACTTTCGTGCAGGAGAGTGGAGTATTTCTCCATCAAAGTAGATTTATTTGACTCATTCCTGGAGTTCAAAGAAATAGTACAAGCAATATTTCTCCTTCAATGGTCAAATTCTCCAAGAAGACGACATCGTCCTCGTGAGTGCCCTAATTTAGGACTCACGCTCGAAGTTGCCCCCGATTTAATGATTTTTAAGTGAAAATCCTCGAATACAGCTAAAGCTCTTGTCCTCTATAGATCAAGCTTGACAACACGATTTTGCAGCTGGAGAAGAAGATTCATAACAAGTGGAAATCTATAAAAGTGAATGCAAGGGAATTGCGGTTTTCAACTTCAACAAAGGACCAATTGCTTGACCATCGGTAGCTGTGAGATTGAGGAATGGATTCAAAAAATTCAAATATGTTCACGTGCTTAATAGGAAACGATAGGTACTAACATCGATGAGTACTAGCCGTCGTGGTGGGCCAAAGAAATTTTATGTGATGTTGCTAATGGCCATAAGGGGACAAATTAATAAGACACTGTTTGAAGTAAAGGCTTCTGGTGTGGTGAAAGATTTGAGGAAGGTGCTGAACCAGTTTCAAATGAGTGTTCTTCTGCAAGACCGTCATTATTTTTTCATTCACAAGCAGTCTGGGACACATGAAAATCAATCCTTTCAGTGGGTTGGTTTCTTATTGCTTAGTCTCAACAGTTCGATGGGGTTTTGCAGATTAAGTTAACAGAAAATTAACGACGTATTATAAAAAGAAGTATAAAAGACTCGAGATAAATAACTATATAAAAGAAAGCATACAGAACTCAAGAGATGAAGAAGAAACTAAAAAGTAAAGAATATTTTATTCTATTCTTGTGTATCCAAATCAAGTGGCTTAATCCCTTTATTTATAGGGTCAATATAACATAGAGTTACAAGAATCATCATAAGGAATAATAATATACATTAACATCCACATAAATGGATGTCTCCTAATATTTTTTATACTATGTAACTCTTGGGCATCCATCTTCAATATTATTCATAACACTCCTCCTTGGATGTCTATTAAGAATATGTCTCATTAAAACTTACTAGGAATAAACCGAGTGGGAAAAAGAATCCTAGGAAAAAGAGTACGATATCCTGCGTTTGGGAACTGCTTCATTAAAAACCTTGCTAGCTAGGAAAACACAATAGGACAAAACCATAGTGAAAGATTTGAGAAAGGTGCTGAACCAGTTTTAAGTGAGTGTACCGTCATTATTTTTTCATTTACAAGTAGTCTGGGATACATGAAAATCAGTCCTTTTTGTGGGTTCGTTTCCTGTTGCTTGGTCTCAACTATTCCATGGGGTTTTCCAGATTATGTTAACAGAAAATTAACGACGTATTTAAAAACAAGTATAAAAGACACAAGAGGCAAAGAAGAACTATATAAAAGAAAGCATAGATAACTCAAGAGATGAAGAAGAAACTAGAAAATAAGAGAGAGTATGAGAGAGAGAGTACGAGAGAGAGGTGGGGGTGAGTGGACTGTGGTAGGCTCGAGGAGGAGGAGAACGAATAGACCGGGAACCTACAAGGCAACTAAAGCAGAAGCGGACAGCAATGGAATAGTCACGTTCTATGTTACTAATTTTCCTGATAGCGTGGGTGACAAAGAGTTGCGTAGAAAGTTTACCTACTGGGGGAAGGTGATAGATACATTTGTACCAAAGAAGAGGAACAAAACAGGGCAAAGGTTCGACTTTGTTAGATTTGTGAAAGTTGAAGACTTACGAGTGCTCGAGCGGAGACTCTAAGGATTGCTGGATTGGGACTCATAAGCTGAACGTGAACATATCAAGATTCTCAAGAGTGAAGAGGACCAAGGAACCTTCCAAACTGGGAAAGAGTAGCAGGTGGACAGAGGATTTAAGCAAGCTCACACAAAGGGTAGGAAGGATGTGTTTACAAGATATAGAAGAGCAAATATCAGTTACGCAGAGGTGGTGAATAACCAACAGAAGAAAGGTGTGGCAGCCTAAAAGATCAAAACGAAACAAGTGTGAGGGTAGTCAAGAATGGAAAGGCTTGGACTTCAACATACCTAAAGAGAAATGGGGATGGTTGAGGGGTTGTTATGTTGGATAGGTGCATAATCCTGAGGATATTTTCACACTTCAGGATAAAATCATTGATGCGGGTTTCCTGCCATTAAAGTTAACTCCCATGGGGGGTAGCAAGGTGCTTATCAAAGTCTTGGAGGAGGAGAATTTTGAAGAGCTGGTGAAGGATGCAGAGGAATTTTTTCAATCATGGTTCTGTGACTTAACACCTTGGTCGCCTGATGAAGTATCAAAGGAAAGGTACGTTTGGCTACGGATTCAAGGAGTTCCTGCTCATGCTTGGCGGAGGGATGCCTTTGAAAAAATTGTCACTCATTGTGGAAGGTTTATTCATATGGATGATACCACTGAGAAAATGCAAAGATTAGACATTGCAATAATTAGATTGATTAAAGTTAGAATTAATGATTTGTTGTACTCTATCAGAATAGTGGAGGAGCCATTCTCGTCCAACTTTGTGAACTGTGATAAGAATCTGGTGAAACAAAACAGGAGCCCGGTGTTGGAGACAGAGTCAGAGTACTCCGAATCAGATGAGTCATTCTTTCCTCCTTCAATGGATTCGTTGGTAGCAGAGGATCTATGGGAATTAGAAGAAGATGAAGCGTTCGTTGTGGCAATAAATGAAGAGAGAAGAGAAGACTTTGGGAAGGGAAATACATGGGTTGTGGAGAAATCAAATGATGCTGGGGATGTGGCAAGGGATTCACGGGAAGAAAGGGTCGAATTCCAAGAGGTGGGCGCAGTTGAAAGGCGGCTGGTTGAGGAAGCAAGTGGTACACGTAACCCGTGTAATGGAGAGATGATTGGGAACACAATTCTTGAAGGGGAAAAGGACGAAGCCCATAATACGGTAGTAGGCTCTTTGGGCCTGGAGTAGGGGAAACAGACTAACCCAAGTGGGAATTAAAAAAATGAGCCAGATGAACAAAATGCAAAGGAAATCATAAAGGCCATTATTAAATACACCCCCACCTATTGAGTACACTCCCCAAATTAACGAATTCTCCCAAAATAACCCTACTCAAAATCTTCGTAACGGAAATTCATAATTTTCAGAATGCAAAAAAAAAAAAAAAAAAATTCTTACCGAAAATTTGAATTTTCGATAAGAATTTTTTTTTTTTTTGGATTCCGGAAATTATAAATTTCCGGTTCACAAATTTTTTATTTGTTACCGGAAATTATAATTTCCGGTATGGTATGACTGAGATTATTTTTTTATTAAAAAATATGGCGCGTGACCATCTTCTTTGGCAAACACCCGTCGATTTCTGCCGTAAAACTATATCTCATCTTCTTCATAATGTTTCCAGATCTATGACCCCTTTTATTGCCAATTTTTGTTTTCTGCTTGCTAATTTACTCCCCCAATAAAGTAGTTAACAAAAAGCACACAATGACGATGATTGGATTTGAGGATTCTCCCATAAACTAGTTATCTATTCCCGTAAATAGACACCGTAGCTAAAAGTCGCAATTGTAAATTTTGGATCGTGAGCAATGATGAAAAAGAGCAAACCTTCAATCAATTGCTCACTATTAGTGTGAAAAGATTAAAATTTGATTTTACTTTTCACTTTCTTTTCCTGCAAATCGTCGTTTGTGTTTTTTTTAATAAACTGGTTTGTGTATTAATTGTAGAAGGAAGAATATTATCGTTTGTATTATGAGTCAATCTGATCACTGCGTAGTGTATAATGCACCATTTGCAGTGTGGAAATAGGGTGAAAACAAAAAAAAACCACCATGGAAATAGCTTGGAAGAAGAGTATTGACGAAAAGGAAAGGTGGGAGGCGAAAATGAGGAGCATATTTTCTAAATACGGTAATAAATAAAAAAAATTTATATACCGGAAATTTGAATTTCCTGCAAAGAAATTTTTTTTTCTTACCGAAAATTCGAATTTTCGGTAAGAATTTTTTTTTTTTTGGCATTCCGAAAATTCAGAATTTTCGGTACTCGGATTTTGGGTAGGGGTATTTTGGAAAATTCGTTAACTTGGGGGTGTACTCAATAAGTAGAGGGTGCATTTAATAATGGCCATCATAAATGAAGGATTTGTGGGCCGGTTGGAAGTTGTTTTACATGGCCCAATGTTGGTGAATAATGACCTGCATGCTTGTGGACCGGTTGGCTCAATCTTAGAAAGTGGGAGGTCGCTATGTTCTAACCTTAGAGTGGAGGACACGGCTGAACCCCTCCAAAACAGCAAAGAGATGATGCAAGTTACAACAGTAGGGGTGTCTCGTTCGACGGATGACGAGGAAATCCGGGCAGATTCAGGGCCGAAACTAAGGAGGAAGAGGAATATTAAGGCACTGAAGATGAAGAAAAATCACAAGAAAAATCAAGATGCAGATGCAAGTGTCCAAGAACACTGTATATCAAAGCAGAGCAAGGACCGTGAGGCTGATCTGTGGAATTCTCAGTGGTGGTTGGAGGAAGCGGCACATGCACTAAATTGTAAAGTTAGTGTGGTCCCATTCAAGTATCTAGGTCTTCCTATCGGTGACAACCCACGAAGACTATCTACTTGGAGGCCCGTTGTGGAAACGGTGAGGCGTCGATTATCCTTGCGGAAGAGTCATCATCTCTCTATTGGAGGTCGTGTTGTTCTTCTCAAAGCTGTCATGTATGCTCTCCCAGTCTATTTCTTATCCTTCTTTAAGGCTTCAACACGTATTATCTCTCGCCCTGAATCTATTTTCAAACATTTTTGGGGGGGGGGGGGATAAAGAGTCTAGGGGTGTCAATAGGGTGAAATGGGACACAGTGTGTAGTGAGCATGAGGTAGGTGGCCTAGGATTAAAGAATTTGAGAGTGTTTAATCTAGAACTATTAGGGAAATGGTAATGGAGGATGAAGGTGGAAAAGCAAGGTTTGTGGTATAAGGTGTTGATTCTTAAATACGGAGTGGAAAATGGTGATTTAGGGGGAGTGTGAGGGAGGGTTCGCATTGGCTGAAGGGCGTAATCTCATTGGAGGAAGGAGGTAGGGGCTTTAGTCAGGATTGGTTCTCTAAGTCAGTAGCAAAGGAAATAGGAGATGGAGTAGATACTTTTTTTTAGCATGAACCGTGGTGCGAGGGTGACATTCTACGAAACCGTTTTAGTAGGCTGTATGGACTAGCGAATGATAAAAACACCTCGGTGGCAGATATGGGGCGTTGGGAGGATGATAGGTGGGTTTGGGTAGGAGGAGATTATTTCAATGGGAAGAGGATTTAGGGCAGCAGTTAAGGGGGAGGTTGGGGCGGTTGGTTTGAAGGAGAATGCGAAGGAAAATTGGATATGGATGGAGGAGGCGTCAGGCAAATACTCAGTGAGGTCGGCGTACAAGGTGTTAATTCAAATTGAGCTTCAAGAGGAGGATGCATGTAGTAAAAAAGTGTGGAATAAAATAGTGCCTTTAAAGATAGCTGTGTTAGCTTGGAGAATGAGACAAAATAGGATTCCTACTAAGGCTAATTTAATTAAGAGAGGTACAATTGGTGGGGAAGCCAAAAAATGTCCAAGCTGTGGTGCTCATGATGAAAGTGTGTCACATTTGTTTTTTGTGTGTGGGCTGTCTCATAAGGTCTGGATGGAGATTTTGAATTAGTTAGGTATACATTCAGCATTGCAAAGAGGGGGCAGATCGCATATGGTTCAATTTGAAGGTTTGATTAATGGCAACAAGGGGTTGAGAGAACGAGTTTTAACCATTTGGTTAGCTACCATTTGGGCGTTATGGAAAGCAAGGAATAAGGTGGAGTTCCAATCAAGAAGTATGGAGGTTGTAAGTGTAGTTGAGGAGGTCAAGTTACAAACTTAGAATTGGATCACTGCAAAGGTTAAGGACAAAAGTATTCAACTTCTCAATGGATTAAATCCAACTAGGTATCTCGGCATCTACATGGAGCCTCAAGACCTAGGTGGCTGAGTGTAGCAACAACAGGCAATGTGCAGGTGAGAATTAACAAGATTGCTGGTCAGAGAATAGTATTATGAAGAGAGGGGTATTTTTTGGGTTCTGTTGAATGAAGGATTGCACATATGTGTGAGGCTATCATGTTATGCATGCAGCAAGGCATTGCAACTATTTAAAAGAGTTGATCAGCATGTACAGTATGGGAGTACAAGAGCTGTCAAGTGGTGGTGACTGATATATATGAGTTGCTCTTTTCTGTAATGCACTTACTTAATTAATTCCAGGTGGATAATAGCCTTAGGGGGGTCATTGAAAGAACCATAGCATTGTATTATTGCAGTATAGATGTGAAACGTCTTGGTTTGATGTATGGGAAGTGGGTTGAGATTCTGAACTAGTTATGTACCTTTGCTGGGCTGTGCTCTCCTTGAGCATGGACCATGTTTATCATTTTTAATAAATTTGGCTTTTTCAAAAAAAAAAAAAAAAGAATTTTTCATTTTATTATTGTGTATCCAATTCAAGTGGCTTACACCTTTTATTTATAGGGTCAATATTACACAGAGTTACAAGCATCATCATAAGAAATAATAATATACATTAACAATCACATAAATTAGTGTCTCCTAATATACTTTATACTATGTAACTCTTGGATATCCATCTTCAATATTATTCCTAACACTCCCCCTTGGATATCAAATAAGTATATGCCTCATTAAAGCCCTACTAGGAAAAAAACCCAATGAGAAAAAATCCTAGTGAAGGAAAAGAGGTACAATATACTATATGTAGGAACTGCCTCGTTAAAAACCCTGCTACGAAAACCCAATGTGACAAAACCATAGCAAAGAAAAAAAAAGTACAATTTTCTTCCCCTGTTCTTAAAGCATTTGAAGCAATATACTTTGCTCCGCCACTTGTGATATATCCTCCTTTCAACTAAGCTTCGCAAGCAGAATTACCTTAAAGACTTCTTCCTTGAATTGTTATTAGTTGAGGATCATATGAAGAAGTGATAGCCATAGATTTCCTTGTTGATCGTAATGATGTATCAATACCACCACATGTAAATAACAATAGGTTTGGGATCTGATTTCATCTGGATGAGAAAAGTATGTTGCATCTGAACGGTCAAGTGGCTGAATGTATTCTCATAAAATAATTGCATCAATTGTGTTGTGAAAATGTAGAAAAAATATAAATTTCCTTGAAATAATATTATATCAAACTATATAGCATTTAACAATATGTACGTACTTTTTTAGCACTAAGTTATGGTCTTTAGGATCGAAATATTTGTTATCTTCTTGACATACAACTTATGTACTCAATATATGTATAATTTATCTTGAGTCATTTAAGAACTAGTTCTTTATAACTTATTAGACAAAAATTCAATTAGTTAATTGTTCGATCTACAGGTCGAGACAAAACTTTGTCCGCCAAAAATAATTCATTTTAAGATATTTCTTTATATTTTTAATCCTTATGGGATATTTCAAATAGAGGTCATTCCCAGGTTCGACCTTCAAATCCATTATATGTAAATTAAAGTCCTTCATGTGCTACCAGACTAATTAAGTATCGAAAAATACTTGCATTCACCACAAGTGAATATATCTCTCCAAAATCAATATCAAGTCTTTAGGAAAACCCTGGAGCAACAAGTCGAGATTTGTATTCCACAATTTCACCATTTTCATTTGGTTTTCGCACAAAAACCCATTTGTATCCAACTGGCTTCACATATTCAGGTATTCAGACTACAGGTCCAATTTTTTTTGCTTGCAAAGCGATTTTAATTCCGCTTCAATTGCGTCTTTCCATTTTGGCCAATCATTGTTTTGTCTACAATCCTTAATAGACTTTAGTTTGTGATCCTCATTATCACTTATCACATTTTGTACTATATTATATGCAAAAACATCGTCAACGTTGACTTCATTTCGTTTCCATTGTAATCCATTAATGACATACTTTTATAGAGATCAGTTTATTTTCGTAAGTTTCAGGTACCTGATCAGTCTCTTCTAGAACTGAAAAATCAATTATGTCTGGGGACTCTTTTGGAGTTTTTATATCGTCAATTGGGTCATCTTACTTTTCAGCTCCTTTTCTTGTTTGACGATTTTTATCTTTGGAACTAACAGATCTACCACGCTTCATGTATGGTTAAGACTCATTTGCAATTTTAGGTTGTCCAATAGAGACATCAATTTTGATTGGAGCATTAGCAGCTGATATATTTGAGTTAGTCACTCTTTTTAGATCAGCGAACGCATTTGATAATTGACTTCTGAACCTTTGCAAACGAATTATCTTTTAAACATCCAATTTACGTTGTTTTGTACGAGGATTAAAATGAGATAACGATAATTCATTTCAACTAATCTCCATTTTCTGCTGCTTATTATCTCCCCTTAAAATTGGGAAAACTGATTCATCAATATGACAACTAGAAAATCGATCTTTAAATAAATCTCCCGTTGTTGGTTGAAGATACTTTATTATAGATGAAGATTCATATCCAACATATATTCTCTCAACCTTCTCTAAGGACCCATCTTTGTGCGTTGTACATCCAAAGAAAGCATAGAGAGCTCAAGAGATGAAGGAGAAACTAGAAAGTAAAGAATATTTCATTTTATTTTGTGTATCCAACTCAAGTAGTTTACAACCTTTATTTATAGGGCCAATATTACATAGAGTTACAAGCATCATTATATGGAATAAGATGTAATTATACTATATAAATCTTGGACTTCCATCTTCAATATTATTCATAACACAATGTTTTTTTTAATAGCAAAATTGTATTCATGAATAAGGAGTACAAGGGGTACTCAATCCGTACAAGTGTCAAGGCAGGAAGGAAGGTGGACCGAAAGGGCCATACCCGCCCGACCAAAAATACATCGCCTCACAAGAAAACACCCCAATATACCTACCTACAAATACACCCGAACGCATCTGTAAGCCACTCATAATATAAGCACACCCCAGGGTTTCCCCTAGTCAGGAACCATCTCCAAGACACCACAGTAATTCTCTCCAATACTTGTGCGCGATCGACGGGGGCATTTGAGAAAATGCAGTTGTTGCACACTTCCCAAATGGCCCGGATGACTGAATGCCAGATCAACGCCAGCCACCTCTTCCCTCTAGCATCCCAACCAAAGGAACATAATAGTAGGAACAAACAGGATAGGTCCTGTGGTACCACCCATAGCCACCTCAGCCATCTAGCGACATCATACCACAGAGAGAGAGAGAGAGAGAAGACATAAGTAACAAACAAATGGAGTGAAGTCTCCTGATAGACACCACATAGTGGACAAAACGCCCCAGCCGCATCTGTAATAACACGTCTCCAGAGAAGATTTTCCCTGGAGGGGATCCTATCCAACAGCAACTACCACGAAAATGCGATTGCCTTGGACGGGGCAAGACTCTTCCAAATCGATCGACACACCACCAATTGCAGCTCTGGAGGATTAGAGGCTACCCGTGGATTCGAAGACAAGAACGCATATGCAGACCTAACCGAGTAGACTCCATTTGGCTGCCTACTCCAGACCCATCTATCCTCCTCCATAGACATTGCAACTGTGGCAAGGCAAGCCATCAGCTGACGTACCTGCTCCTCCTCTCAAACAAAGAGCCTTCTCCTCCAAGTAAGGTCCCATACCCATGTGCCATCCACCCACCTAACCACTTCCCCCACCCTACTCTCTTGCTGATTCGAAATAGATAGGAGCCTCGGGTAAGCCTGACTGAGGGAGGATGGATGATGCGGTGCAAAATTATGCAGCACAAAGTGGCTAATCCAAAGCCAATCAACAATATCTTTTCTTGTTTTAATTAGATAAAATCTTATTGTTGAGTTGTTTCCCTTTTATTATTATCCTTTCCTGCTTTCTAGGATATTCTCAGTTGTTAGGATTTGATTTGCACTAGGATTTATTTTGTTAGGATTTGTTTTGCATTAGGATCCTTCCTTTATTTCCTTTATATATTTGCTTCCCAAGTATGTTAGTTTTCAGTTTTTGAATTATTAATGAAAATCGAGAAGTTTTTCTCAAACCCTCTGTGTCAATTCCTCGGGTATTCTTTGAATCAACGAGTTTGATACTTTTATCGTTTTATCCATCACGCATAATCGCATCGATTGGTATCAGTAGTCGGTACGTTCTTGCACAATGCCGCCAAGGAGACGTCCTGCTCATGCTAACCTGGATGACATGCGTCAACGAGAGGAAATCGCACAGTTGCGATTACAGGTGGAGGAATTAACATAGTAGCTGGCAGACCTCCAGGCACCGTCATCTCCACACCTCTCTTCGGGTTCGGAAACTACTGCTTCTGCACTCGACAGCAACCCTTTTGCCGACCGTCGCGGTACTGGCCGTCATTGGGAAGCGGGATTCAAGGTCGACATCCCTGAGTTCCATGGTAGCTTACAGGCTGATGAATTTTTGGACTGGCTACACACAGTGGAGGAAATTCTGGATTTCAAAGAAGTGTCGGACAATCAACGTGTTCCTCTGATCACCATGAGATTGTGTGGAAGGGCTCAGACATGGTGGCAACAGACGAAGCGGAATCGTACACGTTCAGGCAAGGCCAAAATTTGCTTCTGGGAGAAGCTTAAGAAGCACATGCAAGCCGCCTTCCTTCCTTACAATTACGAACGTGAGTTATACCAGCGCTTCCAACTCCTTCGTCAAGGCACTTGATCGGTTGATGACTACACCGCCGAGTTTTATGCGTTGCTTGCACGCACTGAAACTGCAGAGTCCCCTATTCAACTTGTTTCTAAATATGTTGGTGGCCTGCGACCACAACTTCGTGATGTTCTCAATATGTTCGATCCTCTGACAATTTCGGAATCGCATCAACACGCACTGCAAGCTGAAAGGCAGTTAGCACGTCGCGACAACCCTTCTCCCGTTGCCACTGCGAATTCTTCTACCCAAGTGTCGAGCCGCCTTGAATCGCGCCCCATTGCACCACCTCAGTCACGCCCCACTAGCGGCATTCGCTGTTTTAAATGCGGCGAAACAGGCCATCGCCAAGCCGAGTGCCGTAATGCACAATCCAACAGGCAGGGTTTGTTGGCTAATGATTTGGATGTGGATTCTCCACCTATCTTTGACGCTGAGGATGAAGCTGCTGATGGCGATATTGAAGATGAACTTGTAGAGGGTGACATGGGCCCTTTACTAATGTTGCGTCATACCTTTCTCAGTTCTGATGTTACAGATGATGATTGGCGTCGTAATGCGTTGTTTACCTCCTCATGTACGATCGCAGGTAAGGTTTGTCGTTTTATTATTGATTCTGGTAGTTGTGAAAATGTGTTATCTGAATTAGCATTGCAGAAATTGGGTTTAAGTCCTGAAAAGCATCCCAAACCTTACAAACTTGCATGGCTAAACAAGAGTACTGGCATCACTGTCTCCCACCGTGTACTGCTCTCCTTTTCTATGGGTCCTACCTATTCTGATGAGATATTTTGTGATGTGGTCCCTATGGATGCTTGTCACCTCCTACTGGGTCGTCCGTGGCAATTTGACCGTTCAATTATGCATGATGGTCGTGACAACACCTACTTTTTTCTCTTTCGGGGCAAAATGATTGTGTTACTACCCAGTAAAGCTCACACTGCTGGGGACAGTATCACTTTGCTGTCTAGAGCCCCTTTTGAAGAAGCCATGACTGAGATGGGACTGGTTTTTATCCTTCTTTCCAAGCCTGTGAATGATACTGTTATGCCTACCACTGCTATCTCCTCTACTATCAAGCTCTTATTGGAAGAATTTGCGGACATATTTCCTGAGTCTCTCCCTGATGCACTGCCTCCACTTCGTGACATTCAACACCAGATTGATCTTGTTCCGGGCGCTTCTTTGCCTAATCGACCCCATTACAAAATGAGCCCCAAAGAACATGAAGAAATTCGTCGTCAAGTGGAAGAATTACTTGCTAAAGGCCACATACGAGAGAGTCTTAGTCCATGTGCTGTGCCTGCCCTCCTCACTCCAAAAAAAGATGGCACCTGGCGTATGTGTGTGGATAGTCGTGCCATTAACAAGATCACAGTTCGTTATCGCTTCCCGATACCACGCTTGGATGATTTACTTGATCGGTATCCGTGCTCCAATTTTCGATAATTGGATCTGAAGAGTGGTTACAACCAAATACGGATTCGACAGGGCGATGAATGGAAAACTGCCTTCAAGACGCATGAAGGATTATACGAGTGGCTGGTAATGCCGTTTGGCCTTTCTAATGCACCGAGCACTTTTATACGAGTCATGAATCAGGCCTTGCGCCCTTTCATAGGTAATTCTGTTGTTGTTTACTTCGATGACATACTTATCTACAGTGCTAATCCGGCGGTGCATCTCCAACACTTACGAGAAGTTTTGCTCATCTTATGCCGTGATAAGTTTTATGCTGCTGTGAGCAAGTGTGTTTTTATGACAAACTCAGTCCATTTTTTGGGGTATGTTGTTTCTAAAGATGGTCTTGCTGTCGACAATACTAAAATTGCAGCTATAGAAACGATGGTCGCAACTCATTTCCATTATCAGCTGGCGCAGCTTTCCATGGCCTGGCATCCTTTACGGCGCTTTATCCTCATTTCAAGAGCATCATGGCGCCTATTACTGACTGTATGAAGGGCACTAAATTTGTCTGGACAGCTGATGCTGAATCAGCCTTTATGGAAATTAAGCATCGGTTGACTACAGCACCACTTTTAGAGCTCCCCGACTTCTCTACCGCTTGAGCTACATTGTGATGCCTCCAAACTGGTATTGGCGCTGTTTAGCCAGATCGTCGCCCAGTTGCTTACTTCAGTGAGAAATTGTCTGCTGCCAAACTTCGCTACAGCACATATGATGTGGAATTTTATGCAATTTTTCAGGCGGTGAAACATTGGCGCCACTATCTTTTTCAGCGTGAATTCGTCCTCTTCACTGATCATGATGCCCTTAAATACCTTAGTAGCCAACCAAAACTCTCCGAGCGTCACGCTTCTTGGCTTGCATATCTGGAGCAGTTCACCTTTGTCATCAAACACAAAGCTGGTGTTTCTAATAGGGTAGCCGATGCTCTCAGTCGCCGACACAATTTACTTGCTGAAATACGAATCACAGTCCTTGGTTTTGATTCGTTTATGGATTTATATGCTACTGATCCTTTCTTTGCTGCAATTTTGTTAAAAATACAGCATGGTGAGCACACTAATTTCATGTTACAAGATGGGTTTCTTTCTCGTGGCCTACAGCTATGTATTCCAGCGGGCAGCCTGCGTTTGAAGATCATCCAGGAACTACACAATGAAGGTCATGTGGGTCGTGATCGCACTCTCCACCTTGTGTCTAGCTCTTATTTCTGGCCCTCTATGTGCAAGGAAGTTGATCGTTTTGTAGCCCGTTGTCGTGTCTGCCAGATGGCCAAAGGAACATCTACTAATGCTGGTTTATATCTCCCCCTCCCTATTCCTACTCAGCCTTGCTCCGATATAAGCATGGACTTCGTGCTTGGCCTTCCACGTACACAGCGTGGCAGCGATTCAATTTTTGTTGTGGTTGATCGATTCTCTAAAATGGCACACTTCATTCCCTATAAGCGCACCTCAGATGCTGTCAATGTAGCACAACTTTTCTTTCGGGAGATCTACCGCTTGCATGGGCTACCCACTTCCATTGTTTCTGACCGTGATACTCGTTTCCTCAGTCATTTTTGGCGGAGTCTATGGCGTTCGGCTAACACTACACTCAACTTCAGTAGTGCTTACCATCCACAAACTGACGGTCAAACTAAGGTGGTGAATCGTTCACTTGGTAACTTGTTACGCAGTCTGGTTGGTGACAATATTAAATCTTGGGATGTCAAGCTTTGTCAAGCAGAATTTGTTCATAACCATGCCGTTAATCGTAGCACTGGTTACAGTCCGTTCCAGGTTATTTATGAGCTGGTTCCCCGCGGCCCCCTTGATCTGTTGACCCTCCCTTGCAAGGTGCATCCCCATGCCACAGCAGCCGAGTTTATGGACCAACTTCGTCAGATACACCAGCAAACCCATTCCTACTTGACTGCTGCCACTGCAAAATACAAGTTGCAGGCTGATCAGAAACGTAGATCTGTTGAATTTTCTGTTGGCGATTCGGTCTGGCAATTTTGACAAGAGATCGTTTTCCTGCTCATGAGTATAATAAGCTTGCTGCTCGAAAGAATGGCCCGCTGGTCATTACTGAAAATATCAACCAAAATGCTTATCGTTTGCAGCTTCCTAGTCATATTCACACTTCAGATGTCTTCAATGTCAAGCACCTTCTCCCATACTCTGCTGCTACTTCTTCTTCTGAAGACAAGATGGTTCTAGATTCGAGGGCGAATCTTCTCCACCCCGGAGAGGATGATGCGGTGCAAAATTATGCAGCACAAAGTGGCTAATCCAAAGCCAATCAACAATATCTTTTCTTGTTTTAATTAGATAAAATCTTATTGTTGAGTTGTTTCCCTTTTATTATTATCCTTTCCTGCTTTCTAGGATATTCTCAGTTGTTAGGATTTGATTTGCACTAGGATTTATTTTGTTAGGATTTGTTTTGCATTAGGATCCTTCCTTTATTTCCTTTATATATTTGCTTCCCAAGTATGTTAGTTTTCAGTTTTTGAATTATTAATGAAAATCGAGAAGTTTTTCTCAAACCCTCTGTGTCAATTCCTCGGGTATTCTTTGAATCAACGAGTTTGATACTTTTATCGTTTTATCCATCACGTACGTTGCATCAATGGACCTACCCAGTGATCATACCAAAAAGCAGTGCTCCTGCCATTACCAACCTTCCGTATCACATTATCAACAAACCAATCAGAGGGAACCTCCCTAGTGATACCAATCCTAGTCACATCTTTCCACCATGTCGAAGCATATGCTGGGACCTGTACACTACCGAGTGATCTGGCTCCGACCGCCGACTCCCCATATTTTGTCACAATGACATCCTTCCATAACGCAGGAGCATCGTGTTGGAACCTAAACGATTGAGATGTTTGGACCCTCATTAATTTTGATGATAACAAAGTATTCACAAGAGAACTATTTATTTTCTAATATTTCTTGAAGTGTGCAGATACTAATAATACATATATTCTAAGCCACTCAAGCAAGAAGAAAGTAATTCTCAAGAGAAGGATACATTCTATGTGTCAGCATTCGGCTCATCCTTGTGAGCGTCTGGAATTTTGTCTTTATGACACTAGGCTTATCCAATTGCTACAAGCGTCCAAACTTCCGATTCTGAGCGAGCGTCTGAACTTCATTTCAAATCACGTGTTAGTCACGTTGCTGCTCTTCCTCTCAGAAGTTTCTGGAACGAATTTCGAAATTGATTCTGAGCGCTAAAATTGTTGTACGAGGTATCAAAGGTCACACCTTTAGCTAAAAGACAAAAATCGTACAAGCAATTGTGAAAAGCAAGGTAGTATGAAAACGGTAATATGTACGACTGGGATATTCTCTGGAAAGGAAGAAAGAGACAGTTTTTTGAATTTACCTCACTCAATGGAAAGGAGCCATTTTTTACCGTAACGATAATATCCTTGGGACTCCTATATATACCTCATGGTATCCATTGAAGAGGGTGCCGAGATACTGTGAAAAAGCTTGCTGAAATACTGCTGAAATATTACCTCATTTACTGAGAACAAGCATTGTTGCCATACATTACAAAGAGTCAACCTCTGAAGCACTGCTTCTGTGAGCAATCAAGTCTCGTGCTAAGTCTCTGGACTACCAGAACTGAACTCAGCGTCCGACCCTTTCTTTTAGAAAGTTTTTCTATAGTTGAGCTTAATCTTTTATCCTCTCTGTGAGAGTTATTTTTGACTGTATTTCAACTCACTTGTAAAAGTTGTTTTGGCCTAGATAAGGCTGTATCCTCAAAGGCCTGACCAGATCGAGTCGCTTTGAGAAGTTGAGAGTATTGTTAAGTCAGGATGTAAGAATACTCTTGAGGAAATTGTAATCAGGTTGATTATAGTGGAAAATCCTTCAGGAACGAAGGGACTAGACGTAGCTACCAGTTTGGTAGTGAACTAGTATAAATCTCTGTGTCTTTTGCTTTATAGCTTTCTTTTTCTCTTTATCTTAGTGTGTTAAAAATAATTTTTCACAAACTGCTTTTCCAGCGTCTGATTATTTTCAGCATCCGATATATAAACAGTTTTGAAAAACTTTTGTTCTAAGTGTTTTTAACATAAAGTTTGCGAAAAGTTGTAAACACAATTCAACCCCCCTTCTTGTGTTCACGTTCAGTTGGTACCAGTGCTCGGCCTCTTGGTTGAGCACTTAACAGTGTCAAGAGAAAAGATCCTATATTGTGAACATGTCTACTGAAGGTGGTCATATGAACCGTCCTCCTCTATTCAATGGAGAAAAAATTGATTACTGGAAAGATAAGATGAAAGCATTCCTTGAGGCACAAAATCTTGATTTGTGGGATATAGTTGAAAGCGGATACATTTCTCCCGCTAATGTCCTTGGCGTTGCAATACCTAGGGAAAACTGGTCTGATGATCAGAAAAAGAGATATCAAACCAATCAGAAGGCTAGATTTATTCTCATCTGTGCAATGACATAAAGAGAATATGATAAATGTGGTAAGTTTGATACTGCCAAAGAAATCTGGGATTCTCTTGTGTTGTCTTATGAGGGTTCTGCCCAAGTAAGAGAAACAAAAGCTAGCATGATGGTATGCCAGTATGAGCTATTCAGAATGGAAGATGGAGAGAACATTGAAACTATGTTTGGAAGGTTCCAAACACTTGTTCATGGGTTGCAGGCCCTTGGAAAAAGTTATACTACACCTGATCATGTGAGAAAGATCTTGAGAAGCTTGACTAAGCAGTGCACACCCAAAGTCACCGCTATTCAAGAAGCAAAAGATCTAAATGTTCTTCGGCTTGAAGATCTTATGAGGTCTTTGAAAGGTCATGAACTTGAGCTAAATGAAGGGGAGCCGACCAAGAACAGTAAGTCTATTGTTTTAAAAGTTAATCGGATAAACCTAGTACTTCTAAAGCTTTTCAGTGAAGAAGAAGAATCGAGATGATGAAGCTTGAAGGAGATTCGATGGATCGAACGATGAGCTAGCATTCATATCTAAGAAGATCCAGAGAATGTGGAAGAAAAGAAACTTCAGAAGGAAGTTTCAGAAGAAAGATTCAAAGGACAAGAAGGAGAGCAAAGACAAGGACAAAGCCCAAGTCATTTGCTATGAATGTAAGAAGCCTGGACATTTCAAATCCGAGTGTCCTAATCTTAAAGAAAAGCCCACAAGAAGCTCCTTCAAGAAAAAGAAGAAAGGTCTCATGGCAACATGGGAAGATCTTGACTTATCCTCCTCTGAGGAAGATAAAGAAGAAGAAGCTCACATTGCCCTCATGGCAGACACTGACATTGACTCAGAAGAAGAAGTTGAAGAGGTAATAGTATATGATTCCTACTCTGAACTTCAACTTGCTTTTGATGATCTTCTTAAGGACTCTGCCACTCTCTATTGAGTATAAGAATTTGAAAAAGAAATTTTAAAACTATCACAAGATTTTCATTCTTTACGTAATGAAAACTCAGTACTCAATGAAGAGAACCGTGGTTGAAAATTGAAAATCGGCCTGGAAGCTAATAAGCAACCGTAGTCGAGAGCTCTCAAGCTAAGAGTTCTGTAGTTACAGGCAATCCTAACTGCAAATCAAATGACTATGAACAAGCATTTCAAAAGTTTCTTACAGAGAGTGTAACTCGTAGCAAGCAAGTTTCAATGATCTGAGGTGTCAGTAAAACGACAACTCATAGTCTTGGTTATATATCAGATAAATCGCTTTTGGAAAATGATTCAGCATCTGATAAATCCCATAGTCATAGTAAATGCTTACATTGTACTTACTGCAATAAATCTGGTCATTTGAAAAGTGCATGTAATGTTTTTAAAACTGTGAAGGATTAGCCTCCTTCAAGAACTAACAAGGAAGGACCCAAAAAGATATGGGTACCTAAAGATAAAATAGTCTATGTTGCAGACATGCTTAGCAACAAAGTCAACACACCAATCTTGGTACTTAGACAGTGGATGCTCGCGTCACATGACGGGAGAAAAGCATATGTTCCAAGAACTAAGACCTAGAGAAGCTGGATTCGTTGGTTTCGGAGGAAACCAAAAAGGTAAAATAGTTGGAATTGGTCGCATAGAATTAAACCTCGGCGACAAGTCAGACGGTGAACATACATCTTCATCATCTGGTGGTGACAAGACGAAGAATTCTACTCAAGCGGAAGCTGAAGCAAGAAAAAGCTGGAAGTACAAAACTAATCATCCAAAAGATCAAATCATAGGAGAACCTGGTGACAAAGTACGAACCAGATCCTCTTTCAAGGAGCATGCTGATTTTCACTTCTCTCTGAGATGGAACCTAAGACGATTGATCAAGCTTTGGAAGATGAAGGGTGGATACTAGCAATGCAAGATGAGCTAAATCAGTTCCAAAGGAATGATGTATGAAAGCTAGTCACTCTACCAGAAGATAAGCAAGCTATTGGTACTAAATGGGTATTTAGAAATAAGCTTGATGAAGATGGTAAAGTTGTGAGAAATAAAGCAAGGTTAGTTACTCAAGGCTACTCACAAGAAGAAGGTATTGATTTCACTGAAACTTTTGCACCTGTTGCAAGACTAGAAGCTATTCGCATTTTACTTTCATTTGCAGCACATCATGAGATAACACTATATCAAATGGATGTGAAAAGTACTTTTTTAAATGGTTTTATAACTGAGGAAGTTTATGTTAAACAACCTCCTGGTTTTGAAGATATTGAATTTCCAGAACATGTTTTTAAACTTAAAAAGGCATTATATGGTCTTAAACAAGCTCCCAGAGCATGGTATGATAGACTAAGTTCCTTTTTAATGGAAAATGGATTTACAAGAGGTTTAGTTGACACTACTCTTTTCAGAAAAACCTTAAACAAGCATTTCATACTTGTTCAAATCTATGTTGATGATATCATTTTTGGAGCCACTAATGAAAGCCTTTGCAAAGAATTTTCTAAGCTTATGCAGGCTGAATTTGAGATGAGCATGATGGGAGAATTAAAGTTCTTCCTTGGAATACAAATCAAGCAATGCAGTGATGGTATTTATATTCATCAAAGCAAATATATCAAAGAATTATTGAAGAAATTCAAGATGCTGGATTGCAAGCCTATGTGTACACCTATGCATCCTACCTGCACTCTTAGTAAAGATGAAATTGGTAAGAAGGTAGATCGAAACTGCATGCAGGTATGATTGGATCTCTACTTTATCTTACGGCTTCAAGACCTGATATTATGTTCAGCGTCTGCCTGTGTGCTAGGTTTCAATCAGATCCTAGAGAATCACACCTAAGTGCTGTTAAAAGAATATTTAGATATTTGCAAGGAACCACTAATCTTGGTTTGCTTTATAAGAAATCAAAAGATTACAAATTAGTAGGTTTCTGTGATGCTGACTTTGCTGGAGATAGAATTGAAAGAAAAAGCACAAGTGGAGGCTGCCAGTTCCTTAGAGCTAATCTTGTGTCTTGGTCAAGCAAAAGGCAAAGCACAATTGCACTCTCAACAACAGAAGCTGAATACATCTCAGCAGCAAGTTGCAGTTCTCAACTTCTGTGGATGAAGTATCAACTTGAAGACTACCTGATAAAAGAAAGTAACATTCCTATCTTCTGTGATAATACATCTGCCATATGTCTTACTAAAAATCCTATATTGCATTGTAGAGCAAAGCACATTGAGATTAAACATCATTTTATAAGAGACTATGTTCAGAAGGGTATTTTAGAAATAAAATTTGTAGACACTGATCATCAAGGTGACATATTTACAAAACCCTCACAAGATAGATTCAATTTTATAAGAAGAAATTTAAACTTTCATCTTATAGAAGAATGATTAATCTCAGCATCTGACATGACATAAGCATGTATGTGCATAAGCATCTTATTTGTCATATGCATCATAACTCATCATCCGGTAAGTCGGTTGCGTGAGTCCGAGCACACCCACACGTGTCACACGTGTTAAGGATTCAAGCATCTCATCATATCTACTGAGTCACGATTATTTACGTTTTCAATAAAATCTTTTACTTTTATTTTGGCGTCTGCATTTAATGAAAAGGCGAATCTTTATTCTCTTTTCTTTTTGATTTAATTTTTATGAGAAAATACGAAGCGATATTTTGAAAAAGAACTGTACCATTCTCTATTAACTTTCCCACTACTCCACATTTTTCGCTCCACTCTGTGTTTTCTGCAAAACCGTACTCGTTTTCTCTTTCTCTCTATCTCTCTGTGTGTGTGTTTAAACCCTAAAACCTCCATCACCTTCATCTCAATCGCAATCATGGTGGTGTAACAACCTCTCGAGTATACGGCTATCTACGACACCATGATCAAGGAAAAGTCTTGTTGGAAAATCGAGTTGATTTGGAAAACTTCAAACTCTATGGCTTCGACTTCTACAAAGGGTTTTAAGGCAATGGGTCAAACACTATTTTCTCGGGAACCAGGTTGAGGTTCTAGTGACGGCTATCAAAGAATTTTGGGGCAATGCTCGTTTACACAAAGGTGGTATTTTTGAAGGAACCGTGAGAGGCTACAAGTTTGTTTTTACCATCAACAATATCTCTGAAGTCACTGGTTGTCCATGTGAGGGTCTCGTCTTCTATACAGATTGGGCTGACGCATTTCAAGGCATTGAGAAGGTCAATGATGATCTGTTTGAGAACTACAAGCAGTTGAAAGAATCTGGTGAAACTCCTAATGCAAAGAATCTGAAGAGTCATTTCAGAGTTCTTCACAAAATAATCACCAAGAGCGTCTTGTTGAAGGCTGGCTCTAGTGACATAGTCAACTATGAACAAAAGTTCATCATGAGACACTTCATGGCTGGTAACAAGGTAAACCTGCCAAGGTTAATCTACAACAACCTGCTTAATGCACTGGTTAACTCGAGAAAAGGTGTTGCTGACAAGAAGAACACCTACAAGTGCATTCCTTATGGTGTTCTGCTCACTAGAATGATAGTCAAGGGTCTGGTTATAAACAAGCTGACTGCTTTACCAGATCAAGAAAAGGTGAAGTATTTTGGTGCTGATAGCATTGTGATTCCTGACACCTTTGGAGTCAATGATGGTCAATGAAACTGATCACTGGGTCCATGATCAAGAAGGTGAAAACAGAACAACAGGAAGAGGAAGCTGAAAAGAAAACCACCAGAAGCTCAATGACTGGTGTGAAAAGAACTGTTGAGTCTCCTTCACGAGAGACTGTAAGAACAAAATGTAAGGTGGCTCGCACCTATCGTTAAAGAACCGTAAGATGAGGACCGAAGTTCCCATCACCAGGTTCGAGAAAGGAACAAACCGTAAGCCGAGAAGCAAGTCTCGATTCGGTTTCTGAGAAGAAAATTCGTCTGCCTCCAAAGAATCGCTCAGCAATCTGAACTGAACCAAAGGTCTTGAATTATTCGATGAGTCTCAGACTGCTTTTGCATCCGATGATACCATTCCTGCTCCACCAATATCTGTTGCACAACCACCAAACACTCAAACCCGTGTACGTAAAAACCTCCATAACTCCCAAACACCTTACCCAAACACAGACCAATACACTCACCATCTCATCACCTCAAACCTCCACATATAACTCCCTCACTACATACATTTCCAAGTTTCATTCTCATCCCTTTAACCTCCTTTTCAAAATACCTCCCATTAATCCCTTCAAACCCTACTCACCAAAAGCCTACAAAATCACCAAAACCACTCCCACCTTACTTACCCTTACCCTTAGACCTACAGATGCTGGTGGAAAGAAGAATATCTCATACAAACCACAGTTTGTTAAGTATGAGATATATCATAGCATCTACGATCGTCCATCCACATGGCATTTAAAAACCTTCACCTCTGGAGCTGCTAGATTGGAAATTGCCGCTCCAATAAGTGCAACCTTCAAGGATGGAGAAGACCACTTCCAAATGTCATTTAAAGGAAGGTTGAGACCAAAGATCCGAAGCGAGCAATTCCTTCTCTATTGATCTTCCTAGATCCCTACCACACCGAACCGCTCACGTTGGAAGAATGTGGAAGGTGGATCACAGATGAAGAAGTCAGCCTTCATGGCACGTGTCTTGAGCGTAAAAGGCTTGAAGTCATAGGACAATATCAAGACCCATCATCTGCTTCGTTAAGATAGTACCGGATAGACAAAGGTGGCTACCTTGGTCTATCCCCTGGAAACTAAGGAACTCGCTCCGAGCAAGCGACCATTCAAAGCAAGATCGGGCTAAAGTAATATGAGAAGGCACCTACAAAGTACAATCTTAAGGAATTCTCCCAGCTTCCGATTGCCAAGATCTCTGAGGATCATGCCAGAAAGTTTTACCTGACTTCTCTTAAGAAAGATGAATGGAGAACTGCTCCTCAAACCGCCGCAATGCCGAGAAGGCTACTATTCCAACCGTTGGGACAATCGCCAGAGTTATCGACATCAATCTTAGAACAAAGTGTACTTGATGATATGTTCGTGATGCTCGAATCGCACCTTTTGACTGCATGAAGATATATGACCAATGGACTGCTGTGACCAAGCACTTCGACATTGGATTTACTTGGAGTCAATGGTCTGAGTCTTGGAAAGACAAAGCCATAGTACCATGCCTCGACCCCCTAGTGCTTGAAGAAGATGACAGGGAAAATCTGAGAAGAATTTACCTGGCAGAAAATGAAGCACTCTCCTTCACCTGTGAAGCTTTGAGTGTCTTTATCAGAAGTTTATGGGGAGAAGACGCTGGGAATAGGTTTGACTCTTACACTGCTGATGTTGTTCTACACAGAGAAACCATCTTCATGAATTTGCTGTATCCAGAAGATGTGAAGCATCAATGGGAGATTCGCATGTAATCGAGCTCGAAGACTTGGAAATTTCATCAAATGGTTTATACCAAATGATGCATTCTTTTTAAGAGCTCAAAGGAAGAAGGATTTGAGACTGAAGATATCCAACTGGGTGCTAGCAGAGCATCAGAAGATAAAGTCTGCACTTGTACTGCAGCCGACCTTCTACTTCTACTTCTCGCAAATGAGATGGTCACCATTCCCAAAACAAATTTGAAGAAATGAAGGCTACAAACTTGAAGGTCACTCCACCGAGACTGCAGACCGGTTACTCTATGAACGTCTCAATATCCCACCTCCACCTCTTCCAAACCCTTGAATTTTTTTTTTTACTTGTGTGTTATATAAAATCTGTTCTATTTGGTTGATACACTTATATATATAATTATTTTTGATCTAATTTCTATTCAAATTTTTCTAAGTCTTATTTTGACTATGATGTGTTTTTACACTCTTTTTGTCTGATGACAAAAGGGGGAGTAAAAGAAAGGTATGATGAACACGAAAGAAAGATATATTGAACACGTGAAAATCTGATAATCCACCATCCGATGTTCACTGTCCAATGGATACACTGGAACTAAAGTATCATGCATCGCATTTCATACATAGCATTTGTGTGCGCTAATATTCATTGATCTAGTACTCTTATAATGTTTAATAAATTTTGGTACAATGAAATATATTTGATTAAATCAATCTATTTGGTATATAATCAGCATCCGATCTCACTTTATTAAATATATGCTCTGATACATCTACGGATTTTTCGCAATCACTTAAATGAATTTGTTTACCAACAATTGCCTTAATACCTGAATTGTTCATATATATCTAAACTCTTAAATTCAGGGGGAGACCCTTGATGTCTTTTTTAAACTAAATTGTTCATCTACCTTAGATGTTTGTCATCATCAAAAAGGGGGAGATTGTTGGAGCCTAAACGATTGAAATGTTTAGACCCTCATTAATTTTGATGATAATAAAGTATTCACAAGAGAACAATTTATTTTCTAACATTTCTTGAAGTGTGCAGATACTAATAATACATATATTCTAAGCCACTCAAGCAAGAAGAAAGTAATTATCAAGAGAAGGATACATTCTATGTGTCAGCATCCGGCTCATCCTTGTGAGCGTCTGGAATTTTGTCTTTATGACACTAGGCTTATCCAATTGCTACAAGTGTCCGAACTTCAGATTCTGAGCGAGCGTCTGAACTTCAAATCACGTGTTAGTCACGTTGCTGCTCTTCCTCTCAGAAGTTTCTAGAACGAATTTCGAAATTGATTCTGAGCGCTAAAATTGTTGTACGAGGTATCAAAGGTGACACCTTTAGCTAAAAGACAAAAATCGTACAAGCAATTGTGAAAAGCAATGTAGTACGAAAATGGTAATATGTACTACTGGGATATTCTCTGGAAAGGAAGAAAGAGACAGCTTTTTGAATTTACCTCACTCAATGGAAATGAGCCATTTTTTACCGTAACGATAATATCCTTGGAACTCCTATATATAGCTCATGGTATCCATTGAAGAGGGTGCCGAGATACTGTGAAAAAGCTTGCTGAAATACTGCTGAAATATTACCTCATTTACTGAGAACAAGCACTGTTGCCATACATTACAAAGAGTCAACCTCAAGCACCGCTTCGTGAGCAATCAAGTCTCGTGCTAAGTCTCTAGACTACCAGTAATCAACTCAGGTCTCAGGCCCTTTCTTTTAGAAAGTTTTTCTATAGTTGAGCTTAATCTTTTATCCTCTCTGTGAGAGTTATTTTTGATCATATTTCAACTCACTTGTAAAAGTTGTTTTGGCCTAGATAAGATCAGATCCTCAAAGGCTCGATCAGATCGAGTCGTTTTGAGAAGTTGAGAGTATTGTCAAGTTGTGACAGATGAATACTCTTGAGGAAATTGTAATCAGGTTGATTATAGTGGAAAATCCTTCAGGAACGAATGGACTAGACGTAGCTACCAGTTTAGTAGTGAACTAGTATAAATCTATGTGTCTTTTGCTTTATAGCTTTCTATTTCTCTTTATCTTAGTGTGTTAAAAATAAGTTTTCACAAACTACTTTTCCAGCGTCTGATTATTTTCAGCATCCGATATATAAACAGTTTTGAAAAACTTTTGTTCTAAGTGTTTTTAACATAAAGTTTGTGAAAAGTTGTAAACACAATTCAACCCCCCTTCTTGTGTTCACGTTCACATCCTCTAGTAGTCTTCACTTCCACTTCCCAAGTAAGCTCTGGTTGAAAACCCTAAGGTTTCTAACCCCTAACCCACCCATGTCCTTCGGTTTACACACATCTCCCCATTTGACCCAAGGAATTTTCCTCCCTCCCCACAAAAATGCTCTTTGGATCTGAACCACCAAGCGCCACACCTTCATCGGCATCTTCATATAAGATAAGTAGAATATAGGTATACTATTCAAGACAGAGTTGTTGAGTACAATCCGTCCGCCCAGACTAACAAACTTATTCCTCCATGATCCCAGCCTGCAGCGTAGAACATCAAGCATAGGTTCCCAAGTGCTAGCACGCCTATGATTCGCGCCAACCGTTAGTCCAAGGTACTTAAATGACACAGACCCCACCTTACAGTTGAGGAATGCCTCCTCAAGTATCATAAAGGAGCTATCAACATTCACCACCATTATGCTACTCTTTAAAAAGTTCACCCTCAATCCGGATGCCAACTCAAAACATCTCAGAATCTCCTTCATAGCCCATAAATTCTCCATGGTAGCCTCCCCAAAAAAACAGAGTATCATCTGCATACTGCAGGTGTGAGATGACCTCATCGGAGGTACGAATCCGAAACCCCCTAAACATACCAAGGGAAACCGCCTGCCGCACCGTACCACTAAGTCCCTCAGCCACAAGTAGGAAAAGGAAGTGTGCCAGAGGGTCGCCCTGTTTCATTCCTCGCTTAATATTAATCTCTTATGTTGGGGACCCATTGACAAGCACTGAGAGACTTCTAGAGAAAACACAAGCCCCAATCCGCCCCCTCCATATATCCAAGAATCCAAACCTCTGCATCATGTAGTCCAAAAAGTCCCAACTCACCGAGTCATATACTTTCTCGAAATCAACTTTGAAAATTAAGCATTCCTTTTTTGACTTCTTAGCCAAGTCCACCCCCTCATTAGCAATAACCACACTGTCTACCAACTGCCGGCCCCTGATGAAAGTTGACTGACAAGGTGAGATAATAGTGTCCATAACTCCGCCCAGTCTACCAGCTAGAACCTTTGCCACCAACTTATACAAACAACCCAGGAGAGAGATAGGCCTAAAGTCCCCAAGGCCCATTGGGCACGGTACCTTTGGGATTAAGGTCAAGAAGTATGAAGTGAAGGACCTCGGCAACCTGGCATTAGTATAGAACTCCTGGAAAAGAACTCCTACTTCCCCTTTTATTAGATCCCAGAAAGATTTAATAAAGTTGAAGTTAAATCCGTCTGGACCAGGGATTTTATTCCCATCACACGAGGCAATCACCTCCTCAATCTCAGTCATAAAAAAAACCTGTTGTGAGCATAAAGTTATCTAACAGTGAAACAACTGGGAAAACAATACCATCTAACCTGGGTCGCGCCCACGGAGCCTCAGAGAAGTGATTAGAGAATTGACAAGAATATAATTATAAAAGTTAGAAATTATAAGGAGTTAGTTAATCATTTTTAAATTATAGAGACTTAATTAAAAATTAAATAAAACTATAGGGACTTTCAGATTAATTTAACCTTATAAATACATATAGCCTCTTTTACATACAAGTCTTATGGATAATGGAATAAAATAAATATATAAATAATATATAGGAAAAATTACTCTATAGATTCTTTATCTTAATTTAAAGTTTCACATTCATCATTTATCTTTTTTTCCCCCTCAAGTTAGTCTTTTAAGTATTAAAACGTTAAAATTATTGGACCTTTTTTTGAGTTTCCGTCCAGTACCGTTAATAAAATCCTACATGGCTGTTGGTATGCCTACATGTCCGTTAATATGCCTGTGTGGCCGCTGAGTCACAAGCAAAATCATTATTTTTATTTATTTATTTATTAAATATCCAATTGACTGAAGTCATCTCTTTCACAAGTACATAAAAACATAGAAACATGAAATGGTGTGGGTGGTTGTTGACGAAAGAAACGTTGAAACCCATTAAATTTCATAATCAAAATTCTAAAGTAAAATCATAGCACAAGTTAACCAAAGGCAAAAATCCAAACTAAAAGCACAAGCTTTTAATACACTATTCAGAAAAACACATGCTTTATTATAACCCAGATTTGATGATCAACCAGCAAATGAGCGAAGAAAACCAAAAAGTTCATCTTGAAAATCAAAGATACCTAGAAAGGAAAAATTGCAAACTTTGCTTAAAGATTTCATCTTGCCATGAATGTTTTTGGCACCATCTGATGGTTTGGGGAAAAGATTCAAATGGGTTAGGGTTTGATGATTTGGGGATCTTGCCATAAAAGATCTATCAAATAGATTCAAGCACCAACAAGAAAAACCAAAACAAACCCGAAAAATGAAATCAACTACTGTTAATGTTACGTGATTATGCTGTAGGATCTAAGTAGTGTTTCATTTCATCTTTACATTTTACTTCAGTATATTTCTAATTGTAGTAGTTGTCATTTAGCTAATGTGGCACTAGTGAGTGAGTAAGGATGTTAGAATATTCTCCCAATTGTAAGGGCTCATGTCTATATTAGGACCAAGGGGTTCAATGAATGCATCATCCAACATTTCAAAAATATTATCTTTTCTCTAAAACTCTAATCTTCTCTACACATATTTTCTCTTTTTGATCAAATTCCATTCTAATTTACTAGAGTTTCTGCCTTTGAGAACTGGATTTTTCGAATTTATCCCGAAAATCCAAATTCCCGTCTCTGTCAATGGGGGTCGAAGATGAATAACGACACTACACTGTCAATGGGGAGCGCATCACCAAAAATCAAATTTGGAGCTAAAAAGTTCAAACACTGTTGAACATAAATGGGAAGCGGGTTGAGAAGAAACTGAAATGGCAAATATCAGTGCATGACTCGATTTTGATGGGGGTGAAGCATGACTCAAGCATCAGCCATTTTAATTCATGGACCAAGAGTTTTTGTTTCAAGCAGCAACGTCACTTGTGATTGGCCAACATAATTAATACTATTTTTCAAGGTTCTGACAGTTGATTGGTTTGTTCAATTAATTTATGAATGACGTGAGTACATTCTAGAGCAGAACCGGCCAATCTAATTAAAGTGGAAGAAAATGATTTTAAGGTTCCAAGAAGAAGATTTTTTTTTTTTTTTTGTTTTTAATAAAAAATAAATAAAAATAACGATTCATCTTATGACTCAGCGGCCACATTCGCATGCATACTAATGGATGTAGGAATTTTTTAGTGGTGATAAACGGAAACTCAAAAAAAAAAAAAAAAAAAATGTCCAGCGGTATTAACGGTTTAACACTTAAATGACTAATTTGAAAAAAAAAATATATAAAGAATCAATGTAAAACTTTACATTCAGATAAAAGACATCTACACTAATTTTGTCATATATATATATATATATGTGTGTGTGTGTGTGTGTGTGGTGGAATGCTACGGTCGTTAATACACTGATCGCTGCATTTCATTGTTGCTTTGTTTCCGGTTTTAAAAATGCATGTTTATTATATTTATATTAATAATTTATTTATTTATATATATTGTAATAACATGACATATCACTGCAGGAACGTGCTGCTGGCTCTGTGGCAGCCTAATTGCCATTTCCTTGAGAGACATGTGTTGAAAACTCTTTTTTTCCGACATTAGGACGGATCAGAGATGACCCCTCTCCGAACCAAGTTTGTCCGAGTCGGCACTCTATCCAACAGTAACTGCCACGAGAAGGCAATGACCTTGGAAGGAACAAAACTCTTCCACAACTTGGCTAAAACAGAGACACATTGGTCTGAGATGCCATACATTTGAGGGGAAATAACTGAGAGTGATGTATATGCAGTCGAAACTGAGAACCTGCCACTCAGGTGTCTAATCCAAACCCACTAATCGGGCACCATAGTGAGAGATGAAAAGGCCAACAATGTACTGAGCTCGGCTGCTAATGCCTCCTCCAAAGCGAAGAAACCTCTCCTCCAAGGGATATCCCAAATCCAGATCCTATCCTTCCACTTACCACAACTCCCAACCAGAGTCTTCGGATCTATTGCAACCGAGAAAAGCCTAGGGATTCTACGTCCCAATTGAACATCACCAAGCCAAGTATCCTGCCAAAATGAAGTAGACATCCCATTGCCAAAAGGAAGTAAACATCCCATCCTTGATCCTCCTCCTAATGCTATCAGCGAACCAGTCCCATCCCGACTCCCCATACCTCTAATCAGACAGATATCCCTCCACCACACCGACGCAAGTGGAGGAAGAGATAGAGAACCAAAATAGACTAAGGTAGAGACTCCCTCACCATACTTCGACACCAACACTTTCCACCAAAGACGAAGCCTTCCTCTCCCCTAAGATCCTCCATCTCTATTTACCTAGCAAGCTAATGTTAACCCTCCCAATGTCCCGACACCAAGCCCGCTTTCCTTGTTTGGTTTACAAATATCTGACCACTTCACCTACGAAATCTTTCTGCCCCCAACACCCCGCCTCACTAGAACTCCCTTCGACTCCTAACCACTTGTTTCCGGGCCTTTACCAGCATCCTCATGAAAGATAGATAGAAAATAGAAATACTGTTAAGTACATAATTAATGAGAAAAATCCTACCTCCAAGGCTCACTGTCCTATGCCTCTAACCATGAAGCCAGCTCCTAAGCACCTCCAACATTGGCTCCCAAGTAGATGCACGCCATAGGTTCGCCCCAACTGGGAGGCCGAGATACCTGAATGGTAGTTTCCCAGCCTTACAGTTGAGAAATGTAGCAGCTATTGCTAAGAAAGGCTCTTGCACGTTCACCACGAGCAAGCTACTCATAGTAAAGTTAACCCTGAGGCCAAAAGCCAGTTCCAACCATCGAAGAACTATCTTCATTGCCCAAAGGTTATCCACGATGGCCTCCCCGATGAAGATCGTATCATCCGCATACTGAAGATAGGAGACCACCAAACTTGGGTTCCCATCCGAAAAACCAGTGAATAGCTGGAGAGACACCGCCTGTCGCATGAGACCACTAAACCCCTCCACCACCAATAGGAATAGGATAGGGGCCAAGGGATCCCCCTACTTCAACCCTCTCCTAATGGAAACTTCCTCCGTCGGGTTTTCGTTAACCAGAACTGATAGGCTCCCAGAAAACACGCAAGTCCTGATCCACCTAGTATCAAAGCCAAACCGTTGCATCATATAATCCAAGAAGTCCTAGTTAACTGAGTCGTAAGCCTTCTCGAAATCGACCTTGAATATCAAGCACTAATTCCCCTTCTTCTTAACATAGTCGACCACCTCATTAACCACCGCCATTCCATCAACAAGATTTCTCCCCTTTATAAAAGGAGTCTGGTTTGGTCCAATAAGTGCATCGATGACCTTCCCCAGTCGAGTAGCCAGAACCTTGGCTACCAATTTATACAGACAACCGAGGAGAGAAATATTAAAATAGTCTCCAAGAGAAAAAGGACATCTAACCTTTGGGATTAGAGTCAAGAAGTACGAGGAGAAGTATCTGGGAAGCTTTCCATTAGCAAAGAACTCATCAAACATAGTTCCCACCTTAGGTCGTAGGAGCTCCCAAAAGGACTTAAAGAAAGTAAAATTAAATCTGTCTGGCTCCGGACTCTTATTCCCATCTCTGGATGCCATGACCCCGTCGAGTTCCTCCGAGGCAAAGGGTGCAGAGAGAGTAGCTGCCTCCCCTCAGTAAGAACAGGAAACACTATACCATCTAACCTCGGACGGTTCCATTCCACACCCCTTGTACTCCCTATTAGTAATATTTTTTGCTTATTAAAAAAAAATATTGGTTTTAAGAAATAATATTATAACGCGATAAAATGGTAAAATGTAATTAAAATAAAATGTAAAACTTGTTTAAATTATTATATTCATGTTTTTTAGTACAAGAGAATAGAATCACTTATTCATTTCCAATATTACTTATACACAGGCTGAAGGTATACCTTCAACTTGATCAATCGGATTGGTGGTGTTGCTGCTGCTTCTAATGGCTGAATCCTTATTATTGTTTAATATTAAGACCACAATTGCAAACATGCAATCAAGAACATCCCAAGTCAACTTCGCCACCATTTCTATAATTTGACACACAAAACTTCTAAGCAAGTGACGAGCAAGAGTTAGTGGTATAGATCCCCATGTGAAGAGCACAACCACCAAAATTTGTCGCTGCAACAAGATGGAAAGAAGGGAAGCCGAAGAAAGTGTTCCAGAGAGGAGAACGCCATGGCTAAGAATCTGAGCTCGGTAGCCACTGCGAGTCTTGGTATAGATCTTGATTCCGAGTAGAGCGCAGTAGATGCAGATGGCCGTCAAGAAGGTTTGCATATGAACTTTGTGGGTATCAAGGGGAGACTCTTTCTTGTTTTGATACTCAATTTGCATCACACCAAGGAGTATTGTATCAAGAAATACAAAGATAGCATGGCATGGAATTGAAGAGATGAAGTCTTCGTCCTTTGAAGTAGTTGATAATAGGCTACAAAGTCCAAAGAAAAACATATACCGATGTTAGGGCTTTTGCCCTACTTTTTAACAAAATATATTAAATCTTTGCATGTTGCTAGGAATTCGAACCTAACCAATTAAAATAAATAAAAGAGGGTACAATCAATAAATTAAAAATACAAAAGAATCAAATCATGCAGACTACTGTGTAAGATGTGATAATATTAATTATTGTAATTGTAATAATAATTCTTTAATCCAATCATATTTTATTCTTGCTGCAGTGAAGACTCATTTAAAATAGGTTTTGATTAAAACAAACAAAAGAGAGATAATAATAAATAGAAAAGAATCAAACATCAAACAGTTTACGATGTAACAAAACAATAAGAAATTACAAATAATGGAAGACTCACAAACCTTGCTCGATTATAATATTTAAGACGGCATAAGCAGCTCACAGACTTCGATCTCCTTTGGTTTACAAACTTTACTTTCGTAGCCACTTTAAGTTTTCTGTTTTTTATTCTGCATATTGAGAGACTAACATCCTCTGTACTGTCTCCTGCTTCCAAATCCAATTCATCAATATGATCCATAGAAGCATCCATATTACTCAACATATAGTACTGAAGAAACATACAACACCGGATCTATATCTAGAACTAGTTCTTTTAGGGATATACAAATTACAATGGTCTATCTTTTACTTTTACCGTCTAAATGAGGTCATTCTAGAGAGAACCTTACTAGGAAATTAACGGATAAACATAGAGATTATGATTGGCTTTGTGATTAATCAATTGCTTGGTTAGCAAAGCATCGATAGTAAATGTCCTGCATTTGCACTCATCTCCAACAAGTCCATTGTTGACCAAAGAAAAAGACAATTTCTCTGGCGCCCAAAGCAAAAGGTGGGTCCCACTATTGTTGTTTCGCCCAAAATTTCCTAGATTCGCACGATTGGTTCTCGATATTCCACTAACAGGAGAGAAGTCAATAATGATGGGTCGACCTGAAAGATTCATTAGGGCATGGCATGGTCTTATGTTAAGAGAAGTTTTTTTTTTTTAATGGCCTTATGTTAAGAGAAGATGAAGTTCAGATATGTAGAAATTGAGATAGGATCAACTATAACTGAAAAATAAAAACTATATAAACTAGTAAATGTGAAGTCATGTTAGTTCCTTAGGATGTTAAGAGAAATTATTAGGTGTTTTGAAATATATTACACTATATTGTTAAATGTAGCATTTCAGATTGAGGAGGGTAATGGACAAAGTGATTTCTGAGTAGCAAACTGCATTTCTTAAAGGTAGATAGATTTTGGACGGCATCCTAATTGCAAATGAAATGGTGGATGAGGCTAAAAGGAAAAGGAAAGAGCTAGTTAAGGTCTTTTTTTTTTTTTGAATGGCAAAAAGAAATTGCATTTCTTAAAAGTAGACAGATTTTGGAAGGCATCCTAATTGCAAATGAAATGGTGGATGAGGCTAAAAGGAAAAGGAAAGAGCTAGTGATGTTCAAGTTTTTTTTTTTTGAATGACAAATCTTAGTTGTTAGATATTGTTAGTGATGTTAGTTTTTGGGATGAGGAGGATTTGAACACACACTGCCTTATACCTCCCACTCCTTTACCTCTCATACTCCTACCACCAGACCACATTGACTTCGAAAAGGCGTTTGATTCAGTGGATTGGAAGTATCTGGATTATGTAATGCAAAAAATGGGTTTTTGTCATAAATGAAGAAGGCGAATCAAAGAATGCTTTCCTCAGCCTCCATCTCAGTGTTAGTTAATGGAAGCCCTACGAAGGAATTTGGAGTCGAAAGGGGATTGAGGAAAGGAGACCCTCTCTCCCCTTTCTTATTCCTTATAGCTGCAGAAGGCCTAAATGCCATGATGAATTCAACGGCTGAGCGAGACTTATTCTGGGGATACAATTTCGGTTTTAATGGGCCTCAAATCACACACCTACAATTTGCTGACGACACAATATTAGTGGGAGAAAAGAGCTGGTCAAACGTCAAGGCCATCAAAGCTACCGTACAATTACTTGAGTTGTGTCTGGCCTTAAAATCAATTTCCACAAGAGTCATTTAGTAGCTATCAATGTCCCATAATGGTGGTTGGAAGATGTAGCGCTTATTTTGATGGTGTTATTCCGTTCAAATACTGGGGTCTTCCCATCGACGCCAATCCAAGAAGAAAGTCAACTTGGATGCCAGTTGTGGAGATTATAAGGCATAGGCTATCATCATGGAAAAGCCGAAATCTATCGATGGGTGGACGAGTTGTGCTTCTTAAATCAGTTTTGTATGCATTTTCGGTTTATTTTCTCTCCTTCTTCAAGGCCCCCACAAGTATCATCTTGTAACACCCTAAATTCCTCAACCTTAGCTTGAAATTATGTGCATGGGATTAGTGTTATTAATTTTGAATTTCAATTGATTTCAAGTTAATTGCATGATTGAAAGATGAGGAGGTCGTTTCTTTGATGATCTTAAGTGATTAAATGAGTTGGTAGTAGCTTTAAAGTGATGTTAAGGATTGATTATGAGTTGGATTAAGAAGGATTAGGAAGGAGGTCTCAAGAATGGGTGTTAGAACTAAGTTTTCTTTATTTTTCTGCAGTGGAAATCGATTCCCACAAGCCAGGAATCGATTCACAGAGTTTTGATCCTTTGGGACTCAAAATGTGAATCGATTCACATACTCTGTGAATCGATTCAGGCAAAAACAACTCTCTGGGACTCGAATCGTGAATCAATTCACTCACTTAAAGTTCGAATCTATCACTTTTTGACTGTGTGAATCGATTCACATGTTATGTGAATCGATTCACAGCTGTATAAAAGCAGAAAATCATAGCAGAAATGCAGAAAACGCAATTTGAGAGAGAGAGAGAAAGAAAAAGAGCGACTGGGAGAAAGGGAAAAAGGGGAGAAATATTAGGGTTTCACAAATCTTGAGAGACATTGATGGATTCTTGCTAGATTTCATCAAATCATAGCTTGAATCCAACTTGGAGAGTTGAGTTTCCATTGTTGGTGAGAAGTTGGAAAAACCCTAGTAAGGAAGAAGAAGAAGAAGAACTCAAAGAAGAAGAAGAAAAAGGGAAGAGGAACAAGCTTCACCACTTCAAGTCCAAGTTCTTGGAGTTGTTTGTGAGTTCTTCCTTGTCTTAGGTGATGAGCACCCATAAGTCCCACATTAGGATTTTCTTTTCAAAGAAATCTGAGAACCTTTGGGTTCAAAGTTAGGGTTTTTCTAACCCCTTTGATTTAGAGCTTTGATTGTTGTTAATGTTATGATTATTTAGTGGATTTGACTGAAAGAGGTTGGATGGCTGCCCCCAACCCCCCACAAGTTGTATGTTTGATGTTTGAACCCT
Source organism: Calophaca sinica (assembly GCA_037113605.1). NCBI lineage: Eukaryota > Viridiplantae > Streptophyta > Magnoliopsida > Fabales > Fabaceae > Calophaca > Calophaca sinica. The sequence goes on from CM073734.1 coordinate 46,606,024, forward strand.
TGGTTGCTCCATAGAGCTCCAATGGGAATGTGTGTTTGGTATAAAGTGATTTTGAACTGGGTATTTATGTAAAGTGTTATGTGAACTTGTTATTGTCTTGTTTATATGATGAGTAAATAAATTACATGTTGATGTGGGTTAAATATCCTAAGCTGTTATTTTGCCTTAAAGTAAAGCATGCATCCAAGCCATGAGAGTTATGATTCATAGTTCACTTAAAAGACACCAAGATTCCTCAAAAGAGGAAAGTACGGTATGGTTAGTCTCGTGGGACGCCACTTGGAGGTCAATGATAATGACGTCTAACCACCATACCGTTAGCTATGTTGAGCGGGGCCTATGAATTAAAACATATGACCAAATCCGACAACATAAAATCCCAGTCGAATATCAATTCAACCATACGGGAATAGTTAAGACGTGCTAAGCACGAAGTAATGAAGAACTAAACGTTCTTAGTTAATGTTGCATTGCATTATGAAGTTGATTGCTTTATTGAAAGTTGTATTAAGTGTAAGAGAGATGGTGAGGAGTTGAGGGGAGGATTCACTGAGAATTTTATCTCACCCCTTTCCTTTTATTATTATTATTACAGATTCGCATGTATTGAAGGAAGGTTGAAGAGGCTGGGAGATTGAAGCTCATTTATGTTATTTTGTATTTTGGATTATGTAACACTCTTTTGAATTTGATGCAAAAGAACTAGTATTTTGTATTAAATCTCTAGAAGGCTATGTAATTTTCAAATATGGAATATTTCCCCTTCGAGAGATTAGGAACATTGTGTTAATCTAGACTTAATGTAATATATAAGTTTAAATTTCGCTTGGTAATCTCTGTATCAAATGTTAATTATCTTATTTTCAAGTTAAGTTGAATGTATGGTGTTACACATCTCACTCCTTGAATCTATTTTTAATCATTTCTTATGGGGAGGGGATTTAGAAAGTAGGCGAGTGAAGTGGGTCAAATGGGATAGGGTGTGTAAGGAACGTGAGGATGGGTGGCTGGGGATAAAAAACTTGAGAGCTTTTAACTTAGCACTATTAGGAAAATGGCTTTGGAGGTTGAAGGAGGAGAAACAAGGCTTGTGGTATAAAGTGTTGGAACAAAAATATAATCTTGAGAGAGGCGACTTTAACAATAGAGTGATGGTCGGGTCTTTATGGCCCAGAGACGTCATATCAGTGGACAAGGGAGCCTGGGGCTTTAAATAAATTAGTTCTCAAATTCACTGAGAAAAAGGGTGGGGAATGGCTTAGATACACAATCTTAAAAGGACCCATGGTGTGATGGTGCATTGTTAAGAAAATGATTTAACAGACAAAAGAAGGTTGGATTTGGACATTGAATTGGAGAAGGAGCCTCTTTCAATGGGAAGAGGATATAGTGGTTCAACTAAAGGAAGCAGCACAAGGCATAGAACTAAATGAGAACTTGAGTGACAAGTGGTTTTGGAGAGCATACTCAAGCGGAATTTATTTTGTCAAGTCAGCTTATAGAGTCTTAATGCACAATTCCAATCAAGAGAATGATGGCTTTCTCACAAGGTATGGCATAGGCTAGTCCCGTCAAAAGTGACCACTTTTGTTTGGAGATTACTCCAAAACAGAATACCCACCAAAACTAACCTCTCAAAATTGCCCATAGGGCTGTCAAGTCACTGAGAATGTTAACCACTTGTTCTTTGGCTGCCCCATTTCCTACAAGGCCTTGGATGGAAGTCATTAGGTGGTTGGGTTTTACAATAGCTCTTCACAATGATGGAAAAACCAATGTGCTTCAGTTTAAAGGTTTGCTGCAAGGTGGTAGAGTTCGCAAAAACAGATTCATGTTTATTTGGTTTACATGTATTTGATTCTTATGGAAAGCAAGAAATAAAGCTGTGTTTCAATCCAAACCATTAGGCATAACTGATATTGTGGAAGATATCAAGATACTTTCATGGAATTGGAAGAAATCAAAAATCAAAAGCTTCAACTATTCAGTATCACAATGGTTCCTAAATCCATGCGCTTGTCTTGGTGTCCCTATAAAATATTCGCAACTCATCTCCATCAATTAATGAATCGGGGATAACCTGATTTTGTTTTTGTATGGCATTGCATAACCTGATTTGTTGTTCTGTTGTGCTCTTGATGTTCTGCTACTGCTATACATATTCGACTGCAGTTAATATGCACATATGGCTGCAGCTTATTACTATTGAATGTGTTCTATTATAGTTTGTTCTCCTGGTGATGTAATTACATTATTGTTATCACAGACTATCCACTTGTAATTCTCGATAATCTTAGCTCATCTTAAGCCAAGTTTCACAGCTTTTAATAAGATCCTTTTGCCTTTTCAGAAAAAAATGTAGCATTTCAGTTGTAGCATTAAAATTATAGCTTAAAGTAACATAGAGAACAGGCGACGTAAAACTTTCAATTATATATAGAGGTTTATTAAAAAAAAATTATACATAGAGATTTTTGAAAGCACATATGAATATATTTTGCGCATACAATTTTTTGAATCATTATGCAAACAAAGAGAGTAAGAAATTTTAGTTGCCAACAATAGCTAATCAAACTGATTTGACTACAAATAGTCTAATAATTAAATCATTTAATTCTGAATCTTATAATAGGCATTTATATAATGTTAATTGTCATATCAACGCATATTATTTTATACTCCCTTACTTGTGCTTAGTAGTATCCCTATCTTCTATCTATCAGTTATGAGGATGCTGGTGAAGGTCTGGAAGCGGATAGTTATGATTCAGAGGGAGTTTTTGTGGGGTGGGGCATCAGGGGGGAAGAAGATACCATGGGTAAAGTGGGATGATATTTGTAAGCCTAAGAAAGGGGGTGGCTTTGGTGTGAAGGATCTGAGGAGAGTAAACATTAGTTTGTTAGGTAAATGGAGGTGGAGGTTGCTAGGGGAGGGAGAGGCCCTGTGGTGTAGGGTGTTGGTCTCAAAATATGGCTTGGGGGTAACTAATTTGTCATACTTCGGAGTACAGAGAGTTTCTTCTTTGGTGTCGGTATGGTGGAAGGATATTTGCAGGATTGGTAGTCTGGAAGGTGAGGGGTCAGATTAGTTCACAGAGAGTATTTTAAGGAAGATAGGAGATGGGCAGTCTACCTCATTCTGGCATGATGCTTGGCCTGGCTACTCTTCACTTAGCCGCAGATTCCCCAGACTATATTCTCATGTTGTGGACCCGGGGGCACAGGTAGGGAGTTGTGGTTGTTGGTGGGATGGGACATGGAATTGGGATATCCCTTAGAGGAGAGACTTCTTTGCTTAGGAGGAGGATTTGGTGACCGACCTTCATTCTTCTTTGGCAAGAGCTTACATATCGACGGAGCCGGATAGGTGGGTCTGGACCAGACATCCGAGTGGTAAGTATTTTGTTGCCTCTGCATATGATTTTCTTGCAGAGTCATCTTCTCATGTGGAACGACTATCGGATCTGGAGATTGGAGTGCTAGGAAAAATTTGGAAGCGTTTTTCTCCTTCAAAGGTAATCGCCTTCTCTTGGCAATTACTTTTGGATAGACTGGCGACTCGGACAAATCTGCTTAGTAGAGATGTGATCGAAGATCCAAATGCTACTTCATGTATCTTATACAGTTCCCATCCGAAATCGTCCCTACACCTCTTTAGTAGATGTGAGTTCTCTTCCGCAGTTTGGTATGCCATTGCGAATTGGATGTTGTTCGGCTTCATTCTTCCCCCGGATCTCCCCTCCATCTTCTCTACATCGACGGTTTTGCAGGTAAGTCGTCAGATAGACATGGATTGGTGCTCATTTGGCATACTGTCCTTTGGGCTATTTGGGATCTTAGGAATGGATGAATTTTTTTCGGGAGGGTGCCTGATCTGGTTCATACGATTGATCGCGTCAGAACACTGTCCTGGCGGTGGTTTCTGGCCCGTGGCAAGTCCCCTCCATGTGTATACTATGAGTGGTTTGTTGACTCACTGGGTTCTATTTCTAGGAGAAAGTTTCGTGTAGAGTTGTTATAGCTTCGTAGGGGGCAGGTGGTTTATAATCCATGTGATTGCTTGTTTGGGTTTGTAACACCCTAATTTTCAGTGTTTAATATTTAGTAATTATCTGTTTTCTATCGTTTTTAATACGACTTTTCCGTTAATAAAATTATGTTGATAATTTTATTGTTGAGATTTATTCTATTTGATAGGGATAATGGGGATTGGTAGTTATTACTAATTTAAGGTTTTTTTTTCAATGTTTGAATTCTGCCGTAAAACGTTAAATTTGAACTATAGGGCAAGTTTTTGACTGAAACCTGCCTAAACGTGATCCAAATTTTACAAAATTTGAGATCTTAGCATTTTCCAATATTTATGATTTATTGGAATTTTTTGGGATTTTTGGGCATCAGAAAATATATAAAGTGTTTTCTACGCCTAAAACTGCCTAACGGTAACGTTATAGCCCGTAAATCGAGAAAATGACATTCATAGAAATAATCCTAATATTTTTAGGGATATTTTGGTTGATTAATAGTTTTTGATTATATAGTAATTTATTAGAATTATTTTTGGGATTTTTGGTACAAAAACCCTAATAACAACGAAATGCCGTATACCCGATTGAGCGAGAACGCGACGAAACAAAATATCTTGATATTTTGAGCTGAGGGGTGATTCATCCAGCTACTAGGGGAGCTGAACCTTATTTTTTGAAGATTCTTTGACATGTGTTAATGTGTGATTAGTGGTTAAGTAAGTACTAGTTAGTTAACTTAGTTAGTTTAGGACTAAATTAGTTAGTTTCCAACTAAATGAACAAAATTCATTCCTTCCATGTCCTAGCTGATTTCGTGGCCTCCTTCCTTAGCCAAGTTCAGCCATTCATTCTCCCATTAGAGAGAAAAACTTGAGAAAACTTCTAGAAAGAGAAAGTGTGGGTTTTGGAAGATTTTGGTGATTAAACTTGCATCTTTTCTTCCTTCCTTCTCAATCCTTGTTCAATCATCATTTCTTCCTTCCTTCTCAATCCTTGTTCAATCATCATCTAATCTCTTGGTAAGCTCCATGATCCTTCCCTCATCTCTCTTGAGTTCCATGATTTGGGTTTTGAAGGATTTAGGAGTTATTTTTGGGTAAAGGTGTTTGTTTTGGCTAGAAATACATGATTAGTCTTATAACCTATTGTTTTCCTCCATGATTAAGCTTGTTCATGGTGTTTAAAATTTGGGAAACCCTAACCCTTGCTCTGGCCAAACATTTGGGGCTGTTGTAAGCCTTGGTTTTGATTTATTTTTGTTGATTTGGAGTTAGTTCTTGAAGGGTTATAAGTGGTATGTTTGGAAACTAGTCATATATGCATGTTTTAACAAGTTTTGAGAAAATAAATTTGTTTGTTTAAGGGGCTGGAAACCATGGCATCTAAGAAGGTTTTGGGGTATGTTTTAACTTGATTTTAATGTATGTTAGGTGTTAAGGAATTTGGTTTAAGGAATTTGGGGTATGTTTAAACTTGATTTTAATGTATGTTAGGTGTTAAAGAATTTGGTTTAAGGTTTAAAGATTTAAGTGCGGTGAAATGATATGTTTTGGAAATGAAAAGTTGAACATTTTGGGTTTGTTTTAGGGCATCAAAACCGTGACCCTTATGTTATTTTTAAACATTGTTTTAAGTTGTTTTATGTTTCTAAAATGTTGTAAAAGTTGATTAAGATTTCGGTTTAGCAAAACATTTCAAAGAAGTGTGATTTTGGAAAAGGTTTGGTTTATGTTTCAAAGATTGTCTTGAACTTATAATAAACTTGTTTCTATAATTTTTATGGCATGTTCTATGGTTTTAAATATGGTTCAAAGTTGGAAAAAAAAAACTATTCATTTGGTAAAAATACTATTCCAATTGGTAAAAATTTGGTTTAAGCTTTTTCTAAGTATGTATAGTTAGTGAAAGTTTAAAAACTTGCATGACTTGAACTTGTATCGTGGTATATGACTCGGTGTGATCCAAATGGATTTAAGTTATTAAAATTTTAGGTCTTTAGGGACTAAAAACAGTGGCTGTCTTAGAGTCTTAGGACTTGGGTTTTTAGTTCTAATTTGGTTAAGTTTGTATTGTTAAGGTTCGAGCAAGGTACGTTTCGGTGACGCGTTGGAAATTCCTTATTTGAAGCTTGTTCAAGATAGGGGAAATTCTTACATAATGAGTTTGGGCTTTTCGTCTTGTGTGTTGTTTTATTGTTTGATTGATTGTGTGGTAGTACTTGTAGTATTACTATATGCTGTTTGAAATGCTGTAGCATATTGTAGCATAATGAATTGTTATATGCTGTCTGAAATGCTGTAGCATATTCTTGGCCCTGCGTGGCATTATGATTTGTATTGTTTTCCTTGAATCATGTAGGATTTAATTGGAACTTGGAATTGATTTGGAATATGAAAAATATTGTTGATGATAATGGATTAATTAATAATGCGTTGATCGACTGTTATTGAGTTGACGATTCACAACGGTAAATCCGATGCGAATTCACAAGCCGAATATGATTTCATAAGTAAAATGTTAAGGACATTTTGACTTAAAAGTAAGCGTCAGAGTTTTAGTACAACTAGCCAAAGCTTAGAAAGAATGTAGAATGGAAGTATAGTAGAAAAAGAATTTGAATAAGCGATGTATTTTGCGAATACTGTTGAGTTGAATGATGTCTGGGAAAACACTGGCTAGAAAAGACTTGGTTATTAAGAGTGTTCGCACTGTCTCTCTTTACTGAGAATTTCCCCCAATGCATTATTTAACACAACTAGGGTTCCAATGACCTAAAGCTAAAGAGTTATTTCTAGAACAACAACATTTAGGTGTGACACAAAAATTGAAATAGGAAATCCACTAAGTTGAGTGAGCGAGGATCCATCGATCCGTATTGATTAATTAAAACATTACTCGGGCACTCCTTACGGCGAGCAAGCTATATTAAAGAATTTGTTTGGATGCACACTGACCATTGAGCATCGACACTCGGAGCGTTTGATTATCTTAAAGACATCAAAAGACGAGTTGTCATTTTATTGCCTAATGCGTGGCAAGCCTAATGCGTGGTTTAAGGCTGTAGGTGTATACACAAACTTGTTCATAATGTATTGGCATGCATGGCTAACCACATTTATGATATGTGATGAATTGTTTGATGAATCTGATATTGTGATGATTTGATCGTTGATCTGTTGGTTGATTTATCTGCTCACATGCAATGCTTGATATACCATAATAAGGCATGCGGTCTATTAAGTATATATATGCATATAAAAGCATTTTTTTTTAATTATAATTTTTTTTTTCAAAAACTGATATGCAAAGGCATCACTGCGGCAACTGACATCCCAACAACGTTGGCACCTCAGCTGCCACCAATCATCTGCAGCACATCAGAGAATATGTATTAAAAGAGGAAAAGCAAAACAAAAGCAGGGGGGGACAAAAACCAAAACCCCTGCAAAACATCAGGTGAATCTGAAGTTAGGAAGCCCAACTCGGTTCCTAAAAAAGTCATCCCTGATAAAAGGAGGGATGACATCCCACTAACAGAATCCCTGAATATGTAAGGCGTGAGAGGCAAGCCTATCTGCACAAAAATTGCCCTCACGGTAAATGTGAGAAATTACAAAAAACATATTCTTAGTCAACTCTATACAATTTTTCCATCTAACTCTAAGTTGCCAAGGGACAAGATTGACAGAATTAAAAGCCAAAACCACAAGCTTGGAATTACATTCTAACCAGAAGTTGTGCCACCCTTTCTTAGCAAAGAATCCCAATGGCCACCATCGCACCAATGAGCTCCGCATGCAGAGCATAGGAAATGCCAATATTGAGACCAAAACATCCCAGAGCCGCAGCACTACGGTCTCTAAAAATACCACCACAAGCTGCAAACCCAGGAGCACCCCTAGCAGCACCGTCCGTGTTACATTTAATCCAATTACCAAGAGGAGGCCACCAGCAAACCTCTTTAATGATGGGCGCCCTTGGGGGTTTAGAAGTAACCGAGAAAAATTTCAGAATGACAAAGTCACTCATGGAGAGGGAAAGCGAATTGGAGCTAGAGTTGCTGTAAGAGCAACACTAGCGTAAATCAAGTTTTTAGCAGTCTGAATAGGGGTGAACTTATTGTCAAATCTGACCTTGTTTCGACATTGCCAAGTGAAGTAGATGACATTGATGATACCCGCAATAATCACATCTTTGACAAGAGGGGACAAGTTTCTATCACAGCAACTCAGGATACTATGGATGCTAGAAGTGTCAATGTGGAAATTGAAAGCAGACCTTAACCAGGACCACAGCTGTTGAATGAATGGACAGTCACAAAACAGATGGATGGATGTTTCAGCTGCCTTCCAACAAAGAGAGCAAGCTGAAACTGTAACACAGCCCCTGCTCCAAAGGTTGTCATCAGTAGGAAGGCGGTTGTGCAAAATTCTCCAAAGCAAAAGAGACCTGGAGGGGGGTATAGCCTTGTTCCAAATCAACTTGCACCAAGAAATGGACTGACCAACCGGATTAAGGTGGAGAAAAGCCTCTTTAAAGGAGAGATCCCCTGAATTCGTGGCTGACCAAATAAGGAAATCTTGCTCTGCATAAGTGGGAATTGGAACCTGTTTTAGAGTATTGACAAGAGCAGGGAAGGCCTGAGCTAAACAGTTAGGAATGCGCCACTGCCCATGGCTAATGAAATGACCAACTTTAGCATGAAGTTGATCATGCAGATGCTGAGGAATCTGCAGCATGTCCACCACCGGTTGCTGCAGCCAATTATCAGTCCAGAAAAAAATGTCACAACCCGAGCCAAGCTGCCAAGATATGTTGTCTTGAACCATAGAGATTTTAGATTTAAGGGCAGACCAGAGAGAAGAATTGATGTGGTAGGAGATGAACCTCCGATTCCTGAAAGTTCTAGCTCTAAGAAGCTGAGCCCACTGGTTGTTTGATTGGAAAAGATGCCAACAAAGCCTCACCATGGCTGCATCATTAATTGATCGAATGGATCTTAAGCCAAGACCTCCTGACAAAGTGGGGCAACACACTTTGTGCCAAGCAACAGTGACCAATTTCTGTTGGTTAACAGCACCAGACCATATAAAATTGCGAATCCATTTGTCTACTAACTTAAGCAAACTAACTGGCCAGGCATAGACTAAGAAGCTATAGATCATCATACCATGAATTACCGTTTTCACCATCTCAACTCTCCCAGCGATGGATAAGAGAGAGGCCTTCCAAGAAGCAAGCTTGGCTTTAATTCTGTCAGCAATAGGTTGAAGGTGAATGACTCTAGGCTTGCCTTTGAAAATGGGGAGGCCGAGGTAGATGAAGGGCAGCTGACCAATGGAAAACCCCAATAAATTGGCAATGGTGTGCTGTCTCTGAGGAGAAATGGCACCAGCATAGATGGTGGATTTACTAGGATTAATAACCTGACCAGACACTTCACCATATTTCTGAAACAACTCCTTAATAGCAGTAATATTTTTGTGTGTCCCTTTACAAAAAAGCATCACATCATCAGCATAGAGGACATGAGAAGGAACCTGAATACCACGAGGACCTGTCATTAAGTGGAGAGCCCCATCTGAAATAAGCTTGGATATACTTCTACTGAGAACTTCTTCAGCTAAGCAAAACAAAAGAGGAGACAAGAGGTCTCCCTGTCGAACGCCCCGCTTGCAAGAGAAGTAGCCTGTGGCCTTACCATTTACCGAAATAGACAGCTTAGCAGATTTTAAAATGGTGTCCACCCAAGCACAGAATTTGGGGTCAAAACCGAATTTGTGAAGGACTCTAAGGAGAAAACACCAATCAATGGTGTCAAAAGCTTTGCGAATATCAATTTTTAGAGCCAAGTTGCCACCAAAAGCCTTCTTATCTAACAGGTTGATGGCTTCAGAAGTAAGGCAAATGCAGTCAGAGAGTTGACGACCCTGAATGAACCCTCTCTGATTGGTGGAAATAACAGAAGGCGCGATTTTAGCTAATCTATCAGCTAGGACCTTGGTGATGATCTTAAATTTAAAGTTGGCAAGAGCAATGGGCCTGTATTGGTCAATTCTCTCAGCCTCAGGCACTTTTGGAATGAGGACAACAAGGTTGGAGTTGAAGTTAGGAAGCAGCCAGCCAGAAGTGAAGAATTGCAACACTGCCTTGAGCACATCATCAGCCACTATCTCTCAATAGGTTTGAAAGAAGAAAGCACCAAACCCATCAGGCCCCGGGGCACCATCAGAGTTCATAGAAAACACAGCTTGCTTAACTTCTTCCATGGAGGGCAAGTTAGTAAGCATGATGTTGTCAGCTGCCGAGACAATATCAGGGATCACATCATCAATAAGGCCATTGTCCCAGCAATTGTTGTTGGCACTGAAAATGCCTTCAAAATAGTTGACAATGTGACTTTCAATATCAGTCGTATTGACCAAGATAGCATCCTCCACTTTAAGCAAGTTAATTTGCTTAGTAACATTCCTGACCTTAGTCATCTTGTGGAAAAACTTGGTGTTGCGATCACCATAAGTATGCCAATTAAGTCTAGACTTTTCATGCCAAAACTGCTCCTCAGCATCTAAGGCTTGCTCATATTGGTGCTGTGCAGATTTCTCAGCATCAAAAAGAGCATCAGAATAACCAGAATTATCAATCTGCTGTTGGATCTCATTGAGCTTAGCCTTAGCAGTATGAACTTGCAGATTCACATCTCCAAAGACATGTTTGTTCCAAGACTTCAATCTGTCTTTCAGAGTTTTGAGCTTTTGAGAAAGCACCACCATAGGGCAGCCCATAAAAGAAGCATTCCAAACATCTTGCACAAGAGCATGACAGTCTTGGTGTTTAGACCACATCCTAAGAAATTTGAAGGAAGAGGGATGCTGCCTGTCCTCTTTTTTAAGGTCTAAGAGTAAAGGAAAATGATCTGACTTGTCTTTGGTGAGAGTGCATCAGGCAACAGAGGACCAAAAATCAACCCAAGCCTCATTGCAAATACTCCTATCCAAGCGCTTTTCAGTGAAGGCACGACCTCTTCTCCTATTAGACCAAGTATACTTGGCACCTCTAGTAGGGAGGTGAATCAAATTATTAGATGCAGTCCAGTTTTGAAACTCATCACTGGCAATCTTAGGAGGGCTGCCACTACCACGGTACTCATGAGCTCCAAGAACAACGTTGAAGTCTCCTATGAAACACCAAGGGATCAAATGAGACTGTTGCAGCAAGTTAAGGTCATGCCAAAGAGATCTCCTATTCAAATAATTATAAGAAGCATACACTGCAGAAAACCCAATATCTTGTCCATCGAAGCTAACAGTGAAAGAGACTTGCTGGTCAGTAATTGCAAGCACAATCGGGTTCCATTGGGAAGCACAGAGACACCAAAGATTGGCCTTGCTGTTGACCGCAAATATCTGCAACTGTAGCCTAGCCAGGAAATTTCTAGGCAGCTGACTAACGTGTATCCAGGGCTCGGCTATAAAAAGGAAATCAGGCCTGTGAGTAGCACACAACTTTTTAACAGCCAATCTAGAGGAGGGGTTGGCTAAACCTCTAACATTCCAATAGATGCACTTCATGGAGCAAGGTGTTTAAGCCCTGCCCTTGTTCGGGTATTATACTTGCCAGAATTTGATTTCTTTGAAGCATTTTTCTTCTTTTTCTTTTTTTGATGCTTGGACAAGACCAACTCAAATGTTCCCTCATTGCCTTGTTCAGGCTGGTCACCAGAGGCACCAGAGGATTCAGCCTCAGAACCTGAGTCAACATCCAACATTTCGTTCCAATTTTGAAGAACTCTAATGTCCCTCCCCACCTCAATTGGAACATCATGCAAACTGTCAATAAGTTGCGGAGAGCTAGTTGAAGCAGTAGCTACAGCTGGTTGCTTGCTATTCTCAATATTTCCAAACTGAGTTTCCTTAACTATTTCCACAGAATTATCCTGCAAAGTAGGAGAAACATGTGTCCAGGATAGCGATGTCGTAAGCTTGATGATGAGAGCGATTTACCATTCGAAGGCTGGTTGGCAATATACTCATTCCTGTCATCCTTTAAAGAATCTGGTTGCAGCTGCAACTGCAGGGGATGATGTTGCACAAGAGTGCCATCAGTTACATCACCCAAAAGAGGGTTCGGGTCAACATGATGCTCTAGATTAGCCCCAAAGAGAGAGGCACCATCCTGATCGACTATATTCTCAGCAGAACCATGAGAGGTTTGACCTGGCTGCAAGACACCAGGTTGAACAATGTGTTCTGTTTCAACAATTTGTGTCATTTCCCCGTGAGCATCATCAGTGGGAATAACAACTGTTTCATTAAGGTCCGAACCAACAAGAGGTGGTTCCTTATCCCCCTGAGACTTCTTCTTAGAGGCAAGGTCAGGCTTTGCTCTATGTTGCTGCTTCGGTAGCTTGTTTTTCCTGTTACATTGCTCAATCGAGTGCCCAATTGCCTGGTAATAATCACAAACATCTGGCAGGTTCTCATATTCAATACCCACATAAAAAGTGTGGTTGTTTCTTTCCACCAAGAGATCATCGACAAGCCTAGAGGTAAGGTCCAGGTCAACCAAAATCCTTGCGTAGTGACCAAAGAATCGCTTCCTGGTCATATCATCAATGGCAATGGGAGTCCCGATGCCGGAGGCAATCTCGAGCAGAGCTTGGTCCTCCAATATTCCTGAGGCAGGTCATAAATCTTGACCCAACACTGAACATTAGTCTGTTTCTGAAATTTTGGGTTGAAGTCAGGTGTCCACTTGGAAAGGCGAAGAACACCGGGATGAACATTCCAGGTGCCCTTGGTCCAAACGCGTTTACGAAGTCCTCTGGGAAGCGAAATTGAACTCAAAGAAACCTTTGCCAAGAGAAGTCATTCTCCATTGGCCAACAAGCTTCCACACCATTGCTAACTTCTCCTTGGCGCGTGAAATGGTAAAGGTTTGTCTCCTTAGAGAGAATGAACCGACTGCGGCAGATCGTTTTGCATCCCTCAAGGCCTTTGAGGTATTCATCCTCTGAAATTCTGATAGAGACAGTGTCCCCTCTGATACAGGGCTTAGGCAGTTGGGAGAAGGAAATCTCCAATGACTTTGACAGGGCATCTGCAAAAGATTTTTGGGCATTACCCGGAGAAGAAGACTGCACAAGAGGCACATTTGGGATTGAGGAGGACCCTAGGAAACTCCAAGGGCAAACAACATTGACATCAGCCATGGGAAGAAAGCGACCGCAAGAATCAGAGGTCAGTACGGTAAAACCCTAGCAGAGCCATCTCAGTCCCATCTTCTCATCTTACAAGATCATGGAATTATATAAAAGCATGTTGTTGCATTATATATATATATATATATATATATATATATATTAATTGTTTGCATGCGACTTAGCCTATGATAAACTCGTGGACAAAGAATTTACCCTTGCATTTATTTTGTTTCATGATTTTGCTCTGGATTTACTACTTAGATGATGTCGATCCCCACGAGGTATCTAGAGGTGACGACGTATGAATTCCCTCAGGGGAAGGAACCATCAGCGTGGTCTGTTGATCCCATTTCTAGACGGTTGTCTTATTCGGGAATGGTGATCGAGACCGACGATGATGGAGAATTCTCTACGGCTGTGCAATTCAACAATAAGAGAGTTCAATTTTATGTTCTGCCTAGTTTACTTGTTGTACCTTCTCCCTTCGTACCTGCTAGGGTATTTCCGTTCGTGGACCTTTCACATCCGAATATGATACCAAGCTCGAGTACACATCCACCTTAGACTGGAGTTCCTGACATTCCTCCCATTGTTACTGCTACTACTCCGGCTATGGCGACAACTTCATTGACAACACCTGCTGCACCTGAGGGTACTTCTCCCTCATTCTGTATTCACTATCCTCACTGCAGTACAAAGAAAAGAACAGCCGTGGCGGGTAGCTGGCGGTTACACATCAGCTAGCCGGTTGAAAATCTGAGTGGTTCTTTCGTAGATTAAATTCTTGAAATTGCCGGCAGTTTTATGATCACTTGCGACAGTCAGAATAAAAAAAACAAAATTCGGCTAGTTGCTTGGACAATGCGGCGGTTAAATGGCAACTAGCGGCGGTCAAATTAAAAAAAATAGGGACCCGAGTTGCATAAAAATAAAAAAAAATATTGAAAATTTTGGCTCTCAACTCTTGCTCTCGTTTCAGTCAAAAAATAAAACTATCCCTCTCTTAGAAAATAGAAACCTAATTTGTAACCCTACTTACACTGCCACTCAATTTGTAACTATCCCTTCCCTGCTGCACCCTGTAACTTGCGCTGCCGTCGAACGCAGGAGACATCTCAGTCTCAAGTAATATCTCCCTCTCAACCCTTGTCTCACTATTCGATTAATTCTCCCTCTCAACCCGATTTTTCTTTTCTCCAAAGATTTGAGCTGAATGCGATCTCTGCTTTTGCGTTTGCGATTTCTGATCTTGCTGTTTGTTTCCTTGAGTTTATGTCATAAAATCAAAAGGATTTAGCGTAAATGCACGTTTTCTTTTTTCTTTTTGAAGAAATATAGTTGCAAATTAATTTTATGGAATCAGTATGTAACAGTTGGGTTAGGTTGTGATGCTTGGGCTATAAGGAGAATTTTAATTGCGAAGAGGCTTGGGAGTTTAGTTTTGTGACAGTGTTAAGAAACATTTCACGGTTGCGGTTATGCTCTTGTTGCGTTGTGTGCTTGTTTGAAATCTCATTTGATAATCATTTTGAGTTAAATGCTGAACTTAGAATGAAGGTTCCACAGGCGTAGCTGTGAGCCTGTGGGATTAACCCTCAGGATTGGGGATGATGGTTAGGTAAAGCCCTTTCCCAAGTGGCAATTTGTATCCCTGACATTACAAGTAAAGTTCACTTAGGATCACAGAACAATTTCATTGCTACCAACCACTATTGGGTATATATTGTATACTGTTATTTTTTTTGAAAATGTTTGTCCAATTCATTGTGTTGAGTTGGTGATTTTATTCTTTTGTTAATTTAATTTAACTGAATAGAAAAATGAGTTATGTTCTTTCTCCCTAACTTATTGAAATAGGCTCAATTCTTTATTTATATTTTACAGATTCTCTTGTTTTTTTAGCTTAATTTAAAGGGTCAATTTTCTTATACAATATTTTTTTTTAATATTTCAAGGGTTGTCCCACAAAGATCTTTGTTTCTTCCCTTATCATTTCCTAGCCAGCCACCTAATCTTCTTTCAATTTGCTTGGCTACAACAGATTGTTTTGCCTTGAGTCACGTTCATCTGCAATTTGATAAAATTTTGTTGCACCCCAATACAATGATCATGTTTATTAGACATTGAATCTTTTGTCATGATACCAATTGGGTGTTACTAAGGGTTTTGACTTATTATGTCTAGTTTTATGAATTTAAATTTTTAGCTATGCCTGCATCATTTATGGGTATTTATTGACATAATGGAACTATTCTTGGAATGCATGATTATTATCAAGTATATATATGCTGTAATTTTCTGGGCATTTTGGTTATGAATTGAAGTTGTTATGAAGTGATTTTGAGAGTTTTTGTCAAGTGTATATATACTGTAATTTCCTTGGCATTTTGGCTATGAATTGGAGTTGTTTTGAAATGATTTTGGGAGTTTATGTCAAATATAGGCATGCTGCAATTTTTTGGGCAATTTGGATATGAGTTAGAGTTGTTTTGAGGAGATTTTAAGAGATTTATGTAAAATACAACATGCTTTCTTTCCTTGAGTAGTTGGGCCATGAAATTGTTTTTGTTTGACACTTGTATTGACTAATTTGAGAGCATTAAAGTATCATGAAAATTCTGCATAACTTGGTAATAATTGTTACATGAATTGATTAGTTTGAAAGCATGGAATTGGCTTAAAAATTCTGCACTACTTGGTGAATGTGATTTGTAACATCCCAAATTTTTAAGAAAAGTGATTTTAACAATAAAATCCGGAATACTCGATAAATAAGTCAGAGAGATTGATCACCTCGATGATTTACTGAGAGTACGGGAAATTATTTTGAGTTATTTTGAATAATTTATTTATTATAAATAATTATTATTCATGATGTCAATTCGAATTAATTGACAGCGTAGACGTATGCTGCTTTTAAAGAAAATTCATCAATTATACTTATTATAAGTTTTCTGCTTGACGCGGTAAGGCGTATTTTTGTTGACTAAGAAATTGATTGAATTAAATCAAGATGAAATTAAATTTAAGAATTAATATTTAATATTGATTCATGGTTCAAAAATCATCGAAATATTTTAACGAAGTTCTGTCGCATTTTGAATTACCGGGTAATTTTTATCCGCATAAAATTTTAAAACGAATTCCGATTTTGATGAAAATCGAATTGTAACTTGTTGTGATTATATTTGAGTGTTTTCTATTGTTTTTATTATTTATGATAAATTATTATCACGCGGTGAATTAATTTGTCAATAAATTAATTTTCGCGAATTATCGGCAAAGAATTAATCGGTAATGTGATTATTTGACGCCGTAATTTTAGGACGCCAAAACTCTAAAAATAGGCTAGAATTAGTGAGTAAGCATGGCTAGATGATTAGGTGTCATGTTTATGTGGTTTAACACTAAAATATCTTTGATTAAGTGCTAGGTGTCAAGTATGTATTGGTGATTAGGAAAATATCTCTCTTAGTTCATTGTGAGCCAAGTAAATTATTTTTGTTAAAAATTTATTTTATCTTTCCTTTTTATGTTGATCAGGCCGAAGCCCACCCCCATTTTTTTCTCTATCATTTTCATTTCTATCCTAGTTACTAAGTGTTGGTGAAGTGGATTTTTGCAAGTTCCATTTCCTTCTTCTTTTCCTTTCTTAGCCGTCACTTCCTTCCTCCATTACCACCATCCTTTTTGGTTTTTCTCCTCCTTCCTTTTATGCTTCAGCCGTAGCCTCCCTCTTCTCCATATGTCCCCATTTCATTTCTTTATTTTCTCCTAAGAATACTAGTGTTGATAAAAGAGGAAAACTAAGACCATTTCCTTCCTTTATTTTTCTCCTGGCCGTGGCTCTCTTCCAAGGAAACAACCACCATTTATTCCATTTTCTTCTCCATTTTTGGTGCTAGATCCTTAAGCATATGGGTGAGAGTTCAATCAAACTTTTCCCCTTGTTCTTCCAAGCCAAAACCGTGGGTCTTATAATAGGATTAGGAGGTGTTTTCTTTGGTTTTTCTTGTTTAATTCTTGTTTATGCTTCATATATACCTTGATTATGATCATGAGGAATATGAACATAATTTCCCCAATTTTTACAAACCCTAGGATTGAATGGTCTAAGAGAAAGGGGTATGTGATTCCTCAAGTGAATCTTGCAATTGGTTAGGGGTTATTGCTTTTTAATAATTGTTATTATTGTTGTTGTTGTCAATTTTAGTTTTTATCAAAGGAAATTGTGATTTTGGAAAAACCCTTGATGTTGGATTGAACATGATAGAGTAGTTAATTTTAAATTTTACAACTTGTTCCCTATTTTGGGTGTGTTGGCCGCGAGCTTCTTAGAGCTTTGGAGGCATGATTTTGATAAGCTTTGGTTTATAATAGTTGTATTTAGTATGTTTAAGGATAGTGTGAGCTTTGGAAAAATTTTAGAAATGGATTGGATTAAAAATTTGAGAGTTGTTTTGATTTTTAGGCTATGAAACACATAAGGTGAATGAGATTTCTTGAGACCCAAGAAACCAAGTGGAGCCTTGATTTAATCATTTTGAGAAAAAGAATTTGGTTGTTTGGAAGTTGTTTTGATTGTGAAAGGCAATGAAACACTTAAGGCAAAATGGATTCTTTGTAATCCTAAAGTCAAGTGGAGCCTAATTTAAAGACTTTGATGAAAAGTAGTTGATATTATAATTGTTTTATGTCTCAAAGTTTTGAAGCAAGTAAGCTAGTATTTAAAAACCTTGTCTTTTTTCAACTTAGAGTATTCTTTTATTGGGTCTTTTTTTTAAAACCTTATTCTTTTAGTTGTTGTTATTTTATTTCAAGTAAAAGTGTGTTCTTATCTGAGAGATATATTTTTTTTGGGTTATGAGAGCCTAGGGAGTTAGAATTAGATCTATGCCTAGGTTTGTGCTAAGTTGTGTTGTGATTTTAGGACTTGAGAATCCGAGTTCGTGCGGCATGAGTCCGGGACGTGCTTTGACACGGGATTTGATAACCTTTGGTAAGGGCACTTCTAGATATTTGTAGGCTTTTATTTTTGTATGTCCTTGTGTAAGGGCAACTTTAGTTATTGCTTAGGAATTTAAATTCCAGTTTTTACATCGAAGAAGTCGGAGAACCTTAGGGTTCGAAGTGAGGGTCTTGTACCCCTTCGTTTTACTGCTTTTGATATACTGATTATTTAGTGGGCTTATCTGTAAGTGGTTGGCAGCTGTCCCCAACCCCCCACACTTGTTTGTTCCTCTCTGTGAACTCCATCGAGTTACATAGGGATGGATTCTATGATTTGATTGTTGACTGTTGTTGTTGAGCTGTGCAATTATTTAATATGCGGTTTAATAATGCTGTAAATTGCTTATGCAGCTTGTATTGTTGAATTACGTTTCAATATGCGAATTGTTGATGCTGCTTATATTGTTGAATTGTGTTTCACTATATTAAGCTTGCTATAAATTATTTGATATGCAGTCGAATAATTATGCGAATTGCTCCTTGAATTTCGTATGCGGCGAATTGTTCATTGAGTCTGAGAGCTTAGTCGAGTCGTCGAGACGTTTTTGAGCTGTGAGCCGGACAACTGAGGGTGCTAGGTCCCCTTCGTTCATGGTGGATTAGCTAGGCGTCGCAGCGTTAAGGAACCGGAGCTGAATGTCCTAGGGAGAGCGAAGATCCCAAAGCTACGGCTGGTATTCAGTGGATGGATCGGCGTCTGCTTTCCGAAAAAATTGTCGAAGTGTCGAGAGAAAATGAGTCATAAGCTGAGTCTTGAGAGAGTCCTGAGTTGCGTCTTGAGAACTGTGCATATTGTTGTTTTGGCTACTATCATGATTTGTCATTTCTTGTAATATGTTGTGTTATTAGATGTTTTGTTGTCGAGTGTTTTGTTGTATATGCGTATGTGTCTCTTTATTTTTAAGAAGTTGACCCTTGCCAGTGGTTCTTTCAATGTAATGAATGTAACCCAGATGGCAGAGCAAGCGGAGGATTTGGAACTGCAGAGAGGAGCAGCTGAGGATAGTCGTCCAGTCTTCTTCCTATGTTATGTTGTGGAATTTACTAGTAGTCTAGTGAAGAGTTTAGCTTGTGGACCAGCTATAGGATATTTGTGATTTATTTCAGTGCTGTAATAAATCTCTGTTATGTTTCATGACACGTTTGTTATATATGGTTTGACAGAATAAATGAATGTGGTCTATGTGGTGTCTTAAATTATTTTCCGCCATGTTTCTAAAAGTCGCTGTGATACTCTGACTGCTTCCTTAAAGAACCTTAAATAAAAATAGGACCACATTTCTCGAAAACCCTACGAGCAAAGTATTCCACCTTTCGGAAACATGTCAACTCTTGTCAGAATGTTCACTTAGTAGCACTCCGGAGACAGGGTGTTACATGATTGAACTAAATAAATGGGGTTTTTGATGGCTTCAAGTTCTTGGAATACATGATTATTATCAAGTATATGTATGCTGTAATTTTCTGGGCATTTTGGCTATGAATTGAAGTTGTTATGAAGTGATTTTGGGAGTTTTTGTCAAGTGTATGTATGCTGTAATTTTCTGGGCATTTTGGCTATGAATTGGAGTTGTTTTGAAGTGATTTTGGGAGTTTATGTTAAATATAGGCATGCTGCAATTTTTTGGGCAATTTGGATATGAGTTAGAGTTGTTTTGATGAGATTTTAGGAGGTTTGTGTAAAATACAACATGCTTTCTTTCCTTGAGTAGTTAGGCTATGAAATTGTTTTGGTTTGACACTGGTATTGACTAATTTGGAATGCATGCTAATTTTCTTGACAATTTGGACATTAAATTATGTTAAGTGGGAAGTGACCTTGCAAGATTATAACCAAATGTTGTACAGTGCCTATATTTAGTATTTTGCTATCTATATACATGCTACTCATATTTGTTGTTTAGTATTTTTTGACTTATTTGTTATTTCTTAATTCAGAAAAAAGATTGTATGTAAATGGATAAGTCATGGATTACAATGCCACAAAATTCGTCCGAGTATAAGCAAGGGGTTGAGGCATTTATTAAATTTGCTTTTGAACATAGTGCCATCGATGGCAAAATAAAATGTCCTTGTTCTTTGTGTGGTTTTAGAAAACGGAGTATAGGTGTCGTGTATGACCATTTAATTTGTAGACCATTCCCAAAAGGATACACCTGTTGGTTATACCATGAGGAGTCTGACATAGGACAAACTAATAATGTGGCAAGTGGAAATATGGCAAATGCATCACTAGACATTAATATTGTGGTTGATGAAGATCCAATTCAGAACATGATTAATGACGTATTTGGAGTTGATAGGGATTGTGCAAACAAGAAGACATCGGCCAAGGTGAAGAAGTGACGCCAAATGTAAGTCAAGAAGGGCATGAAGCAAGAGAATTTCATGAATTAGCTAGAGATGGAGAACAACCTTTGTATGAAGGGTGCACAAAGTATTTTAAACTTGCTTTTATAGTGAAGCTGTATCATATCAAATGCCTTTGTGGGATGACCGATAAGGCTATGACAATGATTTTAGAACTACTACATGATGCATTTGAACATGCACAAATTCCTAGTTCATTCTATGAGGCAAAGAAAACTATAACTAAGCTTGGTTTGGACTGTGAAAAGATACATGCATGTCCAAATAACTGTATGCTGTATTGGGGTGAAGATGAATACAAGCAAACATGCAAAGTATGTAACAAGTGCAGATGGAAATCAAGGACAAAAGATGGTGTGGTTGAGGCATCTAATGGTGGAAATAGTAGGAGGAAGGTGCCTGCAAAAGTTCTTCGTTACTTTCCACTAAAACCGCGCTTGCAAAGATTATTTTTGTGTTCAAAGACCGCTGAGGATATGAGATGGCAAGCTGTGGATAAGAATAATGATTGCATGATAAGACATCCTAGGGATTCTAAAGCTTGGAAGACCTTTGACTCAACAAACATCTCATTTGGATCAGAACCGCAGAATGTTCGCTTTGCATTAGCTACTGATGGTTTTAATCCATTTGGTAATTTAAGTACAAGTTACAGCATTTGGCTAATTATTCTTATACCTTACAACACCCCTCCATGGGTGTGTATGAAACCGACGTCATTTATCCTTTCAACGATAATTCCTGGTAAAAAAATGCCAAAAAATAATATCGATGTTTACATGCAGCCTTTAATCAAATAGCTGAAGGAGTTTTGGCATGACGATGTAGATGCTTATGATGCTTCAACTCGAGAGATGTTCAAATTGCATGCGGCTTTGATGTGGACGATTAGTGACTTTCCTGGGTTAGGAACGCTTTCTGGATGGAACACATATACAGGACAAGCTTGTCGAACTTGTAACTTTGACTCTACTCCTTATTGCCTGCCACATAGTAAGAAATGGTGTTTCATGGGTCACCGTCGATTTCTTGATCACAGACATAGATTTAGGTTGAACAGGATTCGGTTTAATGGAGAACAAGATATGTGCAATCCACCAAAAATGTTATCTGGTTCTGAAATTCTGGAACAAGTTAAGAATATCAATATCACCTTTGGTAATACAGCTGAAATAAGTGGAAGGGAAAAAGATCACGTGGAGGAGGGCGTACGTCGCAAGATGGCACTCAACAATGGAAAAAGAAAAGCATATTTTTTGAGCTTCCATATTGGGATCATAATTTATTACGTCATAACCTTGATGTTATGCATGTTGAGAAGAATGTGTGCGACAATATCATCTATACCTTGCTAAATGATGGTGCAAAGTCAAAAGATCATACCTTTGCTCGGAGAGACCTCCAATCGATGGGCTTTAGGCATGACCTTTGGCCAGATGAAAATGGAAAGTATCCTTTAGCTATTTATACAATGACTAAACAATGAAAGAAATCTTTTTTAACAACTTTAAAGAATATCATTGTGCCAGATGGTTATTGAAGAAACTTTTCTAGGTGCATTGATGTGGACAATTTCCGGATGAATGGGATGCTTAAAAGTCATGATTTCCATGTATTAATGGAGCAATTTCTACCATTAGCCATGCTAGCAGGATTGCCCAAAGAGGTATCAGCTGTTTTAAATGAGTTGTGCTCATTCTTTAGGCAATTATGTGGTAAAGTGTTGAGGGTTTCAGATTTAGACAGAATGCAACATAATGTTGTGCTCACTTTATGCCACATGGAAATGTTATTTCCCCCTTCATTCTTCACGGTTATGGTCCACTTAATTGTTCACCTTGTTGAAGAAGCTAAACTTGGAGGTCCTGCACATTATCGATAGATGTATCCTATCGAGAGGTAATTTTCCTAATGCTTTAAATTATATAATGACTTGGATGATTATTAATAAAAATACTTATTATGATTTAACAGGTACTTAGGATTATTAAAATCCTATGTACGTAATAGGGCACAACCAGAAGGCTCTATAGCAGAAGGATACCTAATGTAAGAGATCTTGACATTTTGTTCAAGGTATCTAGATAATATTGAGACAGTATGGAATCAAGCTAGTCGTGTGGATGATGAACCTGTTGATATACAGCCTTAAACACAAGAAGCTGAATTATTTCCGCAAGTAGGAAAACCCGTTGGGGGTTCTTCGTACTTCACTCTCACATCCATTGAAAAGTTACAAGCTCATCGACATGTGCTAACCAATTTCCCTGCAGTTGATCGGTATCTCCAGTAAGTACTTCTAGGAATCGGTTACCTAAATTATTCTTATGTACATCTATTAACTTAAATCTGTATAGAGAATTTAGAGAAGTTGTGCGGAGACAACTAAGGAATCGTACAAGGAGTGCTATTGAGATAGACAAGAAGGTTCATAAAGAGTTTGTTAGTTGGTTCTCTAATCGTGTAAGCAAAAACTCACTCCATGCCACGTGTATGTTGATATTATTTATGCCCCTGACACTACAAAAAAAATTCTTATTTCAGATTTTGAAAGATCTGAACAATCTTACTGAACCAGATAAAGATGTTCTTTTTTATCTTGCTAGAGGTCCTATTAACAAGGCTAGACGGTTCACTGCATATAATGTTAACGGATTTAAATTTCGGACCTTGGCACGAGATAAAGGATTAAAAACTCAAAATAGTGGGGTTTTAGGTACATTTGGCACTAGAAGTTACTCAAGTAACCATGATACCCAAATGAGGTTTGGAGAGGTACCTTACTATGGGAAACTAGTAGATATTATTGAGCTTAGCTATACTGGCGTATTCACGATTACTTTATTTAAATGTCAATGGGCTCATACTACTGCTCCTAGAGGCATGAAGAAAGATAATTTGGGTTTTACCTCAATCAACTTTACGAGACTAATGCATACCGGCGAACGTGAAAATGATGAACCATATATTAAAGCATCTGAAGCCAATATGGTTTATTATGTAGATGATGAGAAAGAAAAGGGTTGGTGCATACCTATACATTTGAAGCCAAGAGACTTATATGACATGGGTGAAGAAGAAGAGATAATGGTGTCTAATGAGGTTTATCCATCACACAACCTGGAACAAATTTTTCCCGATGATACAACATACATGCAACTAGCAGGAGCTGCTATGGATGATGATCCTCCAACTTCAACCATAAATGAAAATGTTGATGATTGTAATGACAATATGGTTATGTAATCCAATTCCCAGCTTTCTTATGTTGCATGTGGTGATGTGAGAGATCTTACCACTATGTTGTTCTGTTTCTAGTTCAAAGGAATTATTTAACTTATTTTGAAAATTGTTTTCAGAATTCTTTTGAACTCAAATGACTAAATATTACCAAAAGATTATAAATTACTGACCAGGATTGGAATGTTGATTTAAGCATAATATTTGATCTTATTGTTTTTAGGTTTTTTATTTATTTATAGATATTTGATCTGTCACCCCAAGAGTAGTATACATGATGTTGTGCTTGTCTGGGGTTCTTCTAATTCCTAAATTGGCTAGTATTTTTTGCCCCAGTTGAGATTTTGTGTGTTGTTTTGCTGTCTTGTATGCTAAGAATGCAAGCTTTTATGATGATGACACTGAATGCTATGATTTTCTGTTATGGTTCTTTCATTTATCTTGCTTTATACATCTAAATATTACTCTTGTAGCAATGGCCAAGACAAGAAGGTTTACTCCAAGGACTCAGTCTACATCGGCTCAAATTCAAGATAATGCTCCAAACTTGAGTCAAAGTGCATCCCATGGTTCACCACAAAGTGAGCCTATAGGTCATATTGACCCATCCATTAATATCGAAGTCCAAAATTCTCAAGAAAATCATGTTTAACACCAAAACAGCCAACAAACTCAATCTGGAGATGAAAATCCTCTACCTACTTACAAGAGAAAGTCTAGTAAATGTTGGACAGTTAATATCATTGGTATGCAATTTACTTCTCGATAGTTTGAATTGATTAATAGTTTGTAATGAGTTATATATAGTTTAAGACACTAATTATTTCTTTTACTTTATATTTAGATGGCAATGGAGCACCTAAAGAAGCATGTCTACAAGTTGGGGACTTGTATTCACTTTCTAGTCAGAAGAAGGTGCTCGTAGAATGGAACAAAAAGGGTCAACCAATTGGAGAGGCTTGTGGTATTTTGGGGGATTTCTTAGGATCTATTGAATCTGATAATGATATTTTTCCCCATTGGTTATTGTAGGTGGCCAAAGCTTCCATCAGAGATCAAGGATAAAGTATGGGATAAGACAATAAAGGTATGATTTATAATTATATAATATTTTATTACTAGGTTGATGCAAGGTGAGTATCCTTTTGGTGTATCATTTTTTTATTGATCTCGTTTACTGAAAGTTAATTTGTCTATTGAAGAAAATATTTCAAGTCGATGAACATCGCAAAAAGTACATAGTAGAAAACATGGGGAAAATGAAAGGACACTCGTGTGCGGTTGTTTGCTGAATTTTATAATGAGACTCTTAGCTGGGAAGAAAATCTTGAGTCATGCCTGGATGGCATGGATAGAGAGCAATGGGCAGCTTTTCTTGAATATCGATTGAGTGAAAAAACTATGTTAAGTTGTGATGTGTTGTAAATGTTTTAGTG
The DNA here is from genome assembly GCA_037113605.1 of Calophaca sinica. Taxonomy (NCBI): domain Eukaryota; kingdom Viridiplantae; phylum Streptophyta; class Magnoliopsida; order Fabales; family Fabaceae; genus Calophaca; species Calophaca sinica. The sequence goes on from CM073734.1 coordinate 46,631,309, forward strand.
AAACTTATCAGTTACTAATATTTTGTTTTTTCTATAATGCAAGATATTTCTGAAAAAAATAGAGCAAATAGAGAAAAGCAAACAATTCCTCATACACTTGGGTCAAAAACAATTGCTAGAAAAAGACATGAATTGATATTGTTTATTTATTCCTTTAATGTTTTTCAATTCTAAATTCATTATTTCTTGATATTACTAAATTGATATAAAATGATAGGAAATTCAAACTGGGCAAAGTTTTAGCAAAGTAGAGATGTATTCTATTGTGCATACTAAAAAAGATGGAACTTTTGTCAATGATGAGGCTAAACAGAAAAGCGTGAGTAAAATTCTTTTATTTATGAGTTTATATTTTGATTGAAAGTTACATTGATGGTATTTAAGGTTTGAGTACTTAATTATATTTTGGTTAATTTGCATGTAGGATTTACTAGACATGGTGGATGATATATCTTCTGGAGATGATGTTTATACTAAAGTATTTGGAAAAGAGCACTCTGGACGTGTTCGAGGCATGGGATTTGGTGTTTTGCCCTCTCAATACTTATCACCTAGTTCTCGTAATGGGAGCTCATTGTCTGGTGGTATCACATCTTCTGAATATGACAAGCTGAAATTGGAGTTAGACGCCGCTAATGCACAAGTTCAAGCTTTACAGGGAGAAGTAGCAAAAATGCGAACTTTAGAGGAACAAGTGGCTTTTCTTATGCAGAACTTTGGTGGTCAAGTGCCAGCTAGATTTAACCAGGTAAAAAGTGAATCATGTACCCTGTAGAAGATTGAAAGTTACATAATTTCTTGTTGCTATATTATCTGCCAGCTTGATTTTCCTTTGTTATTATCCAATTTCTAACAAGACATTGTTCTTATTTCCTTCCTTCAGTGTTCAATTCATAATTTGATATGTAGAGTCCTTGTTGTGGGCATTCTATTCAGATTTGAGGTTTCTAATTTTAGATTTTATCTGCTGAGGTTTTCTTTTGATTTATGTTCTCTTATATTTTTGTTCTCTTATTTCTTCCTTTTCATTTGAAGTGGCATAGAAATGGTCACAAAATAAGTCAAAACATTGATTCTATGGGGCTGATGTTTAAGCAAAACGAAATTGAAATTTTAATTATGCTTCTTTATCACACGAGCTAACATATAGTACTTAGTGCATTGCTTATAGGCTGCTTATAGGCACATCTCAATTTCAATCCAATTTTAACAGTTAATTGATGTTGTATGATACAGTGAAAATTGAGATATTCTTGAGGGAACAAAAAAAACTTGATGCAGTTGGCAATTATTATTGTTCATTTTGTGGAATTCTATTATATTGGTGATATTCTCGAGGGAACAAAAAAAACCTTGCTCATTATATTGATTCTGTTTTGTGGAATTCTATTTTGTGGAATTCTGGTTCTTAATTCTGTTTTGTGGAATTCTGGTTCTGCATTGTTTTATGTGCTCATTATATTAGTATTGACACTACTTTTATTGTCTAATTCCAGGTTACTGATTTAGGCTCACCCGTAGAAGCGAGACCTTCTTCCACTACTAGTCATGCACCTCAAACTTGTGGACCATCACCCGCAGAAGCGAGGCCTTCTTCCACTACTAGTCAGGCACCTAAAACTTGTGGAGCATCACACACTAGTCGTGCACCCCAAACTCGTGGATCATCATCTAGTGCTTAGTTCTTATTTTAAGATATTATAAACTAGTACTTTTTTTGAGGGATTATAAACTACTGCTTTTGAGAAACATTTTTTATATTTGGGACAACTGTACTTGATTACGAATTTACACTTTATTTGGATGATGATTGTGTTATTTTACTTTATAAGTATGAAAGTACTATTTTATTATAGTTTTTGTTTTTATATGTTTAAATAGGTTTGTTAGTTTTTATTGATGCAAAATAGTTTTGTTAGTTATTTCCACAAAAAATGATGTGTAAATAATTATAATAATTTCTTATTAATTTTAGAATCGTCGGTACTATAAATTTATAATTTAAAAAATTATGGCAAAAATTTAACAAAAAAATAAATAAATTATGGCAGTTGAAACCGCCGCAAAATGAGTACCATTGTGGCGGTTGAAACCGCCGCAAAAACACCATAAACCGCAGCAAAAATACATGCAACCGACGTAAAAATACCTGCAACCGCCGCAAAAATCACCTACAACCGCCACAGTTTTTAGTGTGGGCAAATCCTGGTCGCAGTCTTTGCGGCGAAACGAACTGCCACTAAAGGTAAACACCGCCACAATCGCCGCAAAAGACATCTCCCGGCGGTTATTCCAACGGTTGCTCGTAACTGCCGCAGATTTACTCACTGCGGACTAGGAACCACCGCGAGGGTCAATTGGCGGCGGTTATAACCGCCGCAATTTGCTAATCCCGACTGCCGCAGTTTGCCATTTTCCTTGTAGTCCCTTGCTTCCAACCACTATGGCCAGAGATCCAATAAATGGGCGTAGGACCACTAGGGAGTGGGTGGCGAGAGATAGAGTAGTGATTGAAAGTGAAGACGAGGAGGACGATCCTTCTGAAGCATCCGGACCTGCTAGCTTGAAGTCTACGACCTACCGTGCGGGGTTTCCCCCTCACAAGCGTCTTAGGTTTACCTACGGGCTAGCATAGTTAGATATAGTCAGTTGGTTAGACCCTAGTTAGTATTTTTGTACAGTATGACTTTTGGGTCAAAGTCCTTTGACAGGAGCTGCCAGGATGCATCATGGATATGAGTCAACTCTAGGTCTTAGGGTTTTTCATATGACTGATGTGTTTCATTTGAGTCTGTATTTTGTATGTTGTGGAACTCGCCTGCGTACGAAACACTCTGATCATTGACACTGCTATGATGCATATATATGATAATGGTTATGTTTTACTTTAGAAATGGTTGTTGTTCGTTGTTCTAAAAGTATTGTACATGTGGTTCTAAAAGAAAAAAAAATACTGTTGTTTTCAAAGAAAACCTTTTGGGAAAATGGGATGTTACAGGGTTGGAGTACCCCTTGTACTCCCTTATTAATATAATGTTTGCCATTCAAAAAAAAAAAAACTCCTGAAATGTAAACCTCATTTGACCAAAACACACAAATTTAGAAAATTACTTAACTCATTTAATTTGTCTATAATGTGTACTGTTTTTTAAAAATTATTCTTCAATTATTGACTTAATAGAGAGAAATAGTCACTACATTTACTATTGAATACAAAAAACTATGTAAATTAATTAGGGCTTGTAAAAAAATAGTTAATACATTTAGTAATTTGGAAAATGGCTTATAAAAAGGGACAAATTTTTTTCCAAGAAGGGCTTTCATTTAGGGACAGAGGGAGTATTTTATATCCTGAAATGTGTGCCCATTTGAAATTTACATGTAATTTTATTTATTGCATCTGAAAGCTTCTAAGAGATCAAAGACTTCTCCTTTCAGCAATTCAACTTGGTATTAGTCCAAAGGCAGTGGGCAGCCACAAATGAACCATTATGATAGTATTTGAAGTAGAAAAGTAGTAGAGGTAAGTTGTGAAATGTAGTCGAATAGTATTAGAAGATGGGAGGCTTTACAATTTGGAGCTAGAATGTAGTTTGTATTGCTCTCAAATTGGTTGATTACAAATGCACCCAAACTTGCCTATTTATAGGTGCTTGAAGATGGTTCTAGCAATAGATGGTTCTAGGCTTTTCTTGACTTATTTTTACATTTGATTATTCTAGAGGCATTTGATTATGGTAGATATTTCTAGGAATTCTCTAGTCTTTCTACATTGTTTTGTATTAGATACTTCTAGGCTTATATGGCTATTTCTAGGCATAAGCTATCCTAGGCTTTTGTAGAAAATTCTAGAAAATTGTAGCATCTTTCACACTCCTCCTTGATGCGATTTTTGGAAACTCCGAGCTTTGTCCTCAGTTCCTCAAACTTGACTCTGGGCAATGCCTTTGTAAATATGTCCGCAATTTGGTCTTCAGTCGTGCAGTACTTGAGCTCGATTTCTTTAGTTGCCTCTGCTTCCCTGATGAAGTGATATTTGATTGCTATATGTTTTGTTACTTGTGATGCACTTTGGATTCTTTCCCATTGCTATTCCCGATTTGTTGTCACAGTAGATTATGGTAGGGCCATCCTGCTGTTCCCCCATGTCTCCGAGTATTCTCCGAAGCCATATAACTTGATTTGTCGCCACTTTGCCACGTGCTCGACCTCTGCCGTTGATTGTGCAACGATCGCTTGCTTCTTTGATGCCCATGAGAAAAACCTGATCCTAGTAAGAAGGCATAGCACGATGTGCTCTTCATGTCATCACCGAACACCTTGATCGCTATCGGTATAGCCGATCAACTTTGAGTTGGTCATGGTTTTATACCATATACCAAACTCCTTCGTGCCTTGTAAATATCTTAGAACTCTTTTAGCTACTCCATAGTGAACCTGACTTGGTTTTGCATGAACCTTGATAGAAGACTTGTAGCATACATGATGTCCGTAGCGTGGCGTAAGATATAATAGGCTCCCAATTAAGCTTCTATAGTGCGATGCATCGACCACGGTGCTCCATCTTCCTTTATGACTTCTCATTTGTTACAAGCGAGTAGCGGCGGCTTGCGATCATTCATCCTGAATTTCTTTAATAATGCTTACATGTATTTCTTCGACATATGAATATCCCTTCTTTTTGTTGTTTTACCTCTATGCCGAGGAAATAATTCATCAAGCCAAGGTCGGTCATCTCGAATGTCTTCATCATGTCTTCTTTGAACTTAGTTATCATTTCTATATTGTTTCAGTGTAGATAAGATCATCTACGTATAGGAGACAATGAGAGTATCTTCTTTGACCTTGGGTCTTGACGTATAGTGTTGGCTCACTTTTGCTCCTCCTGAATCCTTGATCGGCGAAGTATCGATCAATTCTGCTATACCATGCTCGAGGAGCTTGTTTTAGACCATATAAAGCTTTTCTTAGTCTTAGCACTTTGCCTTCATTGCCTTTGCTGACAAAGCCTTGTGGTTGCTCCACATAAATCTCTTCTTGTAGTACCCCATTGAGGAAAGCTGACTTGACATCTAACTAGAAAATATTCCAGCCTTTTTGAGCTGCTAGAGCTATTAAAGCTCTTATTGTATCTATTCGAGCAACTGGAGCAAATGTCTCATTGTAGTCGACTCCAGGTTACTGTGAGTAGCCTTTTGCTACCAGCCTAGCCTTGTGTTTTTGTATTGAGCCATCAGGGTTAAGCTTTGTCTTATAAACCCATTTGACTCCAATAATATCTTTATTTTTTGGACAGTCTACTAGCTCCCACGTGTTATTTTTCTCTATCATTTTTATTTCTTCCTCCATTGCCTTGACCGATACTTCTTGCCTTGAAGCTACTTCATAGCTTTCAGGCTCAAGTATAGCCAAGTTGCAAGATTGATATATATCCACCAACGATTTTTCTTTTATCGGAGTAGATTCTGGTGAAGAATCTTGTCGTTGTCGTGGAGATGAAGGGGGCGTACCTGAACCTGCAGTTACTTCGTCGACTTCTTCTTGAGGTTGTTATCTTGGTAACGAAAAACCACTTCTCTCAATTTTTTTCTTTATCCCAGTTCAAGAAGCACCTTCATCAACTTCAACATCTCGTGACAGTGAGCTTCTTTGTTTGTAAGTTGTAGACTTCGATAGCCTTTTTTGCGTCTTTGTACCCCAAGAAGATTCCTCGTCTTTGTCTTGTCTTCAAGCTTATGTCTCTTTTGATCCGCACATGAATATAGCATATGGATCCAAAGACCCTTAGATGTTTAGCCGATGGTTTTTGCCCACTCCAGGCTTCAATAGGAGTTTTGTCTTGAATCGCCTTAGTTGGACATCTGTTGAGTATGTAGATCTGCGGTGTAGACTGCTTCACCAAAAGGTGTTTGGTAATCCTTTTTCCTTCAAAGATTGATCTCGCCATCTCCATGGTATGCGATTTCTTCTTTCGGACACTCCATTTTGTTGTGGAGAATATGCGATCAGAAGTCGCCGCTCAATGCCTTCATCTTCGCAGAATTTATCAAATTCGTGGGAGTTGTACTCTTTTCGCGATCACTTCTAAGCCTCATTATATGTTTACCGCTTTGCTTTTAAACAAGGGCCTTAAACTTCTTGAATGTTCCAAAGACTTCGATTTTTCCTTGATGAAGTAGACCCAAGTCATTCTAGAAAAGTCATCAATAAAGAGGATGAAATACCGTTGTTGTCAAGTGATGGTGTCCTCATTGGTCATAAACGTCGGTATGGATGAGCTCCAACAAGTCTTTTGCTCTCCATCTTTGGGTGGTTGAAAACGGTAATCTGTGTTGCTTCCCAAGAAGACATCCTTCACAAACTCCATTATTTTCTTCCAAGCGTGGGAGATCTCTCATCATATTCTTCTGATATAACAACTTCAAGGCTTGAGTGTTGAAGTGGCCAAATCTCCGATGCCATAGCCAGGAATCATCAACTTGCACCTTCATGGCAATGTTAGTGGTATATTTAAAGTTTATCGGGAAACTTCTGTTCCTCTTCTCCATTTTTACTTGGGCTATCTCAACCCTTTTATTATTGTTATCATAGATTGTGCTTTTATCTCCTTCAAAGTGAAGGGCATAGCCTTTCTCCATCATTTGGCCAATGCTCAAGAGGTTTTGTTTAAGATTGGGAACTAGTAAGACATCTTTAATGAATCTCGTACCTTTCTTTGTCTCCACCATGACAGTGCCTTTTCCTTTTGACTCCACAGTATCGCAGTTTCCTAGTCGAACCTTTACTTTGACGGAGTCATCAGTATCCTTGAAAATGCTCCCATCTTTCGCCATGTGATTGCTGCAACCGCTATCCAAGTACCAGTTTCCACACATTTCGTCACTAGAATATTGGGTAGCATAGAATAGATGTTGCTCATGGTCATGTGGATTTTGCTCACACTCGTGCTCTTCAACGAAATTGGCCTGATGTTTGTTTTTGCTAAAACAGTTCTTCTCCACGTGCCCAAATCTCTTGTAATGTCGACACTGTGTCTTTCCACGATAGCGACAGTCTTTCTCAGCATGATTTGTCCTCTTGCAGATGCCACATGGAGGATACTCATCTTGATTTTTCTTTGAGAAATTTCTAGAATTCTCTTTGTTTCTAGAATTTTCTCCACTATTTTTGTTTCCTCCATATCCTTTATTTTGAGACCGTAATTTGAGCTTTGATTGAAAGACATTTTCTATTGAGTCATCTTCATGCCTACTCAATCTTTGCTCATAAGCTTCAAGAGAGCCCATTAGCTCTGTCACCGATGAAGTAGACAGGTCTTTTGTTTGCTCAATCGTAGTCACGATTGAATCATACTTACAGGGAATAGAAATTAATATTTTCTCAACAATTCTTTTGTCGAGAATATTTTCCCCATAGGCTCTCATTTGAGAAACTATTTCTTTTATTTTAGAATAGTAATCTTTTACGGTCTCGGACTCCTTCATTTTTATTAACTCAAACTCACGTCTTAGAGTTTGAAGTTTGTGGCAACACGTACCTTGTCACTTCCTTGAAACTCCTCCTGTAGTGTGCTCCATGCTTCTTTGGCACTTGTAGCTCCCATTATTCTCGGAGAAATAGCGTCGACTACTGCTTGTTGTAGAAAAAATAACGCCTTTGCGTCTTTTTGTTTATTTGCCTTCAACTCTTTTTGCTGGGCTGCAGTAAGAGTTGAAGTGTCTGCAGTAGCAGTAAATCCTTCTTCTACAACGTCCCACAAATCTTGGGAGCAAAAAAATGTCTTCATTTTAATGCTCCAAAAATCATAATTTTTGCCTGTAAAAACAGGAACGGTAATAGATGGAGATTGAATAGTATTAGCCATGAGTTAAGAAAATTTTTGGGACTAGTATAAAATGTAAGGAGGATTTTTTTTGAAAAATAGTTGGGTAATTTTTTACGCCCAGTATATGACCGAACCAGACTCTCATACCACTGATAGTATTTGAAGTAGAAAAGTAGTAGAGGTAAGTTGTGGAATGTAGTCGAATAGTATTAGAAGATGGGAGGCTTTACAATTTGGAGCTAGAATATAGTTTGTATTGCTCTCAAATTGGTTGATTACAAATGCACCCAAACTTGCCTATTTATAGGTGCTTGAAGATGGTTCTAGCAATAGATGGTTCTAGGCTTTTCTTGACTTATTTTTATATTTGATTATTCTAGAGACATTTGATTATGGTAGATATTTCTAGGAATTCTCTAATCTTTCTACATTGTTTTGTATTAGATACTTCTAGGCTTATATGGCTATTTCTAGGCATAAGCTATCTTAGGCTTTTGTAGAAAATTCTAGAAAATTGCAGCATCTTTAACACATTATGTTCACGGATGCATATTCCTATCTCTGCACAAGAGTTCTCATATAAGAAAGCTGAGTCTACGTTACATTTTAAAATACCTTCTCTTGAAGCAGACCACGAAGCACTCATGTGTGGGGCTCAAAATCATGATGGGAAGGGAGAGCATTCTTCTTGGCACGCAACGGTATCCATTCCTGCAAAGAATCCTTAGCTTTGGCAACGATATGAGAGGCAACAAAGGTGCAATTATTCAAAATCTTATTACAACGGTGCTTCCACAAACTCCAAAGGATCATAATGAATAACTCAAACTACTCCTTATTAAGAGCTTTGCTTAGCCTAAAGAACAAATCAGTGAAGTCATCGCAATGTACAATTTGTGGCTCAATAAGATTCATCAAATTAACTTCCTGCCAATAGCTTGCAGTATGATCACAAGTCAGAAACAGATGCCAAGGTAATCCGATCATAGCATCACAGACCACAGATCACACAGATCACCATTTTCTTTGCAAGTTGTCTAGTGCGTATCCAATTAATGTTACGCCCCTCCATTAGACACCGATCCCCAGTAAAAAAAGTTCAACATTCGCTCAACCTCTTCGTCTAGAGATTCCTGGATGAGGAAAGCATGCATGCAATATTGAGGAATCAATTAAGCAACAGCTTTAACTAAAATTTTCCTTGCCTGTGCGGGACAATGACTTGGATCGACAGTTCTAAATTCTCTTCCAAATTCGATCACGCAAAAAGAGATTTTTGCTTCGGCCAACCATTAAGGGGAGGCCGAGGTACCTGCCTAAACTAATGGCTACTGTGATGTCGAGAGATGTAGTGAACAAATCCGATAAATCAGCATGCACATTTTTGCTGAATGATACTTTGGACTTTGTGTAAATAACTTCTTGCCTGGAAGCAACTTCATACTTAGCCAGAATGTCATTCAAGCAATTAACTTCCCGCTCATTAGCTCTACTCAAAAGGAAGTTGTCATCCGCAAGTAGGAGATGACTCACAGAAGCTACACCACGTCAAATCTTTATTCCATGCAAAGACCCTCTAGTTTGCTCCCTTTTTAACAACGCTGACATGCCTTCCACACAGATGATGTATAGATAGGGGTAAATGAGTAGTTATTAGTTATTACTTTTTCAGTTTTCTTTTAGTAGATTATTTTGAAAATCTTCTATGATTAACTCAAAAAAAAAAGTCTATGGGGTTGTTAGCTCAGTTGTAGGAGCTTGGCTTTGTAATCCCAAGGGACATGGTTCAAATCTCCTCGGGGACAGTTGTAACATGACCATTAGTGTTACTGAAATAATAATATATTCACTTTCCTCACCAAAAAAAAAAAAAAACTAACAAAAAAAAAAACTAAACAACTATTCAACTAAATTGTGCTGATAAATTGGCTTCTTATAAGACAAATAATTAGACTTTTGTTTGGTGGGATCCTAATTCTTAGTTTTATTAGAGAGGATTTTTTTGGTAATAGACTTGGCCTCCCTAATTATAGATTCCGATGATGTTGGCTTTTTCATGGATTTTGGCCTAGTCACTCTATTTTTTTGTTTTCCTAATTTTCTTTTTTAATATATTTTTGGTGTGCTGCATATATATGATTGACAGACTCTGGGGTGTCAACATAGTTGGGGTTTCTTTGCCTGTTGTGATGATCTTGCATGCCAAGCGTTTTATAAAAATAAAACCAATCAACTATATAATTTAAAAGAGTTTTATCACGTAGAACTATGTCCGTGTCAAGACCAGAGACTTTCAGTTTCCTACCTAAAGCTAATATATATATATATATATATATTTTGGAACATAATATATTTTTATTTTTTATTATTTAAAAATATTAATTATTAGGACATATAAATACCATAAATATATCAATACAATAATTCGATTCACTCATAATCATTTTATCAATCAACAATAAATAATTTTTTTCACTAATATAATAATCACATGCAGAATTGAGAAATAAATATCAATTATATTTTCTGCACTAAATAGTGTGTAAGTCTTAACTCAATCATCAAATAATTAATATAAAAAATACTAGCATGTGGAGCAGTGCATCGCACTAATGCACTGGATATAGATAAATTTTGAATTTGAGTATTTTTTTGTTAAAGGTGATTAATACCTTTTTTTGGTAAACAAAAGTGATTCAATTTAAAAGGATATTGAAAACATACTAAAGAAACCTCAACTATATTATCTATTTACTATATATAAAAATCGATAGCTCTTATAATTACTATTTTATTCTCACTTTAACACGTGACAAATGCTCATTAAACAAACTTAAAATAACTCATTAAAAAAATCCAGAAAAGCTCATTTAAATTATATTCAAAATAAATCCAAAAAATCATCCTCTCATTCAACAAATATTCAAAATTTTCACTCTTATTTTATCAATAAAAACAAATTCAAAAAATGGTAATATTTTTTAAATTTGAATTTTTATATATAATTCTGAAAATACAATTCCAAAAGATAATTTAAAAGATAATAATCCCGTCTTATTTGAAAATAATATTTAAATAAACCCTCTCTTATCTTATTTTCAAAATTGTCACTAATATAGTACAATTCTTCTCCCAATTCATACAAATATCTGAATCTTTGCTCTTAGGTTTGTTTCAAGAAACATATTATCTCTTCTTCTGCTATCAATTAACATACATCTCTAAATCTCTTTTTTCTCCTCGGGTGCGATTTCTCCTCTTGCTTCATGTGTGATTGTTTTCTTATTTTTGCAGGTTTCAAGATATCTATTTTAGTCCAGTTATCACCACAGTTGTTGTGATATATATCTCATGTAATTTTTTTTCCACTTCAGCTCGTTTTTTTACCACTTGAGAAATCAGTTTATCCACATGCTTAGTTTTTATAAGATTAATATTATAACTGTGAGGGTCATTGTTTTATGTATTGTCTAATTATATATATAGTTTTAAGGATATTAAACTAATTTGCACAATTTTAGACATGACTTCTTAACACAATTAATCCTTTATACAACGCCATCATTTAACTCATAGTTTATTTTAAAAATACAATAGACTTCTTAACACAATAAATCCTTTATACAACTGATTATTAGCAGTTTTTAATTTTGATGATCTCTACCTCCGCACGGCATATATTAAAATAACATTTTTTTACATGTGACATAACAAAACCTTTTTTTAAAATTTAGAAATTAAGTTATAATTATATAAAATATAATTTTACTATATATGATATTGAATTAGATTTCAAAACTGATTTTTCCAAAATCTATAATTTGAAATAAATTATCTTGAACGAATCAAATAGGAAACACGTTTTTTTTCATAAATATATGAATCTGTCATATCTCTAAATTGAAAAACGCCTTTAATATTGATAAAGCAATCTGGAATTTTATTACCTTAATCATAATAGAATCTTCCATTACTTTAATTTGGTTGTTTATTATTTATACATATGCCTAAAACAATCATCATCCCACAATCACATTCTTACTCATAACCGATTTCAGCACTACAGAAATGACTCCAAAATATGAACGAAGTTGAATTTGCATGCAAAGATGACTCAAATAAGGGTTCACCGTGATGAGTTTATATATTTATATACTATATACATTTAAGAATAATCTTATTGATTATTGTTTCAGGTGTCGTCCTCACAGTGAATTAGCCCTCCACATTTCAAATTCAAATTAGTATTTAATATAGTAAAAATGTATATAACCAACACTTAAAGGAAATTATATTTATAATTGAAATAAGAAAGCAACACATTTAACTTTAATTATTTTAATTATATAAGAAAGCAATGCATTTATCTGAAATTAACGCTAAAAAGGAAGTCATTCAAATACATGGCAACAGAAATCATTTTCTTAGGCATAACAAATTCAATTGGACTCAATTTAAGAATTTTTTTTTAATTGTGATTGCATGTAATTCTTACTACAAATTATTTAACACCTTCCCAATTCTTTTCGAATTAGTACAACTAAAAAAATCGAAGACAACTGATTAAAAATCGGTACATCGGCAATCAAACTATTCTCTGAAAAATAATTGCCAATAATTATTAATAAATTAATTATTTCCTATTTCAATTCAAATCATAATAAATTGACTAGGCCTTTAGGGCAATAATTGTTAAGCAATTAAATATTTCTTATTTCAATCCAAGTCAATATAAATTGCTTATTTCCATCAAAAAAATATAATATAAATTGCATACAATTTCAATTACACCTTCTACCTAGGACATACATCATTTCCTTTCCCTCTGTTATATTTTTTTCTCCTCACTCACAAGAAGGTTCTTCCTTCTCTCACTCACAAGATGCTGATTCGATTATGCTCTCATTAGCTACACATGAGGTTCACTTCTTAATATTGAGGGAGGTTAGTTTCCAATCTATGAATTGTCCTTATGATTTTATTAGTTGATTGACCTTATTAGATAGTGTCAAATGATTAATTTCATGATAGACTGGTAATTATTATACCATGGCAATAGAATTTTTTTTTTTGTGTGGCCTAGTTGGAGAGAAATCCTACTGTTGATAGCCCAATTAACAAGAACAAATATTAGGTTGGAGGATTGGAATCTAGCATGCTGATTTGAATCTTCATTTTTCTTTTTTGTTCATTTTTAATTGTAAACTAATTCATTGTGTTCACGGTTTCTTAACATTTGGGTTTTGCATGAATATTTGCAATACGAATCGGAGATTTGTAACCCTCCTTTTAAGAGTGACTTTGAGCAAGAAGTTTAACAAGAATGTGATTCAACACAAGTGTAGACATGCACTAGAAGGAGATTAGCTCAGCAATGATGGCAGATGGAACAGAGATTCCAGAAAAGGAAATAAAAAGGTGTGGAGAGATCACTGAAGGAGAAAACATACAATTAACGTGGAAGAAAAATGTTGTTTTTCTTAGCATACTTACCATGCTTTGCTTCATGGTAGAAGATCTTCCCTTCACTATCTCTCTGTTTTTGAAATTCGATTGCTTTAGAGTTGATATATTGACCACCATCTTATATGTGTATTAAGCTGTGAGTTGTTCTGAAATCACTTAAGATTCCATGTTGGAGACCGCTTCAAAGATATTTAACCCAAATTTACATTCTGGTAGTTATGCTGAAATTGGACCACGAGGATCTATGGATGAACATTCCAAAAAGTGGGGGTAGGGGGATCAACAGAGATTCTAATTTTGTCAACTAAATCATGGTGAATCTGTCCTTAAAAACTGTCATTTTGTCATTTTTTAAAACTGCTTTGAAAACTGTGAATCATTTTTTTCAAAAATGGATCTCTTTATGAAAAGTATAAAGGGTGTTGTGAAAAACCAAGGTTCATTCCCTTCTGTTACTTTATATGAGGGGTACATGTGGAGAATATTATTTGCTGCTGCAACTTTTTGGGTCCCAGTAAATAGAAAAGCTAATCGATTGGATGGTTGCTAATTGACAAAGCTAAAGGTATTACCCAACAAATCAAAGCTTCAGCAGTCACGTATTTTCCAGAAATAGATGCCAACAGCTTCTGTAACACCCTGACTCTAATCAGAGCATTACTTAGGAAACTTAAGAGTATTTTCCAGAAATAGATGCCAACAGCTTCTGTAACACCCTGACTCTAATCAGAGCATTACTTAGGAAACTTAAGAGGAAATTACATTAACTATAGCAAAATTTTTGGTTTTTGCATAATAGGTAGTAAAATATAATTAACCTTTAAAATACAATACTCTTGCTTAAAGAAATCTTTGAATACATATAAGTGATTAAATACAAGTTCTCATAAATGTTTCTCCACAAGAGAAAAATTAACTACCAAACATCATTTTGACTTAGACCAAACTCGTGATCCGGCTTCGACATATAAGAAAGTCTCGCATAGTGGCAAGACCGAGCATCAGGTATGCTCTCAACATTCTTCGTAATTTGCTATTACCTGAAAACAACGCCCCAAGCATGGTGGGTTATAAAACTCAGTAATGTAGAATTTAAATTTGTTATCACCAGGAAATATCAGCCACAGCCGATGAAGGGAATAGCCGATGCGTGGGATAAGCCGATCAGATTTGTAGCTGAAAACTGGTCCCATTGAACCGAGGTTAGAAAGGAAAATGTTAGAAGTTCAGGGAGCATCGTGAGGTCAGCCGATTATTAAAGAGTTTAGCCGGTGTGGATAAAGGAAATATTCGATTATTATGGCCTCATCGGCTGAGCTATTGTCGATTAATATGGAACTTTGAAGCTCGACCAAGGGTTAAATATGTGAAAGTCATGAACTTTGGCGCCAAAATGACTAAAGCTAGCTCTTGAAGGCCTTCAACGCATTTAACACGTGATAAATCGTTTGCCCAGCCGATGGTGTAACACCTGAGGACGAGATCGACATCGTATTAGGACGACGTATCGAGACCTCGACCAAGACCTTGTGTCGAGATCCCGTGCCAAGATCGTTTGTCGAGGTCATTTCTTGAAATTTGAGGAGGCTGCGTGCACTAGGCTGGCGAAATTTGAGGAGGTCGGGTGTCGAGCTGAGGAGGTCGCATGTCGAACTGAGGAGGCCACGTGCACGAACTCGTGCTAGAGCCTTGTGCGCTTGCACGAGCACCCTTGTCGACATCGTGTCGAGATGATAACTCGTATTCTTTCGAACGTTATTCAGCGTTATTATTGTATTGTTTGTAATTATTACATTGTCGGCTTGCCGTTCTCGTCGCGTGTCTAGACCGTTGACCGACAGAGTAGAGGGTAATTATGAGAGGAACGATTAGACGGGTAGATTGATTGATGGGATTGGCATCTTATAGCTGAAGTTACGATTATACCCCCTTTTCTCACCAGCTGTATACCACGACCGATTCCCTCAGATACTCATTTCTCTTTTCTTCTTTCTTCTTCCTTCCTTCTGCTCTGAGTTCCTTGTTTTTCTCCAGAACTTCCATCGACGAAACCTTGAGTTCCATCGAGACTCTGCACAAATTTTCTTCATCAATCTTGTTCATCATCATCTTCTCGACCTATATCTCACCATCTCGACCATCATCTGAGGTAAGGAAAAACAGATTTTTCTCTTCCTTCGTGCTACTGTTTAGCGCTATTTCTTCCTTCCATTTTAGCTAGTTTTTATGCTTCCAAATCATGTCAAACTGATGGGTTTTCTTCTTCACGATATTACCTATCTTTCTAACCGATTAATTGGGCTTGTAAAACAAATTTTCTTCCTCTGTTTTTCTGCAATCGGCAGTGCCCAGAAACCCTTCATTTTTGGTTTATTTCGATTTCTTGTTTTTCGTTTGTTGCTTCTGGTTGTTGTTGTTGTCGATCTATCTGTTGAAGCATCAGATAACCTTTTTCATGAACTTTTGATCGAAAACCTTAACTTTGTGTTAGAGGAAAAATATATTTAAGTTCTTGAGTTTTATATTTTCTGGGTTGTGGTTAAGTTTGGGATGAGAGCTAAGTGTATTAGAACCCATAGATCGAACTGAGTTGTGTTTGTTTTAGGAAGTATGATTCCCGAGATCGAGTGATTTCCGAATCAAGGTGTACGGGAGAGCGAATCCGAGGACGTGGAAGCAGCGGAATCCAGATCGAGGCTATGCGTGTCGAGGTCGGTCGAGAAGTGTATGCGTGTCGAGGTCGATTGAGGGCCGATGCGATGTCGAAGTCGTTGTCGAGCTCGTTGAAGACAGCCGTGTCGAGATCGAGTAAGAGAAGTCGTTGTCGAGCTCTTTGAAGACAGCCGTGTCGAGGTCGTTGTCGAGCAGCATTAATTTGGAGTTCGGTAAGGGCGCTTCACATTAATACTTTCATAGTATGCTAGTGTAAGGGAAACTCTTAGACATTATTAAGACTTTATTTTTATTGTTATATTTATGTATGGACTCCTTGATTGGTGTCGAGCTTGAAATGTTGTGAATTGTGAATTGCTGTTGAATTGCGTTTCTTCATGCAGAATGTTTTATTGCTTAAATGTCGAATTGCGTTTCTTCATGTTAAGCATGCTCTCTTTATTTGATATGTGATCAAGTAAGTTGTGTTACTCTTTGACATGCGGCGAGCTAATCATCGAGTGAGAGAGCTAGGGAGTCGTATGGCGTTTTTGAGCCGGACCCAGATAACTGAGGGTGCTAGGTCCCCTTTTTGTTTATGGTGGATTGGCTAGGCGTTGTAGCATTATCAGTTTGGGGATGGACCTGCTGATTAATGTATGGAATTCGGTTTGGGGATGGACATGCCGTTTACCTATTACGTCGGTTTGGGGATGGACTCTTGGCGATATTAGGAATAAGAGTCGAGTCGAGTCTAGAGTGAGATGGTCGAGTCACGTGTGGTGATTGAGATACATTATTGTGTTGCTTATTTCTTTATGTCGAGCTTATCTTGAATTGTTGAGAAGTTGACCGCTTTCCGTGGTGCCTTGATCCATAGCGGTTACCCAGGCGATGTCGAGCGCGAGGAACTCGGCAATGAGATGATGCAGAAGGAGCTCGACGAGGACCGAGTGACGACTGTACTTGTCGTGATTATGTTTGTTCGACGTATTTCTTTTGATGGTGTACTTGTTTTCTTTTGTGTTCTGGTCGTGACCAGTTTGGGCGGTTATGTTTGTTGCTCTGAGGTAGGTAGCGGTTTACTTTTGGAGCGACCCCCTGCGTGAAAGTCTGTAGGAAGTACCCCAGGTATGATTGCTCTTTTGAAGTCGTCATACCTTAGGTGTATTTTCTTTGTACATTTACTACTCTGTATTTGGTATACATTATTATTTCGAGTGATATATATATGTATGTTATGCATGTATGTTTTATTAGAATTTAGGTCTTGTGTCTTAGTTGCACCATGTTTCGAAAAGCTGTAATTACTCTGATGTGCACGAGCTGGTTTTATAAAAAAAAAATAGACCGTACTTTTTAAAAGGCACAAGAGTTTCGTTTTAAAACACATCTCATACAGGTTTAGTTGAGCTCGGTGTGTTGAGCTCGGTAACTCGAGCTCGGTATATTGAGCTCGGTAGCGGTCCGGAAACGGGTCGTTACAGATGGGAGAGCGGTTAACCCACGATACGCATGAGGAAGCAGTTAAGGGACACCCACGACCGCTTGTTGTTATCCATGAACGTGTGGAACGCATAATGGCCAATAGGGGGCGGTTACATTTTTGTTTTTCTTTTGTATATATATACATTCACTGAGAAATGTAAAGGACATCCAATCAATCAAACAATTATTTCTTTTGCAATTTATCAGCTTTTTACAGCATTTATCTTAACCGATTCCATGTATCTTAGCCTTAGCCTTAGCATAGCGTAGATTCACCACACTCAACGCTTTCTGGAGCAGTTGGGGAACCCATAATCGAGAATCAGAGTTCCGTTCTCGGTGTAATCGCTTAAACAGGAATCAATTTGTCGGCTGGACGTCAGCCGAATCCCTCGGCTGATTTTTTCACGCAAACAAGTTTGGCACGCTCGGTGGGACCATAGGTGAATTGAAGGACAGGTTTGATTCTCCAGGGCAGGATCACGCTTGGCGTATGAACCTGAGGTCCGGAAAGAAACTCAATAACAACATGGAGTCGAGTTCAAATCCCAAAAGAACCCCATCACGCAAGAACAACGAGTCAGCATACACCTTGGGTATGCCCATAGTGGTTGAAGACATTCCGCCTCACTTTTGACCTCTGCAGAAATGAATAACCCAGAGAATACCGAAGCTCCTGTGGTTATGACCACTTCTTTCATCAGGCAGCAGATTGATATGGGGATTCATGAAATTATGTACCAAGTGTCAAGGCAGTTGGAAGATATTGTCAGACCCATGGTGCATAACGAGGTTCAGCAGGCGAGAGACATGGAGAGCAACCGAGGACAGCAAGGTGAACACTCGGCTAGTTCTACGTTGGCAGGGGGAACGGGCAAACCCAGCATGCACAAGGCAGTCAGGTCTGGCAGCCTCAGCCGAATGTGGTTCAAACTGGGCCTTTTCAGGCATAACCAATACCACTACCGGTAGGGCCACCAACCCAGACGTGTGGTGATCAGTAGAATACATGGGTACCACCCCATGCTGGGGGGCAAGTGATGCCACCTGATCAAGCGAATCTGTAGTATGGGTAGATCAACATGGCCCGGAGGCCAATTAACACGGTTGGACATATCGGTCTGCCGCCAGTAATGTCGTATGCTCCAACGCATGGCCCTACTGTGCAGGCAAACTCATATGGACAGCCGAATTGGCAGCCGATGGACCCTGGTTATGGTTCAGGGAAGCTATCTGGTGATTGGAATGCCAACAATCCACCATTCTGCCAACCGCAACCAGTCCCCATGCCATACCCTCCAGTAAGTTCAAATATACTACGAACGGCTAGCAACTATGGGGGAGAGCAGACATGGAACACTGTTCCACCTTTACCCCAGAATGCATCGGCTGTTCCAAGGACTCAGGTCAGGGGTTTTGGGGAATATGGTCCAGAGCAGCAATGGAATACTAATCAACCTCTGGGCAATGTTCCACCAAATACCTTCAACCTTCAGAATTCGTTCCAACAGGCTTCACCCTGTAGACCCGTGGGTCAGAGTGCGCCCCAGCTGAATCCACAAGATAATCAGCAGGGAGCCTCCCATTTGATAGACCCAGAAATGATTGCAAATACCATCAAGAAGTATTTCGGGATACAATTAAAGCCGTTGGACCGTCCTGTTTACAGGAAACCGTACCCTGAATGGGTGGATCGGATGGTTCCTCTCCCTAGGGGATTCAAAACTCCAGATTTCACCATATTCTCAGGGGAAGATGGCAAGTCTACCATGGAGCACATAGGGCGCTTCACAGCACAGTGTGGTGAAAGCAGCCAGAATGAGTATCATAAGCTTCAACTTTTCCCATTATCACTCACTGGGACAGCGTTCACCTGGTATTCCTCTCTGCCTCTTAACTCAGTACAGAATTGGGCCGACATGGAGAGGTGCTTCCATGATAGATTTTACTGGCCTCAACCTCAAGTTACGGTAACCGATCTTACTAGTCTCAGGCAGCAAGTTGATGAGTCGGTTGCTGATTATATTGAAAGATTCAGAAAGAAAGCAGGGAAATGTTCTGTGCAATTCCCTGAAACAGAATACACCTCCATAGTGATTAACAACATGCACCCGCAGTTGAAGGAGAAGTTAGTAGGACAAGCCTGCACAGATTTGAATCAACTGGCAGAAAGGGCTATCCGAGTTGAGCAATATATCCAGGAAAAGGAAAAGCGAAGGGCTAGCCGAGGAAAGGGCCCTCATTTAGTCTCTATTATAGAGGCAGAGGAATCTGACTCCGAAGCGGCTGACCTCACTGCTGATATGATGGTAGCCAAAATAGTCAAAGGGAAGAGCTATTCCTACCCAGCATTGAAGGCCGCTAAGGCCAAAGAAACTGAGTCAACAGAGGATAGGGCAGGGTACTCCTTTGACATAACCAAGGCAGACCAAATTTTCGATTACTTGCTCAATGACAAGCAAATTCGGCTGCTAGAGGGGCATCGGATTCCACCTCCTGAAGAATTGATGAACAAGAAATACTGTAAGTGGCACAACTCTTATAACCATTCTACAGCTAACTGTGTAGTTTTCAGGAAGGCCATACAAAAGGCTATCAAGGAGGGTAGGTTCAAGCTAGCCGATAAGAGCATAAGCGAGATGTCGATGAACACCAATCCATTCCCGGTGTAACCATGGCCATGGTGTCTTTCTCAAGGCTTTGATCGGCCCAGGCCAATAAGAGGAACAATCCATCGAGTGTTTGGATGCCCAAAGAAGAATCCAAAAGAAACCAAGAGGTCACCAGGATCTGTGTTTGACAGATTGGGAAACCCACCAGTGTTACCGAAAAATCTTTGAGGGCCAACCATCTTCGAGCCGATTCCATGGTAAACCTCCCGGACCGGATGTTTGACTAACGAGTTGATCGGCCGATTACCACAACATGCACTCAAAGGCGAGAGAACGCGGCATGCTCGAGAGGCGGGGCAAAATCAACTGGGAACCTCGGTGAAGCCCACCGATTATGCCCGGGATCACCGAGGACCTCTCCCAAAGTCTAAGAGAAGGGTGGCGAGTTCAATGTCGAAGGGGAATGTCCTCTCTTCGCATAACCGTAAGGCATGATGATGAACTCAAACCACGAGAGGATGATCAAGCCACCGCAAATGTCAAAGAAGGGAAGTGGGTGGTTAATCAACCTCAGAAGAAGAAAGAGTTCAAGCCACCACACCGACTAGAACGCATAAGAGAAAGGCTGCAGAGGGCTAGATCCTTGCAAAGAATGAAACAAACCCTGCCAGATGATAGCCGATGCCAAGCGGCCGATAAGAAGGAGATCCCGAAGCTAAAGTGGCGAGAAGCCATTGGCAGGCTTTTGGACCTTGCGGTTTGGAGCGACAAAGTTGAAGCCCGATCGAGCCAAGGAGGCCCCAATGACAATCCGGTTCTTGAGGTAGACATAGAGGCGACTGAAGAAGGAAAAGGAACACGATAAAGAGGAAGGGCATATTCACACATACACAAACCGCTTGAATGGTAATGACGAGCCGATCTTAGAATGCAGTTACGAAAAGATTCAATTTTGGATTATCTCTCGGATGAGAGTGAAGCCGGATTGATGGCCGCCATTGAGGTCGTTAGCCTGATCCCAGTGAGTTACGGTGGTTATCCCCAGATCGAACACTTAGAAGGAGACGTATGTGTGGAAGAAGCAGAATGGGCAACTTTAGCCGATGACACGGCAAAAGATGCTTTGAGTACTGTATTTGGTAGGCCAACTGAAGACATGATGAAGCACTTGAAGCCCTTGTATGTGAGAGCCTACATAAATGGCAAGGCCTTCAGTCGAGTGTTCGTTGATAATGGGGCGGTATTGAACGTGATGCCAGTGGCCACCTTGAGGAGTCTGAACAAGTCTGAGGAAGACCTGATCCCAACTAACATGAAAATGGCTAGCTTCATGGCAGAGGCCTCGTCTGTCTTGGGAATCCTGATAGCCGAGATTACTGTTGGCCCCAAGAGCATCAAGTCAGCTTTCTTTATGATCGATGGCAAACCATCTTATGCAGTCCTGCTAGGGAGAGATTGGATTCACACCAGCCAGTGCTTACCTTCCACCATGCATTAGAAGCTCATTTTTTGGGAAAGGGATAAAATTGAAATAGTCCCAGCTGATGACAATCCATTCCCAGCTGAGGTACAAAATCTAGAAGCTTTATTCTACTCTCCCTCTGTGGCTCCCATAGCTGTTACTGAGGAATACGAGGAAGGATCCTGGGAATCTTGTAACTTGACACCCCAGGGGTTTAAGATCGAGCAATTAGCCGAACCACGGCTAGCCACGGAGGTTTGTTATGTTTAAAGACACCCAAGTGGCGCAGGACTTATGGGACCGGCTAGAGGCTTTCAGGATTGAATCTCACGTAGCTGAGTCCTTGCTGATAGATAAACAACAAGGCGATGACCTCACATCGGCAGACAAGATCACGGAGTTGCCGATGGAGTTTGAATCACCTATTCGGAGGACTTTGCCAACCTTTGAATCACAAGACCCCTTGGAGGACCTCAATTTGGGAACTCCAGAAGAGTCTCGGCTAACGCAAATCAGCGGGTTGCTGGGGGAAGAGGATAAGAAAGAGGTGGTAGCCCTGCTGAAAAAATATACAGACTGCTTTGCATGGGATTATCATGAGATGCCTGGGCTAGCACGAGAATTGGTGGAACATAGGCTACCGATCAAGGAGGGATTCAAGCCACATAAGTAGCCACCTAGAAGATACCATCCTCAGCTGATACCACAAATCAAAGCAGAAATCGAGCATTTGCTCAATGCTGGGTTCATCAGAATAGCCAGGTACGTAGAGTGGTTAGCTAACATAGTACCTGTCAAGAAGAAGAATGGCAAGACTCGAGTTTGCATTGATTATAGAGACTTGAATTTAGCCACTCCAAAGGACGAATATGTGATGCCTGTGGCAGACATGTTAGTCGATGCAGCTGCCACACATGGTATTTTAACCTTCATGGATGGGTACTCGGGCTATAATCAAATACTTGTAGCTGAGGAGGACACTCACAAGACTGCATTCAGGTGCCCAGGGGCACTGGGAATTTATGAATGGTTGGTGATGCCATTCGGCTTGAAGAATGCTGGGGCCACCTACCAGAGAGCGATGAATGCTATCTTCCATGATCTAATCTGCAAGACCATGGAAGTATACATAGACGATGTCGTGGTAAAATCCAAAGACTTCAAAGCCCACTTGGCCGATCTGGAACAGGCTTTGCAGAGGATGAGCGTTCATAACTTGAAGATGAATCCTGCAAAGTGCATGTTTGGTGTATCGGTTGGTAACTTCCTTGGTTTCTTGGTGCATCAAAAGGGCATTGAAATAGACCAAAACAAAGCCAAGGCAGTGATGGAGGCTAGACCACCCAGGAACAAAAAGGAATTACAGAGCTTGCTGGGCAAGATCAACTTCTTGAGAAGGTTCATAGCTAATTCGGCTGGTAAGATGAAGGCTTTTTCCCCTTTGCTGAAACTCAAGAACGTTGAGGAGATGGTGTGGGGTCCGGAACCGCAAGAGGCCTTTGGACAAATAAAGAAGGCTTTAGCTAGTCCACCAGTTTTGGTGCCCCCCATGCCAGGGAAGCCTTTGAAACTTTACATTGCAGCTGCTGAAGAGTCTATCGGCTGCCTGTTAGCACAGGATGCTGAAGATGGAACTGAAAAAGCAGTGTACTACCTTAGCCGAAGCCTCAATGATGCTGAAACCAGATATACTCCCTTGGAGAAGTTATGCCTGTCTTTGTTCTACGCTTGTACAAAACTTGAGTATTATTAATGCCACATGAAATATTAGTTTTATGCAAAATTGACATTGTTAGGTACTTGCTTAATAGGCCTGTCTTACAAGGTCGCTTGATGAAGTGGGCCATTAAGCTCACTGCCTTCGCGTTGAAATACGTCCCATTAAGGGCTGTCAAGGGTCAGGCCCTAGCCGATTTCTTAGCAGAACATCCCTGCGTGGAAGTGGAGGACCCTTGGGTATCTCCAATTACTTGCATAAACCTATTGCCTTGGGTCCTAACTTTTGATGGGTCCAAAACCCAGAAAGGAGTCGGAGCCGGAGTGACAATTACCAACCCAGATGGGAAAATGTGGAGGTTTGCGTATCGGCTAAACCCAGATTTAACTAATAACCAAGCCGAGTATGATGCCATGATCATAGGGTTAAAGCTGTTAGCCATGATGGGCGCTGATTACATTCATGTGAAGGGCGACTCCCAGTTAGTGGTCAGACAGCTAACCAAAGAATATGGGTGCAACAACCCAAATCTGTTGGCACGTTATGCAATGGCTGACAGATTGATTCACCAATTTATTGATGCAAAGGTGTCATACATCCCCAGAGGAGCTAATATGGAGGCCAACGATCTGGCCCAAGAGGCCTCCGGATATAGGAACTCTTTGTTGACTTTGGAGTACGACGAATTACCAGCCGAGGTAATGGTCGCAGACCAAATCGATGCATGGAGAAACGAGTTGATCGAGTCCTTACAGGATCCTTGTAAGTGCACTGACCCCAAAGTTAAGAGACGGGCTCTAAGGTATGTGCTCCTTGATGACGAATTGTATAAGAGAAGCATGAATGGGGTATTGCTAAAGTGCATAGATAAGAATGAAGCCCTAAGGGTTATGGGTGAAGTTCACGAAGGCATATGCGGCTCGCATAGGGCTGGGCCTGTTATGAAATGGTTGATTTATCGCCATGGGTATTATTTGCCTACCATCACAGCCGATTGCTTTCAATACGCCAAAGGATGCGAAGAATGCCAGCTGCATGGTCCCATTCAAAGTGCAGGCTGAAATGATGCATCGATGGTGAAACCTTGGCCATTTAGAGGCTGGGCCATGGATTTGATCGGCAAAATCCATCCACCATCTTCCAAAGGACACAATTTCATTATTGTGGCAACCGATTACTTTACTAAGTGGGTGGAGGCTCAGCCGATGGTCAAGGTACAGCAAGATGACGTTATCCGATTCATTCAACACCAGATCATATACAGGTTTGGGATTCCAGAGACCATCACCATGGACCAGGGAACTATGTTCACTGGAGATAAGGTGGTTGCCTTTGCTCAGCAGTTTGGGATTAAATTGATACATTCATCCCCATATTATGCACAAGCTAATGGGCAAGCCGAGGCAACCAACAAGATTATTGTGGACTTGATCAAAAAGAATTTGGAAAACAAGTCCAGGAAATGGCATTTAACTCTGGATGAGGCTTTATGGGCCATAAGGAATTCCAAGTCAATGGCCACTGGCACAACTCCATATCGGCTGACTTACGGCCAAGATGCGATTTTGCCTTTGGAAATCAATGTCACTTCTCTAAGAGTGGCGAGACAGAATTCCTTGAGCCTAGAAGAGTATCAGCAAGCCATGCTTATGGAGATGGATCAGTTGGATGAAGATCGGTTAATGGCCTTAGAAAGAATTGAGGCAAGCAAACGCAAAATGGCTAATGCCTACAACAAACATGTTAAGTTGAAGAAGTTTGTTGAGGGTGACCTAGTTTGGAAAACTATTTTACCAATAGGAGTCAAAGACCCTAAATTCGGTAAGTGGTCACCAAATTGGGAAGGTCCATTCACGGTTAGTCAAGTGTTCGCAGGAAACGCGTATCGGCTAGTTAACATGCAAGGCGAAGAGATGAACAGAAGCATAAATGGCAAATATCTGAAGAAATACTACCCCACGGTTTGACAAAGCATACTAGAACAATAAAAGAGCTATTTATAGACAAAAAAGGAAATTGTTCTGGTGACCACAGGCCGGCCACCTAGCCAACAAAAATACTTAAAGACAACTAGAAATAACTAGTCTGTTGGGTCAAGAGTGGCTGCAACTGGGGGATCGGCAACCATAGCAGGATCGGCTGCTTCAACCTGGTCGAGAATGCCGGGCTCAGTGCCTCTTGAGGATCGACCTTTTCAATAGGATCGGCCACCTCTTGTTGGTTGGAGGCTTCAACTGGTGCAGTTTGCACTTCTACAGCTACTACCCTAGCAATCTCGGTGCATCTACTGACCATGTCTTGACCCGGAAGGAAGAATGGCGATGGAAACCAGTAGCCGGTGCCTCAGTGGCCACCACATCGGCGGCGCTTCAGCAAAGACTAGCCGATTCCTCAGCTTGAACCGTACCTGCTTCGGCTGACGGTGTCGAAGATTGTTCCTTCGCCTGATTCAGCAGGAGCCGCAGTTCATCCCACTGATGGTTCGCCGAGTCTATGCCTTCTCTTCCCCTCTGCATATCCTGTTCCAAGCCATCTTTTTGGGTGGTGAGTCGTAAAATGTTAGGGTCTAGAGAGGAAGCCTGAAAATATAAGCTGAAACGCCTCTCCGTGTGGGTTTCCAGTCTCGCGTCAAGTTGCTCAAGTTAGGGTGTTAGCTCTTTGATTTCGTTTTGGACCCGAGTCAGCTCCGAATTCAGCTGAGCTAACCGGTCTTTGAGTTCACCTTTCCTAGCTAGGTCTGCCTGCCGCTCTCTATCGACTGCCTGATAAGAGACAAGAAGGAGGATCTTTGAACTTGGAGATCCCGGAGGCATTGCAGGTCTTGAGTGGCGTGATCATAATTCTCCTTGCACAGCCGATATACCGCAGAGATGTCATTCACTTGTAGCGCCATTTGTGGTCTGATTTTTGGTAGTGGAGGAACATCAGGAGAGTCGGATAGTTTGAAAAGGGAAGCCCTCAAATCGGCCACCTTACCCTTATCTGTGGGGATCTCTCCCATCAAGGCCTCGTCCACCTTGTCCAGGTGACTAGAGGAGGGTGAGGAGACCTTTTGCAACGGGTCAGCCGAAGCAAAATACTGCTGCAGTTCTTCCTCTGAAACCTGGATAGATGAAGTCGACTGACGAGGAGGAGTCCTATGGGCAATAGGGGATTCATCCTTAGCCGACTGCAGTGCAAAGCACAAAGAAGTTAGGGCCAAACCAACATAGATGAGCAATCACAATGAAAGAGATAAAAGGAGATACCTGTATTGGGCTGTGAGCCTCGGCTATTGGAGAAGCAGGAGGCGGCGGTGGTGCCTCGATTGAGGACCAGTAGAAGAAACCCCGCCCTTGGAGATTAGGAGGGGTAACCTTGTGGGAGGCGACCATGGAGAGTCAAATCTGCTGTTTCTCTGATCCAAAACGAGCCGAGGGTCAGAATTATGACAAAGCTTTGAAGAAACAATAATTTACCCTTGCCAGCGGATACCGTCTTGGTTTTCCTGGAGATAAGGGTTGCAGAAGAGGGGTCATCAAGACGAATTCCCCCAGATCTTGTTCTTTTCTTCTTACTCGGAGGAGGAGAGTCGTCTATAATGACAACTCTAGGGGTTGGATTGGCTGTCAAGAAAGCAGTTAGTTGGCCGATGCGTTTGCAAAATAGAAGGAAGGAGAAGCAAAATGAGACAAGAATACTCACCCTTCATGGCAGCAGAAACCCTAGTCTTGTGCGTCGGCTCCAGCCTTACCATCTTCAGAGGGGGAACAGTCACCGCCTCATCTTCATCATCATCCTCATCACTTTCATCATCGGGACTGCTGTCGAGAGGCAGGGCGAGCCTTATGAAATAATTAGACGAAGAGCCTTGGAACATCTTATCCTTAGCCGAAGGCCACCAATTAGCAAAGGCAGAAGTTTCCCCGGCCGACGGGTTAAATGAGGCCCATTGGAAGCTGTTCAGTTTTTTCAAGTTAAAGGCTGCCAAGGTCTTCACCTCTTCAGCTGATAGGCTAGTTCTCCCTATTGCTGGTATTTTGCTGAGGTATGGGCAAGGGACGTGCTGTAATAACCCAAACTGGCGGGCCACGTAGTTAGGGTGATAAAATTCGGCTGTGGTCTTGTTATTTCTGGAATTGGGCTTTAGCCCACCAAGGATGTCTCTAGCGGTCAAAACACGGCTCCAATTGAGAACCATAGTTCCATGCGCTTCCCGAGAAATGCTTTGGTCAGCCGTGGTGAATATCCAATCCGGGCCGATTCGTCTTTCAAAGATCGGCTGCCAATCTTGAGAAATTCTCGTCAAGACATGTACTTTCTCCACCACGTCAAAGGGAGTTACCTGCTTAAGTGGAGTCAGCCGCAAATGCTCGGCTAACGTCTACGCCCCGGCAGGAAGAGAGTGAATGCTGAAAGAAGGTTCAACGAACTCTGGGAAATAAAGGGTAATCCATAGTTGCAGGAACCATAAAGGACCTGAAGTGTTCTTCAAGTCGATACCTTGGTGCAACCGATCCAGCATATTGAACAAAGCCCTATAAAGGTAGCAGAGGAAGAGTGATCCCCAAGCAACCTGCCTACCTGATACAGCTTGGGCCACGTACACTTGAAGTTCTTGAACGACTGCGACAGAGCCGGTACAAACGAAGTACTTACTAAACCAATACAAGAGGAAGGCACAATGCTCAGCATCAGAAACTGCGGTGCCTCTTCCCTTTTGATTGGCTAGAATGAAAACAGAATAGTTGGAGTTGTTCCGATCATGGACAATCTTGATGTTGGAGGTTGAAATGTCATACAGATTCGGGGCTTCTTGACCAGCCAGAGGTAAACCTGTAATGGCCGCCACGTCAAGAAGAGTAGGGGTGGCCATTCCCCAAGGGAACACAAAGGTATTGGTGGTACGGACCAATAGCCGAGAAAGCCGAATATCAGACCGATGTTGAGTTGAAGGTCTTTAGCCGACAACATGATGGCATCGTAAAGACCCATTCTTTTCCACTCCTCGCCTTTTGCCTCAGCCATCCTAGAGTGCGGCTTCGGTGTCGGCGATGGTGCGGGGCCAGGGCCTTATGTCGGCTGGGCACCATTTAATGGTAAACCAATCGCAAACGATTGGTAAACCATATGTGTCCAGGGAGAGGTATTCTCTAAGATACATTACGCCACCCTGCAGGTTGGTGGACGGTCGCAAGGTGAGAGAACCTTGAATCGGATAGAGAGGAGGTATGATGCCTTCGGCTGACCCGGCCGTCTCTTGAGTTGAGGAGTGAGAGTCGGTTGAATGAGAAGACTCGTCCAGGGAGTCATGGCCGCCGTAGCTATGTTCACGATTTTGAGAATCGGACGCTGAAGACATTGTCGCAAGAAGAGGATGTGCAGAAAGGAAGCTAGGGTTTAAGGGTTCAAAAGAGTTCAAACTGCCTGAGTAATAAGAAGAACGAATGGAGCTAGCTATTTAAAGAGGAGTCATGCGCACGGTCAACGATAAAAGTTGTTGATATATTATCAGATAGCAGCGCAGTCATTGGGTGTGGAAAAAGTAGCCATTCAGGTCATAATGGGTGACATTAAATGCATAAAAAGTGACTAGCGATTGACGTTTTCAGAGACTCGAATCTTATCCGATACATCAATCCAGCATTTACAGCTGAAATGATGTAGGGGGGCAATTGTTATCACCAGGAAATATCAGCCACATCCGATGAAGGGAATAGCCGATGCGTGGGATAAGCCGATCAGATTTGTAGCCGAAAACTGGTCCCATTGAACCGAGGTTAGAAAGGAAAATGTTAGAAGTTCAGGGAGCATCGTGAGGTCAGCCGATTATTAAAGAGTTTAGCTGGTGTGGATAAAGAAAATATTCGATTATTATGGCCTCATCGGCTGAGCTATTGTCGATTAATATGGAACTTTGAAGCTCGACCAAGGGTTAAATATGTGAAAGTCATGAACTTTGGCGCCAAAATGACTAAAGCTAGCTCTTGAAGGCCTTCAACGCATTTAACACGTGATAAATCGTTTGCCCAGCCGATGGGAGAGCGGTTAACCCACGATACACATGAAGAAGCAGTTGAGGGACACCCACGACCGCTTGTTGTCAGCCATGAACGTACGGAACGCATAATGGCCAATAGGGGGCGGTTACATTTTTGTTTTTCTTTTGTATATATATACCTTCGCTGAGAAATGTAAAGGACATCCAATCAATCAAACAACTATTTCTTTTACAATTTATCAACTTTTTACAGCATTTATCTTAGCCGATTCCATGTATCTTAGCCTTAGCCTTAGCATAGCATAGATTCACCACACTCAACGCTTTACGAGCGGTTGGGAACCCATAATCGAGAATCAGAGTTCCGTTCTCGGTGTAATCGCTTAAACAGGAATCAATTTGTCGGCTGGACGTCAGCCGAATCCCTCGGCTGATTTTTCCACGCAAACAAAATTAAAACACTTTATCGTTGTTTTTAGCCATACTTAGTGTGCTAAGTATGAAAAAATCCTCCCACATACATTTTAGAACAAAACTCAGACTTCTTATTCTGTCCAAAATTCGCTTAGCTTAAGAAAATTCGCTAAGCGAATTTAGTTCAGAAAAAGGGGACGTTTTCTGCAGATTTACCTCAACTTGGGTGATTTTATTAAAATACCAAACTATGTCGGATTAGGTCAAATGACCACTCATTGGAAATCTTAGGATGTCTATTTTATGAATCTAATTTTTATTTTAGAACAAAATTGCCCAATTAGTGCAGTTTTACCAAAAAGGCCATTGAGGTCCAAAACAGAACAACACACTTTTTACCATTTTATAACACATTTTAAAATATCTATACTTAGTCAATTTCAACAAAATTTGTGCTCAAACTGAAGGAAAATGAGTTTAGTTTTCAAATAACTAGGGATAATCTCAGTAGGACCTCTATGGAGATCACTATGAAGCAAACATTACACAGATGTACTGGTGGGTTTGGGGACAACATCCAACTCTTAGCCAATTATCAATCAAATATCACAAGTTATACACCATCAAAGCTAAAACCACTTAATGTATACTTCATACATGTAATATTAAACATAATCAAGGCAAGTTATGGCTTAGTTAGCCTCTGTAAAATTCCAGAATTTCTTTCAAAGTCACAACAATTTTTAGCAATTATGTAAATCACATACCCTACACAATTAATCACAAATTGGCAAACACATTATCATTTCTTCCAAATCTATTTATACAACCTTGGTGCCTAAAGAGATTAATTCTAGCACACAACACTTCTCACAGAACCAACCTCAAACACCTTGCAAGCATTATAACACATATAAAATGATCATAAACATGGAGATTTTTCACCAAAGCATGTAAAATTGCATAAAAACCTAAGCACACCCTAAAGAGACATTTTCATTGTGGATTCTATGTTACCTTGTGGGTTTAATAGATTTGGTGATGAAATCCCCAATTTCTATGGCTTGGGGTTTCATCCTCCATGATTGTTCCTTGCCCTAACCTCCATGGGAGCTTGAATCAAAGCTCTAGCTCCAAATCCTTCTTCTTCTTCTTCTTCTTCTTCTTCTTCTTCTTCAATCAAACCTTGATTGGAGTTTGGATCCTCCTTCTTTTTTCATAAAACCCCACATCTCCAAGCTTAATCTTGGAAATAAACCCTCATTCCTCTTCTTCCTCTCTCACGCCCTCCTCTCTTCTTTTCTCCCTTTCTTTTTCTTTTTTTCTCGGCTTTCTCTCCCCTTGCTCTCTTCTCCATGGCGCTCTCCCTCTCTCCCTTTTTCTTCTTTCTTTTCTTCTATTCCTTCTCTCTCTCTTCTACACGGCTCTCTCCCTCTCTCCCTTTTTCTTCTTTCTTTTCTTATCTTCCTTCTCTCTTCTTCTTTTTCCTTCTTTTCTTTCTTTCTTCTATTACGGATGGGTGTGTGTGTGTTTTAATTTAGGGAGAGAGTGAGTGCTAAGATGGGTTAAGTGAGGGTAGGGTGTATTGTGGGTGAGATGTATTAATTTTCTACAAATTGACTAACAAGTCCTTATTTAATCTCATAGTTAACTTTTCGGTCCTTACTAAAACTTTAGGTAAATTAATTAGTTAAAAAGCTACTCATGAATTAGTAGTCCCACCTTTTCTTAATCCCCTAATAATTTCCCCTCCAAAGTTATTAACCATACTCATCCTTAGGAAATAAATTCCTTTTTCACTTAGGGTCTCTAATTACTAAGCTTAAGAGAGTTGGGGTGTTACATTACTCCCCTCTTTTTAGAGATTTTACCCTCAAAATTTGCCGCATCTCATATCCTGACTATTCCTTAAGAATGTCGTTCGCTATAATTCTGTTAGGAACTCGAAATCTAGGCCCACTAAACTGGTTTCCTTACTAACAAGACTAATATTCATATTGCTATTTAGTAACTCAATAAGGAAAAATTACCTTCATGACAACCTATATAGATACACTATACAAGCATTTAGTCATCAACAATGCTAAAGCATTCAATCAAACATCCACTTTACAATTAAGATGAAAAATTGAAACATTATACTTTTGAGTATTGTAATACTAACATTCCCTTAGGGTCCAATTGAAATTGCACCGGGAATCTACGCCGCTGGGCCTGACTGGTCACCGGTGTAACACCCTGCTGTCCTATCTATGCTTTACTCTTTATTGTACATAATTAACCTAACTCGCGTAATTAACGTGAATATGCTTACGTGAAAATACGAAGGAATTAAAAACTAAAACACAAATAAGACAACGACGCGTCACAAGAAAATAAACTAAGTGTCACACACGCATATATATATATAGCATACCATCAGAGTGCGAAAGTGTGCGTAGTGTAAACAGTACTGATACAGTCATCCAAAATATAAAGCCTATGAGGCTAACCCGCGCCTCATCTAAACAAGACAAAAGAACATAAACATCACATAAGACTCCTGGCCAACATAACTAAACACCTCAGCGAGGGGGATACTGAGAGCTCCCACTCTGAGATCCTGCCTGCCTCGAAATCAAACGTCTATAATCATGAGCAGTCATATGATGGGATGGCCCAACAGTCACTCCACCCCTACGTCTCTGTCTCCCCCTGTGGCTGGACTCACTCTGATGACTGGCAAGAGGCACTGGCATCGGCTGTGGAGGCATCAGAGGATACCCTCCATAACCAAAACTGGGTGGAAACCCTGGTGCCTACCACATCTGAGCAAATGGAAGCCTCTGGAAAATGCGAAAATCTCCTGCGAAGCTAGCGATAGGAAAGCCTGGAATATGGAAATAAAGGGAGATAGTGCCAGTGTAGATAACCGCGTGACGCGCATGGTCCACCTCCTAACCCACACCGTCGACATCATGGTAGTGAATCTCAAAATCACCCCATACGAGGATCCTCAGTGGCTGTAGCATCGAAGGATGCATCAGGAGGAACTGCTCCATTGGATGATGCTGGGCTGCATCGTCCTCAACAAAGTCTAACACAGAATAATATATATATACACAAGCATGCAAACACAGGGAGGTAAGAACAATACATCCATTATAAAGTGGGAAATGTAAAAGTAGAATGAGAGTAAGACAATCCACACAGATAATCACATATATTACAGATTGGATCTTGCTACCCTCTTCCACTTACCCCATGTCTCTCTGAGTTTTTGCATATTTTCTTACTATCGTCGCTGCATTGGCAAACCCCTTTTTTCCGTTAGGGTTGCCGTCCCTGTTTCCCGTTAGGGACTCCTGCCTCCCTTTTTCGATAGAGACATGGCGACGCTAGCCTAGTCCACAAGGTATCCCCCTTTCCCGATAGGGACCCTCCTCCCCCTTTCCCGATAGGGACGTTCGTTTCCCCCATTCCCGATAGGGACGGAGTGGATCTAACCTGCTAAGCGAGATATCCCCGTTTCCCGTTAGGGATCCTCTCCACTTCACATTCCCGTTAAGAATGAAGTGGTCACTAATGTATCATGCTCATGCATCCCACACCTCATAACCATATGCCTCACAACATGTTATACACGCATTCCCTAAAATGCCCCTATAATCATATTAGATCATACTAAGAATTACACTTAATCATTTTAGCACGCTATGGCAACATATAACACATATCCACACGTAATGTACTTTAAATATATCACCTAAGCATGTTACTACCCACATATGGCATATACAACACAACTTATAATTAATCATATTATCAGACAGTCACATTTAATAATAATAAGTAAAACCTATGTTGGCTGTGGGTCTACCGTGCCTATCCTTAGATGTGACAAACTGTAAGCCCTATCCTTAGGTGTTACTGACATTAACCCCTAGTAGGGCTTAGGTCACCTTACACATTTCAAACAATCATTTCTACTAAACAAAACCCAATGAAAGTGCATTCTTTCTCCCACTTGGAATTCGGAGTAACCGGTTTGGCCATCATCAATAAAAAGGCCAAGGGTCAACCAAAAATTCCACCGAGCACGCCAGAACGACCCATAATTTACTGGAAACACAAAAACGCACTCGGATTAGAATTAGGACAAACTATGAAATTATTAAAATACCAAGAGAGTCATGGCTAGGTACTGAACATAAGGTCCAAGGTGTTAAACTTACCCAAATGCAACTCCGGACGAAGTTTCATGAACGATCGGTACCCGTACTAGTACCAAAACCCTAAAATACGAAGAACAGTTAATTTGGAACTATTAAACCACTAAGGGAACACAAAATCAGTTGGAAATGTATGGAGAACAGAGGTTCTTGCCTCTGTCTCGTGGCCCAAAGAACCTCCTCTGGGAGTTTTGGTAAAATCCTAGCTCGTTCGGTACCCGTTCGGTCAAACCGAGGTCCAAAACACAGTCTAATTAGGGCTAGGAACTAAAACTAATTTGAGGATCTAAAACCATATACTGAAGCCAGTAACCAACATAAGAGGGGTATAGATTTACCTCGATGAAATGACGATCGGAGATAAACCCTATAAAGCCCGAACGAAAACAGACAAGTCAGCACCGTCGGATTGATGAACCGAGACTTGATATCACTTGGAGTGGATCACCAATGCTTGTAAAACCCAAAAATGGAGTTTGACTGGTGTGAATATCAGTTTGGTTCGGGAAAATGAAGCTGGAAGTGAAAAAATTCGAATTTAGGGCGAAAAATGATTTATATAGGAAAAATGGTGTTGCTGGGCGCGCGTCGTGCGCGCTCTAGCGAGGCCCCCGGATGCCAGTTGTCATCTCCTGATTGGACCGCCCGCCACATGTCACAAAAGGACCAGGTGCAGTTGGTGCAACATACACCAGCGCTTTTACGCAGTTTTGTCCAATTTCGCATGATTTCTCCAATTCCGACGTCCGTTCGATCTAAAACTCGATACCCTAACAATTAAACACGATTCTAAACATAAAAGGACATCTAATGGGCTAAGGAACTAAGACTCAAAGTCTCAATTACTCGTTCAAAAACTTACGCTGGCTCAAGGATACGAGCCCACAAAACCCTAATCTCGACTCCGATCGTTCTCAAACTTTGTGAGGCTTCTAAGACTCATACCAAAACCCTATTAAGCACTCTTCTAACCTCATGCACCCTACTAAACCTCAAAACTTACTCTCTAGCAAGCATATGGTTACACAGAAAGCGAATACATAACCAAAAAGTCAAACACATAGTCAAATACACAGAAAAATCCACCTAGGGCACACAAATACACTTAATCACACATAAACACACGTTAAGCAAGGTTAGAAAATTGAGGATGTTACAACCGGGCCAACGCATGTCACAGGGTTTTATGGCAACACCGGAATGACGTTAGTACAGGCCGCCCGGACCGACATCTACAACACACAACATAATAGGTTATCTCTACCATCTATGATCGAAACTATCATGGATGTATTCCTTTGGGGTTCAATCCTAATTGAACAGAAATCCACGCCACCGTGTATTATCGATCACCGGACTGACGCATTTGCTGCCGGGTCTTATCGTTCACCGGACCGACAAACATCGTACTATCTATTATGACTAACTACCATGGATGTATTCCCTTTGGGATCAATCCTAAGTGAACAGGAAACCACACCGCCGGGTCTTATCGTTCACTGAACCGACGGTCTGCTACCGGGTCTTACCGTTCACCGGACCAACAAACATCTTACTATCACTATTAGGATCTAACTAACATGAAAGTATCCCCTTATGGTTCAATTGTAATTGAACCGGGAATCCATGCTGTCGTGTCTTATCGATCACTCGGAAGAATTTTTTTCAAAGAAATTGTTTTGTATTTAAATAAAGCTACATACACGGGAAAATCAATAAAATTTAACGGATAGAATTTTTTTTAATGCATGCTCTTTTTTTTCGTGCGAGACATACTCCCGTGATGCAGTTTCAGCAGTCAATGATACGGACTATCAACCTTTTCATCCCTATGCAGCTATTATTGCCCAGATAGTGCAAGTGCTAAAAAATGAGGACTTTATTACCATTTCCCATGTTTTTTGAATCAATGTTTTTTAAGGTGAGAGAATTATAAAGAGGGAGAGAGTAAAAAACAAACCATGATGGGTTGAGGGCATATAAGAGAAAGAAAAAAGATAATAATAGAGCGCCTTATTTCTGTTTTACTCTCGGATGTGACTTTGAAAGTAACAAACTACAGTGATTTCGGTAGCAGTGAATTCACAACTGAGCCAATGTGTGTAAAAAAAAAGGAATTCAATGTTTGTGATTAGAAATCCACATTTAAAAAACCTGAAGTTGGTCTACTTAATTAATATTTAAACTTATTTTTAATTTTACATAAATATTAAAAAAAATTAATCTATAATCATAATTGATTTTTTATACTTTGTGATGTTATTTTTTTATCTTAAAATATATAAAGTATTTTATACTTAAAAAATTATGAAATATTCACTTGAGAAGTTTGAAGCTGACGTGGTCCCCCAAATTGTTTTTTGTAGTCTCTGCCATTGATACTACTCATTGTTTATTTATTATTATTTAATATAAAAATACACTTCATACATTATGCTACTACTGTTAACAAACAAAATATTTGGTTAAAAAAACATACAAAATATAAATTATTTTATGATCATTTTCAAAAACATATATATACCATGTGCATGGCTCCAAAGATGACTTAAATTAGGGTTTACCGTATTGATTTTCTCAACATACAATGTTTATTTATATATTTACAATAAAAAATTATAAATTATTATGTAGACATATAATATTTATTATATATTATTATAATTAAATGTTTGTATTTTATAGTTATATTATTCTAAATTCTAATAGCCACACACGTTTTGGCCAATCTCTTCAAAACCAAACCAACTCTATTTGATTATAGTCAAAATATCAATTGTCCAATTTTGAAGTTGTTTGATTTTAAATTAAATAAAAAAGAATATGTTTATTTCTTAGAAATATATATTGATATATTGATTTTATTTTTGAGTTAATTAATTATATCCAATTTACTATAAACCTCCCTCCATTAAGTAAAAAAGTAGATCTTATAACCAAAAAATAAGTGGATCTTAGATTTTGTTTCACAATATTTGATTTTAAATAAATAATTGATTTGTCTATTTTACATTTTCTAAAATAGATAAGTTTTGCTTATAAGTTTTTTTGGTCCTAAAACATTTTACCTGATATATATTATATCATAATATCAAATATTGTTACTTTCCAATAATATATATTTCATATACATTTGTTATTTATACATTAAATATGTATTTAAAAATATATTCTAAATACATACATACATATATATATATATATTCAAATTATGAGGAAATTTCATTTTGTCAATTCTTTAATTTGTTTTCAATGAATTTATAAAGTAGTATTAACCCATAAATTACATATTGCTATTCTTTTATTTTCATCAATTAATAAAGTATTTTTTATCTAATTCAATTTGTTTTGTATATACCATCAGATTGTTTGTGTTATATACAACTCAATTAATATTAGTTTGTTTACGTATCGTACATTAGGTTCCTTATAACATCACTAAAATTTAATAATTATTTTCATAATATTTATTATGTCTCATTGTTGAAACCAAATATTTTTTGAAGCCCATTTACAAAAATATTCCCGTGCATGGCACAGGTTACTTACAAGTATAAAATAAAATTTTATCACGTAAGATTACACTACAACAAATTATTTAAAAGATTGCGCCACTTTAAACAACGCTTAACCATTGAAGTTCTGTTTAAAATTAGGTAGAAAACCTTTATCAGCGTTTTATAAAGAAGTGCTGTTGAAGGACAAGGGAAAAAACAGCGCTTTGTAACGGGAAGCGCTGTTTAAAGTATACGAAGACATTAAATATCGCTTAAAGTAGAGAAGCGTTGAGTTAGGGCCACCAATAAACAGCGCTCATTCCATAAAAGCACTGTTTATTGTCTTTTAAAAAAAATTAATTCGCGCGACCATTTCTCAGTGCTCCCTCATTCTGTTTCATTCACAGCTCCCTCTCTCGCAGTGCTCCCTCTCTCGCGACCATTTCTCCCTCTCTTGCAGTGCTCCCTCTCTCGCACAGTACTCCCACGGCCAATTCTCCCTCTCTCGCGAATGACTCCTCTCGCACAGTGTACTCCCGCCGTCGTTCCTGTCCTAGTCGCCGTTACTGGACCCCCCGCCACTGCATCTCATTCCTGTAGCTGAGTTGTTCCCCATACGCTGTCGTTCCTCACTCCTAGTCGCCATTCCTCACCCAATCCTCATCGCCGTTCCTGTAGCATTTCATTTCACTCTTTCAACAAACCCTCGTTGTCGCAACCTTTCCAGAGTTAAAACAAAAGGGTAAGTTTCCTTCTCTTATTTGTTTGTTTATTTTATTTTTCTGTTATTTATTTTCACATAAAGTCAGTAGCTGAAGTTTAGGAAGTCTGTTACTCACATTTAATTTTTTTTTTCTGTTGCAGCAAACCTTTGACCCTTTGATTGTCCAAAAAATAGTTTCCTTCTCTTTGTAAGCCAAACACTAGGAAATTTGTAAGTTTCTTTTGCTTATTATATTCCGTTTCTTTTGTTTAATCTTTTGCATGTCTTGTTTTGCATTGGAGAATATTGGGAATTTGTATTTTACCAGAATATCAAATAATAATGGTTTGAATTTGAAAGACTTTAAGAATTGTGAATTTCTGCTGATAATGAATGAGTTTGTGACTTGTGCATGTCAAGCTATGAACTTGATTTGTTCTGGACCTTGATTTGTCTTGATTTGTTTTTTAAGACATTCTGTTGCTGCTGTCCACTAACAAAACATATTGCATTACTTCATCTTTAGTTTGCTTATTTTATTGTATTTAATTTATTTTTATGAAATTGAAACTGAAAGCAAAATAATCCTTGGCATAATCCTTCTTTATGCTTCTTTATGGTGTTTGAAATTTAGTAAAAAATCAAAAAGCTAATGCTTCTTTATGCAAATGTTTTCTGCAACATTTAAAACTCCAGCCCATGTACCTTACCATGTGCTGCCTTAACAATCATGAAATAGTTTGACATAAAGAAGTCACTAACTGCTCCTTGATTTCATGTTGTGGCTTAGCTGGACAGTTGAGCTCTTAAATACTACTTGTTGCTATTGAAATCTGATGATATATTTTAAAATCTGAGTTTAGTTATTTGTTCTTTTGGCAAAGTTATTTTAGTTTGTTTGCTTGTGGTATTGGTCTTGACTCTTGGTCTTAAGCTTGTTATTAATTAGTGGTTTGGCCTATGTGAACCCATGTGCTGGCTGGTATGGTATTTTATATTGTTGCAGGTATTGTATATATTTTGAAATGTCCATATTTTAGGGGAGACTCTGCCAAAATTTTGTTAGAATTTTGGTCTAGTCTGTGTGTTGATTTTAAGGGTAGTGGTAGTTTTACTTTTGCTTTATTTAATTGGGCTTTAGTTAATTTCAATTTTGTCTTGCATTAACGAGTTGTTTATGTTGTTGCGCTAAATGCTTTGGTGTTGTGTTTGCTGTTAATCCATAGGCAAATATGGATCGAAAGTGGATGTCTGCCAATCGTTTGTCGAATGAATATAAGAATGAAGTGCTAGATTTTATTGGGTTTGTAGTTAGGCATACAGAAGACCATACTAGGATCGTATGTCCTTGTTTAAGTTGTTGTTATACAAATAAAGTTAGTGTTAAGGAATTGAAATGGTATTTAGTGAGCAATGGGATTGATCAAACTTATACCTGTTGGGCGTCCGTTTTCCCCATTCCCGATAGGGACGGAGTGGATCTAACCTGCTAAGCGAGGTATCCCCGTTTCCCGTTAGGGATCCTCTCCACATCCTATTCCCGTTAAGAATGAAGTGGTCACTAATGTATCTTGCTCATGCATCCCACACCTCATAACCATATGTCTCACAACATGTTATACACGCATTCCCTAAAATGCCCCTATAATCATATTAGATCATACTAAGAATTACACTTAATCATTTTAGCACGCTATGGCAATATATAACACATATCCACACGTAATGTACTTTAAATATATCACCTAAGCATGTTACTACCCACATATGGCATATACAACACAACTTACAATTAATCATATTATTAGACAATCACATTTAATAATAATAAGTAAAACCTATGTTGGCTGTGGGTCTACCGTGCCTATCCTTAGATGTGACAGACCGTAAGCCCTATCCTTAGGTG
Source organism: Calophaca sinica (assembly GCA_037113605.1). NCBI lineage: Eukaryota > Viridiplantae > Streptophyta > Magnoliopsida > Fabales > Fabaceae > Calophaca > Calophaca sinica. The sequence continues at coordinate 46,671,242 of CM073734.1, forward strand.
TTACTGACATCAACCCCTAGTAGGGCTTAGGTCACCTTACATATGCCAAACAATCATTTCTACTAAACAAAACCCAATGAAAGTGCATTCTTTCTCCCACTTGGAATTCGGAGTAACCGGGATTACTAGCACATGTACCACCACACCCACGAACTCAAGAACAAATAAATGGACTCTCCCCACCTTAAGAATAGGTTTGGCCATCATCAATAAAAAGGCCAAGGGTCAACCAAAAATTCCACCGAGCACGCCAGAACGACCCATAATTTACCGGAAACACAAAAACGCACTCGGATTAGAATTAGGGCAAACTATGAAATTATTAAAATACCAAGAGAGTCATGGCTAGGTACTGAACATAAATTCCAGGGTGTTCAACTTACCCAAATGCAACTCCGGACGAAGTTTCACAAACGATCGGTACCCGTACTAGTACCAAAACCCTAAAATATGAAGAACAGTTAATTAGGAACTATTAAACCACTAAGGGAACACAAAATCAGTTGGAAATGCATGGAGAACAGAGGTTCATGCCTCTGTATCATGGCCCAAAGAACCTCCTGTGGGAGTTTTGGTAAAATCCTAGCTCGTTCGGTACCCGTTCGGTCAAACCGAGGTCCAAAACACAGTCTAATTAGGGTTAGGAACTAAAACTAATTTGAGGATCTAAAACCATATACTGAAACCAGTAACCAACATAAGAGGGGTATAGATTTACCTCGATGAAACGATGATTGGAGATAAACCCTAGAAAGCCCGAACAAAAACAGACAAGTCGGCACCGTCGGATTGATGAACCAAGACTTGATATCACTTGGAGTGGATCACCAATGCTTGTAAAACCCAAAAATGGAGTTTTACTGGGGTGAATATCGGTTTGGTTCAGGAAAACGATGCTGGAAGAGAAAAAATTCGAATTAAGGGCGAAAAATGACTTATATAGGAAAAATGGTGTTGCTGAGCGCGCGTCGCGCGCGATCTAGCGAGGCCCCCGAGCGCCAGCTGCAGCCTGCAAGCGTCGCGACCGGTTCCTTCATGCTGAAGTACTCCACTGCATGCCCACCACGTGTCATCTCCTGATTGGACCGCCCGCCACATGTCACAAAAGGGCCAGGTGCAGTTGGTGCAACTTACACCAGCGTTTCTGCTCTGTTTTCTCCAATTTCGCACGATTTCTCTGATTCTGACGTCCGTTCGATCTAAAACTCGATACCCTAACAATTAAACTTGATTCTAAACATAAAAGGACATCTAATGGGCTAAGAGTCTCAATTACTCGTTCAAAAACTCACGCTGGCTCAAGGATATGAGCCCACAAAACCCTAATCCCGACTCCGATCGTTCTCAAGCTTTGTGAGGCTTCTAAGACTCATACCAAAACCCTATTAAGCACTTTTCTAACCTCATGCACCTTACTAAACCTCAAAACTTACCTTCTAGCAAGCATATGGTTACACAGAAAGCGAATACATAACCGAAAAGTCAAACACATAGTCAAATACACAAAAAAATCCTCCTAGGGAACACAAATACACTTAATCACACATAAACACACGTTAAGCAAGGTTAGAAAATTGAGGATGTTACAACCGGGCCAACGCATGTCGCAGGGTCTTATGGCAACACCGGAATGACGTTAGTATAGGCCGCCCGGACCGACATCTACAACACATAACATAATAGGTTATCTCTACCATCTATGATCGAAACTATCATGGATGTATTCCTTTGGGGTTCAATCCTAATTGAACAGGAATCCACGCCACCGTGTCTTATCGATCACCAGACTGACGCATTTGCCACCGGGTCTTATCGTTCACCGGACCAACAAACATCATACTATCTATTATGACTAACTACCACAGATGTATTCCCTTTGGGATCAATCCTAATTGAACTGGAAACCACTGTTGGAACCTAAACGATTGAGAAGTTTAGACCCTCATTAATTTTGATGATAACAAAATATTCACAAGAGAACAATTTATGTTCTAACAATTCTTGAAGTGTGCAGATACTAATATTACATATATTTCTAAGCCACTTAAACAAGAAGGAAGAAGCTCTCAAGAGAAGGATACACTTCATGTGTCTGCATCCGACTCAACTTAGCATACTGTCTTCGTGAGCATCTGGAATTATCCTTTTGTGACACTAGTCTTATCCATTTGCTTTGAGCGTCCGATCTTCCGTTCTGAGCGAGCGTCTGAACTTCATTTTATATCACGTGATGGTCACGTTATTGCTCCTCTTTTCAAAAGCCTCTGGAACGGATTTCGAATTTGATCTTATGCGCCAAAATTGTTGTACGAGGTATCAAAGGTGACACCTTTAGCTACAAGACAAAAATCGTACAAGCAATTGTGAAAAGCAAGGTAGTACGAAAACGGTAATATGTACTACTGAGATATTCTCTGGAAAGGAAGAAAAAGACAGCTTTTTGAAATCACCTCACTCAATGGAAAGGAGCCATTTTTACTGTAACGATAATATCCTTCATAACTCCTATAAATACCCCAAGGTATCCATTGAAGAAACTGCCGAGACTACTGAAATTGAAACTGCCGAAACTGTACAAGAGTGTATTGCTTCATTTACTGAGAACAAGCACTGTTGCTATACACTACAAAGAGTCAATACTCTGAAAGCACTGCTTCTGTGAGCAATCAAGTTTCGAGCAAAGTCTCTGGACTACAAGAACTGAACTCAGCGTCCGACCCTTTCTTTTAGAAAGCATTTCTATATTGAGCTTAATTTTTATCCTCTCTGTGAGAGTTATTCATACTTGTATTCAACTTATTTGTAAAAGTTGTTTTGGCCTAGTTAAAATTTGTTCCTCAAAGGCTCGATTTGTCCTGAGTCGTTTTGAGAAGTTGAGAGTATTGTCAAGGTTGTGACAGAAGAATACTCTTGAGGAAATTGTAATCAGATTGATTATAGTGGAAAATCCTTCAGGAACGAAGGGACTAGACTTAGCTACCAGTTTGGTAGTGAACTAGTATAAATCTCTATGTCTTTTGCTTTACTGCTTTCTATTTATCTTTATCCTGCTGTGTTAAAAACAAGTTTTCACAAACTGCTTTTCCAGCGTCCGGTTTATTTCCAGCATCCGTTTAACAAACTGTTTTGAAAAATCTGTGTTTTAAGTGTTTTAAACTTAAAGTTTGCGAAAAGTTTTCAACACAATTCAACCTCCCTTCTTGTGTTCACGTTCAGTTGGTACCAGAGCTCGGCCTCTTGGTTGAGCACTTAACAGTGTTAAGAGTAAAGATCCTACTGTGAACATGTCTGCTGAAGGTGGTCATATGAACCGTCCTCCTCTATTCAATGGAGAAAAATTTGATTACTGGAAAGATAAGATGAAAGCATTCCTTGAGGCACAAAATCTTGATTTGTGGGATATAGTTGAAAGTGGATACATTTCTCCCGCTAATGCCCTTGGTGTTGCAATACCTAGGGAAAACTGGACTGATGATCAGAAAAAGAGATATCAAACCAATCAGAAGGCTAGATTTATTCTCATCTGTGCTATGACAGAAAGAGAATATGATAAATGTGGTTAGTTTGATCTTGCCAAAGAAATGCAGGATTCTCTTGTTTTGTCTTATGAGGTTACGCCCAGTAAGAGAAACAAAGGCCGACATGATGGTTCGCCAAGATGAGCTATTCAAAATAGAAGATGGAGAAAACATTGAAACTATGTTTGGAAGGTTCCAAACACTTGTTCATGGGTTGCAGGCCCTTGGAAAAAGTTATACTACACCTGATCATGTGAGAAAGATCTTGAGAAGTTTGACTAAGCAGTGGAGACCCAAAGTCAACGCTATTCAAGAAGCAAAAGATCTAAATGTCCTTCGGCTTGAAGATCTTATGAGTTCTTTGAAAGCTCATGAACTTGAGCTAAATGAAGAAGAACCTACCAAGAAGAGTAAGTCTATTGCTTTAAGAGTTAATCAACATAAACCTAGTACTTCTAAAGCTTTTCAGGCTGAAGAAGAAGAATCAGATGATGAAGCTTCAGAAGGAGACTATGATGGATCAGACGATGAGCTAGCATTCATATCTAAGAAGATCCAGAGAATGTGGAAGAAGAGAAACTTCAGAAGGAGGTTTCAGAAGAAAGATACAAAGGACAAGAAGGAAAGCAAAGACAAGGACAAAGCCCAAGTCATTTGCTATGAATGTAAGAAGCCTGGACATTTCAAGTCTGAGTGTCCTAATCTTAAGGAAAAGTCCACAAGAAGCTCCTTCACGAAAAAGAAGAAAGGCCTCATGGCAACATGGGAAGATCTTGACTTATCCTCCTCTGAGGAAGATAAAGAAGAAGAAGCTCACATTGCCCTCATGGCAGACACTGATCTAGATTCAGAAGAAGAAGTTGAAGAGGTAATAATATATGACTCTTATTCTGAACTTTAACTTGCATTTGATGATTTGTTAAAGGATTCTGCCACTGTCTCTATTTAGTATAAGAATTTGAAAAAGAAATTTTCAAAACTATCACAAGATTTTCATTCTTTACACAATGAAAACTCTGTACTCAATGAAGAGAACCAGAAGCTGAAAACTGAAAATCAGCGTCTGGTGGATAAACAGCGTCTGGAAGCCAACAAGCAACCGTGGTGAGAGCTCTCAAGTTAAAAGCTCTGTAGTTACTGAGCAATCCTAACTGCAAATCAAATGACTATGAACATGCATTTCAAAAGTTTCTTGCAGAGAGTGTAACTCGAAGCAAGCAAGCTTCTATGATTTGGGGTGTCAGTAAAACGACAACTCATGGTCTTGGTTTTATATCAGATGAACCTCTTTTAGAAAATAATTCAGCATCTGATAAATCCAATAATCATAGTAAATGCTTGCATTGTACTTACTGCAATAAATCTGGTCATTTGAAAAGTGCGTGTACTGTGTTTACAACTAAGAAGGACAAGTATCCTTCAAGAACTAACAAGAAAGGACCCAAAAAGATATGGGTACCTAAAGATAAAATAGTCTATGTTGCGGACTTGCTTAGCAACAAAGTCAACACACCTATCTTGGTACTTAGGCAGTGGATGCTCGCGTCACATGACGGGAGAAAAGCATATGTTCCAAGAACTAAGACCTAGAGATTTGGATTCGTTGGTTTCGGAGGAAACCAGAAAGGTAAAATAGTTGGAATTGGTCGCATAGGTAAAGGCTCTCTTCCTTCTATTGATAATGTTTTATATGTTGAAGGACTGAAACATAATCTACTGAGCATAAGTCAATTATGTGACAGTGGTTATAATGTTGTCTTCTGAGAAAATGGATGTTCAAAAAAGCAAAAATGATGGATCTATATTCTTTACAAAGAAAGAGGAAACAAAACATTTATAAAGTTGATCTTTCTGAACTTGCAAAACAAGATGTCAAGTGTCTTATGTCTGTTGAAGATGAGCAATAGATTTGGCACAAAAGATTGGGTCATGCCAATTTGAGGTTAATCTCAAAGTTAAACAAGCACAATCTTGTTAGAGGCTTACCAAATCTTAAGTTCCAATCTGATGCCCTGTGTGATGCTTGTCAAAGAGGAAAACAAGTCAAAACTTCCTTTCATTTAAAAAATGTTGTTTCAACCTCGAGACCACTTGAACTCTTACATCTTGATCTTTTTGGTCCCACAAGGACAGCCTCTTTAACTGGAAAGAAATATGGATTAGTCATTGTTGATGATTTTACTAGATGGACATGGGTTAAATTCCTTGCCCACAAGGATGAGTCTTTTAAGGTATTTACTGTTTTCTGCAAATCATTTCAAAATGAAAAAGACATCTGTATTTCTTCTATTAGAAGTGATCACGGGGGAGAATTTGAAAATGAGAACTTTCAAAAATTTTGTGAAGAAAATGGCATCTCCCACAATTTCTCCTCTCCTAGAACACCTCAACAAAATGGTGTTGTAGAAAGGAAAAATAGGTCCCTCCAGGAAATGGCCAGGACCATGATCAATGAAGCTGATATTGCAAAACATTTTTGGGCAGAAGCAGTAAACACAGCCTGTTATATTCAAAATAGAATTTTTATAAGACCTATTTTGAATAAGACTCCTTATGAATTGTGGAAAGGTATAAAACCAAACATTTCTTACTTTCATCCTTTTGGTTATAGTTGTTATATTTTGAATACTAAAGATCAGCTTGGTAAGTTTGATTCCAAGGCTAACAAAGGAATCTTTTTGGGATACTCTGAAAGATCTAAAGCTTTCAGAATATACAACAAAGAAACTTTGACAGTTGAAGAGTCCATTCATGTCAAGTTTGATGATAAGAAGCCTGACACTGCTATGTCAGAGCTAGATGAGTTATTTTCAGAATTAAACCTCGGTGACAAATCAGACGGTGAACATGCATCCTCATCATCCGGTGGTGATAAGACGAAGAATTCTACTCAAGCGGAAGCTGAAGCAAGAAAAAGCTGGAAGTACAAAACCAATCATCCAAAAGATCAAATCATAGGAGAACCTGGTGATAAAGTACGAACCAGATCCTCTTTCAAGGAGCATGCTGATTTTGCACTTCTCTCTGAGATGAAACCTAAGACGATTGATCAAGCTTTGGAAGATGAAGGGTGGATTCTAGCAATGCAAGATGAGTTAAATCAGTTCCAAAGGAATGACGTATGGAAGCTAGTAACTCTACCAGAAGATAAGCAAGCTATTGGTACTAAATGGGTATTTAGAAATAAGCTTGATGAAGATGGTAAAGTTGTGAGAAATAAAGCAAGGTTAGTTGCTCAAGGTTACTCACAAGAAGAAGGTATTGATTTCACTGAAACTTTTGCACCTGTTGCAAGACTAGAAGCTATTCGCATTTCACTTTCATTTGCAGCACATCATGGGATAACTTTATATCAAATGGATGTGAAAAGTGCTTTTCTGAATGGTTTTATAACTGAGGAAGTTTATGTTAAACAACCTCCTGGTTTTGAAGATATTGAATTTCCAGAACATGTTTTTAAACTTAAAAAGGCGCTATATGGTCTTAAGCAAGCTCCCAGAGCATGGTATGATAGACTAAGTTCCTTTTTAATGGAAAATGGATTTACAAGAGGTTTAGTTGACACTACTCTTTTTCAGAAAATCCTCCAACAAGCATTTCATACTTGTTCAAATCTATGTTGATGATATCATTTTTGGAGCCACTAACGAAAGCCTTTGCAAAGAATTTTCTAAGCTTATGCAGGCTGAATTTGAGATGAGCATGATGGGAGAATTAAATTTTTTCCTTGGAATACAAATCAAGCAATGCAGTGATGGTATTTATATACATCAAAGCAAATATATCAAAGAATTATTGAAGAAATTCAAGATGCTGGATTGCAAGCCTATGTGTACACCTATGCATCCTACCTGCACTCTTAGTAAAGATGAAATTGGTAAGAAGGTAGATCGAAAGCTGCATGCAGGTATGATTGGATCTCTACTTTATCTTACGGCTTCAAGACCTGATATTATGTTCGTCTGCTGTGTGCTAGATTTCAATCGGATCCTAGAGAATCACACCTAAGTCTTTGTTAAAAGAATATTCAGATATTTGCAAGGAACTACTAATCTTGGTTTGCTTTATAAGAAATCAAAGATTACAAATTAGTAGGTTTCTGTGATCTTGACTTTCTTTGGAGATCGAATTGAAAGAAAGAGCACAAGTGGAGGCCGGTTCCTTGGAGCTAATCTTGTGTCTTGGTCAAGTAAAAGGCAAAGCACAATTGTACTCTCAACAAAGTGAATACATCTCAAGAAGAAGTTGCGCTTCTCAACTTCGTGGATGAAATATCAACTTGAAGACTACTTGATAAAAGAGAGTAACATTCCTATCTTCTGTGATAATACATCTGCCATATGTCTTACTAAAAATCCTATATTGCATTCTAGAGCAAAGCACATTGAGATTAAACATCATTTTATAAGAGACTATGTTCAGAAGGGTATTCTAGAAATAAAATTTGTAGACACTGATCATCAGTGGGCTGACATATTTACAAAACCCCTTGCTGAAGATAGATTCAATTTTATAAGAAGAAATTTAAACTTTCATCTTATAGAAAAATGATTAATCTCAGCGTCTGAAGATAAACAAAATCGCAGCATCTGATATGACATAAGCATGTATGTGCATAAGCATCTTATTTGTTATATGCATCATAACTCATCATCTGGTGAATTGGTTGCGTGCGTCCGAGCACACCCACACATGTCACACGTGTTAAGGACTCAAGCGTCTCATCATATCTACTGAGTCATGATTATTTACGTTTTCAATAAAATCTTTTAGTTTTATTTTGGCGTCTACATTTAATGAAAAGACGAATCTTTATTTTCTTTTCTTTTTGATTTAATTTTTATGTGGAAATACGAAGCGATATTTTGAAAAAGAACTGTACCATTTCCTATTAACTTTCCCACTACTCCACATTTTTCGCTCCACTCTGCGTTTTCTGCAAAACCGTACTCGTTCTCTCTTTCTCTCTATCTCTCTCTGTGTGTGTTTTCGAACCCTAAAACCTCCATCACCTTCTTTTCAAGTGCTACAATAGCCGACAGAAAGGTTGGAAAATACACTGCTGCCTTCGATGTTTTCTCTGAGGCAAAACTTCTGAATGAGAACCGGGTTGATTTCGAAAACTTCAAGCTATATGATTTTGACTTTGAAGAAGGTCTTGAAAAACTGGGTTGGAAGAACTACTTCATTTGGGAACCAGTGGACGTACTGAGCTACGCCATTAAGGAATTCTGGGGAAGTGCACACTTACTTCTGGGGAAATAATAGAAGGTCACATCAGAGGGTTTAAACTACGCCTCACCATCAACTCTATTGCTCAGACAATCAAGTGTCCGTGTGAAGGAATCAGTTACCACTCAAACTGGGCTGATGCTTACAGAGGACTTGAGAGAGTCAATGAAGCTCTGTTTGAGAACTATCGTGAACTGAAGAAGAAGAACATCTCTCCCACGGCTAAAGACTTGAAAAGCCACTACCGTGTTCTGCACAAAATCATCACCAAGAGCGTGATTCTGAAGGCTGGGTCAAGCGACATAGTGAACTACGAGCAAAAGTTCATTATGAGGAACTACATGGATGGGAAGAAAATCAATCTGCCAAGGTTGATTATCAACAATCTGATAAATGCCCTTGTCTTCTCAAGGAAGAATGTTGATAAGAAGAATATCATCAAGACAATCCCTTATGGAGTTCTTCTCTCCATTATGATGGTCAAAGACGGCATTGTAAGGAAGCTGACTGACTCCATCAACACGGAGGAAAAAGAAAAATATTTTGGTGTTGGTGCTGTTGTTCGTCCAGAAGTTTTTGGAGTCAACAGTCTGGTCAGGATGCAGCTTATTACAGGCTCTATGATCTATTACAGGCTCTATGATCAAGAAGGTGAAAATAGAGCAACAGGAAGGAGAAGCTGAGAAGAAAACCACCAGAAGCTCAATGACTGGTGTGAAAAGACCTGCTGAGTCCCCTTCAAGGGAGACCAAAAGAACAAAGCAGAAGGTGGCACCTGCACCTACTGTTGAAGAACCAGAAGATGAGGATAGAATTCCCATCAGAAAGGTCTTGGAGAAACAATTTAGACCAGCAGCTGAAAAAGATGTTTCAGCGTCCGGTCAAGGGAAGCAAATCCCTCCTCCTCCTCCTACTGTTGTTGCCACCAGAGGGTCCAAAAGAAGGTTGGTCAAGCCATCAGAAGTTGACCCAAAGGTACTTGATTTTACTACTGATGAATCAGTATCTGTATTTGATGCTCATGATGTTATTCCTGCACCACCTTTGTCTGTTTCACAACCACAAACACAAACCAGGAAAACCAAAATGAGCCTCCAACAAACCTCAACTCTCTCTAAACCTACCCAACCATCATCCACTACACTCAACCTTAACCTACCACAAATTTCCTCAAATACTTCACTCACTTCATATATTTCCAAACTTCACTCTCATCCCTTCAATCTGTTATTCAAAATACCTCCCATTAATCCCTTCAAACCCTACACACCTAAAACCTACAAAATCACCAAAACCACACCAAACTTACTCACCATTACCCTTAAACCTACAGACGCTGGTGGAAGGAAGAATATCTCATACAAACCACAGTTTGTTAAGTATGAGATATATCATAGCATCTACAATCGTCCCTCCACATGGCATTTGAAGACCTTCACCTCTGGAGCTGCCAGATTGGAGATTGCCTCTCCAATAAGTGCTACCTTCAAGGATGGAGAAGACCACTTCCAAATGTCATTTAAAGGAAGATTGAGACCAGCAGCTGGAAGCAGAGCAATTCCCTTCTCTGTTGATCTTCCTAGATCCCTACCACAATCTGAACCACTCACGTTGGAAGAATGCGGAAGATGGATCACAGATGAAGAAGCTGCCTTCATGGCACACTGTCTTGAAATGAAGAAGATGGAAGTAATCAGACAGTACAGGGATCCTTCTTCTGTTTCAGTAAATATAGTACCAGACAGACAGAGATGGCTACCTTGGTCTGTCCCTGGGAAAAGGAAAGAACCTGCTCCGAGCAAGCAGCCATTTAGCAAGATCGGGCTAAAGGAGCATGAGAAGGCACCTAAAAAGTACAACCTTAAGGAATTCTCTAAGCTTCCTATTGCCAAGATCTCTGAGGATCATGCCAGAAGGTTTTACCTGACTTCTCTGAAGGAAGATGAATGGAGAATTGGCTCCTCAAACTGCTGCAATGCTGAGAAGGCCACTATTCCAACAGTTGGCACAATCAGCAGAGTTACTGACATCAATCTTAGAACAGTTTACTTTGATGATATATTCAGATAATCAGTAATCAGACCTTTTGACTGCATGAAGATATATGACCAATGGGCTGATGTGACCAAGCACTTCGACATTGGATTTTCTTGGAGTCAATGGTCTGAGTCTTGGAAAGCCAAAGCTATGTTACCATACTTCGTCCCCCTAGTGCTAGAAGAAGATGACAGGGAAAATCTGCGAAGAATTTACCTGGCAGAAAATGAAGTACTCTCCTTCACTTGTGAAGTCTTGAGTGTCTTTATCAGAAGTTTATGGGGAGAAGAAGCTGGAAATAGATTTGATGCTTTCACTGCTGATGTTGTTCTTCACAGAGAAATAATCTTCATGAATATGCTGTATCTAGAAGATGTGAAGTATCAATGGGAAATTCAAACAGCATCTGAGCTCAGAAGACTTGGAAATTTCTTCAAATGGTCTATACCAAATGACGCATTCTTTCTAAGAGCTCAAAGGAAGAAGGAATTGAAACTTAAGCTATCTAACTGGGTGCTAGCAGAGCATCAGAAGATGAAACCTGCACCCGTACCAGAAGTTGGATCTTCTACTTCTGCAGTTGAGATGGTCACTATTCCCAAAGCAGAATTTGAAGAGATGAAGGCCACCAACATGAAAGTCACTCAGCTGGAGACTGCTCTGAAATTACTTTATGAACGTCTCAACATCCCTCCACCACCTCTTCCAAACCCTTAAACTTTGTTTTGCTTTATATTTTATTTGGTACTAAGTGTTATTTCTTATTTTTGGTTGATACACTTATATATATATATATACACTATTTATGCTCTAATTATCTGACTTATATTCAAATTTTTCTAAGTCTTATTTTGACTATGATGTGTCTTTTTACACTCTTTTTGTCTGATGACAAAAGGGGGAGTAAAAGAAAGGTATGATGAATACGTGAAAATCTGACTAACCCACCATCCGATTTTCACCGTCCGATGAATACTCTGGAACTGAAGTATCATGCATAGCATTTCATACATAGCATTTGTGTGGTTATTTATTAATGCGCTAATATTCATTGTTCTAGTGCTCTTACAAATATTCATTGTTCTAGTGCTCTTACAATGTTAAATAAAATTGGTACTAATACTCTTACAATGATAAACAAATTTGGTACAAGTTGATTAAATCAATCTTTTTAATCAACATCCGATCTTACTCTGATACATCTACGTATTTTGTTTTGCGATCACTTAATTGAATTTATTTATCAACTATCGCCTTAATACTAGAATTATCTTATATATCAAAATTGTTAAATTCAGGGGGAGACCCTTGATGTCTTTTTGAAACTAAATTGTTCATAACCTTAGATATTTGTCATCATCAAAAAGGGGGAGATTGTTGGAACCTAAACGATTGAGAAGTTTAGACCCTCATTAATTTTGATGATAACAAAATATTCACAAGAGAACAATTTATGTTCTAACAATTCTTGAAGTGTGCAGATACTAATATTACATATATTTCTAAGCCACTTAAACAAGAAGGAAGAATCTCTCAAGAGAAGGATACACTTCATGTGTCAGCATCCGGCTCAACTTAGCATACTGTCTTCGTGAGCATCTGGAATTATCCTTTTGTGACACTAGTCTTATCCATTTGCTATGAGCGTCCGATCTTCCGTTCTGAGCGAGCGTCTGAACTTCATTTTATATCACGTGATGGTCACATTGTTGCTCCTCTTTTCAGAAGCCTCTGGAACGGATTTCGAATTTGATCTTATGCGCCAAAATTGTTGTACGAGGTATCAAAGGTGACACCTTTAGCTACAAGACAAAAATCGTACAAGCAATTGTGAAAAGCAAGGTAGTACGAAAACGGTAATATGTACTACTGAGATATTCTCTGGAAAGGAAGAAAGAGACAGCTTTTTGAAATCACCTCACTCAATGGAAAGGAGCCATTTTTACTGTAACGGTAATATCCTTCATAACTCCTATAAATACCCCAAGGTATCCATTGAAGAAACTGCCGAGACTACTGAAATTGAAACTGCCGAAACTGTACAAGAGTATATTACTTCATTTACTGAGAACAAGCACTGTTGCTATACACTACAAAGAGTCAATACTCTGAAAGCACTGCTTCTGTGAGCAATCAAGTTTCGAGCCAAGTCTCTGGACTTCAAAAACTGAACTCAGCGTCCGACCCTTTCTTTTAGAAAGCATTTCTATATTGAGCTTAATTTTTATCCTCTCTGTGAGAGTTATTCAAACTTGTATTCAACTTATTTGTAAAAGTTGTTTTGGCCTAGTTAAGGCTGTTCCCTCAAAGGCTCGACTGTACTAAGTCGTTTTGAGAAGTTGAGAGTATTGTCAAGGTTGTGACAGAAGAATACTCTTGAGGAAATTGTAATCAGATTGATTATAGTGGAAAATCTTTCAGGAACGAAGGGACTAGACGTAGCTACCAGTTTGGTAGTGAACTAGTATAAATCTCTATGTCTTTTGCTTTACTGCTTTCTATTTATCTTTATCCTGCTGTGTTAAAAACAAGTTTTCACAAACTGCTTTTCCAGCGTCCGGTTTATTTCCAGCATCCGTTTAACAAACTGTTTTGAAAAATCTGTGCTCTAAGTGTTTTAAACTTAAAGTTTGCGAAAAGTTTTCAACACAATTCAACCCCCCTTCTTGTGTTCACGTTCAACCACACCGCCGGGTCTTATCGTTCACTGAACCGACGGTCTGCTACCGGGTATTACCGTTCACCGGACCGACAAACATCTTGCTATCACTATTAGGATCTAACTAACATGAATGTATCCCCATATGGTTCAATTGTAATTGAACCGGGAATCCATGCTGCCGTGTCTTATCGATCACTCGGAAGAAAATTTTTTCAAAGAAAATGTTTTGTATTTAAATAAAGCTACATACACGGGAAAATCAATAAAATTTAACGGATAGAATTTTTTTTAATGCATGCTCTTTTTTTTCGTGCCAGACATACTCCCTTGATGCAGTTTCAGCAGTCAATGCACTAGTACAGAAAATGTCTTTTAAATCGGTTAAAACAACCCTTTTAAATCGGTTTTAAGTCCGATTTAAATATTGCCGTGATAGTATGTGGGCATCTTTTAAATCGGTTTTTGAACCGATTTAAAAGAGTCTTTTAAATCGGTTATTTAACCGATTTAAAATGTCCGTTACCCGATTTAGAAGATGCATTGTAAATGTGAAAAAATTACCTTTTAAATCGGTTATTTAACCGATTTAAAATGTCCTGATAACCGATTTAAAAGGCATAAATATCCGATTTAAAATACACTCTTTTAAATCGGTTATTTTATAACCGATTTAAAAGGTCCTGATAACCGATTTAAAAGGCATAAATATCCGATTTAAAATACACTCTTTTAAATCGGTTATTTTATAACCGATTTAAAAGACCTTATTTTTTTTCTTTTTTTTTTTTGTTTTCCTGGTTACCAACCTGCAAACCATAGCCATTCAAGACATCTTAAATACCATTCAACAGACAACCATTCAGCAAAAAACCATTTAACTAGCTCGCAAAACTAACATAAAAATACCATCACTTCACATATTACATATAGTTCAACAAATCATCAAGTTAACAGACATACACTATTTTCCAATACCATCACTTCACATATTATACTAGTTCAACAATTCATCAAGTTAAACAAAAAACATGATAAAAACAAGCACTCTAAGTACACTTTCATTAGTCATTTCTTATGCTTTTGCTCTGAATAAAATCTTAAAAAAAACTCTGCCCAAATTTGCCGAACGTCGTCAATTTCCTTAGTGTCAAATGGTGACTCATCATTGAATTTCTGCAAGTTGAAACAAAATTATATTTACGTTAAACCAAAGAAAATAAACCAATATGTTAAAAAAGTGCATAATAGCAAAAGGTTAAAAATTGTATTACCTCCTTCCAATTATCAACAACAACCTCAGTGACAATGGTCAACATATGTTTCATGACATAGTACCCACAAGCATATCCATTATTTTGTTTCGGTACCTACAAATTAATGAATACCAAAGTTGAATATAATGAGTAAATTATTATACACTTGGTACAGTTATAAAATGAATCTCAAATTTTAAGCTACTTACTAAGGGCACAAGCCATTCAGGTTTATTTTTTTTCAGACCACCTGTCAGCTTATGATATCCAGCCATAGCTCTGATAAAATATTCATGATAAGTAAATTATAAAACTAAATAATACATATCACAAAGTAAGTTAATTGTGACAAACAAAAGCTTACAAATCAAATTGGCGCGTAATGGTTGTGCTTGGCTTATAATGCAGCGAACACATCCAGACTACAACATTTTGACTAGGCAAAATGACCAGCAATTGCCAATGGTTGCTGCAATATTGGGCAACATTAATGGTGTATCAGAATCGATAGACAAAAGAAAACTAGACTAGCAATTTAACAATACAATTAGTATCATTTACTTACTCATTCACATACGGTGCAAGGTAACAAACTTTTGGTTCTTGGACTAATTTATTCTGGATATATGCCTAAACGACCTCTTTTGAATGATCACTGGCACTACTAATGCTATATGGATCCAAGAATCCATACACATGACTGATAGACTTTGGGTTGCATTGGCGATATAGATATCTAAAATGTTTAAACAAATGTTCATTATAATTTATAATTGATACATATTTTGGAAAAAAAAATTGATAACACATTGATACTTACGTGCACCATAATTGCAAGTGGGATGAACCAATCCACTTATTACCCAGACACAAATCCGTAAGGTCAGTTTTATCAAGATAATAATGTGATTGATCTTCATGCTCCAATGCTCAGGAAGTATAGCTTCTGAAGTGGGGCCACAACGAGACAGTCCTCCATAATATTTCTTAAGGCCTACACCTCGTCCAGCAGTACGAACACGTCCAGGGTGCTCGGGTGTTCCAATTGCAGTAGTCAAGATATCTTGACGTCCATGCGGAACAAAAGTACCCTGCGTGGACTGTTCAACCAAGGAATCCTACAACATATAACACATAATAGATGATGTAAGTCAATATGTAAGCATGTTACAATTACATTGACCAATTGAATTTATACTTACTATTGTCCGTTCTCATACTCCTACTTAATCAAAAAACTATTGTCCGTTCATACAAAAGCTTCTCCTCTCCACAATCAAGCTTAGAATATAAAACTTCTCTTCAACTATATCATTTGCAAAAAGAATACATGGGGATTTGGCTCTTTGGTGTCCCATTCAAGAATGTCCAATACCAACATAAAAATGCTTGGACCCAAAGTTTATACTTGGTGCAAACCTATTCTCATAGATTAATAATTAGATAGAATGCTAGTTAGACTTCTGGAATTTGGAGTCATCATAATGGAATAAATAAAAGCCTATTCTGTTGTCACTTCCATTATCACCGGAAATAGACCAAACAAATAATCACAATCTTTGGGAGTACCATAGTTTTATCATAAAGTGAATGATGTCAAAAGTTCCAAATAAATAAGGGCTTTGAATATTCCATATAATAAATCGAGAAAATAATAATATGACGAGCAGAGAAAGATATCATTGACGAGCTCTTTTAAATTTTTTAAAATGTGCTTTGAAAATACTGACAAAAATAACCTGTTGATTAAACCCTCCTTGTGTGATAAACTTCCTAAAATGTCAAAAATAAATGTCAGTATGGTTACACAAAAGCCATGCGTCTTGGCTAGCTTTGCAAAAAAATACTTCACATGGATGAGGAGAAAGACTAACCCTTTATTCTTACAAGTTACAAGATGCTTGTTAAAATACTTACTTTCCACATGATATATAAAACATAGATATAATATAACTAAAGAAATTAGTATACATGCCAAATTTGGGTTACTTAAAATGGAAAGTCCCTCTTCCAGTCCTCTTCCTCAACCCGGGACCCAAAAGCTATTCATCACTTAATGATTACCGATGTTCATTGAAAGGGTAGGATCATAGAAATCAATGAATTCTGCCTGCATTTTTTGAGAAACATAAACTCCCAATCCAAATCAGGCCCATCCCATCGATCAAATCTTAATAGGATTAATATAAATAACTTGTAGCAGGTTCCCTACACAAGGACAGTAAAACTTTCCATGACTATTGGAAAGTTTTTTTTGAGCAAATTCTAGAAATTCTTCCACTCCATTCTCATACTCATCACTCATGCGATTTTTTTGCATCCAACTACGATCCATATCTTCGTTCTGAAGTAATTAAGAATACATAATCAAGTTCAAAACCTATGGATTGTTAAAAGTCAAGAAAAAAAAAGAATAATATAGCCGTAGCAAATATAAATGTACAAGTTATTGCAAATAAAACTCTTATGAAGGTGCCTTCATGTATTAATCTCCTAAACGTTATATCAGGATAATAGAGTCTCCTACTCTAGAGAAAAAGATAGTAGATTAATCTGTCTAATCACACTACATGCTTCCTAAGCAGATTTTTTTCTTCAAAATATGATGTCATTAGTATAAAAAGGCAATTATTTTCTTGTTTCTTCAATGTAATAAGAGTAATTAGATTAGCCATCAGATTGCAGTATACTCGAACTTTTCATCTTTGAATTTTAGAAGCCCTGTGTGTCTAAACTGATGAATCAGGATATTAGAGGCTCATACTCTACAAAAACAATAACAGATTATCAATGAAATCAGTCCATGCGACCATAAAATTGTCAAGAAAAAAAAAACTAGACTTAATTACCATTTGACCTCTCTAGTTTCACTAAAGTTCGATTTTGATCCCCAAGTTTCAATTACAACAATAGACCCCCATATTTTAGTCCAAATTGATGCAATCAAGTTTGGTACCAAATAATATTGACTCCTTATTCTTGGTCAAGAAATGAGGTTACTTAAAACATATAATGTATTGCCCAAAATGTGCAAGATAAAGTTAGCATGTCTAGTATTTTTAGTTTCCAGAATATGCAATACATAAATAATTGATTTGTCATGTGCCAAAAAAGAAATAGTTGACTTGTCTTGTATTTCAGTTTTCCTTTCAAACATGAAAATTATAAGCATATATATTTCATTTTTATTTAACTCAGTATCTTGAACTATAGATGTACTGTATTTTTAAAAATTTCCCAAGATGAGGGACAAGATAATCGATCTTTGTTGTTTGAGGTCCATATTTAGATCATGAAAGCTGATTTAAAATATGTCTATTTAACTTCCAGATCCTTGCGAGCATTCCAGTTTCTTACCCTGTTTTATATTGACATCTTAGTACTTGATCCTTGCAAGATGTTCTTTGTCAAATTCTTTAGTTACTCTAATGACAACTTACCAATTTCTCATACCATGTGCAGCTAATCTTATTATTCCAAGTGGATCAATATATGAGGATAAATCAAGCTATCCTATATTAATATATGTCAAACCCCTTCCTCAAACTCTGCATAACCGAAATAGAGAAGGAATAATGTGCCATAATTTAACTAAAACACTAAGGACAAAAACAACTGATAGTAACACTAAGGACAAAAACAACTGATAGTAGCCTTTTAAATAATCAATCCCTTTCATATTCTAGTGCAACTTCCATCTGCAGAAAATTTCTATCCCATGAGTTGTACTGATCAAGAGGAAGAAATGACGAATTAAGAGAGGCCACCTCCTACTTATTTTTCTGACAGCCGCAAATTGAGAAAGTTAAGTATCTAACCATTCGGGGACAACTGAATACAAATATATGCTTAGGAAATTTAGAAACCATGCAATACAAATAGCCATGCAATACAAATAGAATATGACAGAATTTTGTCTCCTTTAGAAACCTCATAAACGAAGGACATAAGGAATTAACTGATGCCACCTACTACTAAGGAAATTTTGCACAAATCTTATGTTTACAAATGTTGTCATATGATGTTAACATATATGACACTATCCTCTCCCTTGCAAAGCTACATAACCGAAGAGAAAGGAAGCAATTAAAGCCACCTTCTGCTTAACTTTTGCGGAATAGATAAAGTGTCCGCACTTTGGGAGCCAACTAATTACAGGATTCTAAACTAATCCGGACACGATAAATAATAAAAAGGAAAGAAACGACTTAAGAAAATCACTTACTTCTTCTTATCAATGTCTGGAATGTCACTTCTTCCAAATCCAAATCCAAATCCACAGATTCCAACAACCACAAGAGCACCAAAAATCTACAAATGAAGAAGCATCTCACTTAGGTGATACCAAAACAGAGAAATACCAAAACAGAAATCAATACTATGCAAAGAAATGCCAAAACAGAAAAAACCTAAAACAGAAATTTACAAATGAAGAAGCATCTCACTTAGGTTTTCAAAGCAACGGAGGAATGCTTCGCTTGCAGTATGTTCGATTGCAATGGAAGGGGGTCTCCGTGGAAACTGGGGGTACTGGAACAAAGATGGAGACTGTGACGATGACAGTGTTTTTTTTCAATTTCTGGGCATGTAGGAGAAGAGGTGTCACGACAACGGCGAGCAGAGACGGATACACTCAGAAAGCGAGACGGATGCACGGCGAGCACATGCACGGAGGGACGGCGATGCGAGCTTGAAGATGGAGGTGGAAGGAAAGGTTCTCAACCCGCGGCGAGGATGGAGGCACAAAGGAGAGGTTCTCAACCCGCGGAGAGGATGATGGAGGCGGCGGTGCCAACCCGAGCTTGATGGAGGCGGACGAGTGTTCTCACTCAGTTTGATGAGAGGGACGCGCATTTGAGAGGGAATGGAAAAATAATATTTGATAAATTATAAGTGTCTTTTAAATCGGTGACATTCGAGCCGTTTCAAATTACGCTCTTTTACCGATCCAAAAGAAAAAAATATGGGTCTTTTAAATCGGTGTTTTGTTAACCGATTTAAAACATAGAAAACACCGATTTAAAAGAGATCCGCCCACACATTTATTTACAAAATTGCCACCGCATTTATCTTTTAAATCGGTTTTTGTTATAACCGATTTTAAATACCTGTTTTTTATCCTATTTTTGCACTAGTGATGATAGGGACCATCAACCTTTTCATCCCTATGTAGCTATTATTGCCCAGATAGTGCAAGTGCTAAAAAATGAGGACTTTATTACCATTTCCCATGTTTTTTGAATCAATGTTTTTTAAGGTGAGAGAATTATAAAGAGGGGGAGAGTAAAAAACAAACCATGATGGGTTTAGGGCATATAAGAGAAAGAAAAAAGATAATAATAGAGCGCCTTATTTATGTTTTACTCTCGGATGTGACTTTGAAAGTAACAAACTACAGTGATTTCACTAGCAGTGAATTCACAACTGAGCCAATGTGTGTAAAAAAAAGGAATTCAATGTTTGCGATTAGAAATCCACATTTAAAAAGCCTGAAGTTGGTCTACTTAATTAATATTTAAAATATTTTTAATTTTACATAAATATTAAAATTTTTAATCTATAATCATAATTGATTTTTTATACTTTGTGATGTTATTTTTTTATCTTAAAATATATAAAGTATTTTATACTTAAAAAATTATGAAATGTTCACTTGAGAAGTTTGAAGCTGACGTGGTCCCCCAAATTGTTTTTCGTAGTCTCCGCCATTGATACTACCCATTGTTTATTTATTATTATTTGATATAAAAATACACTTCATACATTATGCTACTACTGTTAACATACAAAATATTTGGTTAAAAAAACATACAAAATATAAATTATTTTATGATCATTTTCAAAAACATATATATACCATGTGCATGGCTCCAAAGATGACTCAAATTAGGGTTTACCGTATTGATTTTCTCAACATACAATGTTTATTTATATATTTACAATAAAAAATTATAAATTAATATGTAGACATATAATATTTATTATATATTATTATAATTAAATGTTTGTATTTTATAGTTATATTATTCTAAATTCTAATAGCCACACACGTTTTGGCCAATCTCTTCAAAACCAATCCAACTCTATTTGATTATAGTCAAAATATCAATTGTCCAATTTTGAAGTTGTTTGATTTTAAATTAAATAAAAAAGAATATGTTTATTTCTTAGAAATATATATTGATATATTGATTTTATTTTTGAGTTAATTAATTATATCCAATTTACTATAAACCTCCATCCATTAAGTAACAAAAGTAGATCTTATAACCAAAAAATAAGTGGATCTTAGATTTTGTTTCGCAATATTTGATTTTAAATAAATAAATAATTTGTCTATTTAACATTTTCTAAAATAGATAAGTTTTGCTTATATTTTTTTTAGTCCTAAAACTTTTTTACCTGATATATATTATATCATAATATCAAATATTGTTACTTTCCAATAATATATATTTCATATACATTTGTTATTTATACATTAAATATGTATTTAAAAATATATTCTAAATACATACATACATATATATATATATATATTCAAATTATGAGGAAATTCCATTTTGTCAATTCTTTAATTTGTTTTCAATGAATTTATAAAGTAGTATTAACCCATAAATTACATATTGCTATTCTTTTATTTTCAACAATTTAATAAAGTATTTTTTATCTAATTCAATTTGTTTTGTATGTACCATTAGATTGTTTGTGTTGTATGCAACTCAATTAATATTAGTTTGTTTACGTATCGTACATTAGGTTCCTTATAACATCACTAAAATTTAATAATTATTTTCATAATATTTATTATGTCTCATTGTTGAAACCAAATATTTTTTGAAGCCGATTTACAAAAATATTCCCGTGCATGGCACAGGTTACTTACAAGTATAAAATAAAAGTTTATCATGTAAGATTACACTACAACAAATTATTTAAAAGATTGTGTCACTTTAAACAGCGCTTAACCATTGAAGTGCTATTTAAAATTAGGTAGAAAACCTTTATCAGCGTTTTATAAAGAAGTGATGTTGAAGGACAAAGAAAAAACAGCGCTTTGTAACGGGAAGCCCTGTTTAAAGTATACGAAGACATTAAATATCGCTTGAAGTAGAGAAGTGATGAGTTAGGGCCACCAATAAACAGCGCTCATTCCATAAAAGCGCTGTTTATTGTCTTTTAAAAAAAATTAATTCGCGCGACCATTTCTCAGTGCTCCCTCATTCTGTTTCATTCGCAGCTCCCTCTCTCGCAGTGCTCCCTTTCTCGCGACCATTTCTCCCTCTCTTGCAGTGCTTCCTCTCTCGCACAGTACTCCCACCGCCATTTCTCCCTTTCTCGTGAACGACTCCTCTCGCACAGTGTACTCCCGCCGTCGTTCCTGTCCTAGTCGCCGTTACTGGACCCGCCGCCGCTGCATCTCATTCCTGTAGCTGAGTTGTTCCCCATACGCTGTCGTTCCTCACTCATAGTCGCCATTCCTCACCCGCTCCTCACCGCCGTTCCTATAGTATTTCATTTCTCTTTCTCAACAAACCCTCATTGCCGCAACCTTTCCAGAGTTAAAACAAAAAGGTAAGTTTCCTTCTCTTATTTCTTTATTTGTTTTATTTTTCTGTTATTTATTTTCACATAATGTCAGTAGCTGAAGTTTAGGAAGTCTGTTACTCACATTTAATTTTTTTTTCTGTTGCAGCAAACCTTTGACCCTTTGATTGTCCAAAAAATAGTTTCCTTCTCTTTGTAAGCCAAACACTAGGAAATTTGTAAGTTTCTTTTGCTTGTTATATTCCTTTTCTTTTGTTTAATCTTTTGCATGTCTTGTTTTGCATTGGAGAATATTGGGAATTTGTATTTTACCAGAATATCAAATAATAATGGTTTGAATTTGAAAGACTTTAAGAATTGTGAATTTCTGCTGATAATGAATGAGTTTGTGACTTGTGCATGTCAAGCTATGGACTTGATTTGCTCTGGCTCTTGATGTGTCTTGATTTGTTTTTTAAGACATTTTGTTGTTGTTGTCCACTAACGAAACATATTGCATTACTTCATCTTCAGTTTGCTTATTTTATTGTATTTAATTTATTTTTATGAAATTGAAACTGAAAGCAAAATAATCCTTGGCATAATGCTTCTTTATGCTTCTTTATGGTGTTTGAAATTTAGTAAAAATTCAAAAAGCTAATGATTCTTTATGCAAATGTTTTCTGCAACATTTAAAACTCCAGCCCATGTACCTTACCATGTGCTGCCTTAACAATCATGAAATAGTTTGACATAAAGAAGTCACCAACTGCTCCTTGATTTCATGTTGTGGCTTAGCTGGACAGTTGAGCTCTTAAATACTACTTGTTGCTATTGAAATCTGATGATATATTTTAAAAGCCGAGTTTAGTTATTTGTTCTTTTGGCAAAGTTATTGTAGTTTGTTTGCTTGTGGTATTGGTCTTGACTCTTGGTCTTAAGCTTGTTATTAATTAGTGGTTTGGCCTATGTGAACCCTTGTGCTGGCTGGTATGGTATTTTATATTGTTACAGGTATTGTATATATTTTGGAATGTCCATATTTTAGGGGAGACTCTGCCAAAATTTTGTTAGAATTTTGGTCTAGTCTGTGTGTTGATTTTAAGGGTAGTGGTAGTTTTACTCTTGCTTTATTTAATTGGGCTTTAGTTAATTTCAATTTTGTCTTGCATTAACGAGTTGTTTATGTTGTTGCGCTAAATGCTTTGGTGTTGTGTTTACTGTCAATCCATAGGCAAATATGGATCGAAAGTGGATGTCTGCCAATCGTTTGTCGAAGGAATATAAGGATGGAGTGCTAGATTTTACTGGGTTTGTAGTTAGGCATACTGAAGACCATAGTAGGATCGTATGTCCTTGTTTAAGTTGTTGTTATACAAATAAAGTTAGTGTTAAGGAATTGAAATGGTATTTAGTGAGCAATGGGATTGATCAAACTTATACCTGTTGGGCTTCCGTTTCCCCCATTCCCGATAGGGACGGAGTGGATCTAACTTGCTAAGCGAGGTATCCCCGTTTCCCGTTAGGGATCCTCTCCACTTCACATTCCCGTTAAGAATGAAGTGGTCACTAATGTATCATGCTCATGCATCCCACACCTCATAACCATATGTCTCACAACATGTTATACACGCATTCCCTAAAATGCCCCTATAATCATATTAGATCATACTAAGAATTACACTTAATCATTTTAGCACGCTATGGCAACATATAACACATATCCACACGTAATGTAATTTAAATATATCACCTAAGCATGTTACTACCCACATATGGCATATACAACACAACTTACAATTAATCATATTATCAGACAATCACATTTAATAATAATAAGTAAAACCTATGTTGGCTGTGGGTTTACCGTGCCTATCCTTAGATGTGACAGACCGTAAGCCCTATCCTTAGGTGTTACTGACATCAACCCCTAGTAGGGCTTAGGTCACCTTACACATGCCAAACAATCATTTCTACTAAACAAAACCCAATGAAAGTGCATTCTTTCTCCCACTTGGAATTCAGAGTAACCGGGATTACTAGCACGTGTACCACCACACCCACGAACTCAAGAACAAATAAATGGACTCTCCCCACCTTACGAATAGGTTTGGCCATCATCAATAAAAAGGCCAAGGGTCAACCAAAAATTCCACCGAGCACGCCAGAACGACCCATAATTTACCGGAAACACAAAAACGCACTCGGCTTAGAATTAGGGCAAACTATGAAATTATTAAAATACCAAGAGAGTCATGGCTAGGTACTGAACATAAAGTCCAGGGTGTTCAACTTACCCAAATGCAACTCCGGACGAAGTTTCACAAACGATCGGTACCCGTACTAGTACCAAAACCCTAAAATATGAAGAACAGTTAATTAGGAACTATTAAACCACTAAGGGAACACAAAATCAGTTGGAAATGCATGGAGAACAGAGGTTCATGCCTCTGTATCATGGCCCAAAGAACCTCCTGTGGGAGTTTTGGTAAAATCCTAGCTCGTTCGGTACCCGTTCGGTCAAACCGAGGTCCAAAACACAGTCTAATTAGGGTTAGGAACTAAAACTAATTTGAGGATCTAAAACCATATACTGAAACCAGTAACCAACATAAGAGGGGTATAGATTTACCTCGATGAAACGATGATTGGAGATAAACCCTAGAAAGCCCGAACAAAAACAGACAAGTCGGCACCGTCGGATTGATGAACCAAGACTTGATATCACTTGGAGTGGATCACCAATGCTTGTAAAACCCAAAAATGGAGTTTTACTGGGGTGAATATCGGTTTGGTTCAGGAAAACGATGCTGGAAGAGAAAAAATTCGAATTAAGGGCGAAAAATGACTTATATAGGAAAAATGGTGTTGCTGAGCGCGCGTCGCGCGCACTCTAGCGAGGCCCCCGAGCGCCAACTGCAGCCTGCGAGCGTCGCGACCGGTTCCTTCAAGCTGAAGTACTCCACTGCATGCCCACCACGTGTCATCTCCTGATTGGACCGCCCGCCACATGTCACAAAAGGGCCAGGTGCAGTTGGTGCAACTTACACCAGCGTTTCTGCTCTGTTTTCTCCAATTTCGCACGATTTCTCTGATTCTGACGTCCGTTCGATCTAAAACTCGATACCCTAACAATTAAACTTGATTCTAAACATAAAAGGACATCTAATGGGCTAAGAGTCTCAATTACTCGTTCAAAAACTCACGCTGGCTCAAGGATATGAGCCCACAAAACCCTAATCCCGACTCCGATCGTTCTCAAACTTTGTGAGGCTTCTAAGACTCATACCAAAACCCTATTAAGAACTATTCTAACCTTATGCACCCTACTAAACCACAAAACTTACTCTCTAGCAAGCATATGGTTACACAGAAAGCGAATACATAACCGAAAAGTCAAACACATAGTCAAATACACAGAAAAATCCACCTAGGGAACACAAATACACATAATCACACATAAACACACGTTAAGCAAGGTTAGAAAATTGAGGATGTTACAACCGGGCCAACGCATGTCGCAGGGTCTTATGGCAACACCGGAATGACGTTAGTACAGGCCGCCCGGACCGACATCTACAACACACAACATAATAGGTTATCTCTACCATCTATGATCGAAACTATCATGGATGTATTCCTTTGGGGTTCAATCCTAATTGAACAGGAATCCACGCCGCCGTGTCCTATCGATCACCGGACTGACGCGTTTGTCGCCGGGTCTTATCGTTCACCGGACCGACAAACATCATACTATCTATTATGACTAACTACCATGGATGTATTCCCTTTGGGACCAATCCTAATTGAACAGGAAACCACACCGCCGGGTCTTATCGTTCACTGAACCGATGGTCTGCTACCGGGTCTTACCGTTCACCGGACCGACAAACATCTTGCTATCACTATTAGGATCTAACTAACATGAATGTATCCCCTTATGGTTCAATTGTAATTGAACCGGGAATCCATGCTGCCATGTCTTATCGATCACTCGGAAGAAATTTTTTTCAAAGAAATTGTTTTGTATTTAAATAAAGCTACATACACGGGAAAATCAATAAAATTTAACGGATAGAATTTTTTTTAATGCATGCTCTTTTTTTTCGTGCCAGACATACTCTCTTGATGCAGTTTCAGCGGTCAATGATAGGGACCATCAACCTTTTCATCCGTATGTAGCTATTATTGCCCAGATAGTGCAAGTGCTAAAAAATGAGGACTTTATTACCATTTCCCATGTTTTTTGAATCAATGTTTTTTAAGGTGAGAGAATTATAAAGAGGGAGGGAGTAAAAAACAAACCATGATGGGTTGAGGGCATATAAGAGAAAGAAAAAAGATAATAATAGAGCACCTTATTTCTGTTTTACTCTCGGATGTGACTTTGAAAGTAACAAACTACAGTGATTTCGCTAGCAGTGAATTCACAACTGAGCCAATGTGTGTAAAAAAAAGGAATTCAATGTTTGTGATTAGAAATCCACATTTAAAAAGCCTGAAGTTGGTCTACTTAATTAATATTTAAACTTATTTTTAATTTTACATAAATATTAAAATTTTTAATCTATAATCATAATTGATTTTTTATACTTTTTGATGTTATTTTTTATCTTAAAATATATAAAGTAATTTATACTTAAAAAATTATGAAATGTTCACTTGAGATGTTTGAAGCTGACGTGGTCCCCCAAATTGTTTTTTGTAGTCTCCGCCATTGATACTACCCATTGTTTATTTATTATTATTTAATATAAAAATACACTTCATACATATGCTACTACTGTTAACATGCAAAATATTTGGTTAAAAAAACATACAAAATATAAATTATTTTATAATCATTTTCAAAAACATATATATACCATGTGCATGGCTCCAAAGATGACTCAAATTAGGGATTACCGTATTGATTTTCTCAACATACAATGTTTATTTATATATTTACAATAAAAAATTATAAACTAATATGTAGACATATAATATTTATTATATATTATTATAATTAAATATTTGTATTTTATAGTTATATTATTCTAAATTCTAATAGCCACACACGTTTTGGCCAATCTCTTCAAAACCAAACCAACTCTATTTGATTATAGTCAAAATATCAATTGTCCAATTTTGAAGTTGTTTGATTTTAAATTAAATAAAAAAGAATATGTTTATTTCTTAGAAATAAATATTGATATATTGATTTTATTTTTGAGTTAATTAATTATATCCAATTTACTATAAACCTCCATCCATTAAGTAACAAAAGTAGATCTTATAACCAAAAAATAAGTGGATCTTAGATTTTGTTTCGCAATATTTGATTTTAAATAAATAATTAATTTGTCTATTTAACATTTTCTAAAATAGATAAGTTTTGCTTATATTTTTTTTAGTCTTAAAACTTTTTACCTGATATATATTATATCATAATATCAAATATTGTTACTTTCCAATAATATATATTTCATATACATTTCTTATTTATACATTAAATATGTATTTAAAAATATATTCTAAATACATACATATATATATATATTCAAATTATGAGGAAATTTCATTTTGTCAATTCTTTAATTTGTTTTCAGTGAATTTATAAAGTAGTATTAACCCATAAATTACATATTGCTATTCTTTTATTTTCATCAATTTAATAAAGTATTTTTTATCTAATTCAATTTGTTTTGTATGTACCATCAGATTGTTTGTGTCGTATGCAACTCAATTAATATTAGTTTGTTTACGTATTGTACATTAGGTTCCTTATAACATCACTAAAATTTAATAATTATTTTCATAATATTTATTATGTCTCAAACCTTTCACCCTTTGATTGTCCAAAAAATAGTTTCCTTCTCTTTGTAAGCCAAACACTAGGAAATTTGTAAGTTTCTTTTGCTTGTTATATTCCTTTTCTTTTGATTAATCTTTTGCATGTCATGTTTTGCATTGGAGAATATTGGGAATTTGTATTTTACCAGAATATCAAATAATAATGGTTTGAATTTGAAGGACTTTAAGAATTGTGAATTTCTGCTGATAATGAATGAGTTTGTGACTTGTGCATGTCAAGCTATGGACTTGATTTGTTCTGGCTCTTGATGTGTCTTGATTTGTTTTTTAAGACATTTTGTTGCTGTTGTCTACTAACGAAACATATTGCATTACTTCGTCTTCAGTTTGCTTATTTTATTGTATTTAATTTATTTTTATGAAATTGAAACTGAAAGCAAAATAATCCTTGGCATAATGCTTCTTTATGCTTCTTTATGGTGTTTGAAATTTAGTAAAAATTCAAAAAGCTAATGCTTCTTTATGCAAATGTTTTCTGCAACATTTAAAACTCCAGCCCATGTACCTTACCATGTGCTGCCTTAACAATCATGAAATAGTTTGACATAAAGAAGTCACCAACTGCTCCTTGATTTCATGTTGTGGCTTAGCTGGACAGTTGAGCTCTTAAATAATACTTGTTTCTATTGAAATCTGATGATATATTTTAAAAGCTGAGTTTAGTTATTTGTTCTTTTGGCAAAGTTATTTTAGTTTGTTTGCTTGTGGTATTGGTCTTGACTCTTGGTCTTAAGCTTGTTATTAATTAGTGGTTTGGCCTATGTGAACCCTTGTGCTGGCTGATATGGTATTTTATATTGTTACAAGTATTGTATATATTTTGGAATGCCCATATTTTAGGGGAGACTCTGCCAAAATTTTGTTAGAATTTTGGTCTAGTCTATGTGTTGATTTTTAGGGTACTGGTAGTTTTACTCTTGCTTTATTTAATTGGGCTTTAGTTAATTTCAATTTTGTCTTGCATTAACGAGTTGTTTATGTTGTTGCGCTAAATGCTTTGGTGTTGTGTTTGCTGTCAATCCATAGGCAAATATGGATCGAAAGTGAATGTCTGCCAATCGTTTGTCGAAAGAATATAAGGATGGAGTGCTAGATTTTATTTGGTTTGTAGTTAGGCATACAGAAGACCATAGTAGGATCGTATGTCCTTGTTTAAGTTGTTGTTATACAAATAAAGTTAGTGTTAAGGAATTGGAATGGTATTTAGTGAGCAATGGGATTGATCAAACTTATACCTGTTGGACAAAGCACGGTGAGACAAAAGGGGAATATTCTAATATGGGGGGAATAGTGGGAGATATGCGTCAGAGGACACCGCTACAAATACATATGATGGCGACCGCTTTGAAGAGATGGCAAATGCGATTGAAGAAGATCTTCGTGATTGTCCTCAAATGTTTGAGAAGTTGATAAGTGATGCGGAGAAGCCGTTATATGAGGGTTGTATTAAATTCACAAGAATATCGGCAATGTTAAAGTTGTTTAGCTTGAAGTCGGGCAATGGATGGACTGATAAGAGCTCTATGGACTTACTCACACTGTTGAAAGATATGTTGCCAAATGATAATGTGCTTCCTAGTAGGACATATGAGGCTAAACAAATGTTACGCTCTATTGGCATGAGCTATAAGAAGATACACGCTTGTCGTAACGATTGCATTTTATTTCGTAATGAATATGCATCGTTAAAGTCGTGTCCTAAATGTGAAGCCTTACGGTATAAGAAGGAAAATTCGGCTCCAGAGAAGGTTTTGTGGTGTAACATCCCAATTTTTATAAAAATTATTTTATAGTTTCCGACTACTTGAAAATAAATCATGGAGATTGATCACCTCAATGGTTTTTTAAAAGTACGAAGAACTACAAAGATTTATTGTAAACAATTTACTGTTTTAGTAATTAATTCAGATTAAGAGACAGTGTAGACGTATACTGTTTTTAATATGAATTAATCTTGAAAAATGTGAAAAATTATTGTTTGATTAGAGAAAATTATTTTATTGAATGAAAAAATAATTTTAGGACTTAATAGGCATTTTTAAGTCACATTTTGAATTTTCATTGTTTAGTTATTGTATTAATTGTCTGTTTTACGTCATATTTAATATGACTATTATTTTAGAGATTTTGTCTTGATAATTTTATTGTTTGAATAATATCTAGATGATAAGAGAAATTGAATTAGTGATCCTCACTACTTTACAGTTTTGAATTGAATAATATCTTAGCATTTTCCAGTATTTAGAATTTATTGAATTTTTTCTGGAAATTTTGGACATCAGAAAATATTTAGTGCATTATCTGTGCCCAGAAACTGCCTAATTGCAACATTTCGGTTCGTATTTCGAGAAAACGAGATACGTGGGTGCTTTTCTCATGCCGTGAGGAAAATTTTGGCTAAATAGTAATTTTTGGGTGTGGACTTGTTTTTAGAATTATTTTTGGAATTTTTAGTATTAAAACCCTAATATACACGTAACGCCGCGCACCCGATTGAGCGAGAACGCGACGAAACGAAATATCTAGATATTTTGGGGCAAGTGGCAGTTGAGATAAGGCTTAGGGGAGCTGAATCATTGGATTAGAAGGTTCCATGACAAGTGTAGGCATATGATTGGTGGTTATGTAATTGTAGTTATTTAGTTTAGTTAGTTTGTAACTAGTTTGGTTAGCTTCCAACTAAATGAACAATTTGTGTTCCTTCCATGTCCCCAAATTTTCGTGGCCTCTCCTTCATGTGACCAGCACCCATTTCATTTCTCCATTGTCGGAGAACTTGGAAGGAATTTTAGTGAGAGAAAGTGGCATCCTGAACTATACTTTCTGTAGTTTCTGTAGTTCTTCAAGGGAATGAAGATGTTGGAATCAAGTGGATTCAGAAACAATGACCCTTAATTGTTTTGATGATAACAAATAGTTAATAGAACAATTTATCCTCTGATGTGTTTGTCAGTCTGCAGAAATCACAGAGTATCTCAGTAACAAGCATTATCTGTTTGATAGATGTTCTGATAGGAAATCAGACTGAGTATTCATTTAAGGCTCCTTCATGTATTTAAGAGACCTTATTTATGAAGTATTCTAATGTATGAGGAATCAAAGGCAAAAGGGAATGTCAACGGTTCTAATCATTAGAAAACTTGCTCAAGAAGTGTCTCTTATTGAAAAAGCCCTCAAGGGACAAAGATTCTGATTTTGTCTGCTGTGTCAGTATGCTTTGAGTAGAGTGGAAAGCGACATGACTTGCTAAAGCCACAAAAAGGGGGTCTGAAGCTTTTGACATAGGTGAAAAGAGCTGTTAGGTCACAATGATACTATTCACAACCCTAGCTATATATACCTTACTTCACCCACTGAAGTAGGTTAACCCTGTGAAATGAAGTGAGCAACCAAGAATCATTCCAAGTATCTGAAATCACATTGAACAAAGTACTCAATCGTATTTACTCTTTCAGTTTGAAAGTTATTTTTTGTGCTTAAGTTTTTCATTGCATATCCTCTCTGCGAGAGTTATTTAATATTGTTTCAAACCTTTTTGAACATTGTATTTAGCCCAGTAGTGGCTGTATTCCTTAGAGGCTTGATTGTACTAAGTCGTTCTAAGAAGTTATGCGTATATCCAGCTTGGCAGTATTATCCTCTCAAGTGTAATCAGGTTGATTATAGTGGAAAAATCCTTCAAGCGTGTGAAGAGACTAGACGTAGCTATCAGGTGATAGTGAACTAGTATAAATCACTGTATCACTCTCTTCTCTCTTCTCTTTATTTACTTATTACTTTATTTTATTAAGGAGTTGTTTTGGAAAGGTTTCATAAACATACAAGCTTTGCAAAAAGATTTCTAAAACCCAATTCAAACCCCATTTCTTGTGTTTTTGCCACGTTCAATTGGTACCAGAGCTCAGCCTCCTAGTTGAGCACTTAACAGTGTAAGAGAAAAAGATCTTATTCTTTATTCATGGCAACCAACGAAGCCTGTGGTCACGTTCGCTGAAACAAACTTCGACTACTAGAAAGATAAAGTTAAATCCTTCTTCGAGTCTCAACAACTTGACCTCTGGGATATGGTTCAAAAACGATACACCAAACTAGTTGATTCGAAAGAAAAATCCCATTTCTAGGGATAAATGGACAGAAGAGCATAAGGAAGCTTATCAACTACATCAGAAAGCAAGATATTTCCTTATATGTGCTATCTCTGAGAAGGAATACGAGAAATACAGAAAGAATGATACTGCCAAGGAGATTTGGGACTCATTGGCCTTGGCTTATGAGGGTACTTCCCAAGTGCAAGAAACCAAAGCTAATATCTTGGTTAGACAATATGAACTCTTCAAAATGGAAGAGGGTGAAAGCATTGAAACTATGTTTAGAAGATTCCAAACACTAGTTCATGGTCTAAAGGTTCTTAAGAAAAGCTATATCATTGCTGATCACGTAAAGAAAATCTTAAGAAGCCTGCCAAAGAAGTGGACACCTAAGGTCACTGCTATTCAAGAAGCAAACGACCTGAATGCCTTGTGACTTAAAGATCTTCTGAGTTCCTTGAGAGCTCATGAGCTTGAGCTAAATAAAGAAGAACCTTTCAAGAAATCAAAGTCCATTGCTTTGAAATCTACAAACAAAGCATCTTCCTCCAAAGCTCTATAAGCTGAACTTGAAACAGACAAAGCATCATCTGATGAGAGCGATGGAGACACAGACGAAGAAATTTCCTTAATATCAAGGAAAATTCAACGTATGTGGAAAAACAAAGGAAGGTTCAGGAAGCAGCTTCACAAGATGGACTCAAGGGAAATGCAAGACTCAAGGGATAAGAAGGACTACAAGGACAAAATCCAAGTTACTTGCTACGAGTGCAAAAAGCCAAGACATTTCAAGTCTGAATGTCCACAACTCGAGAAACCAAGGAAATGTGGTTTCAAAAGCAAGAAGAAGAAAGGTCTCATGGCAACATGGGATGATTCTAATTCATCTTCATCTGATAATGATGAGGAACAAGCAAACATGGCTCTAATGGATACCATAGGGTCAGACAGTGAAGAAGAAGATGAAGAAGTAGATTCTAATCCATCTTCTGATATTGAAATAGCTTTTGATGAACTATTAGATGAGTCTTCTAAGCTCAACATTGAGTATAAATCTTTGAAAAAGAAATTCTCAAAACTTTCAAAAGAATTTCAAATACTCAATGAGGAGAATGAGAAGCTCAAAGTTGAAAACCATCGTTTGGTGAATGACAACTCTAAGACTGAGGAAAAGGTTGAATGTAACTCTTCAAAATATGAAGAGCGATTTCAAAGATTCCTTGCTGAATGTGTTACACGAAGCAAACAAGCATCTATGATTTGGAGCGTAAGCCAAAATGGTAAAAAGGGTCTTGGTTACAAACCAGAGGAACCCACCTTTCAAAATACAAATTTGAAAATAAAAGATACCAACAATCATAGTGACTGTCTGCTTTGTACTTTTTGTAATAAGAAAGGACACATTAGAAGTACTTGTTATGAATTGAAAAATACATACCTGGTTCATAAACCATGTTGGGAAATATTCATGAATATAGGCATAAGAGTCTTGTTCACTTGTGGCTTAGTTAACAAGAATGCCCTGATCAAGTCATTATCAAACAAATGATCATGAGTAGTTATGGATAAAAGAAATTGAAAGTGGTCAAAATGATACATACGTAAGATATGGTGATACTTCGGCACAGTTGATCAACACGTAAATGTGGGCTAACTTCCACTCTTCTCCCGTTAACCAGTAAGTCAGCTCCTTTCCAGCATGACAACCGGGAAGACAAAATACTGATAAGGCTAAGGGTGTCTTTCACTTTCAATTTCTATTTCATTCCTATTATTTGTTGGTGTCAGCATGAAGTTCGTAAAATAATGGGAACAGAAATGGATTGTCTCACGGTGTAAGTAAGTTGCACAAATAGATCATTCAACCCTAACCTTATTTTTCACCGACTGTTTTGAGTCACCCATAAATCTACAAAATAACAAGGTTGATGATAAAAATTGATTACATTTAACCCTTCAAGTAAATATTTATTTTAAAGAATATTTTATTATATACATTACCTTTCGAATGGATACATCCATCTGTATTGAACCGGTCCACCAAGCCTAGTTCATGTGCAAGATGCACTGAGAGATGCTCCATAGAGTCAAAAAAACCAGGGAGAAATATTCTCTCCAACTTACAAAGAATGACTGGTATGTTCTGCTCCATCTTTATAAGATCATCCTCTCTCAATGTCGCAGAACACAAATCTTTAAAAAATTGGCTGAGTTCAGTAAGTGGATTTAAAACATTTGACGGCAAGGAACTAAATGCAATAGGAAGCAAACATTCCACATGAATACATGACAATCATGGCTTTTCATCCCAATCATGGTTCCTTTGTTCACATCGGCACATCTTGCCAAATTAGAAGAATAATTGTCTGGCATTCGAAGTTCTTTTATCTACTGACAGACTGACCTTGCTTCCTCAGTAGTTAAAGAGTAATAGGCTTTGGGTTTCAGGGTTTTCCCATCCGACCGAGTCGTCAAATGCAAGTCCTTTCGCCTACAGTAAAGTGCTAAGTCCAGTCTGGCCTTATCGTTGTCTTTCGTTCTTCCTCTAACGTTCATCAATGTGAGAAAAATATTGTTAAAAAGTTCTTCTCAATGTGCATAACATCAAGGTTGTGTCTCAATAAATTATCTTTCCAATATGGCAGATCCCAAAAAATACTTCTTTTAGTCCAATTATGCCATTGTCCATATCCTTCAAATTGACCCAATTCACCAAAATCTGTGATTTTTGGCAGATCCATAACTCTGCTCCAAATCTGTTCGGATGTCAACCTTGGGGGCGAGCCATCTAATTCAACTTCCCCTTTCTTGAAGGCGTTCTTATTCCGTCTAAATGGATGATCACCTGGTAAAAACCTACGATGTGAGTCAAACCAAGAACTCTTCCACCCGAATTTCAAGGTAAATGCCTTTGTATGCTCCATGCAATGGGGACATGCCATTTTACCACAAGTACCCCAACCAGACAACATGCCATATGTAGGGAAGTCATTAATGGTCCACATAAGAGTTGCCCTCATTGTAAAGTTCTTCTTTCGTGCAATATCATAAGTCAAAATGCCATTCCACAACCTTTTGAGATCGTCAATGAGAGGCTGTAAGTAGATGTCTCTGTTGGATTATCTGGACCCAGTATAATACAAGTCAAGAAGATATAAGATTTAGACATGCACATTTCGGGAGGAAGATTGTATGGGGTAACAATAACTGACCAGCAAGAATAAGGTTTCATTGTTGATTGAACATACGGGGTAAAACCATCAGAGCATAAGCCAAGTCGTACATTACGTGGATCTGCTACAAATTCGGGATGCACACGATCACATGGGTGGCGCAACATACCTGAAGTGCTTCTATTCTCATAGTGCCACGTCATTTTTTCTACAGTCTGTGTTGATGCAAACATTCTCTGCAGCCTTGGAATAATTTGCAAATAAAACATTGCCTTCCGTGGAACTGGTTTTTGTATACCCTTCCCATTATCAGTGTGTGAAATATACCTTGGCTCACCACAAAATTTGCATTCAACCAACGCGCCATCGTTTTTACCGAATTCAATTGTCGTAATATAACATACACCCTCTCACACAACAATCAATCCTTTTTGATTCTAACCCCAACTTGGACACTAAGCTTTTAGCCTCGCAATAACTTTTTGGCAAACCATCTCTGATAGGTGACGAGTCTAACATTATCTTCGTTACGAGATCCAAGCACACATCCATAGCACCACAGTTGGACTTAAGAGCTAAAAGCCTCACACGCATTGATAACTTAGAGTCTGTAGACCCTTCAAACAACAGCTTATGTGTTTATAACAAGAGATTATAAAATTTTTGTGCTGTCTCATTTGGAAGTTCATCTGTGTCATCATACTGTTGCTCCTCGAATGACACGTTGACCCCCAAGGCATCACAAACCATATCTTGCATCAATTCAATTTGCTCACCATATCTCGTATCTACGCAACTGCTTGAAGGTGCAATTATCGCCAACCCCTAAATCAACCCGAGGCAACTCTTCACCATGTCTAGTCCAAATCCAGTAATTAGGCCTAAATCCAACTTTCTATAAGTGATATATGACCTCACCTGGGCTCTTGATCATTCTGCAATCGCAATTAAAGCACGGATATCTAATCCCTCCATTAATTTCGAAATCTTCATGTGCCATTGCGACTTGGACAAAGTGATCAACCCCATCGCAAAAAGATTGTTTCAAACCCCCTCTCCCCGGATACAACCTATCGTACATCCAACTACGACTCGAAGGAAAAAATTCCATCTTCTGCATGTCAAAAAAAATGACAATTTCAGCAGCATGACGTTCTTACAACTGCTCTCTTTCTTTAAATGGTATGGCCCTATCCCATTTGAGGAAAAACTTTTTTAGAACTCGTATAATAGTCATTCCTTAATTCTCATATCTTATACTTGACAAAATTTCGGCAGCATTTCCCATTGGTCTCTGAGTACACTAAATGATCGCAGTTATGAATACCGCGATCAAGTATGCACCCAGATAACAAAAGGAAATGAATCGAACCGAAATTTCATCAAATATAAAGATACGAGAATTAAGCAACAACTATTATACGAGTAAAGAAAAAGTTTTTTCCCAAACTGTCCGACTTGGACAATTCAAGGTTTAATATACAATGAGCATGTGGTACCCTAAAAGAGTACATACACTCAATAATATATTGAATCTCAAACGGGAAGCTAAGGCTTTTCTCCGATACTAATAACAATAATCAAACATCCACTTCATCAATAATTAACATAATAATTAGACAAGCAGAAGTGGCAAGGGTAGAATTAGAAATTCGACTTGGTCATTTAAAAAGAAACTGGTTGGAAGTTGACATCCTCATAGTGGATGCTCACGTCACATGACGGGAGAAAGGCGTATGTTCCAAGAACTCCAACTTAAAGAAAGTGGAACAGTAGGTTTCGGAGGAAACCAAAAAGGTAAAATCATTGGAAGTGGAAAAGTTGGTGAGAAATTCCTACCCTTTATTGATAATGTCTTATTGGTTGATGGCCTGAAGCATAACATACAAAGTGTAAGTCAATTATGCGATAGTGGTTATGATGTTGGCTTTAGTGATAATGCCTGTATAGTCAAGAGCAAGAAAGATGGCTCCATTTTCTTTAAAGCAAAGAGAAAGAACAATATTTATAAAATAAAGCTTTCTGAGTTGGCAAATCAAAATGTAAAATGCTTTTTGTCAGTTGATGAAGAGCAATGGACTTGGCACAAAAGATTGGGTCATGCCAGCTTGAGGTTAATCTCTAAGCTTTATAAGAAAGAACTGGTTAGAAGATTACCAAATCTTAGGTATCAATCTGATGCTCTTTGTGAAGCATGCCAAAAAGAGAAACAAACAAAATCTTCTTTTGAATCCAAAAATATTGTTTCCACCTCAAGGCCACTTGAGCTTTTGCATTTAGATTTATTTGGACTAACTAGAACTGTATCTTTGTCTGGAAAGAAATATGGTCTTGTAATTGTTGATGACTATACTAGATGGACATGGGTAAAATTCCTAGCTCACAAGGATGAGTCATTTGCAATATTTTTTGTTTTCTGCAAACAAATGCATAATGAAAAAGGTTTCTGTATTACAACAATTAGAAGTGATCATGGTGGAGAATTTGAAAATGAATCATTTCAAAACTTTTGTGAAAAGCATGGCATCACTCACAATTTTTCATCCCCTAGAACACCACAACAAAATGGTGTTGTAGAAAGGAAAAATAGATCTTTACAAGAAATGGCCAGAACCATGATTCACGAAACTAACGTTGCAAAGCACTTTTGGGAAGAAGCAGTAAACACTGCATGTTATATTCAAAATAGAATCTATATTAGACCTATCTTTAATAAGACTCCTTATGAATTATGGAAAGGAAGAAAACCCAACATTTCATATTTTCACCAATTTGGGTGTGACTGCTTTTTTCTCACCAATTTGAGGACTATCAGATTAAAAAGAGTAACATCCTTAAATGTACTCCAGTTGAAGTATCAGCTTGAGGACTATCAGCTTGAGGACTTTCACGTGCTAAACATACTGAAATTAAATATCACTTCATTAGAGACTATGTACAGAAATGGATACTTGAAATTAAATTTATTGATACTGACCATCAATGGGCAGATATCTTTACAAAACCGCTTGCTAAAGATAAATTCAACTTTATAAGAAAGAATTTGAATTTTCATCTTATAAAGGAATAAGTGTTTAATTTGAATACAGTTGCCTCTGTTTTGTGTGCCTTTGAAATGCCTACGTCTGTTTGGTAATATGCCTCTGTTTTGATGCTGCCTCTGTTGTTCACACGTGCCTCTGTTTATATGTGTGCGTATGTTTTTAACATGTGCCTCTGTTTTATGTGTTCGTCTGTTATATGTATATGCCTCTGTTTTTAAGTTGCCTCTGGTTTATATATATACTCATTATTTATTTGTTTATTATTTATTAATTATTATTTGAATTATTTTTATTAATAACTATTCATATTCATGTGAGTCTGTTTCTAGTTCCCTCTGGGAATCTTGATGTACACGTGTCTCTCTGAGACTGGTTGATGCGTTAGTGGCTGAGAGTTACTTTCACTGAGTCATTACTGTTTTTATGGTGCCTCTTTAATACTATGCGTGACACGTTTCATTTTTGAAACGACAATTACTTATTTCATTTATTTTAAAAATTGAAGAAGGCAGTTTGCCTTCTTCAACACGTTTATTACCCACTCACTCACTCACTACACCCACTACTCACACTATCTCTCTGAGAAGACACACGTTTTGAAACCCTAAACCCTTTCCTCTTCTACCTGCTCTCTGTAACTTTCTGTATCTCTGCAATGGTCGCTCCACAACAAGTTGCTTATGGTCCTGAGGAGGAACCTCAAATCACTGTGCTGAACACAGAACAACAACAACTGAAGGTGATGGTGGAACACCAAGTGGATTTCAAAGACTTGGATGTTAATGCGTACGCCTTCTGAACCGATTTCATCGATAAGGGAACCATGGACTTCTTCTGTATGAAAAACTACCCCGTTTACGAGGAACTGGTGAAAGAATTCTGGATGTACGCCTGGTGCAAGAACAATACCATTCACAGCTACGTTCAAAGGAGAAATATTCTGATTACTCAGGATATAATTGCTGATGTTATCAAATGCCTTAACTCTGGAGCAGTTGTAAAGGAGGGCTGGGAAAAAGATTATGGTGGCTGGAGTACAATCAATGATACCATCTATGAGAAGCCTGGTGGTACAAAAGCTGTGGAAATGAAGAACAGGTTCAGGGTGCTCTTCAAGATCATCATGAACTACATGGTACTCGAATCCGGGTCTGTGGACACTGTAAGCAGTGACCACAAGTTCATCATATGGCAGTATGAGGTCAAGTCCAAACTCAACATGCCAAGCCTCATTTTTGACCATTTGCACAGACACATCATGTACTCCAGAAAAGGGAAGACCCTGAACATACCCTATGGGAGAATGCTTTCTGCAATCATGGAAAATCAAGGTTTGATTAGACATCTTCAAGGGCTTAACACTGGAGAAGCTGGAATTGCACTCAAAACCATGAGTATTCCAACTCTAACCAATGAGAACTTGAAGAGAATGAAAGTTTTATCCGAAGAAGTTATTGCTATAATGCAAAAGGAAGAAGAAGGTGGGAGAAAACCTATAAGGAAGGGAAAGAGGAAGATGTGTGAAGTCATTGTTGAGCCTACCAGAAGGGTAACAAGAAGCACTGGCATCCACATTACTGAGCCCACTCATATTGTTCCACCAGTGAGACCTGCTTTTATACCCTCAGTGATGCCAGAAGAAATAGAGGAGAAGAAAGTTGAAGTTGATGAGATGATAGTCAAATATAAGGAAGAAAGCTATCAATATTATCTATACCTCAAAGAACAAAGGCTAAAGGGACAAGCCTCTGTTACTGCTACTGCTCTTTCCTCCACTGCCCCTGTTGTTGCCTCCGACACTACTGCTACTACAACAACCAATACTACTACTGCAACCACCACCACTGCTGTTCCTGCTACTATTGTTGCTCTCGCTACTTCAAAGTTGAAGAGGATAGTCAAGTGGGCTGATCTCCCTACTGCAAAGAAACCCAATGTATTAGATCAGATTTGTGTTTTATATGAATCTGATTATAATACTGGTACTGCTGCAGCTGGTTCTTCTGAAACCCAACCTTCACAATCCTCACTACCTGTTCTTTCAAACCCTATTCCTCCTCCCCAAACTTCTAAACCAATTCCTCCACCATAACCTCCTAAACCTGTTCTTTCTTCCAAACCATCAGAACCAACCCCTTCTAATAAACCCTCACCTCCTAAAATACTTGTACCTCCATCACTCTCTGATTCTTCTAACTCATCTTCATATGATGATGATGAAGAAGATGTTGTTCCATTGAGACAGAGATAGAGACCTACCCCTAAAGTCTCATTTCCTTATATTGAGCCCATTTCTGTTGTTTACCTTTCAACCTCTACTTCTGCACTACCACCACCACAAACCACTCACATTCCATCACCTCAACCACAAGCAACTAAAACAACTTCATCACAACCTAAACCTACTACTCGTCCACTTAGCCCCAAATCACCACCTAGACCTCAATCACCTCCATTAGCTCAACCTGACCTAAACATACCTTCACAACAAGAACCTTTCACTGAAATAGTACCTGAGCCTATTATCCAGGAACCCTTATTCCCTTCACCTGGCTCTGATGCAATCTGTGAAGTACAACCCCTTACAATCCTACAACCAGTTCCTGACCCCTCTTTTCAACTTGGTATACTTGTACTTTCTCCACCCCTTTCACCAATTATGCCTGAGCCTGAATCTGTTACAGAACTAATTGTAGATGATGACCTAGTCATTGCTGCTACAATTGCTTCTGAAGTAGTTCAAGGACATGAACCTGATGATGATGATGTTGCCATCATTGATCCACCAACCCTGCTTCTTCCTGCACCCCCTGCTCCGGTTGCTCAAATTTGGTATGAACCACCACCAAACCATCGAGAAGTAAGAGTTGTGCTTCAGCCCACTCTATACCTCTTTGCTAGATATGAGGTGTTCAAGTCTAAGAGGACTTTTGAGCTAGATATAGAGAAATAGATTGAAGAAGACAGAATGGATGGAGTTGGCGCAGCTTTGGCTCTGGAAGATTTCATGGACAATTGGTATTTTGTGAACTTTTGGTTTGAAAAACACAAAAGGGATCAACTTGAGAGAAATCGGAGGTTACTGACTGCTCGTTCTTGGAGAGTGCCTCAAAGGGAGGAAACCCCTGTTGTTTGGGAACCTGAACCTACTCTCATACCTCCTCCTGCTCCTGTTCCTCCACCAACACCAGAACTTGTAACCCCTTTTCCTGCCTCTACTGCAATAGTGATTCAACCATCTTTTTCAGGGTCTACTTCTGCTTCTGCAATTCTTTCTGTTGTGGTTCCAAAAGAAGTATTGAATAAACTTGTTGAGTATAACAAGAGGTTCACAAAATTTATGGAAACCACTGAGAAACATTTGGAAGCCTCAGATAGGAAGCACGAGGTTGTCACATATATACTGCAGCCTATTCTGGATCAGTTGCCAAAACCTTAGAAAGCCTTTAGGATTTTCACCCTTTTGTTTTAGCCCTTTATTTATCTTTCTTTTGTTTCTAGCTAAACAGTTTGTAATTTGGTACTTTTGATTAATGAAATCAATTTTTGGCACTTACTGATTTAACTCTATCTTTCTCAAACACTGTTTTGACTATGATGTTCTTTATTTATTCTAAACCTTTTTCGATGACAAAGGGAAGAAGAAAATATAGATTTATAGAGTAATTGATGAACCTAATGTATGAATCAAGTGTCATCATGCATTGCATTTTGCATTATTTACTCGATGTGTTTACTTGGAATGAATTACATGATCTGAAAGATCTATTTATTTTTGAAAGTTAAATCAGTATTTAAAATGCTCTGATATGATATATTCATTTGATATGAATTTATACTTAGAACATATAAATAGAAAATATTTATATGTGTTTAATTTAGGGGGAGCCTCTGAAATTATTTTAAATAAATATTTTTCTAAAGGAAAATTGTTCATCAATCTATGTATTTGTCATCATCAAAAAGGGGGAGATTGTTGGAATCAAATGGATTCAGAAACAATGACCCTTAATTGTTTTAATGATAACAAATAGTTAATAGAACAATTTATCCTCTGATGTGTTTGTTAGTGTGCAGAAATCACTGTTTATCAGAAGAAATAATCTCAAAAGACTTAGTGAAATTATGCATTTTGCTCTCAGTTCCATGTATCTAAGTCTGGCATTGAACCTCTGAAATTATGCTGATATCATCGTCTGTTTGCCTAGCTCGGGTTTGGTCAACGCTCTGTTGTTGGTCAACGCTTTGGTAGACCAAGCTCTGATAAGACTATATCTGGTTTGGTCAACGCTTTGATTGTTGGTCAACGCTCTGGATGACTAAGCTCCGGTGAGACATGCTCTGAAATGGTCAACGCTCTGTTGTTAGTCAACGCTCTGGTAGACCAAGCTCTGGTGAGACCTCACTCTATTTTTGGTCAACGCTAGGTTATTCAGTCAACGCATAAACAGACTATGGTTAGACTACACTGTGGAAGCCTTCGTCCATTTCTACATAACTCTTCTATATGAAAGGCCAACAAATTCTGTACTGAAGAACCTGCCTCTGTTTCAAGCTCACTTTAGTAACAAGCAT
Source organism: Calophaca sinica (assembly GCA_037113605.1). NCBI lineage: Eukaryota > Viridiplantae > Streptophyta > Magnoliopsida > Fabales > Fabaceae > Calophaca > Calophaca sinica. The sequence goes on from CM073734.1 coordinate 46,714,204, forward strand.
TGTCTATTTGACAGATGTTCTGATAGAAAATCAGACTGAGTATTCATTTAAGGCTCCTTCATGTATTTATGAAGTATTCTAATGTACGAGGAATCAAAGGCCAAAAGGAATGTCAACGGTTTTAATCATCAGAAAACTTGCTCAAGAAGTGTCTATTATTCAAAAAGCTCACAAAGGACAAAGATTCTGATTTTGCTCTTTGTGTCGGCTGTGCTTTGGCGAGTGAAGCGACGTGACTTGCTAAAGCCACAAAAAGGGGATCTGAAGCTTTTGACCTCAGTGAAAAGAGCTGTTAGGTCACAATGGAACTATTCACAACCCTAGCTATATATACCTTACTTCACCCACTAAAGTAGGTTAACGCTGTGAAACGAAGTGAGTAACCAAGAATCATTCCAAGTATTTGAGATCACATTGAACAAAGTATTTAGTATTTTAGTTTGAAAGTTATTCTTTGTGCTTAAGTATTTCATTGCATATCCTCTCTGCGAGAGTTATTTAATATTGTTTCAAACCTTTTTGAACATTGTATTTAGCCTAGTAGTGGCTGTATTCCTTAGAGGCTTGACTGCACTAAGTCATTCTAAGAAGTTGTGAGTATAGCTAGTTTGGCAGTATTATACTCTCAAGTGTAATTAGGTTGATTACAGTGGAAAAATCATTCAAGCGTGTGAAGAGACTAGACGTAGCTATCAGGTGATAGTGAACTAGTATAAATCACTGTATCACTCTCTTCTCTCTTCTCTTTATTTACTTATTACTTTATTTTATTAAGGAGTTGTTTTGGAAAGGTTTCATAAACATACAAGCTTTGCAAAAAGATTTCTAAAACCCAATTCAAACCCCCTTTCTTGTGTTTTTGCCACGTTCAATTGGTACCAGAGCTCAGCCTCCTAGTTGAGCACTTAACAGTGTAAGAGAAAAAGATTTTATTCTTTATTCATGGCAAGCAACGAAGCCTGTGGTCACGTTCGCTGAAACAAACTTCGACTACTAGAAAGATAAAGTTAAATCCTTCTTCGAGTCTCAACAACTTGACCTCTGGGATATGGTTCAAAAACGATACACCAAACTAGTTGATTCGAAAGAAAAATCCCATTTCTAGGGATAAATGGACAGAAGAGCATAAGGAAGCTTATCAACTACATAAGAAAGCAAGATATTTCCTTATATGTGCTATCTCTGAGAAGGAATACGAGAAATACGGAAAGAATGATACTGCCAAGGAGATTTGGGACTCATTGGCCTTGGCTTATGAGGGTGATAAGTTTTCATCTTATGTTAATTTAGAGTGATTAATTGAATTAAATACATGAGGAATTGAGAGAGTTGAATATATATTGAGCTTAAACTTTGGAATTCTTTACACTTGGTTGTTTGATTGTATGTTTTAACTCTTACATTATTCTCATGTATATTGCACTTGAATTGCTAGGAATGGAAACAAAACCAAAAGAAGACACTCTCAAGAATTCAATTATAGGCAAAGAAGATGATTCGTGAGAGCATAAGATTCGAAGGCAGCCAAAAATGCGAAAAAAAAGCCAAGTTATTGAGTATGCGCGTGACGCGCATTTACAAGTAAAGGAATGCGCGTGGCCGCATTTATATAAATTGGCTCTGTCTTCATGCGCGTGGCCTTGATCGGGAAGAATCTGCGCGCGACGCCGCATCGATTGCAAATCTGAAGCCGCCTCGGTCTTGTGCGACGCCGCATTTGCATCGCCTAAAGCTGCGCGCGGCAGCGCGCGGTCTTTGCAGAATCTGTATAATTAGATATTTGTTCACTTTTTATTGATCTGGGACCTTTTCTAACATCAGAAACACTGAGGAGAAAGATTAGGAGTGCTAGGGTTCCATTGTTCTTCATCTTCAAGGAGGATTCAATCTTGGGAACAAGGTTTGGATCATCAATGGAGTTGTTTTCTTCCATATGTTTGTTTTCTTCTTTTACTACCATGAGTAGCTAAATACCTTAGATTAGGATGAGATGAATCATGTACAAACTCTTATGTAGTTAGTTCTCTTATATTAATACAAGTATATGTTATGTAAATTAAGTTTCTAATCTCTATACTTCATGCTTTTCAATACTTGATCACTATTGCATTGATTTTGGGTTTTTCATCTTTATTGAAAAATAGGATGAATGAACTTGAACTGAGATTAGTAATCATAATCATGATGATTATAGGAATATAACTTGTGGTTATGTGTTCTAATGAATCATGGATCTTATTGCTTAGTCTAATCATTAATCACCTAAGGGATTAGGGATTGTGGCTAGAATAAAGGGTTTATGAGGCAAGGGATTGTCCTTAAGCTAATTCAGTTGATTCAAACTTCAATTTATATGAAATTACTTAAGTTAATGATGAACTAGCTACATAAGAGTAAGTACAAGAGGATTCAAATCCTAGTCGTTTTCAACCAACCAAGTCAATTCTATTTTTACTTTAACTTGTTCAAAGTTACAATTACAATCAAAATATCCAAATCATTTCCGTTTAAAGTAATTACACACTTATTCTTATTGATAACCATCATAATCCCTGTGGAGACGATACTCTATTCATTACTATATTACTGGTTGCGATTGGTGCACTTGCCTTAAAAAGTAGTGTATGAAATACGCTAACAAGTTTTTGGCACCGTTGCCGGGGATTGTTGATTTGATTGTCAACAAGGCAAAGGAGTTACTACTTTGAACAATTTTACAGTTTTATTTCTAGTTAGTTAGTTTTTGTGGATACACTTTATCTTGTTTAAAAATACAGCTGTTGTGTGCTTAATCATCTTTCTAGTTGTTATGTATGCGAGGGAAACAGACATCTGAATTGGTGTTTGATCCGGAGATAGAAAAGACAGCAAAAGCAAATAGGAAGAAGGCTAAGGAGGCAAGGCAGCAGAAAAAATAGCAACAATCTCAAGCTTCTGCTTCTACTCATACTCGGGTAGAGGAAAAAATGGCAGAACCGCCACCTAGGCGTACTCTTGGTGATTTTGGGCGCAGAAACAACAGGGAGAGATTGGCTATTGGATACCAACCAGTGGAGGCCAATGCATTCGAGATCCGGACTTCTCTCCTGAGTGCACTCAAGCAAAATCAGTTTTCTGGAGCTGAGAATGAAGACCCCAACCAGCACTTGGTGAATTTCTTTGAAATATGTGGAACTTTGAAGCTGGACGGTGTTACAGATGAAGCAAAGAAACTGAGATTATTCCCTTTTACTTTGAGGGATAGGGCAAAGGACTGGCTAAGTTTATTACCCCAGGGAAGTATTACTACCTGGAATGACTTAGAAGATAAATTCATGGATCGGTTTTTCCCCACTGCCAAGTTTGTCAAGAGGAGAGCTGAAGTGAGTAGCTTTGAACAAAAAGATGGTGAAACCCTCTATGATGCTTGGGAAAGATTCAAGGTGTTGTTGAAGAGATGTCCTGGTCATGGTTATGATGACTTGTGCCAAATGCAAATGTTTTGTCATGGGTTGAGGCCTAACACAAGAATGATGCTTGATGCTTCTGCGGGAGGCTCAATGAATTCAAAGACGGCTGAAGAAGCAAGAGAGATAGTTGAGGCAATGGTCTCAAATGATTATCTTGTCCACCATGATAGAGGAGCACAAAGCAAAAAGGGCATGTTTGCACTAGAGACAAGTGATGCTATTTTGGCTCAAAACAAATTAGTATCACAACAACTTGAAGCCCTTACCAAAGAACTTAAAGATTTAAGAGCAGGATCTTCTTCAACCGCACAAGCTAAAGCGGTAACTGATGCAAAGAAGGGTGATTTCTGTGGTGGAGGGCATGAAAATGGGCAATGTGAAGCCCAAGGTGAGCTTAGTGAGGAAGCCAAATACATGGCAAATTTCCAAAGGCAAGGAGGGAATCCATATTCCAACACCTATAATCCAGGGTGGAAGAATCATCCCAACTTTTCTTGGAAGCAAAATGATGCTCCTCAATCAAGCAAGCCTCCGCAACCAGCAGAATCAAAAGATAAGCAATCTGACTTAGAGAATGCTCTCACTCAGTTTATGAAGATGACTCAAACAAACCTCCAAAGTCATGAAGCTCATTTCAAGAATCAAGATGCATCCATCAAAAATCTTGAAAATCAGATTGGACAACTTTTCAAGCAACTCATGAGCAATCCAAGGGTAAGTTTTCTGCAAATCGTAGACAATCCAAAAATGAGTCTTGTAATGCTGTTACTCTGAGAAGTGGAAAGGTGGTAACACCATCTATGGTGGAACCATTAGTCCCTGAATGTAATGATGAAAATTACAAGGTGATGTTGGATGAGGAGTTGAAAAATAAAAATGAGGTGATTGATGTTGAAGAAGTTGAAAAGGAGAGTGAGAAAAAGAAAAATGATGATAAAAAGAGTTCTAGATTAGTGGATGAAGGTTCTATCATCAGAAGAACAAAAGCTGAAATTTTGAAGGATGGGAACAAGCCTCAAATTCTTCCTCCATATGTGAGACTTCCTTATCCTCAAAGGGAGAACAAGAAAAAAGAAAAGGAGGAGCAATATTCAAAATTTCTGGACATTTTTAAGAGGTTGCAGATTAATATACCTTTTCTTTGAGGCTCTTGCGCAAATGCCTACATATGACAAGTTCATGAAGGAAATTCTCACAAAGAAGAAAAAATTGAGAGATGAAAAAATCACCTTGACCGAGGAATGCGATTGCAATAATTCAACTAAACTTCCTCCAAAGCTCAAAGATCCCGGTAGTTTCACAATTCCCTGCACTATAGGGAATATAACTATTGGGAAGGCATTATGTGACTTAGGAGCAAGTATTAACCTCATGCCACTTTCTATGTTGAAGAAGTTGGGGACAGATGATGTGAAGCCTACCAGGATGTCGCTTCAATTAGCAGACCGATCAATTAAATATCCTTACGGTATTATGGAGGATGTCTTGGTGAAGGTGGATAAGTTCATTTTTCCAGCTGACTTTGTTATTCTGGACATGGAGGAAGATGCAGAAGTTCCTCTTCTCTTGGGAAGACCCTTTCTTGCAACAGGTAGAGCTCTTGTGGATGTGCAAAAGGCCAACTAATGCTCGTGAGTACATGATGAGAAGGTGACCTTCAATTTTTTTGAGACAATGCAACATCCAACTGATAGAGATACCTGTAGAGTAGACACTGTCAATTACTTGGTGGAGGAAAATTTCTCTCAGCATTATCCTTCAACTCCTCTTGAGAAAGTACTAGTACAGGCTATTGAAAATCTTTGTGAGGAGGATGAAGAGGAAATAGCGAGAATGTGTGAGGCAGTTAGCGGCACTAAGTCTGAGAACAAGTCGTGAATTTGAAAAGAGAAGAATTGAAAAAGAGGAGGGTCACTAGAAAAGCGAGAAAATTGAGTTGAAACCACTTCCCTCCCACTTGAAGTACAGATTCCTTGATGATGATGAAGAAAGTCCAGTTATTGTGAGCAACTCATTGTCAAACTTGGAGGAAGAAAAAGTGATGAGAGGGGTGAGGGAGTACAAGACAACAATAGGGTGGTCGAGTTCCGACTTGAAAGGTATAAGCCGGCATTCTCGCATGCATAAAATTACATTGGAGAAAGAATTTAAACCGGTGGTGCAACCTCAGCGGAGATCAAATCCGACAATGAAGGATGTGGTCAGAAAAGAAGTCCTGAAGCTTCTTGATGCGGGCATGATTTATCCCATTTCGGATAGTGCATGGGTGAGTCCAGTGCAAGTTGTTCCCAAGAAAGGAGGGATGACGGTGGTCAAAAATGAAAAGAATGAGCTCATCCCTACAAGAACAAGAACTTAGGATGGAGAATGTGCATAGATTACCGCAAGCTCAATAATGCCACGAGGAAAGACCATTTTCCATTGCCTTTCATGGATCGGATGTTAGAAAGGTTAGCGAGCCAAGCTTTTTATTGTTTTCTTGATGGCTATTCCGGTATAACCAAATTGCGATTAATCCGAGGACCAAGAAAAGACACTTTACTTGTCCTTTTGGTGTGTTTATGCATCGACGGGATGCCATTTGGATTATGCAATGCTCCTGCAACTTTTCAAAGGTGCATGCTCTCCATATTCTCTGACATGATTGAAAGCTCAATAGAAGTGTTCATGGATGATTTCTCTGTTTTTGGCTCATGTTATGATCTGTGTCTATCCAATCTAGCTTCTGTTCTTAAGAGGTGCGTGGACACCAATTTAGTGTTAAATTGGGAGAAATGCCACTTTATGGTTAAAGAAGGGATTGTTTTAGGACATAAAATTTCAGCAAAGGGAATTGAAGTGGACCAAGCAAAAATTGAGGTAATTGAGAAGTTACCACCTCCGTGAATGTTAAAGGAGTGGGGAGTTTCTTAGGTCATGCGGGCTTTTATCGAAGATTTATTAAGGACTTCTCAAAGATTACAAAGCCAATGTGCAATCTCCTAGTTAAAGATTCTGATTTTAAGTTTGATCAAGACTGTTTGAATGCTTTTAATGTGTTGAAAGGAAAGTCGGTTTCCTCTCCGATTATAGTAGCTCCCGACTGGAGTTTACCATTTGAACTCATGTGCGATGCAAGTGATTATGCAGTCGGGGCTGTTTTGGGACAAAGAACAGAAAAATTCTTTCATGCTATCTATTATGCTAGCAAGGTCTTAAATGAAAATCAGGTGAATTATGCCACCACTGAAAAAGAATTGCTAGCTATAGTATTTGCTTTGGAGAAATTTCGATCTTACTTGATTGGATCGAAAGTCATTGTCTATACTGATCATTCTGCAATCAAATACCTGCTTACTAAAGTTGATTCTAAGCCTCGTCTGCTTAGATGGATATTGTTGCTGCAGGAGTTTGATTTGGAAATAAAAGACAAGAAAGGGAGTGAGAATGTGGTAGCTGACCACTTATCAAGGCTGGAAAATTTTGAAGTAACAGTTAAGGAGAAAGAGATTAATGAAGAATTTCCTGATGAGCACTTGTTGATGGTATCTGAGAGGCCATGGTTTGCTGATATGGCTAACTTTAAGGCAACAAGTGTGATACCAGAGGATTATACTTGGCAGCAGAAGAAGAAACTCTTTAAAGATGCAAATTTCTACATTTGGGATGATCCATTTTTGTTTAAACTGGGCCCTGATGGGTTATTGAGAAGGTGTGTCACATCCGAGGAGGCACAAAGTATCATGAAACATTGTCATGATTCACCGTATGGAGGTCATTATGGTGGAGAAAGAACTGCAGCCAAGGTGCTACAAAGTGGGTTCTTTTGGCCAACGCTTTTCAAAGATTGTCATGAATATGTCAAGCGATGTGATAAGTGCCAGCGCACAGGAAGCATTTCCAGGAAAAATGAGATGCCCCTCAATAGCATTCTGGAAATTGAACCATTTGATTGTTGGGGTATTGATTTCATGGGGCCTTTCCCATCATCTTATTCCAATTTATACATTTTGGTGTGTGTTGACTATGTCACCAAATGGGTTGAGGCATGTGCAGCTGTAGCCAATGATTCCCAAACAGTGGTCAATTTTTTGAAGAAAAACATATTTTCCAGATTTGGAGTGCCTAGAGTGCTCATAAGTGATGGGGGCACGCATTTTTGCAACAAGTACATGGAGACATTGCTGAACAAGTATGATGTAAAGCATAAGGTTGCCACTCCCTATCACCCACAAACTAGTGGGCAAGCTGAAGTTTCTAATAGGGAGATAAAGAAGATTTTGGAGAAAACAGTTGGTGCTTCAAGGAAGGATTGGTCAAAGAAGCTTGACGATGCTTTGTGGGCCTCTGGGACAGCATTCAAAACGCCATTAGGGTTCTCTCCTTATCATTTGGTTTATGGGAAGTCATGCCACTTACCATTGGAGTTGGAACACAAGGCATTTTGGGCCATAAAATTTCTGAATTTTGATTCCAAATTAGGTGGACAAAAGCGATTCTTTGAAATTGAATGAAATTTGACGAAATGAGGTTGATGGCTTATGAGAATGCAACCATTTACAAACAAAGAACCAAGGCTTATCATGACAAGCATTTGGTGAGAAGAGATTTCCAGCTAGGCCAACAAGTTCTACTCTTCAATTCAAGGCTGAAACTCTTCCCAGGCAAGTTGAAGTCCAAGTGGTCGGGACCATTTGTAATCAGAGAAGTTTTTCCACATGGAGCAGTGGAATTAGAAGATCCCGGCTCCACAAGAACTTTCAAAGTTAATGGGCAAAGATTGAAGCCATTCTTTGGAGGAGAAGTCTCCAGGGCAAGAGTAGCCCTCGTTTTGCAGGATCCATAAAATGACCAAGCGTCAAGCTAGTGACGTTAAAGAAGCACCCATAGCAACCAGTTTGCCCTAAAAAAAAAAAATTGCTGCAGGTGATGCGCGTGACGCGCAAGTAGTGCGCATGACGCGCATTTTTTTGAATTTTGCCTCTGTGACCCATGCGCGTGACGCGCATTTGTATCGCTGATCTGCGGCGTGGCCAGCATAGCACCGATGAGTGAACTTGGAACAGGCGGTGATGCGCGACGCCAAGAACCTTAGCGCATGACGCATTTTTTTATTTTGCCTCTGTTAGTAGTGCGCGCGTGGACGCCGCATTTACACTGAATTGTTCTTGCGCGCGACGCGCATTTTTTGATTTTAGCTTCGTGACCTATGCGGCGTAACGCCGCAAATACACATGATTGGTTGCGCGCGACGCCGCAACCTGGCTTAATAAACGGAGATGCTCGCAGCCTCCTCATTTCCCTCACTCAAAAATCATTTCTTAACCAACCCTAACTCTAAAAACTTCACCACCACTCAAGCTCAACTTGCATAGAGAGATTAATCTTCACATTTTCTTCACTTCATACATCATTCATCCTCAAGTAAGTGATTTCATGACTTCCTTTTTCTAATTTTTCGTTTGCCTTCATCTCCATGAAGAAAGTTGTCGAAAATATGAAGTTCTTGCTTGAAATTTGATGTTGTTGTTATGAGCTGTTTATTTCTTATGTGATTGAGCTGTGAAACCTTGAATTTTTCTTATTTTGGGAAGTTTTGCATGATGAAGTCATTGTTGGTTTGTTAGATGCTTTTGTGTGCACACAATGTGTTTGATAAAATGCTTATGAGAGTATAGGGAATAGAACTTGATAATGAGCTAAGCCATACTTCATGTTTATGCCATACATTGTTTCAAATGACAAAATTTGGTTGTCGTCAATCAAATAATTGTGAAAATTATTAGATGACCAAAGGTTTGTCTAATTGCAATTTAGTGCATAAGGAATTTTTTTTTTTGTATCAAAAACCATTGAGATTGTCAACTTTTGCAAGAGTTTTAATATGAAAATATGAATTGCATTGGTAATCTCTTTGTTGGAAAACCATAGTGGTGAAGTGATAATGCTCATAGAATTTTAAGATGTTTGTGTTGGTACTAACATAGAAAACAATTTTTGCACAAATCTTCGTTCTATGTGCAGGGAACTATGGCTCGTAATCCAGAGAAACGCAAGAAGACAACTGTCTCTTCTGCTTGTGGAAGTGTTGATTCCCACTTGTTCAGATCTTTGGCGTGCCAAGACCGTTATGCCTCAATTCTTACAAACAAGGAATTTGTGAGGGAGAAGGCATTTCAGCTAAGTGCCAATGATTTCATGGAGATCCAACATAACATTGGGCAAAGACATTGGGAAGCTTTTACCTCTTTTCCCAAGACAGCTAGCAAAAAGCTAGCAATGGAATTTTTTGCAAATGCTTATCAGAGTGGAGATGGTGACATCCTATGGCGATGCTAGATATGTGAGTTATGTAAGGGGAAGACAATTCCATATGATCCCCATACAATCAACCACCGCTTGATTTGCACGATGTTGAAAATTGTGGCTATCAAGCCGAAATGTCTTGAACGGAGTCGATCAACAGGCCATTCGGCATTTATTAATCAGGCAAGGACAAGATTGGGTGAGGAACCAAGATGGGTCGCCCGTAAAAATAGAAGGCGAATTTGACTCCCACCGCAAAGGCATGGGGCGATTTGTACTTCATACTTTCCTCCCTTGCGCCAATGTGTCAGAGTTGACTTCATATAGGGCTACCCTGGTATATGCCATCATGAATGGTGAGCCGGTAAATGTGGGCCAAATTTTAGCTCACAATTTACACAATGCGGCTCATGAAAAGGTAACCAGATCTTGGCTGAGGCACGCCTCTCTCATTCAGCTCCTATGTGAAAGGGCCCGTGTGAAGATCCCAAGTAAGGAAATTAAAGAAAATCCAATACATCTTGGGACCCTCATAACGGGTGATTGGATTCGGAGGAATTCAATCCCACTTGACCAGCCACCTCAACCTCCTCAGCAGCATCACCAAGAACCGGAGGAAATGGGGGAGGCCCAGAATATGTTTGTAGATCCTCCGGTTCAAAATTACCCTTCGATGGCTGATTTTGAGAGATTATCGGCTGATGTCCAGAGGATTGGGAGTCGGGTAGAGTATGGCCTTAGAGCAACGGGAAGAAGCACGAGCTCAAAGGCGAGGGATGCAGCTATTCTGAGCCATTGGTGCTTACCAAAGTGGCGATTCGTGAATATGGACGCCGACATTTTCCAGAGCCTTACCTCGATGACGAGGCAGGCCTTGAGCCGGCTCCCTAGTTTCTTTCAGCGGTGGCGTCAGGCGGCCCGCCCCATCATTTCACTCGGCCGGTTGAGTCCCATGGCTCACCGTTTTGGTTTTCTACTTTTATCTTTTGTTTTCTTTTATTTTTCTGTTTAAATATCAATATTCAATGTTTAAATATCAATATTCAATGTATTTTGTACTGATTGTTTTTTGGGGAACTCTAATTTCCTTTTCTTGTACCTTGTGTTAAATGAATTTTTGAGTTGAGATGTTGATTTGATAACTGGAATTCTGGTTTGTTATTTTCAGAATCCCCATGATATGCATGCTTATGAATTGTAATGGATACACAATTGGATTGTGACTTTGCATGCCTCTTTTTGATCAAAAAGTTCACAAATAACCCTTTGAAGCATGTTAAGTAACATTTAACTGCAAGATTCGTTTGTGCTTAATTTCCTCTCTAACCAGTGAGCATTTGTGAGCATTTTGTGCCAAACAGAACTTTTTCTTCTTGTGTGCTTCCGTTATATGTGACAGTCTTCAGAATTTGACCTCGTTCTTAGGATTTTATACTTGCATGTTTACACATATTGAGGCAATATTTTTTCTAATACCTAGAGCCTAAATTCACCACCTAATTCATTTAATCCTTTGTTAGCCCGTTTGAGCCTAATTGTCCATTATTTGCGATCTACCTTCATTGCAAGCCTAAGACCAGAATCTCAATTGTCCCTACTTACTTGGAGTTCAGTAGGCCATATTACAACATGTCTTAGCATTTGATTAAGTTTGGGGTTGCTTGAGGGCAAGCAAAGATTCTAAGTTTGGGGTGGATGTACAAGGACTTAAATTGTTCAATTTTGTATAGAATTTGGACTTGTTCATTTTGTTCAATTTTGTATAGAATTTGGACTTGTTCATTGTTATGTAAAAATTAAAAAAAAAAGAAAAAAAGAAAAAAAAAAGTCATTAATGTGTAAATATTACCTATTGTTCTTAATCAATTGTGTTGGGGGAGATTTGTGTGAATGAATACAAGGGTTTGATATCAATGTCGTGAAGTGGTTTATTTCTTACTCCAAGATTATGAGCCTACTATCCAAATAATTCCTGCCCTTACCTAAGCCCCATTACAACCTTAAAGGCCTTTTAAATGTGTATTACATTGCATTGTATTTAATTCTTTAGAACTTGGTCAAGCCTATGGTAGGGTGTTGCGTATGATGTGATTGAGAGAACAATCCGACTGACACCTGAGTGAAAGTGAAATATCATTTGTGAGGAAAGTCTGATAAGTTGAGCATAATTGATAATTGTACGTTATATTGCTTGATTTGTTTATTTGGGAGAATTTGGAATTGAGAAAGCAAGTGATATAAGAAGGCATGAATTGTCACCTTTGACAAGTGTGATTAAAAAGAAAGTTGATTGAGCATGTGTTTATGGTGGAGATTGAAAATACATCCATTAATTTCATATTTATTGACCCATGTTTTTAATTTAATTTTTGCTTGAGGATAAGCAAATTGCCAAGTTTGGGGTTGTGATAAGTTTTCATCTTATGTTAATTTAGAGTGATTAATTGAATTAAATACATGAGGAATTGAGAAAGTTGAATATAGATTGAGCTTAAACTTTGGAATTCTTTACACTTGGTTGTTTGATTGTATGTTTTAACTCTTACATTATTCTCATGTATATTGCACTTGAATTGCTAGGAATGGAAACAAAACCAAAAGAAGACACTCTCAAGAATTCAATTAAAGGCGAAGAAGATGATTCGTGAGAGCATAAGATTCGAAGGCAGCCAAAAATGCGAAAAAAAAGCCAAGTTATTGAGTATGCGCTGCGACGCCGCATTTACAAATAAAGGAATGCGCGCGTGGCGCCGCATTTATGTAAATTGGCTCTGTCTTCATGCGCGCGTGACGCCAGCGATCGATCAGAAGAATCTGCGCGCGACGCGCATCAGTGCAAATCTGGAAGCCGCCTCAGTGCGCGCGACGCGCAATTGCACTGCCTAAACTGCGCGCGACGCGCACGGTGCTGCAGAATCTGTATAATTAGATATTTGTTCACTTTTTATTGATCTGGGACCTTTTCTAACATCAGAAACACTGAGGAGAAAGATTAAGAGTGCTAGGGTTCCATTGTTCTTCATCTTCAAGGAGGATTCAATCTTGGGAACAAGGTTTGGATCATCAATGGAGTTGTTTTCTTCCATATGTTTGTTTTCTTCTTTTACTACCATGAGTAGCTAAATACCTTAGATTAGGATGAGATGAATCATGTACAATCTCTTATGTAGTTAGTTGTCTTATATTAATACAAGTATATGTTATGTAAATTGAGTTTCTAATCTCTATACTTCATGCTTTTCAATACTTGATCACTATTGCATTGATTTTGGGTTTTTCATCTTTATTGGAAAATAGGATGAATGAACTTGAACTGAGATTAGTAATCATAATCATGATGATTATAGGAATATAACTTGTGGTTATGTGTTCTAATGAATCATGGATCTTATTGCTTAGTCTAATCATTAATCACCTAAGGGATTAGGGATTGTGGCTAGAATAAAGGGTTTATGAGGCAAGGGATTGTCCTTAAGCTAATTCAGTTGATTCGAACTTCAATTTATATGAAATTACTTAAGTTAATGATGAACTAGCTACATAAGAGCAAGTACAAGAGGATTCAAATCCTAGTCGTTTTCAACCAACCAAGTCAATTCTATTTTTACTTTAACTTGTTCAAAGTTACAATTACAATCAAAATATCCAAATCATTTCCGTTTAAAGTAATTACACACTTATTCTTATTGATAACCATCATAATCCCTGTGGAGACGATACTCTATTCATTACTATATTACTGGTTGCGATTGGTGCACTTGCCTTAAAAAGTAGTGTATGAAATACGCTAACAGAGGGTACTTCCCAAGTGCAAGAAACCAAAGCTAATATCTTGGTTAGACAATATGAACTCTTCAAAATGGAAGAGGGTGAAAGCATTGAAACTATGTTTAGAAGATTCCAAACAATAGTTCATGGTCTAAAGGTTCTTAAGAAAAGCTATATCACTGCTGATCACGTAAAGAAAATCTTAAGAAGCCTGCCAAAGAAGTGGAGACCTAAGGTCACTGCTATTCAAGAAGCAAACGACCTGAATGCCTTGTGACTTAAAGATCTTCTGAGTTCCTTGAGAGCTCATGAGCTTGAGCTAAATGAAGAAGAACCTTCCAAGAAATCAAAGTCCATTGCTTTGAAATCTACAAACAAAGCATCTTCCTCCAAAGCTCTATAAGCTGAACTTGAAACAGACAAAGCATCGTCTGATGAGAGCGATGGAGACACAGACGAAGAAATTTCCTTAATATCAAGGAAAATTCAACGTATGTGGAAAAACAAAGGAAGGTTCAGGAAGCAGTTCCACAAGATGGAATCAAGGGAAATGCAAGACTCAAGGGATAAGAAGGACTACAAGGACAAAATCCAAGTTACTTGCTACGAGTGCAAAAAGCCAAGACATTTCAAGTCTGAATGTCCACAACTCGAGAAACCAAGGAAATGTGGTTTCAAAAGCAAGAAGAAGAAAGGTCTCATGGCAACATGGGATGATTCTAATTCATCTTCATCTGATAATGATGAGGAACAAGCAAACATGGCTCTAATGGATACCATAGGGTCAGACAGTGAAGAAGAAGATGAAGAAGTAGATTCTAATCCATCTTCTGATATTGAAATAGCTTTTGATGAACTATTAGATAAGTCTTCTAAGCTCAACATTGAGTACAAATCTTTGAAAAAGAAATTCTCAAAACTTTCAAAAGAATTTCAAATACTCAATGAGGAGAATGAGAAGCTCAAAGTTGAAAACCATCGTTTGGTGAATGACAACTCTAAGACTGAGGAACAGGTTGAATGTAACTCTTCAAAATATGAAAAGCGATTTCAAAGATTCCTTGCTGAATGTGTTACACGAAGCAAACAAGCATCTATGATTTGGAGCGTAAGCCAAAATGGTAAAAAGGGTCTTGGTTACAAACCAGAGGAACCCACCTTTCAAAATACAAATTTGAAAACCAAAGATACCAACAATCATAGTGACTGTCTGCTTTGTACTTTTTGTAATAAGAAAGGACACATTAGAAGTACTTGTTATGAATTGAAAAATACATACCTGGTTCATAAACCATGTTGGAAAATATTCATGAATATAGGCATAAGAGTCTTGTTCGCTTGTGGCTTAGTTAACAAGAATGCCCTGATCAAGTCATTATCAAACAAATGATCATGAGTAGTTATGGATAAAAGAAATTGAAAGTGGTCAAAATGATACATACGTAAGATATGGTGATACTTCGGCACAGTTGATCAACACGTAAACGTGGGCTAACTTCCACTCTTCTCCCGTTAACCAGTAAGTCAGCTCCTTTCCAGCATGACAACCGGGAAGACAAAATACTGATAAGGCTAAGGGTGTCTTTCACTTTCAATTTCTATTTCATTCCTATTATTTGTTGGTGTCAGCATGAAGTTCGTAAAATAATGGGAATAGAAATGGATTGTCTCACGGTGTAAGTAAGTTGCACAAATAGATCCTTCAACCCTAACCTTATTTTTCACCGACTGTTTTGAGTCACCCATAAATCTACAAAATAACAAGGTTGATGATAAAAATTGATTACATTTAACCCTTCAAGTAAATATTTATTTTAAAGAATATTTTATTACATTACCTTTCGAATGGATACATCCATCTGTATTGAACCTGTCCACCAAGCCTAGTTCATGTGCAAGATGCACTGAGAGATGCTCCATAGAGTCAAAAAAACCAGGGAGAAATATTCTCTCCAACTTACAAAGAATGACTGGTATGTTCTGCTCCATCTTTATAAGATCATCCTCTCTCAATGTCGCAGAACACAAATCTTTAAAAAATTGGCTGAGTTCAGTAAGTGGATTTAAAACATTTTACGGCAAGGAACTAAATGCAATAGGAAGCAAACATTCCACATGAATACATGACAATCATGGCTTTTCATCCCAATCATGGTTCCTTTGTTCACATCGGCACATCTTGCCAAATTAGAAGAATAATCGTCTGGCATTCGAAGTTCTTTTATCTACTGACAGACTGACCTTGCTTCCTCAGTAGTTAAAGAGTAATAGGCTTTGTGTTTCAGGGTTTTCCCATCCGACCGAGTCGTCAAATGCAAGTCCTTTCGCCTACAGTAAAGTGCTAAGTCCAGTCTGGCCTTATCGTTGTCTTTCGTTCTTCCTCTAACGTTCATCAATGTGAGAAAAATATTGTCAAAAAGTTCTTCTCAATGTGCATATCATCAAGGTTGTGTCTCAATAAATTATCTTTCCAATATGGCAGATCCCAAAAAATACTTCTTTTAGTCCAATTATGCCATTGTCCATATCCTTCAAATTGACCCAATTCACCAAAATCTGTGATTTTTGGCAGATCCATAACTCTGCTCCAAATCTTTTCGGATGTCAACCTTGGGGGCGAGCCATCTAATTCAACTTCCCCTTTTTTGAAGGCGTTCTTATTCCGTCTAAATGGATGATCACCTGGTAAAAACCTACGATGTGAGTCAAACCAAGAACTCTTCCACCCGAATTTCAAGGTAAAGGCCGTTGTATGCTCCATGCAATGGGGACATGCCATTTTACCACAAGTACCCCAACCAGACAACATGCCATATGCAGGGAAGTCATTAATGGTCCACATAAGAGTTGCCCTCATTGTAAAGTTCTTCTTTCGTGCAATATCACAAGTCAAAATGCCATTCCACAACCTTTTGAGATCGTCAATGAGAGGCTGTAAGTAGATGTCTCTGTTGGATTATTTGGACCCAGTATAATACAAGTCAAGAAGATATAAGATTTAGACATGCACATTTCGGGAGGAAGATTGTATGGGGTAACAATAACTGGCCAGCAAGAATAAGGTTTCATTGTTGATTGAACATACGGGGTAAAACCATCAGAGCATAAGCCAAGTCGTACATTACGTGGATCTGATACAAATTCGGGATGCACACGATCACATGGGTGGCGCAACATACCTGAAGTGCTTCTATTCTCATAGTGCCACGTCATTTTTTCTACAGCCTGTGTTGATGCAAACATTCTCTGCAGCCTTGGAATAATTGGCAAATAAAACATTGCCTTCCGTGGAACTGGTTTTTGTATACCCTTCCCATTATCAGTGTGTGAAATATACCTTGACTCACCACAAAATTTGCATTCAACCAGCGCGCCATCGTTTTTACTGAATTCAATTGTCGTAATATAACATACACTCTCTCACACAACAATCAATCCTTTTTTATTCCAACCCCAACTTGGACACTAAGCTTTTAGCCTCGCAATAACTTTTTGGCAAACCATCTCTGATAGGTGATGAGTCTAACATTATCTTCGTTACGAGATCCAAGCACACATCCATAGCACCACAGTTGGACTTAAGAGCTAAAAGCCTCACACACATTGATAACTTAGAGTCTGTAGACCCTTCAAACAACAGCTTATTTGTTTATAACAAGAGATTATAAAATTTTTGTGCTGTCTCATTTGGAAGTTCATCTTTGTCATCATACTGTTGCTTCTCGAATGACACGTTGACCCCCAAGGCATCACAAACCATATCTTGCATCAATTCAATTTGCTCACCATATCCCGTATCTACGCAACTGCTTGAAGGTGCAATTATCGCCAACCCCTAAATCAACCCGAGGCAACTCTTCACCATGTCTAGTCCAAATCCAGTAATTAGGCCTAAATCCAACTTTCTACAGGTGATATATGACCTCACCTGGGCTCTTGATCATTCTGCAATCGCAATTAAAGCACGGACATCTAATCCCTCCATTAATTTCGAAATCTTCATGTACCATTGCGACTTGGACAAAGTGATCAACCCCATCGTAAAAAGATTGTTTCAAACCCCCTCTCCCTGGATACAACCTATCGTACATCCAACTACGACTCGAAGGAAAAAATTCCATCTTCTGCATGTCAAAAAAAATGACAATTTCAGCAGCATGACGTTCTTACAACTGCTCTCTTTCTTTAAATGGTATGGCCCTATCCCATTTGAGGAAAAACTTTTTTAGAACTCGTATAATAGTCATTCCTTAATTCTCATATCTGATACTTGACAAAATTTCGGCAGCATTTCCCATTGGTCTCTGAGTACACTAAATGATCGCAGTTATGAATACCGCGATCAAGTATGCACCCAGATAACAAAAGGAAATGAATCGAACCGAAATTTCATCAAATATAAAGATACGAGAATTAAGCAACAACTATTATACGAGTAAAGAAAAAGTTTTTTCCCAAACTGTCTGACTTGGACAATTCAAGGTTTAATATACAATGAGCATGTGGTACCCTAAAAGAGTACATACACTCAATAATATATTGAATCTCAAACGGGAAGCTAAGGCTTTTCTCCGATACTAATAACAATAATCAAACATCCACTTCATCAATAATTAACATAATAATTAGACAAGCAGAAATGGCAAGGGTAGAATTAGAAATTCGACTTGGTCATTTAAAAAGAAACTGGTTGGAAGTTGACATCCTCATAGTGGATGCTCACGTCACATGACGGGAGAAAGGCGTATGTTCCAAGAACTCCAACTTAAAGAAAGTGGAACAGTAGGTTTCGGAGGAAACCAAAAAGGTAAAATCATTGGAAGTGGAAAAGTTGGTGAGAAATTCCTACCCTTTATTGATAATGTCTTATTGGTTGATGGCCTGAAGCATAACATACAAAGTGTAAGTCAATTATGCGATAGTGGTTATGATGTTGGCTTTAGTGATAATGCCTGCATAGTCAAGAGCAAGAAAGATGGCTCCATTTTCTTTAAAGCAAAGAGAAAGAACAATATTTATAAAATAAAGCTTTCCGAGTTGGCAAATCAAAATGTAAAATGCTTTTTGTCAGTTGATGAAGAGCAATGGACTTGGCACAAAAGATTGGGTCATGCCAGCTTGAGGTTAATCTCTAAGCTTTATAAGAAAGAACTGGTTAGAGGATTACCAAATCTTAGGTATCAATCTGATGCTCTTTGTGAAGCATGCCAAAAAGGGAAACAAACAAAATCTTCTTTTGAATCCAAAAATATTGTTTCCACCTCAAGGCCACTTGAGCTTTTGCATTTAGATTTATTTGGACTAACTAGAACTGTATCTTTGTCTGGAAAGAAATATGGTCTTGTAATTGTTGATGACTATACTAGATGGACATGGGTAAAATTCCTAGCTCACAAGGATGAGTCATTTGCAATATTTTTTTGTTTTCTGCAAACAAATGCATAATGAAAAAGGTTTCTGTATTACAACAATTAGAAGTGATCATGGTGGAGAATTTGAAAATGAATCATTTCAAAACTTTTGTGAAAAGCATGGCATCACTCACAATTTTTCATCCCCTAGAACACCACAACAAAATGGTGTTGTAGAAAGGAAAAATAGATCTTTACAAGAAATGGCCAGAGCCATGATTCACGAAACTAACGTTGCAAAGCACTTTTGGGAAGAAGCAGTAAACACTGCATGTTATATTCAAAATAGAATCTATATTAGACCTATCTTGAATAAGACTCCTTATGAATTATGGAAAGGAAGAAAACCCAACATTTCATATTTTCACCAATTTGGGTGTGACTGCTTTTTTCTCAATACAAAGGACAGTCATGGAAAATTTGATTCAAAATCACACAAAGCTATCTTTTTGGGATATTCTGAACGCTCTAAAGCTTACAGAGTATACAACAAAGAAGCATTAATTGTTGATGAATCTATGCATGTGAAATTCGATGACAAGAAGCCTGACAATGAAACGTCAAAGCTAGATGAAGTCTTTGCAGATTTACCGATAAGGAAAGAAACAGATGAAGGTGTCAAAGGTGCTGACTCTGATTCTGCATCTGGTGATAAGACTCAAGAAGAGACAATAACAGACTGAAAGTTCAAACCTCATCACCCAAAGGACCAGATCATTGGGGAACCAAGTGATAGAGTTACAACAAGATCATCTCTCATTGAACACTCTGACCTTGCATTGCTGTCAGAAATAGAGCCCAAAACAATTGATGAAGTGCTAACAGACGATGGATGGATACTTGCTATAGAAGAAGTGCTCAATCAATTTCAGAGAAATGATGTGTGGAAGCTTATTCCTCCTCCAGAGGATATGCAAGCCATTGGAACAAAGTGGGTTTTCATAAACAAACTTGATGAAGTTGGCAGCGTGGTAAGAAACAAGGCTGGACTTGTTGCTCAAGGGCATTCATAAGAGGAAGGTATAGATTATACTGAAACCTTTGCTCCTGTAGCCAGACTTGAAGCTATTAGAATATTATTAACATATGTTGTACATCATGGCATTACTTTATATCAAATGGATGTAAAGAGTGCATTTTTAAATGGTTTTATAAGTGAGGAAGTGTTTATAAAACAACCACCTGGATTTGAAGATATTGCTTATCCAAAGCTTGTCTTCAAACTTAAAAAGGCTCTCTATAGTCTTAAGCAAGCCCCAAGAGCTTGGTATGATAGATTGAGTTCCTTTTTAATGTCAAATGGTTTTGAAAGAGGACAGGTGGACACTACACTCTTTAGAAAATCATCTAAAAAGCATTTTATTATAGTTCAAATACATGTTGATGATATTATCTTTGGTGCTACTAATGAATCTCTTTGTGAAGAATTCTCTAAGCTTATGCAGAATGAGTTTGAAATGAGTATGATGGGAGAATTGAAATTCTTCCTTGGTATTCAAATCAAACAATGTCAATATGGAACCCATGTCCATCAGACTAAATATGTGAAAGAACTCTTAAAGAAGTTCAAGCTTGAGGAAACCAAACCTATGAGCACACCAATGCATCCAACATGTGCTCTTGGCAAAGATGAAACTAGTAAAAAGATAGACTAAAAGGTATATAGAAGTATGATTGGTTCACTCCTTTATCTTACTGCCTCACGGCCTGATATTATGTTTAGTGTGTGCAGGCACAAGATTCCAATCTGATCCTAGAGAATCTCACTTAACTGCTGTTAAGAGAATCTTTAGGTATCTCAAAGGAACTACTAACTTTGGTTTGCTTTATAAGAATTCAGAAAATTACAAGTTAGTAGGTTCCTGTGATGCTGACTTTGTTAGAGATAGAATTGAAAGAAAGAGCACAAGTGGTGGCTGCCAATTTCTTGGAGCAAACCTTATCTCTTGGTCCAGCAAAAGGCAAAGCACAATTGCACTATCAACAGCAGAAGCTGAGTATATATCTGCTGCAAGCAGTAGCTCACAACTATTATAGATGAAGTATCAGCTTGAGGACTATCAGATTAAAAAGAGTAACATCCTTAAATGTACTCCAGATGAAGTATCAGCTTGAGGACTATCAGCTTGAGGACTTTCACGTGCTAAACATACTGAAATTAAACATCACTTCATTAGAGACTATGTACAGAAATGGATACTTGAAATTAAATTTATTGATACTGACCATCAATGGGCAGATATCTTTACAAAACCGCTTGCTAAAGATAAATTCAACTTTATAAGAAAGAATTTGAATTTTCATCTTATAAAGGAATAAGTGTTTAATTTGAATACAGTTGCCTCTGTTTTGTGTGCCTTTGAAATGCCTACGTCTGTTTGGTAATATGCCTCTGTTTTGATGCTGCCTCTGTTGTTCACACGTGCCTCTGTTTATATGTGTGCGTCTGTTTTTAACATGTGCCTCTGTTTTATGTGTTCGTCTGTTATATGTATATGCCTCGGTTTTTAAGTTGCCTCTGGTTTATATATATAATCATTATTTATTTGTTTATTATTTATTAATTATTATTTGAATTATTTTTATTAATAACTATTCATATTCATGTGAGTCTGTTTCTAGTTCCCTCTGGGAATCTTGATGTACACGTGTCTCTCTGAGACTGGTTGATGCGTTAGTAGCTGAGAGTTACTTTCACTGAGTCATTACTGTTTTTATGGTGCCTCTTTAATACTATGCGTGACACGTTTCATTTTTGAAACGACAATTACTTATTTCATTTATTTTAAAAATTGAAGAAGGCAGTTTGCCTTCTTCAACACGTTTATTACCCACTCACTCACTCACTACACCCACTACTCACACTATCTCTCTGAGAAGACACACGTTTTGAAACCCTAAACCCTTTCCTCTTCTACCTGCTCTCTGTAACTTTCTGTATCTCTGCAATGGTCGCTCCACAACAAGTTGCTTATGGTCCTGAGGAGGAACCTCAAATCACTGTGCTGAACACAGAACAACACCAACTGAAGGTGATGGTGGAACACCAAGTGGATTTCAAAGACTTGGATGTTGATGCGTACGCCTTCAGAACCAATTTCATCGATAAGGGAACCATGGACTTCTTCTGTATGAAAAACTACCCCGTTTACGAGGAACTGGTGAAAGAATTCTGGATGTACGCCTGGTGCAAGAACAATACCATTCACAGCTACGTTCAAAGGAGAAATATTCTGATTACTCAGGATATAATTGCTGATGTTATCAAATGCCTTAACTCTGGAGCAGTTGTAAAGGAAGGCTGGGAAAAAGATTATGGTGGCTGGAGTACAATCAATGAACCATCTATGAGAAGCCTGGTGGTACAAAAGCTGTGGAAATGAAGAACAGGTTCAGGGTGCTCTTCAAGATCATCATGAACTACATGGTACCCAAATCCGGGTCTGTGGACACTGTAAGCAGTGACCACAAGTTCATCATATGGCAGTATGAGGTCAAGTCCAAACTCAACATGCCAAGCCTCATTTTTGACCATTTGCACAGACACATCATGTACTCCAGAAAAGGGAAGACCCTGAACATACCCTATGTGTAACACCTGAGGACGAGATCGACATCGTATTAGGACGACATATCGAGACCTCGACCAAGACCTTGTGTCGAGATTCCGTGCCAAGATCGTTTGCTGAGGTCAGTTGCCGAGATGAGGAGACTGCGTGCACTAGCTGCTGAGCTGAGGAGGTCGCGTGTCGAGTTGATGAAGTCGCGTACCGAGCTGATGAGGACGCATGTCGAGCTGAGGAGGCCGCGTTCACGAACTCGTGTTAGAACCTTGTGCGCTTGCACGAGCACCCTTGTCGACATCGTGTCAAGATGATACCTCGTATTCTTTCGAACGTTATTCAGCGCTATTATTATATTGTTTGTTATAATTATTTTGTCGGCTTGCCGTTCTCGTCGTGTGTCTAGACCGTTGACCGACAGAGTAGAGAGTAATTATGAGAGGAACGATTAGACGGGTAGATGGTTGATGGGATTGGCATCTTATAGCTGGAGTTACGATTATACCCTTCTCTCACCAGCTGTATTCACGATCGGTTTTCCCTCAAACACTCATTTCTCTTTTCTTCTTTCTTCTTCCTTCCTTCTGCTCTGAGTTTCGTTGTTTTCTCTAAAACTTCCATCGACGAAACCGTGAGTTCCATCGAGATTCTACATCAACTTTCTTCATCAATCTTGTTCATCATCATCTTCTCGACCTATATCTCGCCTGCTCGACCATCACCATTGAGGTATGAAGAACAGATTTTTCTTTTCCTCTGTGCTACTGTTTAGCGCTATTTCTTCTTCCATTTTTAGCCAGTTTTATGCTTCCAAATCATGTCAAACTGATGGGTTTTCTTCTTCACGATATTACCTATCTTTCTAACCGATTAATTGGGCTTGTAAAACAAATTTTCTTCCTCTGTTTTTCTGTGGCAGCGTGCCGTAAACCCCTATTTTTGGTTTGTTTCGATTTCTTGTTTTTCGTTTGTTGCTTCTGGTTATTGTTGTTGTCGATCTATCTGTTGAAGCATCAGATAATCTTTTTCATGAACTTTGATCGAAATCCCTAACTTTGTGTTAGAGGAAAAATATATTTCAGTTCTTGAGTTTTATATTTTTCTGGGTTGTGGTTAAGTTTGGGAAGAGAGCTAAGTGTATTAGAACCCATAGATCGAACTGAGTTGTGTTTGTTTTAGGAAGTCTGATTCCCGAGATCGAGTGATTTCCGAATCGAGGTGTACGGGAAAGCGAATCCAAGGACGTGGAAGCAGTGGGATCCAGATCGAGAACTCGTGACGCGGTCGAGGTCGACTGAGAAGCGTACGTGTCGAGGTCGATTGAAGACAGCCGTGTCGAGATCGAGTAAGAGAAGTCGTTGTCGAGCTCATTTGAAGACAGCTGTGTCGAGGTCGTTGTCGAGCAGCATTAACTTGGAGTTCGGTAAGGGCAACTCCTAGATATCTCTAAGGCTTTATTTTATAAGTCCTTATGTAAGGGCGCTTCAGATTATTACTTTCATAGTATGCTAGCGTAAGGGCACTTCATATTCTACGTGGTTATGTTATTGTGTATGGATTTCCTGATTTGTGTCGAGCTTAAAATGTTGTGATATGATTGAGTTTTTGCATGTATTTAATATGTGATTGAATATATGTCGTGAATTGTGTATTGCATGTTGAATTGCGTTTCTTCATGTCGAGCTTGCTCTTTTTATTTGACATGCGGTTGAATATCTTGTGTTTAACTCTTTGAATATCGTGATGCGCTAATTGTTCATCGAGTGAGCGAGCTAGGTGAGTCGTATGACGTTTTGAGCCGTGACCCGGATAATCGAGGGTGCTAGGTCCCCTTTTTGTTTACGGGAGATTGACTAGACGTCGCCACGCTTATGGGACCTGAGTTGATCGCCCTAGGGAGAGCGAGGATCCCAAGGCTTGGCTGGACTTTCCGACATACCTGACGGGCGTGTGCATTCCGGAAAAATTGTCGAGTCGAGAGAAAATGGATTTGCGAAGTTGTGTCGAGTTAGAGTGAGATGGTCGAGTCACGTCGGTGAATGTTATACTTTGCCGTTTGCTTATATCTTTTATGTCGAGCTTATCTTGAATTGTCGAGAAGTTGACCTTTCCCGTGGTGCCTTCAATCCATGACGGTTACCCAGGCGATGTCGAGGGCGCAGGAACTTCGGCGATAGATGATGCCGAGGAGGAGCTCGACGAGGACCCGAGTGACGACTGCATTTGTCGTGATTGATTGTTTGTTCGATGTATTTCTTTTGATGACTGTACCTTATTTTCTTTTGGAGTAGTATGTCGTGACCCGGTTTGGCGGTGTTGTTTTGTTGCTCTGAGGTAGTTCGTGGTCTTACTTTTGGAGCACCCCCTGCGTGAGTTCTGCCAAAGTACCCCCAGGGTATGATTGCTCTTTTGAAGTCGTCGTACCTTAGGTGTATTTTCTTTGCACATTTGCTACTCTGTATTTTGTATACATTATTATTTCGAGTGATATATATATATGAATGTTATGCATGTATGTTTTATTAGAATTTAAGTCTTGTGTCTTAGTTGCACCATGTTTCGAAAAGCTGTAATTACTCTGATGTGCACGAGTTGGTTTTATAAAAAAAATATATATATCGTATTTTTAAAAGGCACAAGAGTTTTGTTTTTAAAACACATCTCATACAGCTTTATGTTGAGCTCGGTGTGTTGAGCTCGGTAACTCGAGCTCGGTATATTGAGCTCGGTAGCGGTCCGGAAACGGGTCGTTACATTGTTGGTATCGAGCGCTTGATTCAGTTCGACCGAAATGCATAGGAGATTTGGACTGGTCACTGTATCGGGTTATGTGTGTGGGTACCTAGTTGTATATGTTGATTGCTGTTTGATTAAGTGAAGCACTTATTGCTTGAAAAATTGTTTGAACTGTTTCTTGATTGAAGCAGTGTGTTTTAACACATCCTTGTTGTGAGATTCTGACACGGTTGTGAACTTTGTGGAATCTAATGCCACCTCGTAGGAATACGACAGCTGCAACCGAGAACGTCGACATGGAACGAGCAATTCAAGCTATGACCGAGATGGCGGCAGCCATGGCTCAACAATCAGCTGCAACTCAACAGCTAACGCGATGGCTCAACAGACGGCAGCGTTAACTCGCCAGAACTTGCGCAACAAAGAACGAGCTGAACGAAATGTCAAGCGAGAGGATTGGCCGACTTCAGGAAGCATGATCCACCGAAGTTCTACGGTGAGCCAAATCCGGATAAAGCTGATCTTTGGATGCAAGAGATCGAGAAGATCTTTGAGGCACTCCATTGCCCGGACAACGTGAAGGTCGACTATGCCACCTACTTATTGCTAGGAGACGCAGAGTATTGGTGGAGAGGAGTGAAGCAAACATTTATAGCAGAACGTCGCGAGATGACCTGGGAGCTTTTTCGTGAAAGGTTCTTGGACAAGTACTTCCCAGATACTGCACGAGCCGAGAAGGAACAAGAGTTTCTTCAATTGCAACAAGGCAACTCGACAGTGTCCGAGTATGCGGCCAAGTTCGAGTCGTTGGCGAGGTATTTCAGTCCATTCCGTGATCGAGTTGACCAAAGATGGTTGAGTGAGAGATTCCAACGGGGATTGAGATTCGACATTCAGAAGTCAGTGGTGTCGCTGAGGATCCGAAACCTCCAAGAGCTGATTGATCGCTGTGTCGAGGTAGAAGGAGTAAGGAGCCACAAGAAGAAGACTGTTGTAGGCGGACCGGTGAGACCCCGTGAGTGCGGGCGTAGATTTGCACAGAAAGGAAAACAACCGCAGAAGAAGCCTTACGACCGACCTCAGGGGAACAACAACAGGGGACAGTATCGTCCGATGACCCAGGGAGCGAGGAGTGGAGGTCAGACCGGTGTCGAGGTGACTTGCTATCGATGTGGAAAGCCGGGACATTACGCGAGTAGTTGTACTCAGAAGGAGGAGGTGTGTTTCAACTGTAAGAAGCCAGGGCATTTTGCCAAGGATTGTCCTACACCTAAAGCTGAACCGACTATGCTTGCGGCAAGGGCCAAAGGAAAGCGTCAAGTGGCTAAAGGCAGAGTTTTCTGCATGAGTGGCGAGGAAGCAGAACGAGCTGAAGATCTTATCCAAGGTGAATGTGAGATCGAAGGTAAATCCTTATCTGTTCTCTTTGATTCGGGTGCAACACATTCCTTTATTTCTTCTGATTGTGTGAACCATTTGAACTTGACTGCGGATCGCACCGTTTAAATTAGTAGTTACAACCCCAAATGCTAAGACCTTAGTCACAATCACTGCATGTCTTAGTTGTGTAGTGATTATTCAGAGTAGAAAGTTTGTGGTCAATTTGGTTTGTTTGCCTCTTAAGGGCTTAGATGTCATTCTCGGGATGGATTGGTTGTCACACCACCATGTCCTTTTGGACTGCGTCCGTAAAACCGTAATTTTTCCGCACTTGGAGTCTCCAATTATCTTTCGCCGAACGTATTGGAGTTTCTTTGAAAGAAGGAACTAGGGAATACATGTATCCGCTAGTTCGGAAGTTTTTCAGCGGTCGACGTGAAGAATGTTCCGGTGGTGTGTGACTTTGAGGACGCTTTTTCCCGAAGACGTGCCAGGGTTACCACCAAGACGAGAGGTCGAAGTTCTCCATCGACCTGATTCCAGGGACAGACCGATTTCCAAAGCGCCATACGTGATGTCTCCTGCCGAGATGAAAGAGTGAAGTCCCGGATCGAACACTTGGAGTCGAAGCAATTCATACGACCGAGCCGTGTCACCGTGGGGAGCTCGGTCTTTGTTGGTTAAGAAGAAGGATGGACGATCAAGGCTGTGCGTGGACTATCGCGAGCTCAACAAGGTTACTGTGAAGAACCGTTATCCGTTACCACGTATTGACGACTTGATGGATCAACTTCGTGGAGCGGCGATCTTTTCCAAGATAGACTTGAAGTCGGGCTACCATCAGATTCGCGTGAAGGAGGAAGATGTCGCCAAAACAGCTTTCAGGACTAGATACGGTCACTACGAGTACTTGGTGATGCCGTTCGGAGTGACGAATGCGCCAGCTGTGTTTATGGACTACATGAATAGGATTTTCCATTCGTTTTTGGATCAGTTCGTTGTAGTGTTTATCGACGACATATTGATTTACTCGAGGAACCGAGAAGAGCACGCAGAACACCTATGTCGAGTACTGCAGATATTACGAGATAAGCAACTCTTTGTGTAACGACCCGTTTCCGGACCGCTACCGAGCTCAATATACCGAGCTCGAGTTACCGAGCTCAACACACCAAGCTCAACATAAACCTATATGAGATGTGTTTTAAAAACAAAACTCTTGTGCCTTTTAAAAATACGATATATATTTTTTTTTTCTAAAACCAACTCGTGCACATCAGAGTAATTACAGCTTTTCGAAACATGGTGCAACTAAGACACAAGACTTAAATTCTAATAAAACATACATGCATAACATACATATATATATCACTCTAAATAATAATGTATACAAAATACAGAGTAGCAATGTATAAAGAAAATACACCTAAGGTACGACGACTTCAAAAGAGCAATCATACCCTGGGGGTACTTCCGGCAGACTCCCACGCAGGGGGCTGCTCCAAAAGTAAGACCACCAGTCTACCCTGAAACAATAAAACACACTGCCCAAACTGGTCACGACCTCGAACATAAAAGAAAAACGAAGTACAGTCTTCAGAAAAACAAACATCCAACAAACAAACAATCACGACAGATAGAGGTCGTCACTCGGGTCCTCGTCGAGCTCCTCCTCGGCATCATCTACTGTCGAGTTACCTGCGCCCTCGACATCGCCTGGGTAACCGTCATGGATTGAAGGCACCACGGGAAAGGGTCAACTTCTCAACAATACAAGATAAGCTCGACATAAAGAAATAAGCAACACAATAATATATCTCAATCACCACACGTGACTCGACCATCTCACTCTAGACTCGACACAACTCTTATTCCGGAATATCGTCAGCAGGTCCATCCCCAAACTGACATAATAGGTAAACGGCAGGTCCAACCCCAAACCGATACCATGCATTAATCAAAGGTCCAACCCCAAACCGATAATGCGACGCCTAGCCAATCCACCATAAACAAAAAGGGGACCTAGCACCCTCGCTATCTGGGTCCGGCTCCAACGTCATACGACTCCCTAGCTCTCTCACTCGATGATTAGCTCGCCGCATGTCAAAGAGTAACACGACTTACTTGATCACATATCAAATAAAGAGAGCATGCTTAACATGAAGAAAACACAAATCGACATTTAAACAATAAAACATTCTGCATGAAGAAACGCACTGGACAAAGAATACACCATTCACAACATATATTCAATCACATATCAAATACATGCAAAACTCAATCATATTACAACATTCCAATCTCGACACCAATCCAGGAGTCCATACATAAATATAACAATAAAAATAAAGTCTTAGAGATATCTAGAAGTTGCCCTTACCGAACTCCAAGTTAATGCTGCTCGACAACGACCTCGACACAGCTGTCTTCAAATGAGCTCGACAACGACTTCGACACGTACCGTCCTCAATCGACCTCGACACGTACCGTCCTCAATCGACCTCGACACGTACGCTTCTCAGTCGACCTCGACACGTACAGTTCTCGATCTGGATTCCGCTGCTTCCACGTCCTTGGATTCGCTTTCCCGTACACCTTGATTCGGAAATCACTCGATCTCGGGAATCAGACTTCCTAAAACAAACATAACTCAGATCGATCCATGGGTTCTAATACATCTAGCTCTCATCCCAAACTTAACCACAACCCAGAAAATATAATACTCAAGAACTGAATATATTTTTCCTCTAACACAAAGTTAGGGATTTCGATCAAAAGTTCATGAAAAAGTTATCTGATGCTTCAACAGATAGATCGACAACAACAATAACCAGAAGCAACGAATGAAAAACAAGAAATCGAAACGAACCAAAAATGGGGGTTTCTGGGCACTGCCGATTGCAGAAAAACAGAGGAAGAAAGTTTGTTTTACAAGCCCAATTAATCGGTTAGAAAGATAGGTAATATTGTGAAGAAGAAAACCCACCAGTTTGACATGATTTGGAAGCATAAAACTGGCTAAAAATGGAAGAAGAAATAGCGCTAAACAGTAGCACAGAGAAAAAGAAAAATCTGTTCTTCATACCTCAATGGTGATCGAGCAGGCGAGATATGTCGAGAAGATGATGATGAACAAGATTGATGAAGAAAGCTTGTGCAGAATCTCGATGGAACTCACGGTTTCGTCGATGGAGATTTTTGAAGAAAACAACGAAACTCGTGAGCGGAAGGAAGAAGAAAGAAAGAAGAAAAGAGAAATGAGTGTTTGAGGGAATCGGTCGTGGTATACAGCTGGTGAGAAAGGGGTATAATCGTAACTCCAGCTATAAGATGCCAATCCCATCAATCATCTACCCGTTTAATCGTTCCTCTCATAATTACTCTCTACTCTGTCGGTCAACGGTCTAGACACGCGACGAGAACGGTCAAGCCGACAATGTAATAATTACAAACAATATAATAATAGCGCTGAATAACGTTCGAAAGAATACGAGGTGTCATCTCGACACGATGTCGACAAGGGTGCTCGTGCAAACGCACAAGGCTCTAACACGAGTTCGTGAACGTGGCCTCCTCAGCTCGACATGCGTCCTCATCAGCTCGGTACGCGACTTCATCAACTCGACACGCGACCTCCTCAGCTCAGCAGCTAGTGCACGTGGTCTCCTCAGCTCGGCAAATGACCTCGGCAAACAATCTCGACACAAGGTCTTGGTCGAGGTCTCGATACGTCGTCCTAATACGATGTCGATCTCGTCCTCAGGTGTTACACTATGCCAACCTGTTGAAGTGTGAATTTTGGCTTGAAGAGGTGAATTTTCTTGGTCACGTGATTTCCAAAGAAGGAATAGCTGTGGATCTAACTAAGATTGAGGCGGTGTTAGCGTGGGAACAGCCGAAGACGGTTACCGAGATCAGGAGTTTTGTCGGCTTAGCAGGATATTACCGAAGATTCATTGAAGGTTTCTCGAAGATTGTCGCGCCTCTTACACGACTGACGAGGAAGGATCAACCTTTTGCCTGGACCGAGGAGTGTGAAGCCGTTTCAACGATCAAGGAGCTTTTGACGGCAGCGCTGTGTCTGATTTTGCCTCAACCTCAAGAGCCTTTCGAGGTGTATTGTGATGCGTCACACCAGGGATTGGGATGCGTCGATGCAACATCGGAAGGTGGTCGCAGATGCTTCAAGACAACTTAAGATTCACGAGAGGAACTACCCTACTCACGACTTGGAGCCGCGCAGAGTTTTTGCGCCAAGATATGGAGGCACTACCTTTATGGGAGCACTTCATCGCTTTCAGCGATCACAAGAGCTTGAAGTACTGTTCGACCGTAAAGAGCTCAACATGCGTCGAAGATGGACAGAATTTCAAGGACTACGACTTTACGTTGGAATACCATCCCTAAGGCTAACGTAGTAGCGCATGCGCTGAGCAGAAGAGCGTTTTAACCTCGGTATTGATGATCAAGGAGTTGGAGATGCTCGAGAAGTTCCGAGACTTGAAGTTGAGTGTCGAAGTTTCACCAGGGAAGCTGAGATTTGGTATGCTTACCATTTCTAACAGATTGTTGGACGAGATCCGAGACCAGCAAGGTCATGACGAGCTTCGCAAGAGAAGATTCAGCTTGATAGCGCAAGTGGAAGGCGGCATTTCACGTCGGAGCGGACGACATCTTGAGGTGCAACGGCCGAGTGTGCGTACCTAACGTATCCGAGCTGAGAAAGTTGATTCTCGACGAAGCGCATAAGAGCAACTTTAGTATTCATCCCGGAGTTACGAAGATGTATCAAGACTTGAAGAAGCATTTTTGGTGGTCCTAATGAAGAAGCAAGTGGTCGAGCACGTAGCTCGTGTTTAACGTGTCGAGCCGGCGTGGAGCACCAACGACTGCGGAATGCTACAATCGCTGACGAGATTGACATCGTATTAGGACGACGATCGAGACCTCGACCAAGACCTTGTGTCGAGATTCCGCCAAGATCGCTTGCCGAGGTCACTGTCGAGATGAGGAGATCAAGCGTGCACTAGCCGAGCCGAGGAGGTCGCGTGTCGAGTTGATGAAGTCGCGTACCGAGCTGATGAGGACGCATGTCGAGCTGAGGAGGCCGCGTTCACGAACTCGTGTTAGAACCTTGTGCGCTTGCACGAGCACCCTTGTCGACATCGTGTCGAGATGATACCTCGTATTCTTTCGAACGTTATTCAGCGCTATTATTATATTGTTTGTTATAATTATTTTGTCGGCTTGCCGTTCTCATCGTGTGTCTAGACCGTTGACCGACAGAGTAGAGAGTAATTATGAGAGGAACGATTAGACGGGTAGATGGTTGATGGGATTGGCATCTTATAGCTGGAGTTACGATTATACCCTTCTCTCACCAGCTGTATTCACGATCGGTTTTCCCTCAAACACTCATTTCTCTTTTCTTCTTTCTTTTTCCTTCCTTCTGCTCTGAGTTTCGTTGTTTTCTCCAAAACTTCCATCAACGAAACCGTGAGTTCCATCGAGATTCTACATCAACTTTCTTCATCAATCTTGTTCATCATCATCTTCTCGACCTATATCTCGCCTGCTCGACCATCACCATTGAGGTATGAAGAACAGATTTTTCTTTTCCTCTGTGCTACTGTTTAGCGCTATTTCTTCTTCCATTTTTAGCCAGTTTTATGCTTCCAAATCATGTCAAATTGATGGGTTTTCTTCTTCACGATATTACCTATCTTTCTAACCGATTAATTGGGCTTGTGAAACAAATTTTCTTCCTCTGTTTTCTCGCAATCGGCAGCGCCCGTAAACCCCTATTTTTGGTTTGTTTTGATTTCTTGTTTTTCGCTTGTTGCTTCGGTTATTGTTGTTGTCGATCTATCTGTTGAAGCATCGATAATCTTTTTCATGAACTTTGATCGAAATCCCTAACTTTGTGTTAGAGGAAAAATATATTTCAGTTCTTGAGTTTTATATTTTTCCTGGGTTGTGGTTAAGTTTGGGAAGAGAGCTAAGTGTATTAGAACCCATAGATCGAATCGAGTTGTGTTTGTTTTAGGAAGTCCGATTCCCGAGATCGGTGATTTCGAATCGAGGTGTACGGGAAAGCGAATCCAAGGACGTGGAAGCAGTGGGATCCAGATCGAGAACTGTACGTGTCGAGGTCGACTGAGAAGCGTACGTGTCGAGGTCGATTGAAGACAGCCGTGTCGAGATCGAGTAAGAGAAGTCGTTGTCGAGCTCATTTGAAGACAGCTGTGTCGAGGTCGTTGTCGAGCAGCATTAACTTGGAGTTCGTTAAGGGCAACTCCTAGATATCTCTAAGGCTTTATTTTATAAGTCCTTATGTAAGGGCGCTTCACATTATTACTTTCATAGTATGCTAGCGTAAGGGCACTTCATATTCTACGTGGTTATGTTATTGTGTATGGATTTCCTGATTTGTGTCGAGCTTAAATTGTTGTGATATGATTGAGTTTTTGCATGTATTTAATATGTGATTGAATATATGTCGTGAATTGTGTATTGCATGTTGAATTGCGTTTCTTCATGTCGAGCTTGCTCTTTTTATTTGACATGCGGTTGAATATCTTGTGTTTAACTCTTTGAATATCGTGATGCTTAATTGTTCATCGAGTGAGCGAGCTAGGTGAGTCGTATGACGCTTTGAGCCGTGACCCTGATAATCGAGGGTGCTAGGTCCCCTTTTTGTTTACGGGAGATTGACTAGACGTCGCCACGCTATGGGACCTGAGTTGACTGTCCTAGGGAGAGCGAGGATCCCAAGGCTTCGGCTGGACTTTCCGACATACGGTACGGCGTGTGCATTCCGGAAAAATTGTCGAGTCGAGAGAAAATGGATTTGCGAGTTGTGTCGAGTTAGAGTGAGATGGTCGAGTCACGTCGGTGAATGTTATACTTTGCTGTTTGCTTATATCTTTTATGTCGAGCTTATCTTGAATTGTCGAGAAGTTGACCCTTTCCCGTGGTGCCTTCAATCCATGACGGTTACCCAGGCGATGTCGAGGGCGCAGGGAACTCGACAGTAGATGATGCCGAGGAGGAGCTCGACGAGGACCCGAGTGACGACCTGTACTTGTCGTGATTGATTGTTTGTTCGATGTATTTCTTTTGATGACTGTACCTTGTTTTCTTTTGGAGTAGTATGTCGTGACCAGTTTGGGCAGTGTTGTTTTGTTGCTACAGGGTAGACTGGTGGTCTTACTTTTGGAGCAGCCCCCTGCGTGGGAGTCTGCCGAAAGTACCCCCAGGGAATGATTGCTCTTTTGAAGTCGTCGTACCTTAGGTGTATTTTCTTTGCACATTTGCTACTCTGTATTTTGTATACATTATTATTTCGAGTGATATATATATATGAATGTTATGCATGTATGTTTTATTAGAATTTAAGTCTTGTGTCTTAGTTGCACCATGTTTCGAAAAGCTGTAATTACTCTGATGTGCACGAGTTGGTTTTATAAAAAAAAATATATATCATATTTTTAAAAGGCACAAGAGTTTTGTTTTTAAAACACATCTCATACAGCTTTATGTTGAGCTCGGTGTGTTGAGCTCGGTAACTCGAGCTCGGTATATTGAGCTCGGTAGCGGTCCGGAAACGGGTCGTTACACTATGGGAGAATGCTTTCTGCAATCATGGAAAATCAAGGTTTGATTAGACATCTTCAAGGGCTTAACACTGGAGAAGCTGGAATTGCACTCAAAACCATGAGTATTCCAACTCTCACCAGTGAGAACTTGAAGAGAATGAAAGTTTTATCCGAAGAAGTTATTGCTAAAATGCAAAAGGAAGAAGAAGGTGGGAGAAAACCTATAAGGAAGGGAAAGAGGAAGATGTGTGAAGTCATTGTTGAGCCTACCAGAAGGGTAACAAGAAGCATTGGCATCCACATTACTGAGCCCACTCATATTGTTCCACCAGTGAGACCTGCTTTTATACCCTCAGTGATGCCAGAAGAAATAGAAGAGAAGAAAGTTGAAGTTGATGAGATGATAGCCAAATATAAGGAAGAAAGCTATCAATATTATCTATACCTCAAAGAACAAAGGCTAAAGGGACAAGCCTCTGTTACTGCTACTGCTCTTTCCTCCACTGCCCCTGTTGTTGCCTCTGACACTACTGCTACTACAACAACCAATACTACTACTGCAACCACCACCACTGCTGTTCCTGCTACTATTGTTGCTCTCGCTACTTCAAAGTTGAAGAGGATAGTCAAGTGGGCTGATCTCCCTACTGCAAAGAAACCCAAGGTATTAGATCAGATTTGTATTTTATATGAATCTATTTATAATACTGGTTCTGCTGCAACTGGTTCTTCTGAAACCCAACCTTCACAATCCTCACAACCTGTTCTTTCAAACCCTATTCCTCCTCCCCAAACTTCTAAACCAATTCCTCCACCATAACCTCCTAAACCTGTTCTTTCTTCCAAACCATCAGAACCAACCCCTTCTAATAAACCCTCACCTCCTAAAATACTTGTACCTCCATCACTCTCTGATTCTTCTAACTCATCTTCATATGATGATGATGAAGAAGATGTTGTTCCATTGAGACAGAGATAGAGACCTACCCCTAAAGTCTCATTTCCTTATATTGAGCCCATTTCTGTTGTTTACCTTTCAACCTCTACTTCTGCACTACCACCACCACAAACCACTCATATTCCATCACCTCAACCACAAGCAAATAAAACACCTTCATCACAACCTAAACCTACTACTCCTCCACTTAGCCCCAAATCACCACCTAGACCTCAATCACCTCCATTAGCTCAACCTGACCTAAACATACCTTCACAACCAGAACCTTTCACTGAAATAGTACCTGAGCCTATTATCCAGGAACCCTTATTCCCTTCACCTGGCTCTGATGCAATCTGTGAAGTACAACCCCTTAAAATCCTACAACCAGTTCCTGACCCCTCTTTTCAACTTGGTATACTTGTACTTTCTCCACCCCTTTCACCAATTATGCCTGAGCCTGAATCTGTTACAGAACTAATTGTAGATGATGACCTAGTCATTGCTGCTACAATTGCTTCTGAAGTAGTTCAAGGACATGAACCTGATGATGATGATGTTGCCATCATTGATCCACCAACCCTGCTTCTTCCTGCACCCCCTGCTCTGGTTGCTCAAATTTGGTATGAACCACCACCAAACCATCGGGAAGTAAGAGTTGTGCTTCAGCCCACTCTATACCTCTTTGCTAGATATGAGGTGTTCAAGTCTAAGAGGACTTTTGAGCTAGATATAGAGAAATAGATTGAAGAAGACAGAATGGATGGAGTTGGCGCAGCTTTGGCTCTGGAAGATTTCATGGACAATTGGTATTTTGTGAACTTTTGGTTTGAAAAACACAAAAGGGATCAACTTGAGAGAAATCGGAGGTTACTGACTGCTCGTTCTTGGAGAGTGCCTCAAAGGGAGGAAACCCCTGTTGTTTGGGAACCTGAACCTACTCTCATACCTCCTCCTGCTCCTGTTCCTCCACCAACACCAGAACTTGTAACCCCTCTTCCTGCCTCTACTGCAATAGTGATTCAACCATCTTTTTTAGGGTCTACTTCTGCTTCTGCAATTCTTTCTGTTGTGGTTCCAAAAGAAGTATTGAATAAACTTGTTGAGGATAACAAGAGGTTCACAAAATTTATGGAAACCACTGAGAAACATTTGGAAGCCTCAGATAGGAAGCACGAGGTTGTCACATATATACTGCAGCCTATTCTGGATCGGTTGCCAAAACCTTAGAAAGCCTTTAGGATTTTCACCCTTTTATTTTAGCCCTTTATTTATCTTTCTTTTGTTTTTAGCTAAACAGTTTGTAATTTGGTACTTTTGATTAATGAAATCAATTTTTGGCACTTACTGATTTAACTCTATCTTTCTCAAACACTGTTTTGACTATGATGTTCTTTATTTATTCTAAACCTTTTTTTCTGATGACAAAAGGGGAAGAAGAAAATATAGATTTATAGAGTAATTGATGAACCTAATGTATGAATCAAGTGTCATCATGCATTGCATTTTTGCATTATTTACTCTGATGTGTTTACTTGGAATGAATTACATGATCTGAAAGATCTATTTATTTTTGAAAGTTCTGATACTGTATTTAAAATGCTCTGATATGATATATTCATTTGATATGAATTTATACTTAGAACATATAAATAGAAAATATTTATATGTGTTTAATTTAGGGGGAGCCTCTGAAATTATTTTAAATAAATATTTTTCTAAAGGAAAATTGTTCATCAATCTATGTATTTGTCATCATCAAAAAGGGGGAGATTGTTGGAATCAAATGGATTCAGAAACAATGACCCTTAATTGTTTTAATGATAACAAATAGTTAATAGAACAATTTATCCTCTGATGTGTTTGTCAGTGTGCAGAAATCACTATTTATCAGAAGAAATAATCTCAAAAGACTTAGTGAAATTATGCATTTTGCTCTCAGTTCCATGTATCTAAGTCTGGCATTGAATCTCTGAAATTATGCTGATATCATCGTCTGTTTGCCTAGCTCAGGTTTGGTCAACGCTTTGGTAGACCAAGCTCTGATAAGACTATCTCTGGTTTGGTCAACGCTTTGATTGTTGGTCAACGCTCTGGATGACTAAGCTCCGGTGAGACATGCTCTGAAATGGCCAACGCTCTATTGTTAGTCAACGCTCTGGTAGACCAAGCTCTGGTGAGACCTCACTCTATTTTTGGTCAACGCTAGGTTATTCAGTCAACGCATAAACAGACTATAGTTAGACTACACTGTGGAAGCCTTCGTCCATTTCTACATAACTCTTCTATATGAAAGGCCAACAAATTCTGTACTGAAGAACCTGCCTCTGTTTCAAGCTCACTTTAGTAACAAGCATTGTCTATTTGACAGATGTTCTGATAGAAAATCAGACTGAGTATTCATTTAAGGCTCCTTCATGTATTTATAAAGTATTCTAATGTACGAGGAATCAAAGGCCAAAAGGAATGTCAACGGTTTTAATCATTAGAAAACTTGCTCAAGAAGTGTCTATTATTCAAAAAGCTCACAAAGGACAAAGATTCTGATTTTGCCTGCTGTGTCAGTGTGCTTTGAGCAGAGTGAAAAGCGACGTGACTTGCTAAAGCCACAAAAAGGGGATCTGAAGCTTTTGACCTCAGTGAAAAGAGCTGTTAGGTCACAATGGCACTATTCACAACCCTAGCTATATATACCTTTCTTCACCCACTAAAGTAGGTTAACGCTATGAAACGAAGTGAGCAACCAAGAATCATTCCAAGTATTTGAGATCACATTGAACAAAGTATTTACTATTTTAGTTTGAAAGTTATTCTTTGTGCTTAAGTATTTCATTGCATATCTTCTCTGCGAGAGTTATTTAATATTGTTTCAAACCTTTTTGAACATTGTATTTAGCCTAGTAGTGGCTGTATTCCTTAGAGGCTTGACTGCACTAAGTCGTTCTAAGAAGTTGTGAGTATAGCCAGTTTGACAGTATTATACTCTCAAGTGTAATTAGGTTGATTACAGTGGAAAAATCCTTCAAGTGTGTGAAGGGACTAGACGTAGCTATCAGGTGATAGTGAACTAGTATAAATCACTGTGTCACTCTCTTCTCTCTTCTCTTTATTTACTTATTGCTTTATTTTATTAAGGAGTTGTTTCGGAAAGGTTTCATAAACATATAAGCTTTGCGAAAAGATTTTTAAAACCCAATTCATACCCCCTTTCTTGTATTTTTGGCACGTTCAGAAGATGCTTACGGTGCTGGATCTTGGACCATTGGATGCTTACCACTATGAGAAATTACGGTATTTTCTGCGAATTTTCTTGCGGATTTTTTATGCAGGAATTTCCTGCGAATTTTGCTGCCATTTATTAAAAATTAAGGTTTTTTCATGCAAATTTAAATTCGTAGGAAAATTTGCAGGAAATTTTGATATTTCCTACGGATTTTGCTACGGATTAAAATCTGTAGAAAATATTTAGATGTTTCCTGCGGATATTTCTACGGAACTCAATCTACAGGTAATATTCACAGCAAATTTCGTAGCAACACAAGTTAGCTGAAATCCGCAACAAATTTTGTGGGTAGCTTTGCTGCGAATTTTCCTGCAAATGTTTTTACTAGGGATTTACCTACGGATTTTATTGAATATTTTAAAACAATTATTTAAAATAAATCAATATAACCCTTCATTTCCACTTTCTCTTTTTCACTGTCATCCCATCGCTCTCTTCTTCCGTCCATGGCCTCCGATAATCTCTCAATCGACGCCACCACTAACGACTTCACTCAACGGGAGATGTACACCGAGAACCTCGTCGGCACCGTCAATGCCTACGACCACCACATCTTCCTCAGCTACAAGAGCCACGTCTCCTGGTCGATACGCATCGATGCCTCCGCCCGATCCCCTCCAAAGCTCGTCGCCGCCACTTCGAAAGCACGCAAGAACGACATGACCCTCAAGGTTCATTTCTCTCTCGATTTTAGTTAATGAAATTGTGTTTCTCTAGATCTAGATTTCTCATTTTCTCTAGATTTGAATTTCTGATTCAATGTCTTCTCATCTTCAAAGAGCAAATCAAGCGCTTTTAAGTATTTTTCTCTGTTGATCTCAGAGGTTCTTCGTTTGATTCAGTTCCTTTCTAAACCCTAGCTTTTTTCTTTGAATATTCAAGTCTTTCATTCATCTTTTAGCGTTGAACCGTTCAGTAATCAAGTAATATTCATTCTATTCTTTTGTTGTTGTCTGCTTAGATTGTTATGTAATTCATTTCCTAACACAATATTGTTCATTTTTATGTTTAAATCTTGTAACAGCTTGTGCTAATATTTCTATTCTATTTAGTTTATGTTTGTATGATATTTGCATTTGTGATTTTGGTTCAATTACTTGGTGAGATTTGTGATTCGTTTCTAATTGAATTCCCTTGTTGTTGGTAATGGACAGGGAGGCTTTGATATTATGACTGTGTCTTTAGTGTAGATCTGGAGAATGGGCAATGTCTTGGACAATGAGAATCCAATGGGAAGCAAAGGCGGCTACCACACTCAATTGGAGATTTGCTGCCAAGAATGGCAGCAGGAAAGGTGGTTTTGGAGGCCTTTGTAATGTGTCTTTAGTGTAAAACTTGTGAATGTGTTCATTTGTAACGTGTGCCTTTGCTGATTGATCTTTGCTTTTCAGGTTTTTGGATTTTGTACTGTTATTTGTCCTGTTATCTTAGATGCATTTACATTGGTAAGAACCTTCTATCTATTTTGTTATAAATTAATTTTAAGAATTGTCATCATATTTTATACTTACTATGATTGGATATTGAAATTTAAGAAGGTTATCATGACTTCTCATGTTGCCAGCGTCACAGAACATTTGATAATTTGGCTCATTTCTATCAATTTTACTTTTATGCCTTTTGTGCTCAGTTTCCTATCATTTTCTATGTGGATATGGACTTCTCGATCAGTTAATTGTTCTCAGGGGTCCTAATGGATGAATGTACCCTTCTATATACATAAAGGATGATTTCTGTTAGCTATTATACTTAAGAGAGTTAAATTAATCATCATACTTAAGGATGTTCTGATCTCTGACTGTTAAATTAGAGTATAGAATTTTTGGAATCAGTTCAATTCTTACAAGTTGAAAACTTCAAAATATTGATTCTTTATCCACAAATTGTTTCTAAAATTTGACAGCATTAATAGGAGTTAACTCATACACATTTAATGAATATGGAGTCAATGGGGGACATGCATCAAAAGCAATCAGGTCAAAGATGGACCAAGTGCGAGCTCTTTGAGGGATCTTCTTCATGGCTCTTAATATGTTATTACATTTGAAGATAAATATGGAGAAAGTGTAAAGCAGACAATTTCAAAAAAATCAAACAAAATTAAGGGACATTACTTGTAACGACCCGTTTCTGGACCGCTACTAAACTAAAACTAAACCTGTATGCGATGGATTTTCAAAAACGGTACTCTTGTGTCCTTCAGAAAATGCGGTATATTTTTTTTAAAAACAATAGTGCCTACAAAGCACACACAGAGTACTTACAGCGTTTCGAAACATGGTGCAACTAGGACACAAGTTACGTACTGGAAATGCATACACGCATAAACATATGCAATCTACATACACAGTACGTACAAAATAAACAGAGTAGTAATGTACAAGAGAATACACCTATAATATGAAGACCCTCGCGAGTGTAATCATACCCTGGGGGTACTCTCGGCAGACACCCACGCAGGGGGCTACCCCAAAAGTAGAACCACCAGTCTACCCTGCATCAGCAAAACATCATTGGCCCGACTGGTCGCCAACTAACTGTACACAAAATATATATACTACAGTCATCCCAAAAAGAAACATAACAGTAGTCAGATAACGCAACATCTACAAATCACTACCCAGATCCTCTGATGGATCCTCCTCCTCCTCATCCTCCATCGCATCCTCGCCTGTCAAAATAAATGAAAGGTGCCGCAGCTGGCACGCCCTTCCGCATCGCCACTCGACGCATTTCTTCTCCAGATCATCATCGCCGTGTGCACCTGACAGCCCGCCTCTCCGCACACCGCGCAAGCAGGTGGATCCACCGTGGGGTGGGGATCCTAACAATGTAAAGAGAACTCGGTCTCTACTGAAAACTCGAACAGCTAGCCGCCTCGAGGTAGACGCCTCGCAGATCTCGTCAAATCACGCTCTACGAGCGATCCATCTCACCTCGCTCGACCACGCCCTCGTGACAAAATCCTGAAACAGAGTTTCAGGAATAGCCTCGTGACCTTTGGGTAGTCCTCCAAGCATCAACCACCTGCATAGTCCGAATAGGGAAACTCACTGTACGTCACGACACCTCCTGCCTAACAGCAATACCGTCCTCTCTGAAAGTCTGTACAATATCCCCTGTATATACAACACGGTGAGAGATGGGGTCAAACTCCATCGCCGTGGGCTGCTCGACGTCGGGGAAATCAAAGATGATCTCCGGCGACGTCCGCATCGCCGGAATCAGTATGCTCTTCGCCATCACCTGGGTAGCCATCATGAATCAAAGGTACCACGGGAAAGGGTCAACTTCTCAACAAATCAAGATATAACAATTCATAAAGCAATAAGAAAACAACGTTGATGCATCCACTGAATACCAGCCGTAGCTTTGGGATCTTCGCTTTCCCTAGGACATTCAGCTCCGGTTCCTTAACGTTGTGACACCTAGCTAATCCACCATGAACGAAGGGGACCTAGCACCCTCAGTTGTCCGGCTCACAGCTCAAAAACGTCTCGACGACTACACTAAGCTCTTAGACTCGATGAACAATTCTTCGCATACGAAATTCAAAGAGCAATTCGCATAATCATTCGACCGCATATCAAATAATTTAAAGCAAGCTTAATACAGTGAAACGTAATCCAACAGTATAAGTAATTCGCATAATGAAACGCAATTCAATAACTTAAGCAACTCATAACATTATTCAATTGCATATTAAATAATTGCATAGCTCGAAACAACAGTCAACATTCACATCAGGGAATCCATCCCTCTGTAACTCGATGGAGTTGACAGAGAGGAACAAACAAGTGTGGGGGGTTGGGGACGGTACAATCGCCATGCACAAGCCCACTAAATAATCCGTATATCAAAAAAAGTAAAACGAAGGGGTACAAGACCCTGACTTTGAACCCTGAGGTTCTCAGACTTCTTCGCTTGAATACTTGAAATTAAATTCCTATCGTATCTAAAAGTTGCCCTTACCACAAGCTGTCGCTAACGTAGCTCCGACTTCCTCAGGTCTGCATCGCTCGGTCTCCGGTATTACGATTCCTATCACCACGAACAACTTAGCACATTCTATAAACTCCAAACTAACTTAAAGCTTAACCCTTTTCTAACCAACAATCCACTCAAGCATTTAAACTACTAGCTAAATGAAAGAAATAAGATCTTTGAAACCAAAAAACTTTCTTGCACTTTCAGTAACATGTTGTGTAAAATAATAACACAATTGTGCAAGTATACACAATCGAAACAAGTAGTAAAGATTAAATCAAGATCGTTCCCACGAGGATTGATTAATTGAATTCACAAGTTTTTCCATTAGTAAATGAGTTAGTGAGTAAGTAATAAAAACAGAAAATAAACATCAAGTTTTTGTGATTTTAATGAGTGAATAAGACAGAATTAATCAAGTGATTTGAGAATAAAATGGATAAAAGCAGTTAGGATTCAGTTCATTCATATTTCCACTAGGTTGGTTTCAGTGCCATATGGCACACAGGCGCGAGCACTAATGTGTGTGCCTTTCAAAGACTTTCACCAGGGTTAAGTAAAGGTTCCCTTATGTCTAAGCCCCCTTTATGTTCCCCTTGTCTAATTAATATGGCCATGAACACCCTATAAGTCGATTGCCTATGTCTAGTTTAATCTAACTCAATTAAAGTGTCCTCTAATTGATAATCCTTATAGTGCCTCATGAATTCAAGATGTCACCACCTTTCAAAGACCTAACATACATGCACCTAACCTAAGTTGATCAGGCTCAAGTTAAGCATATTAAAAATAAATGCGCATGAGACACAGATGCATAGGCAAGGACTTATAGACATTAACCAACCAAGTTTTAATACAAAGTCACTTCATCCTAACCTAAGAAAATTAGCTCATAATGAGCCTAAAAACAAAACAACATAAACTGGTGCCGCAAACAAAGTTCATGGCACTAGAGTAGAGTATAGAGACTATTACAGATATGAATGAAACAGAAAAACAGAGTTGAATCTCAGCCTTGTGAGCTCGAAAACCACTCTCTCTAATCAGCAATGCCTAGCTGTCTCTGCTTCAATCTGCACTGAGCAAGTAACTTCTCTCCATGAACAAGGTTAATAGCTTGAATCAATGGTGTTTTGGAAGAAGGAAGGTGAGATGCGGCTGCTTCTATTTTCAGGGGGAGATAGACGCTGCCCTAGCAGAAAGAATGTATCAGAACCAGCCTCCTTTTCATTAGGTCATTATCCTTTTTATACTCTCTCCTCAAAATGGGTGACCACTACTAATCCCCAAAGATACTTCCTTTTAAGCCCAAAAGTGAGAGCCTTTTGTCTTGTATTGAGCTGAGAGAAAAGTGCATTAGGACAAGGAGGGGACCACACTAAAAACGCAGTCGCAAAGAAGACACAAAAGGACGTAGTCCTTTGTTTAGCTTCATCGAATGATCACACGCCGCCGCTTCAAAATCCGTGAGTCGCTAGCAACACAAAGGTCGTGGCATGGCACTGCACTTGGCACCGAGCAATTCTCATAAAAATCTGCACAATGTGACAAAACATCAAATGCTCACAAAGCACCAAAGTGCTTTAAACACTCCAAATCAGAAAACCACATTATTTACATAAATCTAATAATTAAAGGACCTAAATTACTCTTAAACTCACATGATTCATAGTTATAAAGGCATAAATAACTCTTATTTCTAAGAGTTATCACACCCCCAAACTTGAACCATTGCTTGTCCTCAAGTAATGACACTTAAACAACAGTAGAAACAGAAGAATTATCACAACTGCAGCAGCATTGAACAGGAAACTTTTTTATTGGGTGGTTTTCACAAGGCTTCACTTTCAGACAAACTCAGAAACAAACAATCCCTTGTACTTCATGCATCATTGACATGGTCACCAATTTTAAGTGTGTGTGTGCAACCCTTAAGCTCAATTCGAAACTAGTATAACCTCAAGCTTACCTTAATCTCCCCCAAAGAATCTCCTAAGTCCTGCTCCTCCTAATCAAACAAAGAGAAATGGGCTTTTAACTTAGGATTCAGGGCTTTACTACATACAAGGATATGCATACAATTTAACTAGCATAGGGTCAAGACACATTTTTTCTTCTCTTTTCAATTTTCATCTTTTGCCTTTTTCTATGTTTGCCTCTTTGTCTTTTGACGCGAATAACAACAATTGTAATGAAATTACCCGGTTACTCAACAAAGAGGCTTCTTTTTTTTTTTTTATATATTTTGGCTTTTTCTAATTGCTACTGTGTACTGCCCTTTTTCTTTTGAATATTCACACATGGATTACCCCCAAACTTATATCTTTGCCCATTCCCCTCCATTTTTCAAATTTGGAAACAAAGCTTAGACTAAACTAGGGGTTTGACCTCACCTTGCTCTCAAGTCACCTATGATTCCTTCTTAAACTAA
Organism: Calophaca sinica; assembly: GCA_037113605.1. NCBI lineage: Eukaryota > Viridiplantae > Streptophyta > Magnoliopsida > Fabales > Fabaceae > Calophaca > Calophaca sinica. The sequence continues at coordinate 46,759,032 of CM073734.1, forward strand.
GGGTAAGTGTTAGAAATTAACAGCCAGTCAACTAGCAATCAGAACAAGGTTCCATAAACACCAAGCAATCATTCCTCATTAAGTCAGCCCATGTGTTAACCAATTTTTTTTTTTTTTTTATACAGTAAAAGATCACTACTGCAATTGTGACTAACATATCCCTCCCCCCAACACAATTCATTGCAGTGTCCTCACTGCAATTACATTATGTTAGAGAAAGGGCTGACTCGAAACAGACTAACAAAACAACTTTGAAACAACAGAATTCAGCAAGAAACTTACTAAACTATTTACTACAGCAAGCATTATTGGTAAGAGATTAAGGTTAGGGCATCCCTGTTTGAAGCCGTGAGCTCCTTCTTTTGGGTGTCCTCATCAGATTAGAGATTGGCTCCTCCTCCTCCTCATCACCAGTGATGGTGATGACTGCCTCTGGCGCTCTCTTTTCTCCTTCTTGTTTGCTTCCCTTCAGCAGGGAGGCCGCCTTCTTTGATGTGTCGCCAGGGAGGTGGTGGTTGCCACTCTTCATCAAAGATTGGTGCGAGGTGGCACGCGCTTTCTTCTTGGGGAGCTTCAGCACATTCTTCAGGCTCCTTTCCTTTTCTGGAGCCCCTCTTCTTCTTCGGTGGTGCTTCACTGGTGGCAAGCTCCTCTTCAGCTGTAGTCTCCTTATTGTCTCCTAAGATCCAATCAGGAAACACAGGAGGAGCATTACCCAATTTCTTGGGGAAGTTAAAATTGAAAAGCCTTTTTTGCCATAAGTATTGCTCATGGGCAAACTTCCAAGAAGCTTGTTGCTTCTTCAATAATTGGCTCACCATCTCACCAACTCCTCTCTTCCCTCATCATTTTGTGCAAAGAAACAAGCAGGCTGTGGGCACCAGATATGGCATTCCAAGGCTTTGGAACAGGCCAAGTGCTATCACATGTTTAGAATGGGCACCCTTCAAGCTTGCACAGGCGTTGATCGTGCATGGGAAAATAGACTCCCCTTGGTCCTCCTTGCACAGCAACAATCTCTATGAATCACCTTCCAACATCCACTACTTTCCTCCGTAATGTGATGCAGTAGCAAAATCCTCTCCTTGTCAATGGTTTGATGGTGAGTGGAGGGGAGCAAGCTAGTTCCCATGAAATTGTACCAAACCTTAGCCGGAGGGATTAGGGTAGGTCTCCTTATCCCGTAGTCGTCCCCCGCTTTTTCTCCCATTTGGTGCCTTCCATCATACTGGTGCATTATTTCGCTCATCCGCTTCTCTCATCGCTTTAATCCTCTTTTCAAAGGCATCACCTTTCTCTGGCAGAGCAAGGTACTCATTGATTCCTACTGAGGAGAAGGGGACAATGACTCCTCTGATGTTGGAGTAGTTTGCTTCAGGTTGACCATCTTCCTGAGGGGGTATTCCAGCGTAGAACTCTCTCACAATAGCTGTGATGGGGGGCTTAGGGTGGGAGCAAAAAGTTTGCCATTGATATCGCTTCAATCAACCTCATTATGTCGAGAGGCCATTTGCAATTCGAATCCCTCTCAGATGCAAATGGCCTTTTTTTCATGCAGTCCTCATATCTTTTTCTTGCCCCCTCATCATGGAATCTCTTCTCTGGTGCCAGATTTGGCACTCGTAACTTTTTCCTCTGTGCTCCATGCTTGGTCCTCATGGGTAACAGTAGTTGCTTCCAACGCTCGACAGCTTCGGCTTCAATGATTTCTGGACAAAAAGGGAAAACTAGGGTTTACAAATTTGAAGATTTGGGGAGATTTGGAAACGAAGGAGAATGTGAGGGTGAGTATAATGGATGGGGTTAGGGTTAACAAGATGGCTTTTACGCTAGGTAGAAAGGAAGACGAGTGGGAATGGTGAGAGGTGTTTGTAGTTGGGAAGATGGGGGTCGTGGTGGATTGTGGCTCTGCAAAGGTAAGTGTTTGGGAAATGGGGTGAGTTTTATGAACTACCCGTTGGACTTAATGAAGGAGGGAGAGGCTGATTTTCTAATTCAGAGTGCAAGATTATGAGGATGCAAGGTGGCATACTGCCATTGGTTCATGTGGAAAATGCACAACCTGGCCGCTAGCTCATTTAATGCCCATAAGGGTGCTTTTGCCTTTATCGCAAGAATCGTCCCTTCAAATTCTTCCTTCTTAAAATTCAACACTGGCGGTGCCCTGTGGTGCCATGGCACCAAGTGTGCAGCATTCAGAACTACAAACCACTCACCCCTCTGCACTGCACTTCCAGCACCAAAATTCAATTTATTCCTGCAAAACAAAATAAAACTAAGTTAAAAATAAATCTGGGCTGCCTCCCAGTAGCGCTTGGTTTATGAAAGTCCTCAGCCAGACTTATTTTCCACTTCAGATATCCTTGAGTTCCGTGGTGACCCTTGTTCTTTCATCAGGGTCACCCCAATACTGCTTTACTCTCTGGCCATTAACCTTAAAGGTTGCACCTGTGGCCTCATCCAATAAGTCCACTGCCCCATATGGATGTAACTTAACTAGCTTGAATGGACCAGACCACCTTGATTTGAGCTTCCAGTGAATAATTTCAATCTTGAATTGAACAAAGAAGACTTGAGATCCTTCTTTCAATTCCTGGTTGAATTCTTTTATCATGCCAAGCTTTAGTTTTGGCTTTGTACAAATTTCGGCATTCTCATAGGCAAAGAGCCTATGCTCTTCTAGTTCATGAAGTTGCAGCAGCCTCACTGCACCAAAGACTCTCCAAGTCAAAATTCAGCTTCTTTGTGGCCCGTAAAGCTTTGTGTTGCAACTCAATAGGCAAGTGGCAAGCCTTACCAAACACCAATCTATAGGAGATGTCCCTAATGGTGTCTTGTATGTCGCTCAGCGCCCACAGTATGCCGCCAAGATGCAAGGACCAATCTTTCCTAGAAGGATTGACAACCTTCTCAAGAATCCTTTAATTTCCGCTGGAGAGCTCAACTTGGCCACTTGTTTGTGGATGATATGCAGTAGCCATCTTGTGCTTCACCCCATACTTTAGCAGAAGCTTTTCTATTAGTTTGTTACAAAAATGGGTGCCCTCATCACTGATAATGGCTCGAGGGACACCAAACCTTGTGAAGATATTCTTATGCAAAAACTTGCTCACTGCCTTGGCATCATTGGTAGGCAGAGCTACTGCTTCAATCCACTTAGACACATAATCCACAGCCACTAGGATGTACAGATTGCCAAAGGAAGGAGGAAAAGGGCCCATAAAATCCATGCCCCATACATCAAAGAGTTCAATTTCAAGAATGCTGTTGAGAGGCATTTCTTGTTTGCTTGAAATATTTCCTACCCTTTGGCATCTATCACAATGTTTAACAAATTCATGAGAATCTTTAAATAAAGAGGGCCAGAAATAACCTGCTTGCAAGACTTTGGCTGCTGTTCTGGCTCCTCCTAAGTGTCCTCCACAAGGTGCAGAGTGACAATGTTGCAGGATGCTGCCAACTTCTTCTTCTGCTACACACCTTCTAAACAACTGATCCACACCCTTCTTATATAGAAACGGTTCATCCCAATAATATTGTTTCACTTGCTGGAGAAATCTTCTCTTTTGTTGGTAATCCATCTCCACCGGAAGGATTTTGCACACCGTAAAGTTCACTATGTCAAAGATACCAAGGTGCCGTAGTGGCATCAACCTTGGCACTGTGACTACCAAAGCCGCTCATTAGGAAAATTTTCTTTAATTTCACCTCCTCGTTGTTCAACACCGCTATTTTCAATTACGGACAAGTGGTCAGCTACTTGATTCTCCACTCCTTTTTTATCTCTGATTTCTAAGTCAAACTCTTGCAATAACAACACCCATCTTATTAATCTTGGTTTTGCATCTTTCTTGGCAATCAAATACTTGATTGCTGAGTGGTCAGTGTACACCACCACCTTTGTGCCAACCAGGTAGGATCTGAACTTGTCAAAAGCGAATACCACCGCAGCGCTTCTTTCTCGATGGTGGTATAATTCAACCGAGCATCCACCAATGTCTTGCTTGCATAGTAAATTGAATGAAACACCTTGTTATGTCTTTGACCCGCAACAGCTCCTATGGCAAAATCACTTGCATCGCACATCAACTCAAATGGCTTATCCCACCGGGGCAACAATGATAGGTCTTTGTGATTAAGGCTTTCTTCAAGAGTTTGAAAGGCTAGCATGCACTGCTCATCAAAATCAAATACAGCTTCATGTCAAGGAGTTGGCAAAGGGCTTTGAGATTTTTGAGAAATCCTTGATGAATCTTCTATAGAAACCAAAGATGCCCCAAAAACTTCTTACCCCTTCACACTAGTTGGTGGAGGTAATTTCTCAATGACCTCGATCTTTGCCCCCGTCCACTTCAATTCCTTTCTTAGAGACTTTGTGACCTAGAACAATACCCTCTTGCACCATGAAGTGGCACTTCTCCCGCTCAAGACTAGATTAGTCTCCTCACACCTGGACAAAGACTTGTTCTAAATTATCCAAGCAAACTTGAAATGTTTCTCCAAAATGTAAAAGTCATCCATGAAGATTTCCATGGATTTCTCAATAAAATCTGAGAATATTGCCATCATGCACCTTTGAAATGTTGTCTGTGCATTGCACAACCCAAATGGCATCCTTCTAAAAGCAAAGGTGCCATAAGGGCATGTGAAAGTAGTCTTGTCTTGATCCTCAAAGCTATGGCAACTGATTGTAGCTGAATACCCATCAAGGAAACAAGAAACTCCTTCCCCGCCAACTTGTCAATCATCCGTCAATGAAGGGCGTGGGAAATGATCCTTCCTTGTTGCCTTGTTGAGCTTTCAGAATCCATACAAATTCTCCAACCACTATGGCTCGGTGGGAATTAATTCATTCTTATCATTAGCTATGACAGTCACTCCCCCTTTCTTAGGAACACACTGCACTGGACTAACCCAAGAACTGTCTGAGATCGGGTAAATGATTCCAGCATCCAGCCATTTAATGATTTCCTTCTTTACTACCTCCTTCATCACTGGGTTAAGCCTTCGTTGTGCTTCAATACTGTTCTTGGCATTCTCCTCCAAAAAGATTCTGTGCATACACAAAATAGGACTTATGCCTTTTATGTCAGCCATCTGCCATCCTGTAGCCTTCTTATGTTTCTTCAGCACAGTAAGCAATTCCTTTTCCTGCAACAAACTCAAATCAGAAGCAACAATAACAGGAAGAAGGTTGTTCTCACCCAAATAAGCATACTTCAAGTGTGGAGGTAGCACTTTCAGTTCAGTCGAGGCTTTTCACCAGATGGAATGTTGGATTTGGAGCTTTTATCACTGAGTTACAATGACTCATATTTTCTGAGCCATAATTGATTTACCGAAGCCTTCCCTGCTGTGTTTTTATCCTGCGCTAGCTCATAATCGTGACATTCAGCCTCGCTTTCAAAGACATTCTTGTCCTCATGAGTTGATGTTGAACCAACGAATCAATGGTTCTAACAAAGGAGCATTCCTCCACATTTTCTCGCAGGATACTTGAGAGCATTCAGACATTAAATTTGATTTCTTGATCATTGACTCTCATAGTGAGTTCACCCTTTTGCACATCAATCGCTGTTTTCCCCGTGGCAAGGAATGGTCTACCTAAAATAATAGGTACCTCAAAGATCGCCTTCAAAATCAAGGATAATAAAGTCACAGGAAATACCAATTTATCAACTTTGACAAGCACATCTTCGATCTTCCCTTCTCGATAAGCTAGAGTTCCTCGCCACCGCAGAGTCGAGTTGTAGGCCTGGCCTTACCAATTCCAAGTCATGGAAGATGGACTTAGACATTAAATTAATGCTGGCCCCTAAGTCACATAGAGCTCTCCCACAATAAGTGTCACCAATAGTGCAAGGGATGGTAAAACAGCCAGGATCTTTTAACTTTTGGGGGATCTTACTTTGCATCAAAGATATCGCACTCCTCGGTCATAGCAATCGCCTCAAATTCTCCCAACCTCCTTTTCTTGGTTAGAACACCCTTCATGAACTTTGTGTAATTTGGCATCTGTTGCAAGGCATCAACTAATGGAATGTTGATGTGCAACTGTTTCAGTACCTCAATAAACTTGTCAAACTGCTTGTCTTGATGGGCTTTTTTAAGTCTCTGAGGGAATGGTGGAGGTGGAAATTCAGAACTAATCTATTGCTTGCAGCTTGCGTGTAACTTTCAAGAGTGCAAAGTGCGACCGTGCCGGACGGCACTGCACTCGCCTCGTAGTTTTTGGCACTTCAGGTTCAACTTCTTTTTCTTTTGAGGCTGGCTAGTGGTAACATCGTGCCTAGAAGGACCTGGTAATTCAGTACCACTCCTCAAGTATATGGCTTTTATTTGCTTTCCCCCTGCTGGCTTGGCAGCTCGGGCCAGAGCAGCAAAGGAACCACTTGGTCTTTGGTTCATAGTCAGCCATCCGCCTAACCGATTCTCCAAGTTTTTAATCACTGCACTCGACTTTGGTACCGGGCTTTTGTTTCATTCATGAAGGCCTTCAAAGATAGCCTCCATTGAGTTGTCAACAATAAGAGCAGCAGCCTTTGAACCTGGTCACAGGGAAACCAGGGGATGGGTAGGCTTTGCAGACACAAAGAAGCAGTGTCGCAGGATTATTGTTACTCCACGAAAAATTTGGGTGATTCTTCCACCCAGGGTCAGAGGTGTTGGAGTAAGGATTATTGTTTTTGTTGAAATTCCCTACGTAATCGATGCACACGTGGTTGCTAGGGCATTCCTCATATAGATGACCTCCTCCACAATACACACAAGAAATAGCTTTAGCCTCGCACTGCGCAGATTCTCGCAGACCACAGTGTCGTGTGTTGGTTCCACCACATTCGGACCTTTCAACATGTTTGCGATCGCAGCCCACTGCGGCAGATAGAGTCGCCATTTCACTCACTTCATGGACTCCAAAGAACCTTCTTTGCAAAGACTCAACCTAGTAGTAGGCCATTGGTAATCTGCTGCAAAGAATGGTCTCAATTTTCTCATATGCATCATTGTAAGATCTGCAAGAGGGCACCACAAGAAGAGGCATTAAGCATGTCTCTTGTTCTTCCCGAGAGACCATTATAAAATGTTTCCATTTGAATGCAAATAGGTATGCCATGGTGAGGACACTTCCTGAGCAGCTCTTTAAATCTCTCCCAAGCTTCAAACAGTGATTCCTCTTCATTTTGCATGAAAGATGTAATTTCATTCCTAATCCTAGCATTCTTGATTGGAGGAAATACTTGGTTAAGAATTTCTCTCGCCATACCATTCCAATCGCTGATAGAGTTGGGTTCCAAGGAATTTAACCAAGCCTTGGCTCTATCCTTCAAGGAGTATGGGAATAGCCTGAGTCTGAAGGCATCATCTGTAACTCCAGGAATTTTGAAGTTACTGCACACTTCAAGGAATTGTTTCAGGTGCAAGTGAGGGTCTTCTTGAGGTGTGCCACCAAATTGTCCCACGCTTGCAGATTTGGAACATCATAGGCTTAAATTCAAAATGCTTTGCAGAACTGGCGCGCCTTCCTATGCCCGTGTGCATGGCCTGAGGATCAAAAACAGCATAGTCCCTCATTGGCCTGTCCCTATCATTGGCTAAGCCTATGATATCAGCATGCAGCACCAAGGCTTGGTTCTCGCTGTGAACACTTCGTTGAACACCGCTGCCTTCTCGCTTCAGAATTGTTTCAAGTATGGGGACCGATTGTCGCCATATTTGCAAAGAAGACCTAATGCAAAGAAATGCTTGTCTCTCCCTTAACAACCTTCTGAAAGTTCTGTCAATCTCAGGATCCAACTGATATTCTGGTGCCGTGTGCCTGCGCATGTGCAGAGTTGAGCACTAACAGCTGACACAACACCCAAAAGAATTAGAATATCTCAACTAACAAACCTACTAAATTCAAAACTTTGTAAATTTAATCAATTCAATCCCCTAAGAATCTACGCCAAAAACTTGTTGTGTAAAATAATAACACAATTGTGCAAGTATACACAATCGCAACAAGTAGTAAAGATTAAATCAAGATCGTTCCCACGAGGATTGATTAATTGAATTCACAAGTTTTTCCATTAGTAAATGAGTTAGTGAGTAAGTAATAAAAACAGAAAATAAACATCAAGTTTTTGTGATTTTAATGAGTGAATAAGACAGAATTAATCAAGTGATTTGAGAATAAAATGGATAAAAGCAGTTAGGATTCAGTTCATTCATATTTCCACTAGGTTGGTTTCAGTGCCATAAGTCAGTGCCATATGGCACCTGGGCGCAGGGCACTAATGTGTGTGCCTTTCAGCACTTTCACCAGGGTTAAGTAAAGGTTCCCTTATGTCTAAGCCCCCTTTATGTTCCCCCTTGTCTAATTAATATGGCCAAGAACACCCTATAAGTCAGATTGCCTATGTCTAGTTTAATCTAACTCAATTAAAGTGTCCTCTAATTGATAATCCTTATAGTGCCTCATGAATTCAGTATGTCACCACCTTTCAAAGACCTGACATACATGCACCAAACCTAAGTTGATCAGGCTCAAGTTAAGCATATTAAAAATAAATGCGCATGAGACACAGATGCATAGGCAAGGACTTATAGACATTAACCAACCAAGTTTTAATACAAAGTCACTTCATCCTAACCTAAGAAAATTAGCTCATAATGAGCCTAAAAACAAAACAACATAAACCGTGCCGCAAACAAAGTTCATGGCACTAGAGTAGAGTATAGAGACTATTACAGATATGAATGAAACAGAAAAACAGAGTTGAATCTCACCTTGTGAGCTCGAAACCACTCTCTCTAATCAAGAATGCCTAGCCGTCTCTCGCTTCAATCAGACCGAGCAAGTAACTTCTCTCCATGAACAAGGTTAATAGCTTGAATCAATGGTGTTTTGGAAGAAGGAAGGTGAGATGCGGCCGCTTCTATTTTCGTGGGGAGATAGACGCCTCTAGCGTAAAGAATGTATCGTAACCAGCCTCCTTTTCATTAGGTCATTATCCTTTATACTCTCTCCTCAAAATGGGCTGACCACTACTAATCCCCAAAAAGATACTTCCTTTTAAGCCCAAAAGTGAGAGCCTTTTGTCTTGGATTGAGCTGAGAGAAAAGTGCATTAGGACAAGGAGGGGACCACACTAAAAACGCATAGTCGCAAGAAGACACAAAAGGACGTAGTCCTTTGTTTAGCTTCACCGAATGATCACACGCCGCCGCTTCAAAATCCGTGAGTCGCTAGCAACACAGTGCCGTGGCATGGCACCAGACTTGGCACTGAGCAATTCTCATAAAAATCTGCACAATGTGACAAAAACATCAAAATGCTCACAAAAGCACCAAAGTGCTTTAAATAGCTCCAAATCAGGAAAACCACATTATTTACATAAATCTAATAATTAAAGGACCTAAATTACTCTTAAACTCACATGATTCAAAGTTATAAAGGCATAAATAACTCTTATTTCTAAGAGTTATCATAACACCAAACCATAAATCATTCTCATAATTTTCAAAATCTTAACACATATTCAATTAAGCATTTAAAAATCAAGTTGACAATAAAAAGTCTTCCTCCTATGACCTCACGGCCTCAACCTCTTTTTCTTTCAAAAAAATTTGCAAAACTCCTTTTCATAACTACACAATTCCAAGTCATTTTCAAATACACTTCAACCATCAAAACATCAAGACAACATCAAACATAACTTAAGCACATTTTGAAACTTAATCAAGCATCAAAGAAACCATCTTCACAATACCAATAACAAGAGTTTTTCCACAACTTCTTTGGCCTAAATCGTTTCACCAAATCAATTACAATACAAGGCAAATTCCAAAATCATTGCATTCATGGTCATAATCATGCTAAGAATCATGTTCATGTCAAACTAAAAATTAAAGAACAACCTAATCATGCTTCACATGTCAATCTAGTCGTCCAAGTATCAATTTTGTACAAAACATAACCTAACACTTATGCTAACTCATGCATAACTACTCCATTAGCAATCAAACCACATAAAACATTTAATCCAACATCCCAATGCATGATTGAACACCATAAACTCACTTATTCCCAATTTAAAGAATAGGCAAAAACCATGAAACAACAAGTTAGGCATGCTATCACAAAGTTATTACCCAAACAATCATCAAACAACTTCTAATAACTCAATGAAACAACCAATTGCTTGATTCAAGTGAGGATCACACAACTTCCCTCTTTTCACCCCTTAGGGTTTCGCCCTTGAGCTCAAGAAAAGGGGTTGAGAGTGTTTCATCTCCTCTTAATCATAACCAAGCAATAAACAACAACAAATAAGCAAGAAATCAAGATTAGAAACAAGAAAAATCAAAACTACACAAAGGGGAGGGGGCGCGGTTTGCTACAGTCCAAGGGGGAGGAAAAATGAATTTTTCTCCTTACTTGGATGATGAGGAATGAAGAACTAGAGGTAGATGAAGCCTATGATCAAGATTGATGAAGGTTGGAAGCTTATAACTCAAGAAAAGGAAGGTACAAGACCATGGAAGCTTGCTTTCTCAAGAAGGAGATGAAGAAGATGAGAGGAGAGAGTGAGGGGAAGGGGGTTCGGGTTTGGGGCTGAAATGGGGGGGATCTCCACCTTTTATTCACTTAAATTAATTAAACACATCATTAATAATAATTTAAAATAAGTAAAAGTAAATTTTTGAAATAAAACACACACTATGTGACACCTATCACCTTTAAGAGATGTTAATCACATCATCTAATCTTACCCATCTAATCTCACATCTCTCATGATTACCCACTAATTCTAGAGTCTAGGGGTTGTTAAAACACGGCGTCGAAATACCAGCGTTACCGATAAACTCGCGAAAATTAATTTAATCGAGAAATTAATTCATCACGTGATAATATTTAATTATAACTAATAAAAATCATGTCAAACACTCAAAAATAGTCATAACAAGTTACGATTCGATTTTCATCGAGATCGGGGCTCAGTTTAAATTTTATCTGCGGCAGAAACTGCCCGGCGATTCGAAGCGCGACGAAACTTCGTTAGAATTTTTCGACGATACTCGAACCGTGAATTAATATAAAATATTAATTCTCAAGTATAGTTTGATCTTGATTTAATTAATTCACTTACTTAGGGAACAAGAAATTGCTTATTATAGCATAAATACGACAAAATACACTAAATAACGCTAATTAACGCATCGTGAAAATACGCGTGTTACAATACTCCCCCTCTAAAAATAGTTTCGTCCTCGAAACTACAGGTAAGATACGTACCAATAAGAAGTTCTGGATACTGGTTCTTCATCTTCTCCTCCAGCTCCCATGTAGCATCTCCGGTCTTCTGGTCCCAAACAACCTTGACCAGTTGTATCTCCTTGTTCCTTAACTGCTTAGTCTTTCGGTCTACAATCTTTGCAGGTAACGCTTCGAAAGACAGGTCATCCTTTAGTTGAATCACATCCGGTTCGATGACATGAGAAGGGTCGGAAACATATTTCCGCAACTGCGAGACGTTAAAGACGTCATGAATGTTTGATAAGAAAGGTGGCAAGGCAATTTGATAGGCCACTGGACCAATACGACGAAGAATCTGGTAGAGTCCAATGAATTTAGGAGTAAGTCTCTTGGATTTGATCGCTCGACCAACTCCAGTAATAGGGGTAACTCGGAGAAATATATGTTCTCCTTCTTCAAACTCCAGTGGTCGGCGTCCCTGGTCTGCTTAGCTCTTCTGTCGACTCTGAGACGTCCGCATCCTATCTCTGATCAGTCGGATCTTCTTGGTAGTCTGCTGGATCATGTCTGGTCCCACGACAGAACTCTCACCGTTCTGGTACCAACAAAGAGGCGTCTGACACTTACGTCCATACAACGCTTCATACGGTGCCATACCAATACTCGCGTGGAAACTGTTGTTATAGGTGAACTCCACTAGCAGTAAGACATCGTCCCAACTCCCTTTGTGATCCAATATGCACGCTCGTAATAAATCTTCCAGTGATTGAATCGTTTTCTCGGTCTGACCGTCGGTCTGGGGGTGATATGCCGAGCTAAGTTTGAGTTTGGTTCCCATTGCTTCTTGTAGTTCCCTCCAAAAGTGAGATGTGAACTTCAAGTCTCGATCGGAAACAATAGAAGAAGGTACACCATGTAGACGCACAACCTCTGCGATGTAGATCTCTGTCAGCTTCTATACGTTGTATGTCGATCTCACTGGCAAGAAATGTGCCGATTTAGTCAATCGGTCGACGATCACCCAAATCGAGTCATGCCTCTTCTGCGTTCTCGGCAATCCCACGACGAAATCCATAGAAATGCTATCCCACTTCCACACTGTTACGTCGAGCGGTTGTAGCATCCCTGCTGGTCGCTGATGTTCTACCTTCGCTTTCTAACAAGTTAGACAGGACGCCACATATTCTGCCACTTGCTTCTTCATTCCAGGCCACCAAAAATGCTTCTTCAAGTCCTGATACATCTTCGTAACTCCTGGATGAATACTCAAACCACTCTTGTGTGCCTCGTCGAGAATCAACTTCCTCAGCTCAGCTACGTTGGGTACACAAACACGTCCATCGCATCTCAAGATGTTGTCTACTCCAACCTTGAACTCTGTTGCTTTTCCTCGTGCCATAAGCTCAACCTTCTCTTGAAGTAGCTTGTCATGAGTCTGCTGTTCCTTAATCTCCTCCAATAGTCCGTTAGAAATGGTGAGCATTCCAAACTTCAGCTTTCCTGGTGACACTTCCACGCTCAACTTCAAGTCTTGAAACTTCTCTAGCATCTCCAACTCCTTGATCATCATTGCTGAAACTAAAACGCTTTTCCTGCTTAGTGCATCAGCTACCACGTTTGCCTTCCCTGGATGGTATTCCAAAGTAAAATCGTAGTCCTTCAGAAATTATGTCCATCTTTGCTGTCATATGTTGAGCTCCTTCTGATCGAATCAGTACCTCAAGCTCTTGTGGTCACTGTACACGGTGAATGTGCTCCCGTAGAGGTAGTGCATCCAAATCTTTAGTGCAAAAACCACTGCGGCAAGCTCCAAATCGTGCATAGGGTAATTCCTCTCGTGAATCTTGAGTTGTCTCGAAGCATAAGCCACAACTTTCCGATGTTGCATCAACACACATCCTAATCCTTGGTGTGACGCATCGCAATAAACCTCGTAAGGTTCTTTCCGTCAGCGTAATCAACACAAAGTCTTTGTTGTCAAAAGCTCCTTCAGTCTCCGGAAACTGGATTCGCACTCTTCAGTCCAAGCAAACGGGGTTGATCCTTCCTTGTAAGTCGTGTGAGTAGTGCGACAATCTTCGAAAAACCTTCGATAAATCTCCGGTAATAGCCTGATAAGCCCACGAAGCTTCTAATATCTGTCACAGTCTTCGGCTATTCCCATGCTAACACAGCTTCTATCTTAGCTGGATCCACAGCTATTCCATCTCTAGTTATCACATGTCCGAGAAAGTTTACCTCTTCAAGCCAGAATTCACACTTAGAAAGGTTAGCATAAAGCTGCTTCTCTCGGAGTATATGTAGTACCCGACGTAGATGCACTTCGTGCTCCTCTCTACTCCTCGAGTAAATCAAAATGTCGTCGATGAACACTACCACAAACTGATCCAAGAATGGGTGAAAGATCCTGTTCATGTAGTCCATAAACACCGTTGGTGCGTTCGTCACCCTAAATGGCATCACTAAGTACTCGTAGTGACCGTATCTCGTCCTGAAAGCGGTCTTGGGAATATCCTCTTTCTTCACTCGAATCTGATGGTAACCTGACTTTAAGTCAATCTTGGAAAATATCGCAGCTCCCTGTAGTTGGTCCATCAAATCATCGATACGCAGTAACGAATACCGATTCTTGATAGTAACTTTGTTGAGTTGGAGATAATCCACGCACAGTCTTGATCGTCCATCCTTCTTCTTCACTAGCAACACTGGGGCTCCCCATGGCGACACACTTGGTCGTATGAACTGCTTCGATTCCAAGTGCTCAATCTGAGACTTCAACTCTTTCATCTTGGCTGGTGACATTCGATAGGGTGCTATCGAAATTGGTCATGTTCCTGGAAGTAAATCAATGGAAAATTCGATTTCCCTTGCTAGCGGTAATCCCGGCACATCTTCTGGAAAAACATCGAAAAAGTCGCAAACCACAGGAACATTCTTCAAATCGAGCTCTTGAGAAACTTCTGAATTAGCTAAGTACATGTATTCCTGAGTTCCTCTTTCAATGAAACACCAATGTGATTAATAGATAGGTAGTTGGAAATTCCGAGGTCGGGAAAAACCACGGTTTTTCGGGCACAGTCCAAAAGGACATGGTGGTGAGACAACCAATCCATCCCGAGAATGACATCTAGACCCTTAAGTGGTAAACAGACCAAATTAACCACAAATTTTCTACACTGAATGACCACTACACAATTAAGACATGCAGTGTTAGTAACCAAGGTTTTAGCAGCTGGGGTAGTAACTACTAGCTTGAATGGTAAAGCAGTCACAGTCAACTTTAAACGGTCTACACAATCTGAGGAAATAAAGGAATGGGTTGCACCCGAATCAAAAAGAACGGTTAGGGGTTTACCCTCAATCTCATAATCTCCTTGGATGAGGCCATCAGCTTGCTCCGCTTCTTCTCCACTCATACAAAAGACTCTGCCTTTAGCCATTGGGCGTTTCCCTTTGGCCTTTGCTGCGTGCATTGCCGGTTCAGCCTTAGGTGTCGAACAATCCTTGGCGAAGTGCCCCGGCTTCTTGCAGTTGAAGCACACATCTTCTTTCTGGACACAGTTGCTTGCATAGTGCCCTGGCCTTCCACAACGATAATAGGTCACATCGGTACTACCGACTTCGCCTCGCTCGCTCGAGCCATCGAGCGACATCGCCCTGCTGTTGTTCCCTTTGGGTCGGTTGTAGGGCTTCATCTGCTGCTTTCCCTTTTGTGCAAACCTCTGTCCCGTGCTCTGAGGTCTCATCGGTCCACCTGGGCCAGTCTTCTTCTTGTGGCTCCTCACTCCTTCTACCTTAACACAACGATCGATCAACTCTTGGAGATTCATGACCCTCAGTGACACCACTGATTTTTGAATATCGAACCTTAAACCTCTCTGAAATCTCTCACTCAGCCAACCTTGGTCAGTTCGGTCGCGGAATGGACTGAAGTACCTAGCAAGCGATTCAAACTTCGCAGCATATTTGGACACCGTCATGCTGCCTTGTTGTAGTCGAAGAAACTCCTGCTCTTTCTCTGCCCGTGCTGTGTCAGGAAAATACTTGTCCAAGAATCTTCCGCAGAAAACCTCCCAGGTTATCTCACGACGCTCTGCGGTCAATGCTTGCTTCACACCCTTCCACCAATACTCAACATCCCCTAGCAACAAGTAGGTGGCGTAGTCTACCTTCACATTATTTGGGCAATAAAGTGCCTCGAAGATCTTCTCGATCTCTTGCATCCATAAGTCAACTTTGTCCGGGTTTGGCTTGCCATAGAACTTCGGTGGGTCGCGCTTCCGAAAGTCCGCCAATCCTCTCGCTTCAACATTCCGCTCAGCTCTCTGCCGTTGCTGCAAGTTCTGTTGGGTCAAAGCCATCATCTGCTGGGCCATCACATTAGACTGTTGGGTTGCAGCAGCCGATTGCTGGGCCACGGCCGCCGCCATTTCTATCATAGCCTGAATCGCTCATTCCATGCTGGAGTTATCTGATCCAGCTGTAGGGTCTCTGCGAGGTGGCATTAGATTTCGAAAAATCCAAAACCTGCCAGAAACTCACAAACAAGTGATGTGTTAACACACATTGCTTCAATCAAGAAACAATTCAAACAATTAGCAGACAACTGCTTCACTCAGCAAACAATAACAATACAACACAACTAATCACTCAACAAACACAGTTCGACACGGTGACCAGTTTCAAATTTCCTATGCACAGTCCGGTTAGAACCCAACTGCTCTGATACCACCATTGTAACGACCCGTTTTCGGACCACTACTAAACTAAAAGTAAACATGTATGCGATGGATTTTCAAAAACGGTACTCTTGTGTCCTTCAGAAAATGCGGTATATTTTTTTTTAAAACAATAGTGCCTGCAAAGCACACACAGAGTACTTACAGCATTTCGAAACATGGTGCAACTAGGACACATGTTACGTACTGGAAATGCATACACGCATAAACATATACAATCTACATACACAGTACGTACAAAATAAACAGAGTAGTAATGTACGAGAGAATACACCTATGATATGAAGACCCTCGCGAGAGTAATCATACCCTGGGGGTACTCCCGGCAGACACCCACGCAGGGGGCTGCTCCAAAAGTAGAACCACCAGTCTACCCTGCATCAGCAAAACATCATTAGCCCGATCGGTCGCCAACTAACTGTACACAAAATATATATACTACACTCATCCCAAAAAGAAACATAACAGTAGTCAGATAACGCAACATCTACAAATCACTACCCAGATCCTCTGATGGATCCTCCTCCTCCTCATCCTCCATCGCATCCTCGCCTGTCAAATAAATGAAAGGTGCTGCAGCTGGCACATCCTCTGGCACGTCACTCGGCACGTACTCTCCTACAGTCGCATCATCATCAGGCCGTGCACCTAGACAGTCTGCCTCTCCGCACACCGCGCAAACAGGGGGTGGATCCACTGGTGGGGTGGGGATCCTAACAACAGAAAGAGAACTCGGTCCTACTGGAAAACTCTGAACAGCAGTCGCCCTCGAGGTAGACGCTCCTGCAGATCCTCGTCTAATCACGCTCTTACGAGCGGTCCATCTCACCCTCGGTCCTCGACCACGTCCTCGTGACAAAATCCTGGAAACAGTAGCTCTAGGAATCTCAATCGGTCCCTCTAGAGACGAAGAAGAGGCCGACATAGCCCCCTCGCACTGGGTAGTCCTCCAAGCATAAACCACCTGCATAGTCCGAATAGGGAAACTCACTGTACGTCGCGACACCTCCTTCCTCACAGCAACACCGTCCTCTCTGAAAGTCGGTACAATATCCCCTGTATATACAACACGGTGAGAGATGGGGTCAAACTCCATCGTCATGGGCTGCTCGATGTCGGGGAAATTAAAGATGATCTCCGGCGACGTCCGCATCGTCGGAATCAGTATGCTCATTGCCATCACCTGGGTAATCGAAGGTACCACGGGAAAGGGTCAACTTCTCAACAAATCAAGATATAACAATTCATAAAGCAATAAGCAAACAACATTGTATACAGTTCACAAGGCTCAGCTCAAAATTCTCGCTCAAGACTCGACTCACGACTCATTTTCTCTCGACTCGACAATTTTTCTGGAAAGCAGACGCCGATCCATCCACTGAATACCAGCCGTAGCTTTGGGATCTTCGCTTTCCCTAGGACATTCAGCTCCGGTTCCTTAACGCTGCGACGCCTAGCTAATCCACCATGAACGAAGGGGACATAGCACCCTCAGTTATCCGGCTCACAACTCAAAAACGTCTCGACGACTCGACTAAGCTCTCAGACTCGATGAACAATTCGCCGCATACGAAATTCAAAGAGCAATTCGCATAATCATTCGACCGCATATCAAATAATTTAAAGCAAGCTTAATACAGTGAAACGCAATCCAACAGTATAAGTAATTCACATATTGAAACGCAATTCAATAACTTAAGAAACTCACAGCATTATTCAATCGCATATTAAATAATTGCATAGCTCGAAACAACAGTCAACATTCACATCAAGGAATCCATCCCTCTGTAACTCGATGGAGTTGACAAAGAGGAACAAACAAGTGTGGGGGGTTGGGGACAGCTGCCAATTGCTTACAGACAAGCCCACTAAATAATCCGTATATCAAAAAAAGTAAAACGAAGGGGTACAAGACCCTGACTTTGAACCCTGAGGTTCTCAGACTTCTTCGCTTGAATACTTGAAATTAAATTCCTATCGTATCTAAAAGTTGCCCTTACCACAAGCTGTCGCTAACGTAGCTCCGACTTCCTCAGGTCCGCGTCGCTCGGTCTCCGGTATTACGATTCCTATCACCACGAACAACTTAGCACATTCTATAAACTCCAAACTAACTTAAGCTCTCAAGCTTAACCCTTTTCTAACCAACAATCCACTCAAGCATTTAAACTACTAGCTAAATGAAAGAAATAAGATCTTTGAAACTAAAAAGCTTTCTTGCACTTTAAGTAACACCAAACCATAAATCATTCTCATAATTTTCAAAATCTTAACACATATTCAATTAAGCATTTAAAAATCAAGTTGACAATAAAAACTCTTCCTCCTATGGCCTCACGGCCTCAACCTCTTTTTCTTTCAAAAAAATTTGCAAAACTCCTTTTCATAACTACACAATTCCAAGTCATTTTCAAATACACTTCAAGCATCAAAACATCAAAACAACATCAAACATAACTCAAGCACATTTTGAAACTTAATCAAGCATCAAAGAAACCATCTTCACAATACCAATAACAAGAGTTTTTCCACAACTTCTTTGGCCTAAATCATTTCACCAAATCAATTACAATGCAAGGCCAATTTAAAGAATTCCAAAATCATTGCATTCATGGTTATAATCATGCTAAGAATCATGTTCATGTCAAACTAAAAATTAAAGAACAACCTAATCATGCTTCACATGTCAATCTAGTCCTCCAAGTATCAATTTTGCATAAAACATAACCTAACACTTATGCTAACTCATGCATAACTACTCCGTTAGCAATCAAACCACATAAAACATTTAATCCAACATCCCAATGCATGATTCAACACCATAAACTCACTTATTCCCAATTTAAAGAATAGGTAAAAACCATGAAACAACAAGTTAGGCATGCTATCACAAAGTTATTACCCAAACAATCATCAAACAACTTCTAATAACTCAATGAAACAACCAATTGCTTGATTCAAGTGAGGATCACACAACTTCCCTCTTTTCACCCCTTAGGGTTTCGCCCTTGAGCTCAAGAAAAGGGGTTGAGAGTGTTTCATCTCCTCTTAATCATAACCAAGCAACAAACAACAACAAATAAGCAAGAAATCAAGATTAGAAACAAGAAAAATCAAAACTACACAAAGGGGAGGGGGCGCGGTTTGCTACAGTCCAAGGGGGAGGAAAAATGAATTTTTCTCCTTACTTGGATGATGAGGAATGAAGAACTAGAGGTAGATGAAGCCTATGATCAAGATTGATGAAGGTTGGAAGCTTAGAACTCAAGAAAAGGAAGGTATAAGACCATGGAAGCTTGCTTTCTTAAGAAGGAGATGAAGAAGATGAGAGGAGAGAGTGAGGGGAGGGGGGTTCGGGTTTGGGGCTGAAATGGGGGGGGTCTCCACCTTTTATTCACTTAAAATAATTAAACACATCATTAATAATAATTTAAAATAAGTAAAAGTAAATTTTTGAAATAAAACACACACTATGTGACACCTATCACCTTTAAGAGATGCTAATCACATCATCTAATCCTACCCATCTAATCTCACATCTCTCATGATTACCCACTAATTCTAGAGTCTAGGGGTTGTTAAAACACTGCGTCGAAATACCCGCGTTACCGATAAACTCGCAAAAATTAATTTAATCGAGAAATTAATTCATCACGTGATAATATTTAATTATAACTTATAAAAATCATGTCAAACACTCAAAAATAGTCATAACAAGTTACGATTCGATTTTCATCGAGATCGGGGCTCAGTTTAAATTTTATCTCATAGAATCGCCTCTACGATTCAAGCGATTTAAACTTCGTTAGAATTTTTCGACGATACTCGAACCGTGAATTAATATAAAATATTAATTCTCAAGTATAGTTTGATCTTGATTTAATTAATTCACTTACTTAGGGAACAAGAAATTGCTTATTATAGCATAAATACGACAAAATACACTAAATAACGCTAATTAACGCATCGTAAAAATACGCGTGTTATATTACTCTCAGTTATCCCTTTTGTATCAAAGGTGAGATAAAGCCACTACAGCAAAAATCAGTTTAGGCAACAACAAAAAACCGTGGCCAGAAATGAAAAAACTGTGGCCTAAACTTTAGGCAACGGTTTGGCCACGTTTTTGTAGGCGTGGAGTATGCGGCCGTTGCCTATTCCTTTACGCCACGGTTTTTTGTTTTCGCCCACGCTACAAAGATAACCGTTGCCTATAACACAAGAACAGCCACGCTTTTACTGCAGGTTTGAGCCACGGTTTTCTGGTCTTGTTTTAGACCACAGCGACACAAGCGCTGCCTATACTTTATGCCACGGTTATACTAGCGTTGTCTCGCCTTTGGGCAACAAAATTTTAACCGTGGCCTATACCTTTAGGCCACACATATGCAAACATTGCCAACTTCAAGAACAAAGCCACGGCTTTCTAGACTGTTTTAGGCCGTGGTTTTCTGGTCTTGTTTTAGACCACGGTGACATAAACGTTGCCTATATTTTAAGCCACGGTTATACTAGCATTGCCTATATTTTAAGCCACGGTTATACTTTTTTAGCCACGACTCATTTTCAATAAAATAATTTCAACGCATAATTAAATTAATACGGTAAATTATAAATGTGAATAAACCATATAGATAATTAATCACTATCATTTAAAACAACTAAACCATTAAATTTTTTATAGCTATTTAATAATAAACAAGAGTTTAATATAACCAAGTCTTAATACAAGTAGCAAAGGTTAAAAACTTTGTCTAAGTAAATCAAAATATTATAACACTACTACGCAACCATAAAACACCAATACATAATTACATCTTGTCATCATAAGTCTAAAAACATCTAAATCTTCCACGAATTAACTTCATTCATCTTCAGGATGATCTTCATCATGATGATCTTCGTGTATAGACTGCACATATAAAAACAAGTTAATATGAATGGATCACTCCAAAATCCAAGCTAAACCATAAGCTACTAATTTGCTTAGATTCAAAACCACAACAAAGAAACAGTTAAATTATTAACTAGTTTACTGATTACTAAGTACTATAAACCGAATCTTACTAGAAACTACACCAAGGTTGAGGCATTCATATATATTACCATATCATCATTGCAGCAAGCCTTCACACAGAAAAATGACATGCCCCTTTACAATACAAATTCAGTGTTGTTCACTTTTAACAATCCTATTGATTATCAAAGGGAACAGTAAATTCCAAAATATAAACTTAATATATGACTGGTACTCTGCGATATGACCTTGCACGATGTATGATTAACCTACTTGATGTGAGCATGGAACAAGGAGTCTAGACATCTGACAATAATCAAAAAGCACATTTTATAATCACTAGCACAGTAGGGGCTCAAGCTATCTTTTGGATAGATGGCATTGAATATATGTCCACTACATCACATAGATGACAAAGATTTCAAAGACATTTCTTATTTTTAATATTAGTGATTCCTACAACTAAGTTTCCAATGATATTTCTTTGTCCAATGATCCATATTAAAAAAACATAAGGCAAAGGTCAGTCCTATTGAATCATTCATTTTCTTTAATAATAATTTAATTACATAAGTTAAAAATGATAGATTCTAAACACCTTTTGCTTGCACCAACCCCATTCGTTAATGGTTCCATCAAGTTGTTGAACCATTGGGTCAATGGCTGTCTCCTCTGCTCATTATCACAAAAGCAGAAAAACTCAAATAAGCTTTAGTAAGGAGATGTTAAATCCTAGTAGATGCACCACCTGAACAACAGCTCTAGAAAAAGTACCACCAGAGCATGTTAAATCCACCTATAGCAATTATCCACAAACACCATGTCACAAACATTTCTAATATTCCATCTCACAATAACTCACCAGAGCATGTTAAATCCACCAAGCCACGAATCTATCTAGCCCAATAAAAGCTACACCTCGTTTTTGTCCTGCATCCGATGCCACATTTTTCAAAAAAGCCTGACTTTTGAGGCATCCACCCTTTGATGGCTTCTCCTGCCATTAAAGACAGCTATATAATATTGGCTATCGAGCATCAATGTGCAAAACAACCAAAGAGTCATAATTAAGGCAAAGAAAACATGCACCTCACGCAGCTTATTTATGCAAAAATCCACAAGGGAGGGGCAACTTCTTCTTCATAAAAGAAAGTAAAAGTCTCAAATATCTCAGAACTGTAAAGTTGTCAATTGATAGAATTTTTAAGGGAAAATTTTAGTAAAATTTGATAATCAAGTCTGATGTTACAAGACCTTCCTCTAACAAAGCCTTCAATTGCGTAAAAACGTTTGTAAAAATAACTATTGCAGAATCTAAAAAAATGAAGCACAATATCAATATGTTTCCAAAGCAGACAAAATCATTTTAGAAGTGAATAAAATGCCTCAATTTATTGATTACGTGATAAAGATTCAATGGCACCATCGTCTAGTGAAGAGGATACACCTGCATCATCTTCTACAAAAATAGCTTCGAACTTTTGTTGCTCACTTGGGAGACAATGGCAAACGAACTTCGGGTTGATACTAAAAACATGTCCTTGGATTAAAAGAAAAAGCAAAAGATGACTGGCCACAATAGGCACTAATGAACTAACTTGACACTGCTTTGAAATAAAATTTTATAAGAAAAATTGAGCGCTTCATACATAAACAAACATATAAGGAGTGAACTTCATAAGTAGATCAAATCTGACAAGAAGAAAATATCCAAAATATAGAAACAGGATATTAAATTCAAGGTGATAATAACAGAATTAGGATTATTTTTTGGGTGAGTACAAGCATCATAGATTTTATTAGGAAACGATAGATATCACTTTTCTTTTCTCAAGAATAGGTTTTTATCAAAACAATACCCAATCAAGGTTTTGATCCCAAACTACATATCAATTTAAAGCAACAACAACATCAAACGGCTCAATTAACTATCAAGACACAAAATCAAGCATATAACCAAGAATAAAGCAAGAAACACAAGACTACCCACACACCCACGCTCGCTAAGAAGAACAAAGGAAGAAAAAATTTGATTTGGTTCAAACCTCTCATTCAAGAACTTAGCTCCAATTCTTCCTCCGATTCAAATTTCCTCCTTCTCTGTCTCTCCCTCAAGCTGCCTCTCTCTCCCTCTCTCGCGGTCTCTCTCTCTCCCAAGTTCTCTGTCTCTCTCTGGCCTGTCCCGCTTCTTCTTTCCTTTCTCGCCATGGCTCGCTTCAGTGCCCCCACCGCCCTCAGTCGGGCGGCCAAGGTCCGGCTTCCCTTCCTCCATCGCTCGCCTCCTCTTTCTCCCGTGTTCTCTCGCCTCGCTCTCCTCGTCTTCTCTCCGGCGGTGGCACGCCGCCAACCACAGGCCGTCGCGGCCTCCCCTTCTCTCCTCCACCGTCAGCGCTCCTTCTTTCCTCTCTCTTCCCTTCTCCTCTCTTCTCTCCTCCTCTTCTCTTCTTTTCTTCCCCGCCTCGTTCCCTTTCTTCTCTTTCTTTTTTTTTTCTTTTCCAGCTTTTGCTTCTAGCTTCTTTCTCACGCAGGGATGGGGTAAAGGGAATAGGGAGAGTGCTAGGGTGGGGAACACATAAGTGTGGTGTATGGCGGAGCACATACCATAATTTTATTAAAAAAAAATAAACCAATTAACTCCTATTTAACTATCAACAATAATAAAACAAGTGAAAACACTCAAAAATATTCACAAGAAGTTACGATTCGATTTTCATCGAAATCGGAGTTCATTTAAAATTTTATTCGCGGGTGAGGACTACCCGGTGGTTCAAAACGCGACGAAACTTCGTTAGAGTTTTCTGATGAGATTTGAACCATGAATTAATATTAAATATTAACTCTTAAATTTAATTTTATCTTGATTTAATTCAATCAATTTCTTAGTCAACAAAAATACGCGTTACCGCATCACGCAGAAAACTTAGAATAAGTGTAATTGATGAATTCTCTTTAAAAGCAACATACGTCTACGCTGTCAACTAATTCGAATTGACATCATGAATAATAATTATTTATAATAAATAAATTATTCAAAATAAGTCAAAATAATTCCACGTACTCTTAATAAATCATTGAGGTGATCAATCTCTATGACTTATTTCCAAGTATTCAGGATTTTATCGCTAAAATTACTTTTCTTAAAAATTGGGATGTTGCATCAAGAATCTGAATAAGGATAGATTCAAACAAGTTCAATTGCAACGTACCCAGAAACCAGTAAATCCAGAAACCCAGGAATCCAAAAACCTAAAAAGAAAGAAAATGCAATTAAACCCGTAAACCAACACCATCTCAATCATAAGCATTAGGTTTAAGGCATTTTGGACAGAAGAAAAATCACAGGGCGTATTTATTCATTACCTTCGTTCCTGAGCAAGCAGAGAAGTTGGTCTAACTGTCACCTGTAGGCAAAGCCTGAAATTCCCTTCGGTGGAGCGAGGAGCGAGGGGAGAGCAGACTGTAGAGTGAAGAGGAAAATAAGGAGAATAAAGAAGAGGTTAGGGTTGCAACTCTCGAGCCTTGCAGGAGACGATTGGTGAAGAAGATTGCGGATGATTTCGATCGGGTTGCTTTATTGGAGAACGAGGGATCTAATGGTGTGGATTTCGATTCGATTACGTCGTTGAGTACTCAGACTCGAAGATTGGTTAAAGAGGCAGAGAAATCGAATCCAAAGGGAAATCGCTCAGAAGGTGATGCTGTGAAGAAGGTGAAGAAGAAGGTGATGTCGTGAAGAAGGTGGCTGAAGAGGCAGAGAAATCGAATCCAAGGGGAAATTGCTCAGATTGTGAGTGTTTCTTTTTCAGTCTAGGCGAAATTTTTGGTCTGGGTTAGGTTTTGGAGAGACTTGGGGTTCTAATTTTTTCAAGTCGCGCTCGAAAACTTGTGCTCTACCCCGCTCAGATTATTTTGTTTTGATATTTTTGACACACTGTTTATTTTGTTTTGATAATAACCTTTTGAATTTGATTTATGTTAATGTCAATTTAAGTCGAAGTGTGTACGCAACATTTTTATTCCACGCTCGGTGTTTTTTTTTTTTTGATAATAAAGTCCCGCTCAGCTTTAACCCACGGTTGTGTGTAATATCATGTAGGCCACGGCTTAATAAGTGTGGCCTCAAGCGGCAACATTTTCATAACCGTGGCCTATACATGCCCACATTTTTTAAAACATTGCTAGATAAAAAAGATGCAACGGTTGTAAGTACAAAATCCAAAAAGACGGATGAAATTTGTACATTCTTACCAACGCCTATAAAACAGTTGTCTATTCAGTTTTAGGCCGCAGTTTTTTAGCCGTGGGCAAGTTTAGCGTGGGCTAAAGTCAAAAATGTTGTAGTGAGCTAGATGAGCGATTTTCTTTGTCCATGAAAGTTGACAGGTCCTGAATTTTGGCACATATACTTACCTTTATGCAGCTTGTTTATTTAGTTTTTATTCATTCAATTAACTCTTACAATTGTGTGAAAATGTATATTTTGAGTAGTCTGATATCTTGATGCTTTCACACACAGGATATAGGTTAATAACATAGACGCTTTCTAATAACTCTAGACTCCACGTCCAATTTCTATTATATTATATAATATTTGTTTGTGATGGTTTGGTATCTTTATTTCTATTGAAAATGGCTAGGTGAAGATTTGAGAGTCACAGAGTTATGATTATCTTTGTTGCTAGTGTGAGAGGTTGTCAAAGGATGAGGTGGAGAAAGAAGGCGATGTTCCTCTGATACCTTCATTGTTAGTGTCAGCAGCAGATGATGAGAAGATAATGAGGTCAATTGGTGGTTGTAACACCTGATGACGAGATCGACCTCGTGTCGAGACCTCGTACCAAGACCTCGTGTCGAGATCCCGTGCCGAGATCGCGTGCCGAGGTCATATGTCGAGTTGATAAGGTCGCGTACCGAGCTGAGGACGTCGTATGTCGAGCTGAGGAGACCGCGTGCACAAGCACCCTGATCGACCTCGTCTTTGAAGGCGTAACACTTGTATTTTTACGATCGTG
Organism: Calophaca sinica; assembly: GCA_037113605.1. Taxonomy (NCBI): domain Eukaryota; kingdom Viridiplantae; phylum Streptophyta; class Magnoliopsida; order Fabales; family Fabaceae; genus Calophaca; species Calophaca sinica. The sequence goes on from CM073734.1 coordinate 46,785,039, forward strand.
AATTAGCGTTAATTAGTATATTTGGTTGTAATTATGCTTTAATAAAGTAATTACTTGTTTCCTAAGAAAGTGATTTAATTGAATCAAGAGCTAAAATAAATTGAGAATTAATATTTTAATATTAACTCATGGTTTGAATGTTGTCGAAATGTTCTATTGAAATTTCGTCGCGTTTCAAATCACCGGGTAGTTTTTATCCGCGAATAAAATTTAAAACGAGCCCCGATTTCGATGAAAATCGAATCGTAACTTATTTTGAGTGTTTTGAAGTGATTTTTTTTTTATTATTATTTTTATAATATAATATTATCACGCGGAGAATTAATTCCTCGCGAGTTAATTTTCCGGGATTTTTCCGGCGAGAAACAATTCGGTTTTTCAGTTTCTCGTCACCGCGTTTTTAGATTTTAAGACTCTAGATTAGAGGGTAGCTATGAGAGAGTGAGATTAGATGAGATTAGAGTGGGTAAGGGAAGTATGGGCTTTGGTGTAGGTGTCACCTTTTGATTGTTTTTTTTATGACAAGCATGGTCTTATTGCTTAAGATATGGAAAACCACACAATTGTTTTGAACCAAGTAAAATTTCTTTTGATTATTTTTTTTTTATCATTCCTTTTTGCTGACCAAATGAGTCTCCCTCCTTCTTTTACTCATTCATTTTTATTTCCATTAAATGTTTTTTTTCCCTTAGGCCAAGTGAAAGACTAATTAATCTTTCCTTTTTATTAATTGTTGTATACAATAGTAATCCCTCCCTATTTGGAGAACAGTCTGCGACCCTAACCCCCATCCCCAATATTCACTTCACCTTCATCTTCTCACCTTGCCTTGAGTGAGAAACAAGGTACTTCCATGACTCCCACCCTTTCTTCTCCTTGGGCGTGAACCACCTCCCATCTTACTCCTCATTTTATTTCTTCCTTCCTTTCCTTATTGATTCAGCCAACACCCCCACTCTCTAAACCCATCATCTTCATCTTCTTCATGCCTAGAGAGAGAAGCTTCCATGTCCTCCATAGTTCCAAGCTTCATTAAGGTTTCTAGCTTCATTTCATCTCCAAATTGCAACACTTCTTGCTCCTAGTTCTTCTTCTACTTCATCATCTTCATCCAACTATCCAAGTAAGGAAAAATCAAATTTTTCTTCCCCAAAACACTGTTCATATCAGCGCCAACAGCCCTATGTTTTTTTTTATTTATTCTTGATTTTGTTGCTTTATGTCCTGATAATTGTTGTTTTGGTTGTTGTTTGTATGTTGATTCATGATTGTTAGGAGATGAGCACCATTTTACCTCTCCAAGGCGAAAACCCTAGGCTTGAGAAAGGGGAAAGGTTGTGATCCTAATTTAAATCAACTATTTGATGTTGTTTGGTGTTATTGGAAGTGGTTTGATGTTTATTAAGGTCATAGTTTGTAATTTGCTTATGTAACTTGCAATTTTAAACATTTACCTATTCTTGAATCATGGAAATTATGTGGTTTTGATGTTAGTTTAGGTGTTTAAGTATTTGATCACATGTTTAGATTAATTCTAAGGTTATTGGACTTGATATGCATGAATTAGTATAGGTGTTAGCTTATGTATCTGTAAAAATTGTTTATTGAGGAACTAGAATGACATGTAGGGAAATGATCATTTTTATTCTTTGAATTTCCAACATGATTGTATATGATTTATTACTTTATGGCTTTGAAGCATAATTGAAAAGAATTGTGAAAAAGGGCACTAATTTAGTTGAGGAAAATTGTTTTGTATCTCCTAGCTCATAGTAATTGAATTAATTGGGCTGTGATTTTGTGAAATCAATTGTTATTCTTAGCCTATTTAATGTTGTGTTGTTGTATTGGTTAATAGTTTTGTAACTAGAGCATTCTTGGGTATTGTTTTAATAGAAAACTATTCTTCAAAAAGAGGGTTAATTGAAGTTGGGAGTGGAATGGGCTTGTCGTGGAAAATGATTGTTGTTTTGTGAAAAATGTTTTGGGTGATTTAGATGCTATTGGAGTAGTGATGCAAGTTTAAGTATAAAAGTTAGTTTATGTTTTGAGCAAAAGTGATTCTTGAAGGATTAGAATGGCATGTAGGACTTGATCATGTTGTCTTTAAATTCTTAGCATGATTATTGGCATGATTTAAATGTTTTTGGAGACTTTTGAAATTGGCCTAATTGAAAGAACTCTTTAGGAACTCTTGTTTTGGAATTGTTTTTAAGTAAGTGAACTAGGAAACTTGTAAATTGGCTTTGAGCATGACTTGTTTTTGAAAGGAAAAAGGCTATAGAAATGGCACTAACTTGTTGTTGGAAACTGTATTAAACCATGTCCTTAAATGTGCTTAAGTTATGTTTAGTGTTGTCTTGATGTTTTGATGCTTGAAGTGTATTTGAAAATGACTTGGAATTGATGTAATTATAAAAAGAAGTTTTTGCAAATGTTTTTTTGAAAGAAAAAGAGGCTGAGGCCGTGAGGCCATGGAGGAATTGGAAAATAAATCTTGGTTTGCTAAGTTGTATAAATGCTTGTATGAATATGTGTTTAGACCTTGAAATTTATGAAAATGGTTATTTGCATGATCTTGCTTTGAGGTTCAAGAAAGATTTTTAGTTTCAAAAACTTTACTTTTCTAGTAAGTTGAGATTTCTAAATTGTTATGTGATAAGTTAATTTTCAAGAAGTGTTTTGGTTTTAAAACCTTATTTCTTTTCAAGTAGTTAATGATGTAAATGCTTGAGTGGTTTATTGGTTAGAAAGAGGGCTTAGTTGAGAGCTTAAGTTAGATAGAATTATAGATTGTGCTAAGTTGTTCGTGGTGTTAGGCTCAAGTGACCCGAGATCGTGCGGAGCGGAAACCGAGGAATATGAGCGACGTAGACTTAAGGACGTTGGAGCGACGTTAGCGACGGCAAGAGGTAAGGGCGCTTCACATTAATACTTTCATAGTATGCTAGCGTAAGGGCACTTCTAGACATTCTAGGATTTTTATTGTTATATTCCTATGTATGGATTCCTTGATTTGTGTCGAGCTGAAGTGTTGTGATATGATTGAATATATGCCACGAATTATGTATTGCTGTTGAATTGCGTTTCTTCATGTTGAGCCTGCTCTTTTTATTTGACATGCGGTTGAATATCTTGCGTATAACTCTTTGAATATCGTATCACGGCCGAATTGTTCATTGAGTGAGAGAGCTTAGCGAGTCGTTGGCGTTTGAAGTTGCGACCGGATAGCGGAGAGGTGCTAGGTCCCCTTTTTCGCTTATGGGGACTTCTAAGCGCTGCCACGCTTATGGGACCTCGAAGTCGATCCTAGGGAGAGCGAAGATCCCAAGGCTTTACCGGACTTTCCAAAGATACGATGCGGCGTGTGCATTCAATAATTGTCGAGTCGAGAGAAAATGGATAGCGAGTTGAGTCGAGTTTAGAGTGAGATGGTTGAGTCACGTTTGGTGAATGTTATACATTGTTGTTTGGCTTATTTCTTTATGCCTTGATTATCTTGATTTGTTGAGAAGTTGACCCTTTCCCGTGGTGCCTTCAATCAATGATGGTTACCCAGGTGGTGGCAAGGATGCGAGGGACCCGACAGCGAATGGCGACGAGAAGGAACTCTTCGAGGATCCGAGCGATGACTTCTATTTGTCATGATGGACTGTAGTGTGTTGCGAATAGTTGACTGTTGTGTGATATTTCCTTTTTGATAATCAAGTATATATATCTTATGGATGACTGTAGTTGTGTCTCTTTTGGAATAGTTTGTCGTGACCAGTCGGGCAGTTATTATTTTGAGCTCAGGGTAGACTGGTGGTTTACTTTTGGAGCAGCTCCCTGCGTGGGTGTCTGCCGGAAGTACCCCCAGGGTATGATTGTTCTCTTGAAGGTCGTCATACCGTAGGTGTATTTCTTTGTACATTCACTACTCAGTATTTTGCATACACTATCATTCCGACTTGTATATTTATATATTATGCCTGTATGTTTTATTTAGGAATTAAGTCTTGTGTCTTAGTTGCACCATGCTTCGAAAAGCTGTAATGACTCTGGGTGCGTATGCGGGAATCATTCTTCTTATTTAAAAAAAAAAATACCGCATTTCTCATACCAGGCACAAGAGTTCATATTTAAAACGCATCGCATACAGGTTTAGTGTAGCTCGGTAGCGGTCCGGAAACGGGTCGTTACAAAGGTGGTATCAGAGCAGTTCGGTTCTAACCGGACTGTGAGTTAGGTATTTGGAACTGGTCACTGAGTCGGGTTTTGTTTTGTCGGGTTTTGTAGAGTTAGAGGTCTAGCTGTGTTTTGTTGAGAGTCAAACCATCCTTGCTTGATTGCTCCTCAAGTAGGGTAACTCTACTTGCAACTGTTTGAATTGTTTCTTAATTGAAGCGATGTGTGTTAACACATCATTAGAGTGTGAGATTCCGGCTGTATTGAACCTGGTGGGAATTTAATGCCCTTGTAGAGACCGTACATTTGAACCTGACAACCTCAAGATGGAAAGAGCATTTCAGCAATGATGAAAATGGCGGTTGCTATGACTCAAAGAATCACCGCTATGACTCAATAGTCTAATGTTATGGCTCAACAGATCATAGCTTGACCCACTAAACCTGCAACAAAGAACAGAGTCGAAAGGAATGCGAGGCGAGAGGATTGGCGGACTTAGTAGCAGGACGCACCGAAGTTCTACGGTGAGCCAAATCCGGACAAAGCTGAACTTTGGATGCGGGAAGTGGAAGAGATCTTCGAGGCATCCCACTTCCCAGAGAATATCCAGGTGGATTACGCAACCTACTTGTTGTTGGGAGATGGTGAGTTCTGGTGAAAGGAAGTGAAGTAGACTTTGCCAGCTGAGCGTCGTGGGATCACTTGGGAAGTTTCCACGGGAGGTTCTTGGATAAGTACCTTCCTGATATCGTACGCGCAGAGAAAGAGCACAAGTTTTTCCAATTACAGCAAGGTAGCTTGACGGTGTCGGAATACACCGCGAAGTTGAATCACTTTCAAGATACTCCATTCCGCTCGTGATCGAATCGACCGTAGATTGTTAAGTGAAAGATTCCAGCAAGAGCCGAGGCTCGATATTCGTAAATCCATGGTGTCACCGAGGTTCGTGAATCTGCAGGGTGATTCACGGATGTCTTTGAAGTGGAAGGAGTGAGAGACCACGAGAAGAAGAGTGGTATAGATGGACCAGTGAGACCCCGGAGCATAGGACAGAGGTTGCTCGGAAGGGAAACCAACAGGAGAAACCGTATAGTCGACCCGAAAGGAACAACGACGGGAGTCAGACTAGCGCCAACGTGACTTGTTACCGTTGCGGTAGGCCAGGGCACTATGCGATCACCGCCTCGAAAGAGAAACAACAGATGCTTCAATCAGCGACCAGCCAGGACATTATGCCAGGAGTCAGAGCCCAAGAGGGAACCGAGTATGATCATAGCACGAGCAAAGGGAAATGCCCGACATTTCAGACAGAGTCTTCTCGTGATGGGCGAGAGAAGCAGAGCGATCAGAGATCTAATTCAATGAATTATGAAATCGAGGGTAACTCTCATCCATAATCTTCGATTCTAGTGCCGCACACTATTTTATTCCCTTGGATTGTGTGAGCTGATTTAAAATTGCTTTTGATTGTTTTATCTTTTGGCTTAGTAGTGAATTATTTCAACCGCTAAGGCTCTTTAAAAATCTTACCATTATTCTAAGGTCGGATTGGTTTTTGAATTACCATATCCTTCGGACTGTGCCCAAAATTGCGCTTTTTCCAAATTTTGGAGTCTTCACATACCTTTCTCACAATTCTATCGAAGATTTTTGTAAGAGAGAGCTCAGGATTTTATATTCCCTTGCAAGTTTTAGCGATCGAGTTGAAGAGTATACCAATCATGATGGTATCTACAGACAACATCTTGATTTACTCGGGAGCAGAAAAGAACACGAAGAGCATCTACGCCAAATCGTGCATATACTACGAGGAAGAAGCCTTATGATGACCGCCTAAGTGTGAATTCTAGCTTGAAAGGGTGCATTTTCTCGGACATGTGACCACCAGAGACGATATGGCTATGGATCCAACTAAGATTGAAGCGGTATTAAGATGAGGACAACAAGACGAGGATCGATGTCGATGTTTTGTTGGATTAGTAGGCTACTACCGGAGATTTATCGAAGGTTTTTCGAAGATTGTCACGCCACTTACACGACTCTTGAGGAAAGGTCAACTTTTTGCGTTGACTGAAGAGCACAAATCCAGTTTTTAGAGACTGAAGAAACTTCTGACGACAACAACAACGTTAATTTTGCCTCAATCCGGAGAACCTTATGGAATTTACTGTGATGCGCCACACCAAGGATCAGGATGTGTGCCGCTGCGACACCAGAAGGTTGTGGACTATGCTTTGAAACAGCTTAAGATTTACGAGAGGAACCACCCTGCACACGATTTGGAACTCATTACGGTGGTTTTTGCATTGGAGATTGTAAGTATTATCTGTATGGACGTAAGTGTCAGACACCTCTATGTTGGGGTTAGGACGGTAAGAGCTCTATTGCCAAATTGGATAGGACTCAGTGGAGAGATGACTGGTTTATTGAAGTATTTCTTGTGAAGATTGTCGATAGAAAGATTAAGCAACCGTAGATGAGGGAGATCCAACTAGTGATAGTCGTCGTAACTAGGAGGCAGGCGATGCAACTTGGGAGTTAGAAGAGGAGATGCGAGGACAGTACCCGTTTCATTTTCCCAACTCGTACCTGACCTGCAGTTTCGAGGACGAAACTTTTTTTTTGAGGGGGAGTATTGTAACACCTGATGACGAGATCGACCTCGTGTCGAGACCTCGTACCAAGACCTCGTGTCGAGATCCCGTGCCGAGATCGCGTGCCGAGGTCATATGTCGAGCTGATGAGGTCGCGTACCGAGCTGAGGACGTCGTATGTCGAGCTGAGGAGACCGCGTGCACAAGCACCCTGATCGACCTCGTGCCGAGACTGTAACACTTGTATTTTTACGATCGTGAATTAGCGTTAATTAGTATATTTGGTTGTAATTATGCTTTAATAAAGTAATTACTTGTTTCCTAAGAAAGTGATTTAATTGAATCAAGAGCTAAAATAAATTGAGAATTAATATTTTAATATTAACTCATGGTTTGAATGTTGTCGAAATGTTCTATTGAAATTTCGTCGCGTTTCAAATCACCGGGTAGTTTTTATCCGCGAATAAAATTTAAAACGAGCCCCGATTTCGATGAAAATCGAATCGTAACTTATTTTGAGTGTTTTGAAGTGATTTTTTTTTTATTATTATTTTTATAATATAATATTATCACGCGGAGAATTAATTCCTCGCGAGTTAATTTTCCGAGATTTTTCCGGCGAAACAATTCGGTTTTTCGCTTCACACCGCGTTTTTAGATTTTAAGACTCTAGATTAGAGGGTAGCTATGAGAGAGTGAGATTAGATGAGATTAGAGTGGGTAAGGGAAGTATGGGCTTTGGTGTAGGTGTCACCTTTTGATTGTTTTTTTTATGACAAGCATGGTCTTATTGCTTAAGATATGGAAAACCACACAATTGTTTTGAACCAAGTAAAATTTCTTTTGATTATATTTTTTTTTTATCATTCCTTTTTGCTGACCAGCGTGAGTCTCCCCTCCCCTTCTTTTACTCATTCATTTTTATTTCCATTAAATGTTTTTTTTTTCCCTTAGGCCAAGTGAAAGTCTATTTAATCTTTCCTTTTTATTAATTGTTGTATACAATAGTAATCCCTCCCCTATTTGGAGAACAGGTCTGCGACCCTAACCCCCATCCCCAATATTCACTTCACCTTCATCTTCTCACCTTGCCTTGAGTGAGAAACAAGGTACTTCCATGACTCCCACCCCTTTCTTCTCCTTGGGCGTGAACCACCTCCCATCTTACTCCTCATTTTATTTCTTCCTTCCTTTCCTTTCCTTATTGATTCAAATTAACACCCCCACTCTCTAAACCCATCATCTTCATCTTCTCCATGCCTAGAGAGAGAAGCTTCCATGTCCTCCATAGTTCCAAGCTTCATTAAGGTTTCTAGCTTCATTTCATCTCCAAATTGCAACACTTCTTGCTCCTAGTTCTTCTTCTACTTCATCATCTTCATCCAACTATCCAAGTAAGGAAAAATCAAATTTTTCTTCCCCAAAACACTGTTCATATCAGCGCCAACAGCCCTATGTTTTTTTTATTTATTCTTGATTTTGTTGCTTTATGTCCTGATAATTGTTGTTTTGGTTGTTGTTTGTATGTTGATTCATGATTGTTAGGAGATGAGCACCATTTTACCTCTCCAAGGCGAAAACCCTAGGCTTGAGAAAGGGGAAGGTTGTGATCCTAATTTAAATCAACTATTTGATGTTGTTTGGTGTTATTGGAAGTGGTTTGATGTTTATTAAGGTCATAGTTTGTAATTTGCTTATGTAACTTGCAATTTTAAACATTTACCTATTCTTGAATCATGGAAATTATGTGGTTTTGATGTTAGTTTAGGTGTTTAAGTATTTGATCACATGTTTAGATTAATTCTAAGGTTATTGGACTTGATATGCATGAATTAGTATAGGTGTTAGCTTATGTATCTGTAAAAATTGTTTATTGAGGAACTAGAATGACATGTAGGAAATGATCATTTTTATTCTTTGAATTTCCAACATGATTGTATATGATTTATTACTTTATGGCTTTGAAGCATAATTGAAAAGAATTGTGAAAAAGGGCACTAATTTAGTTGAGGAAAATTGTTTTGTATCTCCTAGCTCATAGTAATTGAATTAATTGGGCTGTGATTTTGTGAAATCAATTGTTATTCTTAGCCTATTTAATGTTGTGTTGTTGTATTGGTTAATAGTTTTGTAACTAGAGCATTCTTGGGTATTGTTTTAATAGAAAACTATTCTTCAAAAAGAGGGTTAATTGAAGTTGGGAGTGGAATGGGCTTGTCGTGGAAAATGATTATTGTTTTGTGAAAAATGTTTTGGGTGATTTAGTTGCTATTGGAGTAGTGATGCAAGTTTAAGTATAAAAGTTAGTTTATGTTTTGAGCAAAAGTGATTCTTGAAGGATTAGAATGGCATGTAGGACTTGATCATGTTGTCTTTAAATTCTTAGCATGATTATTGGCATGATTTAAATGTTTTTGGAGACTTTTGAAATTGGCCTAATCGAAAGAACTCTTTAGGAACTCTTGTTTTGGAATTGTTTTTAAGTAAGTGAACTAGGAAACTTGTAAATTGGCTTTGAGCATGACTTGTTTTTGAAAGGAAAAAGGCTATAGAAATGGCACTAACTTGTTGTTGGAAATCAGTATTAAACCATGTCCTTAAATGTGCTTAAGTTATGTTTAGTGTTGTCTTGATGTTTTGATGCTTGAAGTGTATTTGAAAATGACTTGGAATTGATGTAATTATAAAAAGAAGTTTTTGCAAATGTTTTTTTTTGAAAGAAAAAGAGGCTGAGGCCGTGAGGCCATGGAGGAATTGGAAAATAAATCTTGGTTTGCTAAGTTGTATAAATGCTTGTATGAATATGTGTTTAGACCTTGAAATTTATGAAAATGGTTATTTGCATGATCTTGCTTTGAGGTTCAAGAAAGATTTTTAGTTTCAAAAACTTTACTTTTCTAGTAAGTTGAGATTTCTAAATTGTTATGTGATAAGTTAATTTTCAAGAAGTGTTTTGGTTTTAAAACCTTATTTCTTTTCAAGTAGTTAATGATGTAAATGCTTGAGTGGTTTATTGGTTAGAAAGAGGGCTTAGTTGAGAGCTTAAGTTAGATAGAATTATAGATTGTGCTAAGTTGTTCGTGGTGTTAGGCTCAAGTGACCCGAGATCGTGCGGAGCGGAAACCGAGGAATATGAGCGACGTGGACTTAAGGACGTTGGAGCGACGTTAGCGACGGCAAGAGGTAAGGGCGCTTCACATTAATACTTTCATAGTATGCTAGCGTAAGGGCACTTCTAGACATTCTAGGATTTTTATTGTTATATTCCTATGTATGGATTCCTTGATTTGTGTCGAGCTGAAGTGTTGTGATATGATTGAATATATGCCACGAATTGTGTATTGCTGTTGAATTGCGTTTCTTCATGGTGAGCCTGCTCTTTTTATTTGACATGCGGTTGAATATCTTGCGTATAACTCTTTGAATATCGTATGCGGCGAATTGTTCATTGAGTGAGAGAGCTTAGCGAGTCGTTGGCGTTTGAAGTTGCGACCCGGATAGCGGAGAGGGTGCTAGGTCCCCTTTTTCGTTTATGGGGACTTCTAAGCGTTGCCACGCTATGGGACCTGAGTTGACTGTCCTAGGGAGAGCGAAGATCCCAAGGCTTACTGGACTTTCCAAAGATACTGATGCAGCGTGTGCATTCCTAATAATTGTCGAGTCGAGAGAATATGGATAGCGAGTTGAGTCGAGTTTAGAGTGAGATGGTTGAGTCACGTTTGGTGAATGTTATACATTGTTGTTTGGCTTATTTCTTTATGCCTTGATTATCTTGATTTGTTGAGAAGTTGACCCTTTCCCGTGGTGCCTTGAATCAATGATGGTTACCCAGGGGGACGCAAGGATGCGAGGCCCCGGACAGCGAATGCCGACGAGAAGGACCTCTTCGAGGATCCGAGCGATGACTTCTATTTGTCGTGATGGACTGTAGTGTGTTGCGAATAGTTGATCATTGTGTGATATTTCCTTTTTGATAATCAAGTTATATATATCTTATGGATGACTGTAGTTGTGTCTCTTTTGGAATAGTATGTCGTGACCCGGTCAGGCGATTATTATTTTGAGCTCGGGGTAGACTGGTGGTTTACTTTGAGCAGCCCTGCGTGGGTGTCTGCCGGAAGTACCCCCAGGGTATGATTGTTCTCTTGAAGGTCGTCATACCGTAGGTGTATTTCTTTGTACATTCACTACTCAGTATTTTGCATACACTATCATTCCGACTTGTATATTTATATATTATGCCTGTATGTTTTATTTAGGAATTAAGTCTTGTGTCTTAGTTGCACCATGCTTCGAAAAGCTGTAATGACTCTGGGTGCGTATGCGGGAATCATTCTTCTTATTTTAAAAAAAAAAAAAATACCGCATTCTCATACCAGGCACAAGAGTTCATATTTAAAACGCATCGCATACAGGTTTAGTGTAGCTCGGTAGCGGTCCGGAAACGGGTCGTTACAGTGGTCGTGTTGCAATTCTTGGAAAAGAGGATGGTGGTGCTAAGATCACTTCTACTAGTTTAGGATTAAAATATATTGTAATGTTTAATAGGATTGTATTTTAGAATTAAATATATTGTAATGTTTAATAGGATTGTATTCTATGTATATGATATTTGAGAATTAGGTATATTTTTTGTGTATTAAAAATTGATATTATGACTTATAATATATCTATATGTGATTTTAAACATTTATTGATCGATGTTTTATTGTGAAGTATATGCGAAATTAATATTAACAATATTAATATTAATAAGTTTTAAAGTATCTTTTGCAAAATAAAAAATCCTTATTTTTTGTATTAAAATTACCTGCGGATTTACCTGGAAAAATTATTTGCGAATTTACCTGCAAAACACGTTTGCTGCGGATTCTGTTGCGGAATTTGCTACCGAATTTGCTGCGGATTTTCGTGGTGAATTTGCTGCAAATTTTTCCGGGAAATTTGCTGCGGAAAAGTACCTGCGAATTTACTTACGAAAATATTACCCACGAAAATATTACATCGGGACATAAATCCACATGAAAATCCGCATAAAATGCCGTAATTTCTAGTAGTATACGGCGCTGATTTACATCATTGAACTAAAACGAAGAGCCAAAAAAAAAAGGAAATGAAAAGTAGAATATACCGAAAATTCAGTCAAGTGGATTGCCACGTCATTTGTAAGTTTCGTTTGATGCTCCCTTCATAAGAAATAGCACTGCTCGGAAAGTAATTAGTCAAGTGGAAGTGCCACGTCATTCGTAAATTTAGTTCAACATTCCCTTCGTAAGATTCGGCATTTTCCTTTTTGAATCTTCAAGTTCATGATATCGCTTCGTTTTCTCACGCACCGTCCTCTCTCTTTTTTGATGAGTCAGACGCCTTCCTCTCTCACTTCTCTTTAGCTACGGTTGCGCGGCTTCTCCACTTACGTGCTTACTACATAACGACAATTTTTGCACCCTTTTTCTCTAACTGTCGTCCTCCCGATGAGGACATGACCGGTTAACATGAATTGGATCTAGCGAGACATATTCTCTATTATGCTTAAAACTAAGTATTTTTTTGCAGCGGAAACATTATAAGTAATAAAACAAAATAAGTATAATCAAAGGTAACATATTTTTTTTTCTATTTAAGCATATTATAAGGGCACTTTAATTTGTATCTACATCGTTGGTAGGTAAAAGGGGAATGACGTAATTTTTTTATTTTTTATTTAGTCTCATGTTTTTAATAATTTCAAAATATATAACTTTTTTATTTTATGCTTTGTTTTCTTCTATCTAATATGTATTAAATAAATACAAAATAAAATGTTTAAAATATATTTTGTCCTATTCTAGCACAATGTTAATATTGAAGGCTGCTTTATTATAAGAAAAAAATAAAGAAATGCTACTTTATGTATGTGTGTGTGTGTATTGTTATAGTTATCATAGTTTGCTATACATTATTATCATTATCATAGTTTCCTTTTTTTTTAAAGGCAAAAGTATATATAATAATTAGGGGCTCTAGGGGTGCTCTAACCCAAATACAGAGGGATCAAAAACACCGCCAACCAGGAAGAACATAATTCTACGTACTACCTCCTACCGATACAATCAACCGGATCTACGAGCCACTCATAGAGCAAGCAAGATCCAGAATTCACCCTCAACAGCATCCACTGCCAAGAGAGGGAGATAATCCGTTCAACCACCTCAGAAACATCTGCGATCCTACCCTGAAAGATGCATGCATTCAGATGTTCCCACAGAGCCCACACCACTCAGTGCCAGATAAGGGCCATACCCCGACAATTTCGTGATCGCCTCCCAAAAGAGCAAAAAACAGGGAATAAGCTAAACAAGTCACGGGGTAGCACCAACTGCTGGCCTAACCAGCTAGCCACTGCACACCATACCACCGAGGCAAAACGGCACCTGACGAAGAGATGAAGGGAAGACTCTAGGCAGCTGCCACAAAGGACACATATAGCGGCGGCCGGGTCGGAGATAACACCACATGGAAGTAGGTTTGTCCGAGTAGGGACTCTACCCAAAAGCAACTGCCACGAGAACGCAATTACTTTTGGAGGAGCAAAACTCTTCCAAACCTTACTCAAGACTACCACTTCCTGATCCGAGAGCCTTGACATCCGTGATGAGGAAGCAGCCAAGGCATCATATGCTGAGGAAACTGAATATGAGCCACTAGGATGTCTCGACCATACCCAACGATCCGGCAACTGAGACAAAGAGGAAAGGGCAAGGAGTGTTGTAACGACCAGTTTCCGGACCGCTACCGAGCTCAACATACCGAGCTCGAGTTATCGAGCTCAACACACCGAGCTCAAGTTACCCTGTATGCGATGTGTTTTAAAACGATACTCTTGTGCCCTTTAGAAAAGTACGGTCTATTATTATTATTTTTTATAAGACCAGCTCGTGCACATCAGAGTAATTACAGCTTTTCGAAACATGGTGCAACTACGACACAAGACTTAAGTCCTAAATAACATCACGCAGGTATAACAAGTACATACTTATATATATACAAGATATAAAAAGTGCATACAAAAAGACAGTAATAATGTACAAAGAAAATACACCTAAGGTATGACGACTTCAAGAGAGCAATCATACCCTGGGGGTACTTCCGGCAGACACCCACACAGGGGGCTACTCCAAAAGTAAAACCACCAGTCTACCCTGTGCTCAAAATGACATCTAGCCCAAACTGGTCACAACCTCTGAACACAAAAAAAACAAAGTACAGTCATCCCAAAAAAAAACATCCAACAAACATAATCAATCACGACAAATATAGGTCGTCGCCCTGATCCTCGTCGAGCTCCTCCTCGCCATCATCTGCTGTCGAGTTCCCTGCACCCTCGACATCGCCTGGGTAACCATCATGGATTGAAGGTACCACGGGAAAGGGTCAACTTCTCAACAAATCAAGATAATCCAGGCATAAAGAAATAAGTAAACAACAATGTATATCATTCACAGAACGTGACTCAACTCTCTCATTCTAGACTCGACTCGACTCACTACTCATTTTCTCTCAACTCGACAATTATTCCGGAATGCACACGCCGTACCGTATGCTGGAAAGTCTAGCCGAAGCCTTGGGATCTTCGCTCTCCCTAGGACAGTCAACTCAGGTCCCATAGCGTGGTAACGCTTAGAAGTCCCCATAAACGGAAAAGGGGACCTAGCACCCTCTCCGCTATCCGGGTCGCAACTTCAAACGCCAACGACTCGCTAAGCTCTCTCACTCAATGAACAATTAAGCATCACGATATTCAAAGAGTTATACGCAAGATATTCAACCGCATGTCAAATAAAAAGAGCAGCTCAACATGAAGAAACGCAATTCAACAAAGAATACACAATTCGTGGCATATATTCAATCATATCACAACACTTCAAGCTCGACACAAATCAAGGAATCCATACCTAGGAATATAACAATAAAAATCCTAGAATGTCTAGAAGTGCCCTTAGAACTCAAGCTAGCATTTGCTCGAAACAGCGACCTCGACACATTTGTCTTCAAGCGAGCTCGACAACGACTTCTCTCACTCGATCTCGACACGTCGGCTCTCGGTCAACCTCGGTTTAGTGTTCTCGTACACCACGATCTCCTTGCAAAGACGATCTCTAAATCACACTGCCTAATACGAGCACAACTTAGTTCTATCTATGGGTTCTAATAACACTTAGCTCTCATTATCCCAATCTTAACCACAACCCAAGTAAACATTAAAACTCAAGAACTTAAACAAATACAACCAGAATTCAAACATTACAAAATAACTCCTTTTCTCTAAAATTTTATTAAAAACTTATTTCATACATCACCAAACAAAACCATTTTTCCTCTAACACAAAGTTAGGGTTTTCGATCAAAAGTTCATGAAAAAGGTTATATGATTCTATAACAAATAAATCAACAACAAACATCAACAAGAAGCAACGTACAACAAACTAAAACAAGAAATCCAAAACAAACCAAATAGGGAGGGTTTTGGGCACTGCCTATTGCAGAAAACAGAGAAAGCAATTTGTTTTACAAGCTCAAATAATTGGTTAGAAAGGTAGGTCATGTCATGAAAAAGAAAACCCATCAATATGACCTGACTTGGAAGCATATAAACTAGCTAAAATAGAGAGAAGAAGTGGCGCTAAACAGTAGCATGAAGGAAGAGAAAATTCTGTTTTTCATACCTCAAATGATGGTCGAGATGGTGATATATGTCGAGAAGATGATAAGAAACAAGGTTGATGAAGAAAGTTTATGCAGAAGCTCAATGAAACTCAAGGTTCTTCAATGGAGGTTTGGAGAAGAGGAAATTTAGAGAAGAAGAAAAAAAGAAGAAACTGGAAAGTGAGTGTTTAAGGCGGCTAAGCGTGATATTTATGGAGGTGGAGGAAACTAATCATGATATTTATCTACAGCTGGCGGAAAAAAAAACAGTTTGGTCTTATCTCCCTTAAATATCTCTTAAACAATAATTAATTACAAGAAAACCATTTTAAATGAATTTATCTTTCATAAAACCACAAATAAGCGACACCTAGATTTAAAGTAAGATATTAATCCAAACAACAAGATATACTAATTAACGCTAAATAATATTCGTAAAAATACGAGTGTTATCATCTCGACACGATGTCGATCAGGGTGCTCGTGCAAGCGCACAAGGCTCTAACACGAGTTCGTGCACGCGGCCTCCTCAGTTCGACATGCGACCTCCTCAGCTCGGTACGCGACCTCATCAGCTCGACATATGACCTCGGCACGCGATCTTGGCACGGGATCTCGACACGAGGTCTTGGTACGAGGTCTCGATACGATGTCCTAATACGAGGTCGATCTCGTCCTCAGGTGTTACAAGTGTGGTCAACTCCAGCTCCAAAGATTCTTCCCATACAAAAAAAGCCCTCTGCCACCTCAGCCCCCACTTCCACACACGATCCACCTAAGATCCACAGTCACCGATTCTCCCATCAGGTATGTCCGACATCAAAAAGAGTCTCGAGAAGCGACTCCTAAGAGGAACGCCCCTAATCCAAGTATCATGCCAGAAGGTAGTAGAAAGACCATTACCAACCCTCTTTGCGACCCCCTCAACTAACCAATCTGGATCCTGTGGCTCCCGCAAGCTAATCAGACAAATATCCTTCCACCAAACTGACGCAGAAGACAGGATCGAGATCTCACCCAAAGAAGGGGTAGACACCATACCCAGACCATATCTCGCAATCAGCAGATGCCTCCAGAGACCGTCGCCCTCCCCCAGGAAGTAAGAAGTTTTCATGAGCATACGAAAATCAACTCACCGAGACTTTTATTTATTTATTAAAACACATTTACAAGTTAATTAGCTATCACTTCTCCGATTATTATATTATTATTACACGTAGGAATCTATAGGGTGCATGCAAAAAGATGGTCCAATGTGTGAGAAATTTCATTTGTTCCGTTGGTTTACTACCTAAAAACCCACCAACACTCCCACCTCTCTCTCAGACACAATCTTCAAACCCTTCCTTCTCACTCTAAAAAGAACACAAACTTGTTTGTTTTCTATCACTCTTTCTTTCACGTAAGTACTAGACGATCTATGGAAGCAGAAGACACGGAGGATGTTAGCCTCTCAATACGGAGAAGAAGACATAAAGTTGCTACGAAAATAAACAAAAGGAAGTGGAAGTTTGTACACAGCCACTGCAGTCCGAAATATTATAATCGACCAAGGTTATTATAATTTCTTATGGCAACTCAGTACGATGTTAATTTGATTCTTTTCTATTTGTTATAATCTCTCGATATCTTTTGTTTATTTTAATCAAAGTCATAACTTAGGTTTTTTGTGCCATCTTTTATTTATTTTAATTAGGGAGGTTCAAATCCCTAGTAACGTCGTGCAGATATTTTATTTATTTATTTTGTGAAAAGTATGGCAGAAGCCCTAACTTGTAGAAACTAATAAGAGCGGGAATATGTTTTACTTTGCACTTTGTAGCTTATTATCAACAACTTCAAAGGATCAAGACTTCATCCCTTCAATCCCATGCCATGTCATCTTTGTATTTCTTGATACAGTACTCCTTGGTGGGCTGCAAGTTATGTATCAAAACAAAAGAGAGTCTCCCTTTGATACCCACGCAATTCATATGCAAACCTTCTTGACGGCCATATGCATCTACAGCGCGCTACTCGGAATCAAGATCTATGCGAAGACTCGCGGTGGCTACCGAGCTCAGATTCTTAGCTATGCCCTTCTCCTCACCGGAACACTTTCTTCGGCATCCATTCTTTCCATCTTGTTGCAGCGACAACTTTTGTGGGTTATGCTCTTCATCTGGGGATCTATACCACTAATACTGGCCCGTCACTTGCTCAAAAGTTTAGTGTGTCGGATTATAAAAGTGGTGGAAAAGTTGAGTTGGGTTGTTCTTGATTGCATGTTTGCAACTATGGTCTTAATATTCCACAATAAGGAGTCAGCTAGTGGAAGCAATAATCCAACAAACTGCGATGAAGGTATACCTTAAGGGTTTATTTGGAGTTGGGAATGAAAAGTGAAAGGAATGGTTGAGGGAAAGGGGAGGGAAAGGAAAGAGGAAGGGAAGATAGATTCCCACCGAATTTGCAAGTCAAAAACCCTCTGACTTTGAAGAAACAAGTAAACGGGTCTTTTGGGCTATTTGGGACCTTCAAAATGAATATATCATTTCTTAAAACCTAATTACACCGCATAAAATGTAATTATAATTGAATATTTATGCAGAATTTACTTATTTTGTAAAGTGAAGAGTGAGCATTGTTTATATTCTGGCTGATGTCTAAATCCAGGAGGAGTTCGTATTGATCAATCTACAATATAGGAATATTTAGTTTCTGATCTTGGTAATTGTCTTGTGTATGTGTTGGTCATACTCATTTTTTAATATTTTTTTAGCTTTTCAAAAATAAAATAAAATATTGTTTAGTGTGTGTAACTTTTTTGTTAAATAAATAAATTAACATAAAGGAGTATAATTATTGTCAAGAAGTGCGTATAATTATTAAACTAAAAATATACAAATGATTGAATTTTTCTCCATTTTGTGGGTGGTGAATTCGGCATTTATGTCAGAATTAATTATGGATTAGGAATATATCAATATAGTTTTCAAGCTAGCATAGTAACTTTGATTTCTCGTGTATATTTGGAAAAACCCATTCTTGATCTTGACATGTTGCTTTTTCTAAACGACTCTGGTTTTTGGATTGGTGTAGTAGTCTTGTAGGATGTGTGTGTGAAATCTAATACTATTTGTTAACATCATTAAACCGTGAGCTCTATATCTGGTTATTTAAATGTGTTAAGAGTATCTTTTTAGAGCATCTCTTGTACGTACTCCTTATATTAATATTTTTTTTTTGGTACAATATAATATTTTTCCCTATAAAAATATATTAGTTACCATTTTTTTAAAATAATAAGACGCTATATACTTCTTCGTAATTAACCTTTAAGTGTTTTAGCTATATATACTAGAAATAAGAAAAGACAATCAAGTAACATAGAAAATAACTTAAGACAATTAATTACAAAAAGATTTTTCTACAATAATTACAAAAAGCTATATATGTTGATTATGGTAAATATATTGCTAAATGTTTAGTGATAATAATTGCACTAGCACCCTGATTAAGCTTAAATGGGTGTAGATAGAAGAACTAACAAGAGCTAGGAATCGGAGTATGGAAGCTAGCTAGTGGAAATAGGAGGAAATATAATGCATCTGATATTGGAGACACAGGGACCACACTACACAAATGGGAGGGCTGACCTGTAACTGGAATTGAAACAAAAGGCAAACAATATATAGAAAGGGGTGGGTCACTCGCAAAGTGGGGCCACACCAACTTTGAAAGAAATTTTTTTTTTAAAAAAAAAAGCTAATAAGGTGCAAATTTACTCCGATTTTGCTGAAATTTTAGTACGTTGTTTTAACCACTGAGCTCATCACTTTTACATATTTTATTTGTGGTTTTACCATTTGTATTGTCTGGGCTGTATACCTATTGTCGGGTTTTATTATGTCTGTTTTCATCATTATTGGTAATGATATTGATATCCTGTTGATCCCTAGAGCTGCTAGGAAGACTTTGGTGTACCCATTAATATTTATTTGTGGAAGGTTTTACTGGATTAAGTCCCATGGTTTTTATTCCATCATATTGAGGGGAGTTTTCCATGTTAAAATTGCGGTGTTTTGTATATTTATTTTTTCTGCATTGATATTGTTTCGTGGGAGTATACTTTTGGTTGTGCCTATTTATTTGCACAGGTGAGAGAAAAATATTTGCTTCATTATCTCTGGTTTTTACCAACAAAGTGGTATATAGAGCTCAGATTGTTTTGACTTATGCATTTAAATTGAGGAAAATCAAGGGCCAAATATGATTAAGCTGAATTCTACAAATTATGCACTTTGAAAGACTCTCATGGAAGACATGTTATATAGCAAAGGCTTGTATGATGCTGTTAAGTGGGTCACTTTCCGAACCAGTGATAAATATGAAAGTGAATGGAAGAAGATGAATAGAAGGCAGTTGCATTGATTAGGTAGTTGTTCGATCTGAGTGTATAACCTCATGTAGAGACAGAAACAAATGCACAGAAAATGTGGAAGAAATTTGTTGATCTCTATGAGCAGAAGAATATGCAAAACAAAATACATTTTATTCGGAAGCTTGGGAATATGAAATGCAAATAAGGGGGATTCAATGGTAGAGCATATGAGCATTTTTTATAAACTTATGAATCAATTGACAGCCACAAAAATTAAATTAGATGATGAGTTGCAAGCTTTGTTGTTGCTCAGTTTCTTACCTAATAGTTGGGAAGTTCTTATTGTGACACTGACTAATGCAACTCCAAATGACAAGTTGACAATGTTGCTTTTTCTAAACGACTCTGGTTTTTGGATTGGTGTAGTAGTCTTGTAGGATGTGTGTGTGAAATCTAATACTATTTGTTAACATCATTAAACCGTGAGCTCTATATCTGGTTATTTAAATGTGTTAAGAGTATCTTTTTAGAGCATCTCTTGTACGTACTCCTTATATTAATATTTTTTTTTGGTACAATATAATATTTTTCCCTATAAAAATATATTAGTTACCATTTTTTAAAATAATAAGACGTTATATACTTCTTCGTAATTAACCTTTAAGTGTTTTAGCTATATATACTAGAAATAAGAAAAGACAATCAAGTAACATAGAAAATAACTTAAGACAATTAATTACAAAAAGATTTTTCTACAATAATTACAAAAAGCTATATATGTTGATTATGGTAAATATATTGCTAAATGTTTAGTGATAATAATTGCACTAGCACCCTGATTAAGCTTAAATGGGTGTAGATAGAAGAACTAACAAGAGCTAGGAATCGGAGTATGGAAGCTAGCTAGTGGAAATAGGAGGAAATATAATGCATCTGATATTGGAGACACAGGGACCACACTACACAAATGGGAGGGCTGACCTGTAACTGGAATTGAAACATAAGGCAAACTATATATAGAAAGGGGTGGGTCACTCGCAAAGTGGGGCCACACCAACTTTGAAAGAAAAATTTTTAAAAAAAGAAAAGCTAATAAGGTGCAAATTTACTCCGATTTTGCTGAAATTTTAGTACGTTGTTTTAACCACTGAGCTCATCACTTTTACATATTTTATTTGTGGTTTTACCTTTTGTATTGTCTGGGTTGTATACCTATTGTCGGGTTTTATTATGCCTGTTTTCATCATTGTTGGTAATGATATTGATATCCTGTTGATCTTTAGAGCTGCTAGGAAGACTTTGGTGTACCCATTAATATTTATTTGTGGAAGGTTTTACTGGATTAAGTCCCATGGTTTTTATTCCCTCATATTGAGGGGAGTTTTCCATGTTAAAATTGCGGTGTTTTTTATATTTATTTTTTCTGCATTGATATTGTTTCGTGGGAGTATACTTTTGGTTGTGCCTATTTATTTGCACAGGTGGGAGAAAAATATTTGCTTCATTATCTCTGGTTTTTACCAACAATGTGGTATATAGAGCTCAGATTGTTTTGACTTATGCATTTAAATTGAGGAAAATCAAGGGCCAAATATGATTAAGCTGAATTCTACAAATTATGCTCTTTAAAAGACTCTCATGGAAGACATGTTATATAGCAAAGGCTTGTATGATGCTGTTAAGTGGGTCATTTTCCGAACCAGTGATAAATATGAAAGTGAATGGAAGAAGATGAATAGAAGGCAGTTGCATTGATTAGGTAGTTGTTGGATCTGAGTGTATAACCTCATGTAGACACAGAAACAAATGCACAGAAAATGTGGAAGAAATTTGTTGAACTCTATGAGCAGAAGAATGTGCAAAACAAAATACATTTTATTCGGAAGCTTGGGAATATGAAATGCAAATAAGGGGGATTCAATGGTAGAGCATATGAGCATTTTTTATAAACTTATGAATCAATTGACAGCCACAAAAATTAAATTAGATGATGAGTTGCAAGCTTTGTTGTTGCTCAGTTTCTTGCCTAATAGTTGGGAAGTTCTTATTGTGACACTGACTAATGCAACTCCAAATGACAAGTTGACAATGTCAATGGTAAAAGAGAATGTGTTAAATGAAGAAGTCAGAAGGAAGGAACTTGGTTTGATCATTACTTCCACCCAATCAGAAGCACTAGTTACAGAGTCATGGGGGAGAAGTCAAACCAGAAATTATGACAACCATAGTAAAGCAAGTCCTATGACTTGAAGTTACTATGTTTCTCACGTGTGGAGTTGTTGTTTTTGAATGGTATTAAACGTCACCTTTAATCGGATGATTATAAAGACATTATGTGGACCACCAATGAATCACGTGAGAGATGTGTGTGATGTAGACAAGATTTGTCCCTCTTACATAGCTGGGTTTTATGTCTTCGGCAACTCAATAGAGTGAGATGTGGAAAGGTGTGGCCACGAGTCACAGGGACCAATATGAAATATTGAGATTGTTAGTTATTACACATCTAATCGGGGATCGATTAACTAATGATTGAACATTCACGGAGATGACACATTTATATGCCTCCTGTTCAGTGAGACATATAGACAAAGGGACACGAGCTTCACACTTATGAGGTAGCGGTAATGTTCATATCGGATCACCGAATTCCATGTGTTGGGAAAAGTGATATATTGCTAGATGTCGCTCACTATTAGTGATATTTAATATTATATTGAATATTTAATATTGATATAATATTTAATATAATGGTCAATCCAACGAGTAAAGATCTTCTTCATTTCTCAAAAGAAATGGAGATCACCATTACTAAAGTTTTGGGGTGTATAAATGCACATATTTTTAAAATTGTGACATAAATTATATATGCGTTTATATACCAAAAATTTTAGTAACGTAACTTAACCTTTAATGCATGTTTTGTTGAATTATTTTTCAATTTTTTATATGAAAATGTTTCTTTTATATTTTTGAATATATGTTTGGACAAACAGGAACAAAATTGTGAGTGAATTTTATAGCACTATATATAACAGATCACAGTTTTGAGGAACCAACAATTTTATGGCAGAAAAACAACTTTATATTGCATAGTATTCCTATCTTCTTCTTATCCTTCATGAAGATGCCACTGAAGGTGTGGCGTTTAGTGGTTCAACTCTAAAGAAGATTCTTGTGAGGCAGACTTAAAGGGGGGAGAAAAATTCCTTGGATCAAATGGGGGGATATTTGTAAACCAAAGGTGGCGAGTGGCCTAGGGGTCAGGGACCTTAGGTTGTTCAATCTGAGTTTGCTTGGGAAATGGAGATGGAGGTTATTGGAGGATGGCTCGACCTTATGGAAGGAAGTCCTTGCTACAAAGTATAGGGAGCGGGTGGTTGGATCCATCTCGCCTGGTAGGTTGAGGATACCATCATATGCTTCGACTTGGTGGAGAGATATTTGCTCTCTTGGTTCTTCTGCTATTTTAGGTGTGGCTGGCACTGACTGGTTTGTTGGGAGTATGGCCCGAAAGGTTGGGAATGGTGGTACTACCTCCTTCTGGCTTGACCCTTGGGTGGGCTCCACCCCCTTGGGTGTCTCCTTCCCGAGGTTATTCTCTATCTCAAACCAGCAGGAACTCAATGTTGCTGACATTGCTAGGAGGGGAGGTGCGACGTTGGAATGGAACCTTACTTAGAGGAGGAGGCTATTTATCTGGGAGGAAGGCCTCCTTCGCCAGCTACTCGATCGTCTAGCTGGGGCTCAGCTATCTATGGGAGATGACAGATGGGTTTGGTGCAGACAGACAGAGGAGGAATTCTCAGTCAGATCCGCATATGCATTCCTGGCGGATAGCTCCACCGACGTATCTAGCTTCTCGGACAACCAACTTTCTGCCTTAGGTTTACTTTGGAAGAGTATTGCTCCTTCCAAGGCTATTGCGTTTTCATGGCAGCTGCTTTTCGATAGAATCCTGTCCAGGGTAAACCTCCTCCGTAGGAGGGTAATCCAGGATTTGGCAAGAACGACCTGTGTTCTTTGTGGTATGCACCAGGAGTCCTCTTTGCACTTGTTCCTTACGTGCAATTTCTCTGTCTCGGTATGGTATGTGGTTGCTAGTTGGTTGGGGTGGTCATGGGCGCTACCGCGGGACCTCTCTACTCTGTTCTTATCATTTTGTTCCTTTGGGCGCGACCCTCAGGTAAAGCGTCGGCTGGCAATGGTGTGGCACTCAGTTGTTTGGGCCATTTGGGAGATGCAGAGTAATTGCATCTTCTCAAATGGAAATGTGGATCATTCCCAGCTTATGAAGCGGATTAGGGTCTTATCTTGGAGATAGTTTCTAACGAGGGAAAAACCTGGAGTCTGCTTATATTATGAGTGGTTTGTAGATGCGTTTGGTTGTCTGTCTAGGTAGTTTTGGGCTGTAATTTATAGGGTGTTGGGTTGGGGTTCCTCGTTCGGAATCCCCTATGGTTGATCACATGCTTGTATGGGTTGGAGTATCCCTAGTACTCTATATTCATCAATATATTCTTTTGCTATTAAAAAAAAACTTCATATTGCAGATTGATCAAATCAACACATAAATATACAAAGTGGTGTCTGAATTTTCAAAGACAAAGGTATAAAGCAAGGTAGATTTCTGGAGGTGCTAAATTTCTGTTAGCTTAATTCTGACTAGGAAGTTGAGGATTTGCCTCCTTTACACATCAGCAAATAGCTTGAGCGTGAAGTGCACGTTGTGTACCCAAACAAAATCCAAACTTGGTCGGCCAAATGTGAATACATGCGTCTCTAAGTTTTAGGCGACATAATAAGAATAAAAAAAGGAAAAGAGGAATGAAAAAATAAAAATATGAGAGAATGATGATTGAAGAGTGGAGGATCCTGTTGCTTTTAAGGCTAGCTGATTTTAATCCCACGTCATAATTCACATATTATTTATCTCTAATATTGGACCCATACTCACGTGAGAGAGAGAGAATGAGAGAGCATTTTAATGAAGTGCGAATAACCACATGCAGGGAGAGGGAAGGAACGACAAAAGACAACACTTCACTTAAGAAGTCCAGTCCAGGCACTAGGCCGATGTTGTCAATCAATTGTGATGATATTAAAGAGACGTAATGAGGTTGTGCTATTACAAAGAAAGGAACTACGCATTCTCACCCATTCTGACGTGTCATTGAAAAACAATAAATTAATGTTTTTTTAAATAAATATAAACTGAAACTCAAAACGTTTATAGTCCATTAAAAATTAAAATCTGATCCTACACGATCCCACCAAAACCTCGGACGCCAAGGCTTTCTATCGGTTGAACAAAAAAAAAAAAGGCATTCTAATTTCTATTTTGAGTGCAACAGCCGCCGCTGCCAACATTCCAACGAGTGCAAGGGGTAACAAATAGCAATATGCATCCAACACTAAAGACGGATTTAGAAGTCTATCAAATAGGGGACGAAAATGACTAATACTAAATACTCTCCGTTTTTATTTATAAACAAAAATCACTTTTTATATTCATAAAAAAATGCATGTATTTGGTCTAAATTTTGGACCAGATACATACATTTTTCAATGAATTACTACAACAGATTTGTAGAAAAATGGCGCCACCTTAAACAGCGTTATCCACTGAAAACAATAGCTAAAAAAATGCATTATTCATCGCTAGCGCTTCTTTGAAAAAACACTAGCTTTAGTAATTAAATAGCTAGCGCTTTCTTTAGAAAGCGCTGGTGATTATGTGATGGTACCTTCGCTAGCGCTTTTCCAGAAAAGCGCTATCTTTATTTTATCTTAGCTAGCGCTTTTTTAGGAAAGCGCTGTTTATGTTTCTTCATCACTAGCGCTTTTCCAAAAAAAGCGCTACCTATACTCTGAATTCAATCATGTGTATTCTTCCGTTACAATTCATTTCTCTTACGTGTGATATGTCTTCCCTCTCTTTCGTCTAAAAGATCAGAATAGTACCTAGCTCCTTAGTCTCTATCTCGCCTCCGTCTCTGTCTATCCTCCGTCTCTGTGTCGCGCCTCAGTCTCAGTCGCTCAGTGCCGCCACTCTCTCCCTCTGCCTCCTCCTCTCCCGTCGCGCAAATCCATCTGCCTCTTTCTCTCCACAGCGTCGTTCCTTCTCATCCTCTCCATCTCTCTTAGGTATATCTCCTTCTCCCTCCTTTCGATTTCGTCTCTCATTCTGTACCTGATGGTTTGTTTCGGTTTAGGGCTTCCCATTTTTTAGTGACTCGTGGATAGGGTTTGTGTATTGCAGAAGACAAGTCACTGTAACTCCTGTTTTCTTCCTATTGCTGTGAACCCTGCTATGAACCCATTGCTGTGAACCCATCTGTGAACCCACTTCTCTAGCAAACTCGCGACTTAGGAAATGAATTTTTTCACTCTCTCATTTTCCTTCGTGGGTATGCCATTACTTGATAATATTATGTTATATGGAATCTGATTTTAGGTTCCTTTTATTTAAAATTATGGTTTTAAGTTGCTGAGTTACTTCTTGCAGGCATGTTGTTATATTGTAAAATGGTTTACCCTCTATTAATATAGTGTTGGTACTGTTTGTAGTGTCACGTGAATATAGGACTTTGTTTTCATGCACTCCAGCCATGTGAATGAGTTTGCTTCAAGATATATGAGCTATAGAATGTATATGTGTTGGTTGGTTAGTGCTTAAAGCAATATGCCACTATGTGTTTTGCTACCTTGTGTTCTGCTGCTGTTTGTGCTGCTGCTTTTTTTTCAGTTCAAAGTTTTTGTCTTTCTATTAATTCATCAATGATGGAGTGATTATTCAGATCATGTCTTTTATAAAATCTTGTTTTTCTGTCTTTGCTTCCATTTTCTATGATTTGGATTTTGCATGTTGGGTTTGATCATAGAAATGCAATTAATGTATTCATTGAGGTGTTCATCATTCATATACTCTGTCCTGCATGTGCTGTGTTTTTTTTCCTTCTGGTTTGACTGTGTTTTGAGCTTGTTGTGATGTTGTATTAATTGCAGATAGATATGGCTAATTCCAGACATGAACTAGATGCTCATGATAGTCATGCTGCAGCAACCCAAAATATGAACCGTCGTCCCCATGGACCGACATACAAAAAGAGTATCATCCGAGCTAGGAGTAGAGGAGAGATACAAGCGGTAAGATCATTACTAATTAGTATAATTGGTTGTTTTTATCTATTTATTATCTAATGTTGTACACTTTTTTTAGGTTTCATGGAATGCTAGAGGTCAAACTATAGGCAAAGGTGGCAGAGATTTGAAAAGTTTCATTGGAACTCAAGTGCGAATGACGATTCCATGTACATATAGTCGTTGGTTACATAAAGATAATGTAGTTTTGGATAGATCCAAAGAGGAGCTTTGGGCTGAGATAAATGTATATAAATTAATTAACTTGATCATTTGTATTTCTTCTCAGTTGCGTAAATATACTTACCCTACCATTTTGTTTATAATGTATTTGTAGAAAACATTTGATGCTGACGACACTCGTAAGGACATCTTAATGAAGATTGCCGAAAAATCTCATCGGACATTCCGAGCATGGTTGTCTAAGCGGGTGAGAGATGAAAAAGGGAATATTAGACCTAATCCTCCATCATTGTATGCATCAGTCATAAAAGCGGACGTCTGGACTGATTTTGTAGCAAAACGCACCAGAGATCCTGAATTTCTGGTAGACTTATACATGTCCCTACTTATATACCTGTATATGTATGTCAATACTTGTATATTTAATTGTTGTCATTCCTAATCATATTTATATGTTTGTCTATATAGAGAACAAGTATTGCAAATCGGCAGAGAGCATCAAATCCTCCTTACCCATATAGAGGAAGGGTTAAGAGGTATTCGGGCATTGAGGAAGATCTGATATGTAGAGTAACCTTAAATTATATGTACAACTGGTGAATTTGAGCATGTATGTAGAGTAACTTAATTAACACTGATGAATTTCACTTTTTTTTAATATGTATAGATGAAGCAAGCAGGAGAAGAGGATTATGCAACCTCAAAATCAATCGATCGCCATGTCTTGTGGATAGAAGCCCGTCGAAATAAGGATTGTGAGATTGAAGACCCCCCAATTGTGGAAGTGTATGAAAAAATTGTAAGTATGATAGATTAAATAACATTTTCATTTGCAATTTTTTTATGAGAGAGCTGCACGAAGGAATCTGCGGGAACCACTGTGGAACTCGGACCTTAGCAACCAAAGTCCTGCGAGCTGGTTACTACTGGCTGCATCTTAGGTCGAACTGCCTAGAGTTCGTCAGAACATGCGACAACTGGCAGCGATATGCAAGGTGAGAGTACCTTCCCCCAGAAGCTCTACACGAAGTCATCGCGCCTTGGCCCTTCAACACTTGGGGGCTTGACATACTCGGTCCTTTTCCCTTACTCTAGGACAGCTGAAGTTCATCGTCGTCATATCGACTACTTTCTCAAGTGGATTACTGTCGACCATCACCTCAGAAAGAATAAAGAAGTTCGTGTGGAAGAACCTAGTCTGCCGCCATGGTCTTCCCCACACCATTGTCACTGATAATGGCACACAATTCACCAGCTCAGTCTTTAAGGACTTTTGCAAGGAACTAGGAATTTGACTTACTTTCGCCTTGGTCAAGCACCCACAAACTAATGGCCAGGTTGATGCAGCCAACAAAGTCATCCTGAATGGCCTGCGCAAACGGCTTAACCAAGCTAATGACAGTTGGGCAGGGGAGCTCAGCGGGGTGTTGTGGGCATATCACACCACTGCTCAATCAGCAACAAACGAGACACCCTTCCATTTAACTTACAGAATGGATGCTATGATACCAGTAGAACTCGGCTCGCCCTCATCCAGAAGAGAGTTAATGAGCTCTCTAGAACAAGATGAAGCAGCCCTAGTAGAGCCCGACTTGCTAGAAGAAACACAGGAACTAGCCTGAGTACAAGAATTTGCAACCAAGCAGCTTATTGCAAGACATTACAACTCTAAGATACGACCACAGGGATTCAAGAAAGGTGACCTAGTCCTCTGTAAGGTTGAGCTGGCGAGGAAAGACACAAGACAGGGAAGGCTCGGACCAACCTGGGAAGGTCCATACCGTATCAGATCGGAACACCGCCATGGAGCTTATCGCCTTGAAGAATTAGCAGGCAAAGAAGTAACGAGGCAGTTAAATGCAATTTGTAAAGGAAAGCGTACTCTTTTTCCTCTGCAAATGTTTTTTCCCACTGGGTTTTTAGTTTGTAGAGATTTTAACGAGGCGCATCCTAATTTTCCTTTTTTCCACAATTAATAAAGTCTACCTCTATCGTATTCAACACATGATTTATACACACATACTAACGAACTCAACCGCAGCTCAACTAAGGTCGTAACTTGACCTAAACCTTTATGTTTTAAGTAACCAGGTCAGCATAGAGACTAGGCGAGCTCTATAGTAGCTCGGTCAAGGTCGTAACTCGACCTAAACAAAACCTTTATGGTTTAAGCAACCAGGTCAGCATAGAGACCGATCGATCTGATCAGATCGGTCGATGCCCATGTTCCACAGAGAATTTGTAGCGCCATCCCCTTGGTCCATAAACTCTTGAAGGTGCTGAAACCATTGTCCCCCATCCGGGATGTTCAAAGGAACCCCTCCATGAGGTCCCCTTTGCATATTCGCAGGTGGCTGGATGGAGATTGGAACAGGAGAATCTTGTGGTCGCTTCTTGGTGACCTTTACAGGAGAAGAAGCACTCGGCACCTTGGAAGAGGCTGTCCTAGGATGTTGGGCGACTTTCTCTTTCGTAGCCTTCACCAACAGCTCGGCCATCTCTATTTTGCTTATCCTGGGAGCTATGTCACCTGTAAGGAATAATAAATCATCATCCTCAAAGCAGGAAGTACGCATAATACTTAAAAGAAAAGACGACACTTACTTATGTGAACCCTCCACCTGGGCGGATTCATCAGAGCACGGGATAGTAGGATGGCAGAGCTTAGGGTAGGTAACCGACTAAGGTAATTCACTATGGTCTGCTTAGAGATCGACAACCGAGCATAATCAGCCTCCTTTATTGGGTGCGGGTCAGGGTCTAATATAAAGGGAACAAGGGCTCGTCTTGGCCCAAAAAGAAGAAAGCATCCCCTGCCCGAACTTGGACTTTGAAGAAATCGGTTTTCCATCTCTTATAAGAGTTGTCAAAAAGCTCGAGTATGAACTGACCATGGATCTTGTTGAGAGAACATCACTTAAGCTGCCTACCGAGCTGAGCCATTTCCTCTGGTGGAGGAAATGGCTCATGGCTGCCATGACCACCGGTAGGAGATGGCTCCTCAAGGAATCCGTCTCGGTTGTCAGCCAGATTAGGAGGAAGAGTGAGGGTGAAGGAGGTGTCAGTGGAAGAAACCCAATCATCAGAACTTACTGAAATGGGAGATGGGAGACGATTTGAAGAAATAGAAGAAGACTTGAGCAGGGAAAATGGAGACTCACCGAAAATACAGGCAAAGAAAGGAATGTGAATGCCAGAGTACATGTAGAGAGCGAACGCATAGAGCAAGCATAGAGAGTGGGAATGGTTGCAGAGAGTCTGGAAACGGAACGAAGAAGAAGAAGGAAGAAAGCCTGGCTTTAAATTCTCAAAAATGGGAAGACCAAGGGTCGAGGAGATCTGGTACCTACACGTGTCAGACAAGATGTCGATCAAACAACCATAAATCAATCAGGAAATCAACGGTTGGACGACTGGGCAGTTGTCCCTTCAAGTCCCGTCATCAAGGTTAGGGCGACGAATGAAGAAAGGATACGTGGGGTGCCATGCTCGAGGAAAATAGTTGAGCAAGGCGCGCTCCAATGGTCATTACTCAGCTCGGATATTGACCTACTAAAAAATGAATAGACCCTATACCTTTCCAGGTAAAGGGTCTAGGGGTCTTGTGTTATGGGTCGGATTCCGAGCTGGGCTCATGGCACCCGAGCAGCGAAGACTGAGCTCACTAATCGAGCTGGGCCCCCAAAGGCGACGATCGACCTCGACGTGGGGAGCCCCGAACCTTCCAGAAAGGACTTGATTAGTGATAATGATATCTGAAGCTGTAAGGTGTTCCGAGTATTGAGGAATACGAAATCAGGAAAGGATAAACCCTGACCCTATCAGGTGCGAGGTAGGGGCAGATAGGCTCCTCCTAGTGACTTACTGAGGAGGAGAGCTATGCGTGCTACTCGGAGCACATGGCCCCTCAGGTTACACATTCTCTCTACACCCTACACACTTACCATCTCTCTTCTATATGCTTCCATTCTCTCCCTCCTAAAGCCCTATCAAACTTAGGCATCGGAGTGCCTTTTGCAAGTACCCCACCCACCCGCCAGACTGACAAAGGACGAACTCTGCGCCCAGAGGAGGAGAGCTCTCACCATTTCGTGCATTAACAAAAACTATATGAAACTATCATCACAAAAAATCTTTGAAAAATTTTCATCGTAAAGAATTAAATTTGAAAAAAAAAATCAAAATTATCTGTAAAAGCTTGAAGGAAATGCTGGTTAGATTTCAACGCACAGTGTTTGGCCAGTGAACAATGACAATCTGGTGCTAATAAGAGTAGTATTTCTTTAAATTTGAATATTGATTTTTTTTTGTTGTTGAAATATTGAATATTTACTGATTGTAATAACTGTGAGACAACAATTGATAATTGGAAAATAATACTTTTTGAGAGTTCCATAAATTTAGAGAGTTCTGTCTCCCTGTATGGGCAGGTCTTTTTCTCTCCCTGTGAGCAGTAAACCCTAGTTTTTCCTATCAACCAAAGATTCTAAGTACGTACGTTAGTTTTGGATATTGTTCTCTTTCATGGCTACTATAGTTAACCTTGGCGATCTTTCATTGGGTGACGAGGAGGATGAAGTGGAGTTACAACTCGGTGAAGGGCATGGAGGAGTGGTGAGTCCGTCATTTACTTTGGTTGGTCGTTTTCTTACTGATAGGTCAATTAGGGCACATAAAATGAAAGATGTTATGGCAGATTTCTGGAGGCCGATTTGTGGTGTGTCGATTGTGGAGGCAGAACCAAGAATTTATACGTTCCAATTTTATCATCACAAGGATGCGCAGTGGGTCATGAAACAAGGGCCATGGGCCTTCGATAATCATCTTCTTATTCTGGGAGTTTTGGAGCAAGGTGAACGACCCAGCTAAGTACCCCTATACATGATTTTTAAAGGCCATACACGATTTTTAAACAGCGCTTTGAAACAATGCTCGGACATATAAGTCGTGAAGACATCAAACCATGGAAAGGATCGAGTTGGGTGTCGGAGAAAGCAATTTCAGAGCAATAAAAACTGAAGCTGGTTGAATCAAACTGGGGGATGGGTAGTGAGAGCTATTACCTCTAATTTCAGCGTGGAGAGGAGATGGCTCGCGAAAAGGCATTTGGACCCGCTCCTACTTAGGAATCGGAAATGGACCCCTATACTTCTGTTCGTCAACAATGGCACAAACTGGATCGGTCACAGAAATTTCATTGAGGGAAGATGCCTCTATAGAGTTCAACGATTCATAATATGGATCCTCTTCTTCCACATCTAATATAGGTAAAAGGTGTCGATATTCTGGCTTGAAATGCCACATAATGCAACAGTGAATGTGTACCAATTCCGCTGTGGGTGGCGAAGGTCCAACCAGAACCACCATATTAAAGCACGACCACTCATGGCCTACACATCTTTTGTCATCTTCGCGTCTTTTGGTGTGCCGGCTACCTTGAAGTGTCTCTCAGTGCAAAGCGCCCACCATTAGGAGTACTCGTTGATGCCGTCAAAATTCCAAATCACAATCTGGACCTCACGACAACGAGAATGAGATTTAAAATGAAAGCACCAAATGTTAGGGATGGAAAATGTTAGAGATGTGATGAAAGTGAGAAGTGGGGAATTGGGAATGAAAAACTCTGCTTTGAGGTGCACAGAGCCTCCTAATGAAGAAGAGGGAAATAGACTAATTTCTTCATTGATGATGATAGAAAGGTCCTACAAGGCATATATAAGCCAATACAGGTGATGCATGCATTCAACATGACTCATACACCCATACTACAACTGTAACAAGTTTATTCAATGTAAAAAATTATAATACTCTAATAGAATATATTGACTTGATGAGTCATCATCCTCTAGAACTAGTTGAGTCATTATTCTTTTGGACCTCTAGGAGCGTAACACCAGCTCAATAGCTCTTCTATTATCACTTCCTATGCCATCTAAAAGCACCTTGACCTCAAGGAGGTAATCAACTTTAAAGGCAGACCTATCTTCCAATGAGGTGTCATCAAGAGGGAAACACTCCCATTGAAGCAACACCAATAACTGTGAGACAGTAGAAGAGTGATTCCATTTAGTGTTCAAGTACAGAAAATGGATTCTATGACAGGCTTTTACATCGGTTTTGTAACACCTCTCATTTTTCATACATTGTATATTTTTAAATATGTGTTTATTTCATTATTTAATATGATTTTTAGATTTAGTAATTCCGATTCCCCTATGTTTGTTTTGAATTATTGAAAAATGTTTAATTGGTATTTAATTGTATTTTTAGGAAATATTAGTAGTATAGTATTTAATTATTATGTTTTAATAAAATGTTAGTATTTAAAATATTATTTATTTGGGGAAAATACTTTAGGGTTAAATAGGGGTTAAAATGAGTTTGTGAGGCAAAAAGGGTTTAAAAATATATAAATATGAGTTTTTAGTGTTTTACTATGTACACCCCCCTTTTCTCTAATACACCCCCTGCACTATGAAAAGAGATGTGCCGCCTCCACACTGTTCAAAACCCTAGTCTCTCTCTCTCTCTCTCACTACAACAGAAAACGGAATAGACAACGCTTATTTTTTTGCCTTCGCCAGTGCTTAAAAGCGCTGCCTAATCACCAACTGGTGATTGTGTTTCGAAAAGACAGTGTTTCGAAAGCGCTGGCGATGTTGAGAATAGCCAGCGCTTCTTAGAGGAAGCCCTGTCTATTATCAGCATTAGACAACGCTTTCTCAAGAAAGCGTTGTCTAATGCTGATAATAGACATCGCTTCCTTGAGGAAGCGCTGTCTATTACCCTTTTTTTTAAAAAAAAAAATTATTGATTTTCACATTTCCTGTTTCATTCACCCTTCAACAAAATGTGCTTTTAGTATAAAAAAATAAATAAAATACACAAATGTTTCAAATATATTAAACTAAAATTATGAAAATCATAAATTACATTAAATTCACAAAAGGCAACAAGAAAAATAAAACAAAAGGGGAGATGATGCAGCAGATCTTTTGGGATCCAACAACGAAATACACAGTAAAAGTGAGTTCATAAGACTATATTTCAATTGTGAACCTTCCAATGCATAACCCAAAATATTTGTGACAAAACTGCATGTGTAGAAAAAATATATATTAATTATTTCACAGGTACATATCAAAAGGAAAAAAAAAGAAAAAAAGCCTTGTAATGCAAACCTTGGGCTTGATAGTTTAATTGCTAGAGTAGATGAGGCATTTCGTGATATTGTACATAATGTTTCAACAGCATTGGCCTGAACTTCAGGAGGACACTGGTAGGCCAATTTCTCTTTGCACTCATCCACATCTGCAACACGATCAAAACAAGAATTATAGAGAAAAGCCTATATCAGATTTGTAGAAAAGCTACCACAATGATTATTATGCAGGATCACATTGATTCAAGCTGCAAAAGTTCACTAAATAGAAGTAAATGTTACTTGTGTGTTTGTCATGCACTAGATGATAGAATGGTTAAAACAAATTTAGGAAGGCAAAGTACCTTCATAGGAGTGGACCCCATCACCCCTGAATCCAGGTGGACACTTAAAACCTTTTGTGTGGTTATCCTGCATTATCAATTAACAAACAGAGGATAATTAATATCTGACATTTTTGGTTTATATCTATTGTTTATGTTTTAGAAAAAGAGCATATAATCAAAAGCATGTATGTATGCAGAGGACTACTTACGATACAAGCAGAGTAAGCCCTGCCACCTTGGGTTCCCTTCCAACAACTTCCATTGTTGCCTGAACACCTCAAAGATCCTTTAGCTGTTTAGAAATTCACATATGCAAAGGTGATTTTATGTTTTACTACATATTTTGAAATTTACAGCTTGGAGATAAGGCAATTGATCTAAATTCAAGAAACTAATTTACCTTCACAGTAAGTATATCCATCACCAACAAACTTTACATTTTGTACAATAGGGCATTCACATACTCTTCCTCGGAATGTGTTCTATTATTAGGAAAATTATCACCATCCCCACATGAATTAAAATAAAGTAACATGAACATTTAACAAAAATGTGGCATAAAGGATTGAGTTAACCAAATACTCTACATGTAGTAATGTTAGCAGCTTTGTCCTGCCAACAACCACAATTGTTTACCAAACTCTCATTTGTTTCCATGTCTGCATAGATTAATCGAAGGTACCAGATGTCAATTCTTTTTGTTGAGTATGGCTTATATGATGCAATATCAAAAAGGCTGGGGGGCGGGGGAGCGGAGCTAGCGGTTCAGGGGTATTGTTGTAATCTGTTGCATAATATTATATATATTGCTTGTAACATTGAACCCTAATCTTCACTGAGAAATAAAACGGAACTACAGTT
This sequence comes from Calophaca sinica, assembly GCA_037113605.1. Classification (NCBI taxonomy): domain Eukaryota; kingdom Viridiplantae; phylum Streptophyta; class Magnoliopsida; order Fabales; family Fabaceae; genus Calophaca; species Calophaca sinica. Next base: position 46,820,523 of record CM073734.1, read on the forward strand.
GCTCTGTAGTCGCTGACGTAGGCAACCATTGGCCGAACAACGTGACCAAATATCGTGTCCCTTTTTGCGTTTTTCGTTTCCTTATTTCTTCTATTCTGTTGCTGCTCTAACACTTTTATCCACAAGGAGGAAAGACAACAACATCACACATTACCAAGTGAGCCAGGGCTGCATGCAAAAGGCAAATAATTGAGGAGGTAGAAGAATGAAAAGGAAAAGAAATAAGGACCTGGAGTTAAACAAATTGATGGCCCGGTGGTCTCTTGGAAACTTTCACAGATTGCTTTGGCTGCAAGAGTAGGTAGTATAATAACATCACCATGAGAGCCTGTGCCAATCTGAAATCAAAGCAGAAACAAAATGCAATCAATATCACAAACACAACAAATAGGGTTAATCAAAGAACAAGAGGAACCCTAATGAAAGCACGAAAAGGAACCCTAACTTTATATTTCACAGAATCATCACACCCAGTAGAAGCAAGAAGCATGTGCGAAACTCGGTGTATACCAGCAACGGCATCGCAAACCCTAAATTTATACTGTTTACTCACTCACCCAAAGTGATTAGCATAGAAAGGAGAACAAAGACGAAGAAGCTGCCTATCGCGATTGAGACAGAGACGGATCTGTGTGGTGGCAGGAGCAACGATAGCCAGAGCGTCCGTTCGCTTTCACGGCGTGGTGGTGACTGTCACGGTGACGATGCTACTGGTGTGGTGGTGTGAGGGGGCGAAGACGAAACAGTGAGTGCATGAGAGACCGATTGAGGGAATTAATGCATTGTGGTACTGTGGTGAACGCGAGCTCAGTGAGTGAAGGACACGAGCTCAGTGAGTGGAGAACTTGCAGAAGGATATCGGCGTGGTGGGGGAGGGGGTGAAGAACCGGTGTGGTGGTGATTTTAGGTTACGGTCAGTGGCGGTGCTCTCTCGATCCGCTTCATCAGGGAAAGAAAAGGAAAGTGTGAGTGAGAGAGAGAAGTTTGCGCGTGTGGTGTGCAGGGGATGCTGAGTTATTAATTTGATAAGGAGATTAGACAGCGCTTTCTGGTGGGAGTGAGAGAGAGAAGTTTGCGTGTGTGGTGTGCAGGGGATGCTGAGTTATTAATTTGATAAGGAGATTAGACAATGCTTTCCCAAGAAAGCGCTGGTAAAGGCCATGTAATAGACAACGCTTCCCAGGGAGAGCGCTGGTGAAGGTGATGTGTGTCTTTTTAACTGTGTTTAATCAAGGAAGCGCTGTCTATTTATTACTTTTAGGCAGCGCTTTCTCTAGCAAGTGCTAATAAAGGCCATACACGATTTTTAAATAGCGCTTTAAGCATAAAACACTGTTTAAGGTGGTGTCATTTTTCTAATAATCGATTGTAGTGTCTCTTTCTCTCTCTCGCAGTTCTCTCCTTCTCCTCCCATGGCAACCTACTAGGTGCCACCCTTGAACCACGACGACACCACCCAGACCACCATTGTGAAGCCTCTCTCTTTCTCCCTCGATTTCAGTTCTCTCCATCCTTGTACACACCACGCTGCCGCCACCTGCGAACGCAATTTCGGTAGCCTTTCAGGCGCCGTCTTCTAATGATCAGCCACCCCTCCCCAGCCGTGGTGGAGCTGCGACGAAGAGCCTAACCAGAGCTCTTGCTCTTTCCTCGACATCTCTCTCTCTCTCTCTCTCTCTCTCTCTCTCTCTCTCTCTTTCTTTCCGAGAAAACAGAAGCACCGTGGTCTCTCAGGCGCGGTTCCCTCCACGATTCGGCCACACCGTCTCCACCATGGTTCATCCATCTAACTCGCGCCTCTCTCCTCCACGAAATCCGCCGTGAGCCCACGCCTAGAACTGCTAGAGACATCTTGAACAAAACTTAGTCTCTGGAATCGTAGCTGTTCCACGCGAGTTATCCTTCCATGGCCAAGTAATAACCACAATTCCTCTTTCCCTTGTGATTTCGAGTCCCATCCTTGTTGTTTTGATAACACTGCTCTGCTGTCGTTGTGATTTTGCATTTTTGCTAGAGGGAACACACAATCGCGACCACTGCAGGCTCTAACAAAAGGAACAGATGTCACGTTTGTGTTCCTCGCTCGCTCCCAAACCAGCTCATTGTCGTTTTTATTATTCAGATCATCACCGATTCGGTCGCGAATCACCATCGCTGCCACGGTACAAGCTTCTCGATGCCTCTTCTGTGAGTTCAATTGTGATCTTTGTCTAGACCATAACTGTCACTTCCGTTTGGGAGGATTCCTTCGCATTGTGATTGTAGTGATCCTTTGAGGTAAACCCCTTCTCTCTAACTATTTAATTCGATTTCGATAATTGTACGACTTGTGTTAAGTAATTTTTTAGTAGTCTAAATGGTATTATTGGTTGATAAATTGACTGGTTTGGTATTAATTTGTTGTGTGTTACAACATGGATCCTTATCGGGTCCTTGGGTCGAGACTATGGAGGAGATTGAGCAAACTAGACCGATCAATTTCTTTGTAACGCCGTAGAGAAGAACGAGGTCGCTATTGTCTTCCCATCAGAGCTCCGTTCGATCCAAACATATTAGTAAGTCTCTCACCGTCTTGTTGATGTTAGGATTTCGACCTCAAAATAGAATTCTAACGATTTCTATGTGTTCCTTCGTTTTCATAGCGAACCTTTTCCCAAAGGACCATCGCGAGATACCGTCCTCTTCCATCTCTACGTGTCAAACTCGATTTTAACCTTAAGGTAGGGGGAGGTATTATGGTTGTGATGATTGTGAGGGTAGATGAATGGGGGTTTCCCTTAGGCCCCCATAGGGTGAATATATTTATATCAATGCGCATGTGACTATATCACATGTATTGATGAAATGGATGAATGGTGTTATGGCTACGATATGCGCATATATGTGTGTGAAGGAGTGACCTTGTGGTTGCTTCCTTCCTTTGAATTTTGTGTCGATTTCGTACTTGTCGTAATTGTCGTACTTTGGATGACATGACTGTGATTGTTGTTGAATTGATATATCGATATTGAGATTGACTCATGAAGGATATGTGAATGGTGTTGTGACTATATGAGATACCTTGTTTGGTTGAGTTTTGGGTAAATACGAATTACCTCTGTTTTGCACAATTGAGGAATGTATATAAACTGCCATAGCCGTAATATTGCCGTGCTGGAACCTTGAGGAAGATGAGTACCCAAGTTATATAGTTTTCTATACAAGTTATATAGTTTTCTACCTAAGTTATATAGTTTTCTAAAAAAATATAGAAAAGTCTAGGAACCTTAATTTTATCAAAACTTGATCATAACATGTTTTAACAAACTAAAAGGAACTTAGGATTAGATATGAAATGAGTTTAAGTGATTGCTTAATAAACATGTATTTCGTATCAAATTAGACTTAATGGCTTAAGTTAAATGAATTGTGTTGTGATTTTGAGACTTGTGTTGTGACTTTGAATGAATCGTGTTTTGACAAAGTCCATGTTCACGTGGCAATGAGGTTGAAAAGTATAACACCCCGTTCTCAGAGTGCTACTAAACTAACTGTAACTCTTCAAAGTTCAAAAGCTTTTGAAAATGGAATACGCTGCTTGCATGGTTTTCGAAAATGTGGATCTATTTTTTTTCTTCAAACTTCTTTTGAAATAACAGTCAGAGTATTACAACATTTTCGAAAGGTGGTGATTAAATAAAGACACCAAAATAAAACCACAATAACCATACAATAGATTTATTCAATCATCGCACACATGACAATTCAGGTCTTGAAAACATAATATATTTATTACAACATTGTAATTAACACATTAACACTCTATAGCTGGTCGGAACACTACAACACTTACTAGACCTCTAGTAAGTTTCAAACAAACGCACAAGGCAGATGGCCTGATAGGGCTATCCTCAGCTACGCTTGTCAGCAGCCTCGAACACTCTGCAGTCTTCATTATATGGGTTACGTTCATTTATTGAAAGAACCACGGGCAAGGGTCAAATTCTTAAATAAAAACAGAAAAATAGCACATCATAATATACTACTCAATAAGAATGCATAAATGCCCTGTTAATGCGACTATATGCCAGTGTTTATGATTATGGAATAACCTACGCCACGGTCAATCATTTTGTACGTACTAAATCCGATACTTTTCCATGTGATGGATCAAATTAACGACGCCCCTGAACTCCCTTGGGATAATCCATCACTCAAGATATTCAGGTCGAAGTTACCACAAAGCATAACAATGCACTTCACCTACTCCAATGAACATACCAATGCATATGATATTTCAAATACGGCATAATCAAATAAATATTTAATTATCCAGCACCAGTCCTAACATCATATATATATCAACATGGTTTAAGCATACATGCAGACACATCATATTAAACGACTCACAATAGTTCAGCAATTCACAACAACTCGCATTCGCATATTGATAATCATCAGACATAAGCATACAATAGCTAATACACATCACTAAAACAATATCAGGCATCCATCACTAACAATATCTAGAAGTAGTCCTTACACTAACAAACAGTAACAAGTATTGAATGTGAAGTGCCTTTACACACAAACATACAAAACATAATCCATATCTTAACATTTAAATATCAGAACTCTAGATATGTCTAGATGTAGCCCTTACACTAACATACAATAACAAGTATGAAATGTGAAGTGCCCTTACAAAATAGAGTTCCACGTCCACGCTAACGTCAGAGATACGTTACGAACTCTCGCACGCACGTACTCATGACCTCAACAACCCTAAGACAACAACACTAAGTCTTAGAAAAATCTCTAAATTACTCGAAAATAACCCCTAGGTCATGGTTTGCAAACAAACCCCTAGGGTACACAACCCCAAAAATTCTTTTGGTAATACTTACACTTAAAAAAATACTAAAACAAAGTTAAAAAACAATATTTTAAACACTTTACAACTTACACAAAATCTATATAACTAAACTTTTAATTTTAAAAACACTAGAAAAATATTTTCTTTCAAAACCAAAGCAAATATTAAACTTCTAAAATACCTAATTCACAAAAACTAACAATTAATCAAGCAAAATTTTAAAATAATACCAAGGCACCAAAATACTCCCTCGGTTTCAATCAACAAAATAATATCTAAGAATTTTCTTCTTGCAAAACTTTTTCAATCATAAAACTACACTAAAAAAAATCAAAGATTTTAAACATTAAATTTTCTAAGACTCCACCTTGTTTAAGAAATACAAAGATCTCTTTAAATATTAGGTGTTTCATAGTCTTATTCTACTAAAGCAACACTTTAAACAATTATAACTCAAATCTAATTTTTCCAAAAATTGCTAAACTACAACCACAACTAAACTATGGAAAAAATAAGGTTTAAAGACACAAAATTTTTCTTCTTTTTTCCTTTTAAGCACACGGTTTCAACCAACAATTTAGGGAAAGATTTTTAAACATTCTTCCAAATTAAACTTAGCAATAAACACACTAAAACCACTTCTTGAAACCTTCAAAAAATCAAACAAAGCTTCAAATCCCTAAAACTCTTCTCCTATCATAGCTTATTCTAGCATCAAGGAGTCTAGAACTTAATTTTTCTTTGATCAAACACAAATCAACAATAACAACAAAATTCAAGTGCCCAACAACAAAAACCCCAGTAAAATTTTGGGATTCACATGAGTAATCACAGTCCCCCTTTCCCTTAGGGCAATCAGCCTAGGGTTCCAAAAATAAAGGGGATAATTGATCCTCTTACTTCATGATCATAATCAACACTTACATAGGAAAATAGACAAGAAAATAAAAAGAAATCCTCACCCAAAAATGTTCTAGGGTCCACGGTTTTAGGAATAGAAAGGAAGGAAAGATTTTGGCTCAAGCTTCTACTTACTAGCTCTTGAAAATAACATTAAAATAGAGAAAGAAATTGAAGGAGATGGTGGTGTAAATGGGGGTGTACTCCTCGGGCTGAAAAAAAGAAAGGAAGGAGATGAGCTCCTCTTTATTTTTTTTTCCTTTCTTTTCCAACACTTAATAGCCAAAATAAAAGTGAGAATGAGGAAGCAATTGGGGTTGGGAGGATACGACCTGAATATAAAGAAAGGAAAGTAAGAAATTTGGTGCCTAATTTGAGGGAGAAGCTTCGGCTGGACAAGGAAAAAGAAGGAAGAATTGGAAACTTTGGCTTATTCTCACCTGACCCACATTAACACACTTAGAGGAAAAAAAAATAAAATGAAGGGAATATGGAGGAGGGAGAGGGGCCTTCGGCCTGATTTTGCAAAGGGAGAAGAAGATATTTCCCTCCCTTAATCCATAATCCATGGTTTAGTTTATGTGGACATGGTTCAAGGATGCAAACCCATGATTTAAGCAAGGTTAACTTGGATATAAATTAACCATACTAACTATAGTTAATTGAAGATAAACATGAAAACTTAAATAGATTTTCAAATCTTATCCTAATCTAATAACCATTACATAGTTGACACCTATCTTATAATCCAAGATATTTTCTAATAACCCACTAAACACTAGACACCTAGCACTTAATCAAGTATATTTATTCCTAACCCAATTAAAACATAACACCTCATAATACTAACTATGCTTACTCACTAATTCTAGTCTAATCCTAAAGTTTAGGTGTCTCAAAATTACGGCGTCGAGTAATTGCGTTAACACTAATTCGCTTGCCGATAAATCGTGCAAATTAATTTACTTGAAAATTAATTCAACGCGTGATAAATAAATTATCTATATATAAAAAACAATTAAAAACACTCAAGCATCATTACAACAAGTTACGTTTCGATTTTCATCGAAATCGGAATTTGTTTTAAATTTTATTGCCGATAAAAATTACCCGACAATTCAAAATACGGTGAATATTCATAAGAATTATTCAATGAAATTTAGACCATGAATTAATATTAAATATTAATTCTTAAATTAGATTTTATCTTGATTTAATTCAAGCACTTTCTTAGTCAACAAAAATACGCATCTACACGCCAAACAATAAACTTATATAAAAACTCAGTTGATGAATTCACATTAAAAGCAGCATCTGTCTATGCTGTCTTTTAATTTGAATTGAAATCATAAATAATAATTATTTATAATAAATCAATTATTTAAAATAAATCAAAATAATTTTTCGTACTCTCAGTAAATCATTGAGGTGATCAGTCTCTACGACTTACCTTCAAGTATTCGAGATTTTATTTCTAAAACAATTTTTAAAAAAAAAATTGGGATGTTACACTATCACCCCCTTAAAATAGTTTCATCCTCGAAACTAAGCTGATATTAAAATACGAAAATTAATTTTACTCAAATCCTTAAAAATAATTTACAACACATAGGCATTCACAATTTATATATAATAACACAAGTAGTACTATAATATTTATAGCTACATAATTAATATTACAATCACATCACAACATGCAACAATAACAATCAAACTCAATAACACTAAGTGTGTGTGTATATATATATATAGCACGTAATATAATTTACTAGACGAAGAAGTCCTTGCGATCCACTGACGCTTTATTCCAGAGTCACAATCTCTGCTTATTCACGATCACGAACACGACTATGGCTATATGCTATCACCACACATGTTACTACACAACACACACCTACCCATGGTTACACACATCAAAATACAAAAACTATTTTAACTTCAAAGATTTAAAATCTTTTCTCAAATCAATCATTTTTCATAAAACAACATCAAAGCTCTTAATAATCACATTAAAATAAAGAACTAATAAAACAAAACTCTTTCTCAAGACTCAATCATTCTCAAGGACACTAAAAGTCCTTTGAGATTAGGTTCTCATTGTCTCAAAATCATTACACATACTTTAATTCAAGGATTAAAACTACATCTACAATTTAAAGTCAACTAAATCACTCCTCCTAAAAATTCTTTTAAATCAAAACTTTTCAAAAATAATTTTCTTTTCATACACCAACAACAATAAAATCGCTAATCACTAAATGTTAAAACCTGAATTCCATTTTCTTTTTCCTCAAAAACCCTATGGATTATAAACCCATTCCAAAAATTCATTTCTCATAACCATTCTAACTCACACATAAACCTTTTTAACCAAAAGATCAACACTAGAAAATTTATCGACAACTCCTAAATCACAATAACACAAAATCATTAAGAATTTAAGTTAGAAAGCTTGAAATCCAACCTCTCATATATATATATATGTGTGTGTGTGTGTGTGTGTGTGGTCACGGGTCATGCTTCCGAATTAACACCAAACTTTTAAAATTTTCTTCAACATTACATAAGAAAATAAGATCAAGAACATTTTCCAACAAAGATCAACTAGGAACCCCTCTTGAAATCATCTTTTACATCAAAAGGAATTAAAACCTTTTCAAACTTCTACAACTAAATCATCTTCAAAGGATCATTAGCAACAATACAAAAATTGAAAGCAAAAGAATTTAAAAACCCCTCACCTAGAGCTCCTCCAAGAACTCGCGGTTTGTAAGAGATCATCAGCACAGAAGAATTCTCACAAGTGTCAACCACAAAATCACAAACAACATTACCCATAGATACAGAGGATATAGAGGACAACCCTCATTCAACATCCTTTCAAAGCTTACAGCTCAACTAAGGAAAGGAAAGAAATACAACTCTCTAAACCTCTCAAGATCTCTCACACGCCTTAATCACTACACGGTTTAGTATCACCTAAGGGAGGGATGGAAGAAAATGGGGTCTCTCACCTCATCATTTATTAACACTAAGACTAAAGTGGAACATTTTCTTCTGCACCCTTTTATGAGTGAGTAGCTGGCCAAGTAAGAAAGGAAAAGGTGAAAAATGAGTCATCCAACTATACTTGGCTCTCCTTTAAAGGAAATATTCCATAATCTAAAATAATCAGGATAAGGTTTGGTAAAAATTTGAGGTACTACCCAATACCAGCTCTACACCTCGTCATACACTAAACCATCACTAGCAACTCCCACTAACCCTCTAAATTCCATTTAACTAAGTCAAATGGATTTCGCGTAAATTAAATTGTCACAGGACATTTAATTAACGCTCGCTAGAAAATAATTGCGTATAATATTTTCATTGGAAAATATGAATACGCTCACAATAAATAAATAGTCACACAATAGACCACATATAGTCACAACAGTACAAGAATAGACTACTGTGAAAACACATATGTTAGTGGCAAACATGTCACATTCTCAAAAACATAAAGTATTTTTTATTTTCAAATATAGTATATATCAAAATACTTCAAACATCAAACATTGTGGTTTATAGCTAGAACCAATAATACCCTAACGATCATGCTAAATAATAATAATAATAATAATAATAATAATAATAACGTCTCCTACAGACAACCCTGAATCTCATCTCTTATTTCCCTCAAGGACTTAAGAGTTTCATGGTGACAAAGGTCAACCAATCCTTCGGTCTCTGCAACTGGCTCCTCTCCCTACCGTCCTAGCAGTTCACACTAATTCGCTGTAGCAGTCTGTTAAGCAACAACAACTATTGTCCCTACCACATCTTGGGCTATCTAAATCCTCTAATCCATCTCTTGAACCATCAATTCTAACAGAAAGAGTCGTTCGTCTCGGAGGTATTGGATTCCCACAAGGTCTTACAACCTAGTCAGAACCCCACAACAATTCTTGTGTGTCAACACACATTGTTTCAATTAAGAAATAATCCAAACAATTACAAGTAGAGTTACTCCACTTAAGGAACAAGCAAAACACAAAAGCACAATTGACTCACAATAAAAAATAACTTGACTCCCAACAATCTATTCTCTACAAAACCTGACACGTGACCAGCTATAGTTACCCAACTCTCGTCATACACTAAACCATCACTAGCAACTCCCACTAACCCTCTAAATTCCATTTAACTAAGTCAAATGGATTTCGCGTAAATTAAATTGTCACAGGACATTTAATTAACGCTCGCTAGAAAATAATTGCGTATAATATTTTCATTGGAAAATATGAATACGCTCACAATAAATAAATAGTCACACAATAGACCACATATAGTCACAACAGTACAAGAATAGACTACTGTGAAAACACATATGTTAGTGGCAAACATGTCACATTCTCAAAAACATAAAGTATTTTTTATTTTCAAATATAGTATATATCAAAATACTTCAAACATCAAACATTGTGGTTTATAGCTAGAACCAATAATACCCTAACGATCATGCTAAATAATAATAATAATAATAATAATAATAATAATAATAATAATAATAACGTCTCCTACAGACAACCCTGAATCTCATCTCTTATTTCCCTCAAGGACTTAAGAGTTTCATGGTGACAAAGGTCAACCAATCCTTCGGTCTCTGCAACTGGCTCCTCTCCCTACCGTCCTAGCAGTTCACACTAATTCGCTGTAGCAGTCTGTTAAGCAACAACAACTATTGTCCCTACCACATCTTGGGCTATCTAAATCCTCTAATCCATCTCTTGAACCATCAATTCTAACAGAAAGAGTCGTTCGTCTCGGAGGTATTGGATTCCCACAAGGTCTTACAACCTAGTCAGAACCCCACAACAATTCTTGTGTGTCAACACACATTGTTTCAATTAAGAAATAATCCAAACAATTACAAGTAGAGTTACTCCACTTAAGGAACAAGCAAAACACAAAAGCACAATTGACTCACAATAAAAAATAACTTGACTCCCAACAATCTATTCTCTACAAAACCTGACACGTGACCAGCTATAGTACCCAACTCACAGTCCGGTTAGAACCGAACTGCTCTAATACCACCTTTGTAACACCCCGTTTTCGGAGCGCTACTAAACTAACTGTAACTCTTCAAAGTTCAAAAGCTTTTGAAAATGGAATACGCTACCTGCATGGTTTTCGAAAATGTGGATCTATTTATTTTTTTTTTCTTCAAACTTCTTTTGAAATAGCAGTCAGAGTATTACAACATTTTCGAAAGGTGGTGAATAAATAAGGACACCAAAATAAAACCACAATAACCATACAATAGATTTATTCAATCATTGCACACATAACAATCCAGGTCTTAAAAACATAATATATTTATTACAACATTGTAATTAACACATTAACACCCTATAGCTGGTTGGAACACTATAAAACTTACTAGACCTCTAGTAAGTTTCAAACAAATGCACAAGGCAGATAACCAGATAGGGCTATCCTCAACTACGCTTGTCAGCAGCCTCGAACACTCTGCAGTCTTCATTATCTGGGTTACATTCATTGATTGAAAGAACCACGGGCAAGGGACAACTTCTTAAATAAAATCAGATAAACAACATAGCATAATATACAACTCAAGAAGAATGCATAAATGCCCTGTTAATGCGACTATATGCCAGTGTTTATGATTTCGGAATAACCAACGCCATGGTTGTAACACCCCACCAAGACAGGGCGTTTACTTTATTAATTTAAACAATAGTAATCCATATTTGAGGCAAACACATATTTTTATTATTATTAAGGTATACAAAGTTTATTACACATACAAGTATAAGTATCACTCTACACCCACAAGGGTGACCAAAAGACACACTGGCCGTGACGTAAATAACCATCTTCTGTCTTTAGGCAATTTTCCCACAGACTCCCCAACCTCCAAGTACAGGTTGATCTTGACCATCTGCTATTTATCATTATTTAATAGAAAACACAAGAAAGACAAAGCGGTAAGACATCTATCAACCACCATTAATCATGAAAATAACATAGCAGAATAACTGTCTTCATGCACAGCACATCATAACATTGTCAATACAACTAATATCACAGATACCACACTCAAACTCCTGAGCACACAATCACAGACCACATCATATTTTTAATACCACAGACTAACACGTATCACTGGTCTTTTGGCTTATCACCGGCCCTGCAGACCCAATTGACATAGAATACCTTAGCTTTGGTCTGATCACCGGCCCTACTAACCCTAACCACAGATCGCTGAGTATTGCGGGCCATTAATACCCTATTCCCTAGACCGATCACCAGTCTTAAGGTACAGAAGGACAAAATAAGTTTGTTGTCCCGTGAACATCTCCTGATACGCTACCATCTCCGATCACGATTACAGTATTCCCCATACTGAGGATCACCATATCCAATCACCGGAGTAAGGTATCGTCCCGTGCACAAGAACAACATTCCCTATATAGTGAATGGCTAAGATTGTCCACCCGTCAGGCATGGAGTCTTGGAGACTCGTCTGGATGACCGAGTCCATGCCCTCAAGGTCACAGACTATCTCCGAATTACTCTATACCTTTGGTACCACGAACATGGAGAGCCTCGTCGGAAAGACTGAGTCCATACCCCTCAAGGTCTTGGCCGAGTCCATACCCCTCAAGGCCACCGACTGATCTCATTACCATCCCGTCAATACCTCAGGTACAATAACCACGGGTACACGGACCCAACTATCAGCACAAACAGAGTATCGATAGTAATATCTGCTATTACCGTCTAGGGATTCGCAAACCTCTAACTAAAGGGCATCACCTTTGACTCTAACATCATACATCAGACTCACATACACCATATACAACCAACACATAAATATCAGACATAAAACAGAGTATCGTTAATCATCATTTATCATATTTAACAACATACGAATTACTCCTAGCGTCGCATAAGCGATTCTTTACTAATCTCATAAATTAACCAAATAAACATAACCTATGTTGGTTGATAGTTCTACAGTGGCTATCCTTAGCCACTACATACCACAACCACTCTCTTGAGGTGTTGCTACTACCAACCCCTAATAGGGTTAAGGTCCCCTACACATGCTAGCTATTCTACTGCCTATTTTCCCTACTAACTAAGGTATCTTCCCCCTTACCTGGCTTAGAAGATCGTTGCCGCTCATGTCCCATCGCTCTTCCTCTTCCCGATCTCCCTTTCGTACTCCCAAAAGTCAATTGGAGAGTATTGCAAAATGGGGAGAGGTGAGCTCTATTTATAGGCATAAGTTGGCCCCATCACATTGCGAGCGGATTACACATAGATCTCGTCGTGTCGCGAGCTAGACACGTGTCAAGCATCAGAAGAGCGTAATCACCGACTTTGCCCACCACCATTCATCGCGTCGTGATGGTTTCCTTCGTTTTCTTCATCGCGTCGTGAGCTACCTAATCTAGAAAGTTCCATTCTCTCTTGCATCACCTTACATGTCCTCCGACCATCGCGTCGCGATGGCATCCTTTACTTTCTCCGTCGCGTCGCGACGAACCATAAAGAGAAAGGTTTCGTTTTCGTCCCTCTATGAGATTCTAGGGTGTTCTAAGCCTTTCAAGGGAATTCTAGGCCTTAATGAGTCATACTTAAACCCAATTTGACTATAACTAAGGTTTTTATTACCCGATTATTACTAAATTATTATTCTAAGAATTATTTAAGACTTATTTGAAAATCAGGGTGTCACATTACTACCCCTAAAAATAAATTCCATCCTCGAAATTTAACAATAGGTACATGAACCTGAAGTCTCCTCGGTTCCTTTAACTGTGAACATTCGCCCGGCTCGCGTGGCTGGTTTAGCCGATGTTGTTGGTTTAAATGCAGCAGTAGATTTGTTCGTTGGTCCCTTAACTCCAGCTACCTCTTCTTTATAATCTCGAGCAATATGTCCTGGTTTCTTGTATCGATAACAAACAGGTTCTTTTTCAGGACATTCATGAAGGTAGTGTTTTTCTCCACATCGAGTACATTTAATTGCCCTTGATTGTTCATTTCCAATTTCTGTGAGTGATTGGTTGGGATGATCATAGGGTCCTCGATTATTTTTCTCGTCTTGATTCCTCCTATTGTTTCCTATAGGTCCATTGTTCTTTTGTTTTTCTTTTTCCATTCCATTGTCAAGATTTTCCAGCTCGATACTCTTTTCCATCAATTCAGAGAAACGACTGATCTTCAAAGGGACCATGGATCTGCGCAGCTCGGGTTTTAACCCATCCTCAAATTGCCTACACATTCGTTCCTCATCTGGGTTCATCTGATAAACATAGAGTATTTGATCAGAGTCTTAAATCTTACTGCATACTCTCCTACAGACATCTTTCCTAGTTTCATACTGAGGAACTCCTTCTCTTTTTCTCGTTTTAATGCACTTGGGAAATATTTCTGTAAAAAGTTAGTCCAAAATAATTCCCAAGTGATAACCCTCCCTTCAGTCTCCAACATTCATTGTTTATTTCTCCACCAGGATTCTGCTCCTCCTACCAACAAAAAGGTTTCATAGATTACTTTTCGATCATCCCGACAGCGTAGTGCCGTGAAGATCTTCTCAACTTCTTGGAGCCACAATTCTGCTCCCTCTGGATCATATTCTCCTTTAAATTGTGGAGGTTTATTCTTCATAAAGGCTGCCTGTCCGGCATCAACTGTTACTTCTCCTCCTCCACCTCTCCGGTTTAACAGGTGTTGCAGCAATTCTTCCTGCTGTTGTATCAGCAAGGTGTTCTGCGGTGTCTGCTGTTGCATAGCCGTCACCAGATTTTCCATTCCCCTTGCTCCATTATCTTCTGGTAAAGTATTTCTTCGTTCCCCATTTCTAGTTTGTCGAGCCATTCGTTACTTGGAAACGTAACTATTGGCTCAGAAGTACTATACTACTAAACTAGTACCAGACTCTCTACCCAACCCCAACTCAGTTGTCATCCGATGTGGAGACAACTAGACTCTAGACACGGCCAATGACTCGACCCTCCCCACAGTCCGGTTAGAACTGAACTGCTTTGATACCATTAATGTAACACCCCACCGAGACAAGGCGTTTACTTTATTAATTTAAACAATAGTAATCCATATTTGAGGCAAACACATATTTTATTTATTATTAAGGTATACAAAGTTTATTACACATACAAGTATAAGTATCACTCTACACCCACGAGGGTGACCAAAAGACACACTGGCCGTGACGTAAATAACCATCTTCTGTCTTTAGGCAATTTTCCCACAGACTCCCCAACCTCCAAGTACAGGTTGATCTTGACCATCTGCTATTTATCATTATTTAATAGAACACACAAGAAAGACAAAACGGTAAGATATCTATCAACCACCATTAATCACGAAAATAACATAGCAGAATAACTGTCTTCATGCACAGCACAACATAACATTTTCAATACAACTGATATCACAGATACCACACTCAAACTCTTGAGCACACAATCACAGACCACATCATATTTTTAATACCACAGACTAACACGTATCACTAGTCTTTTGGCTGATCATCGGCCCTGCAGACCTAATTGTCACAGAATACTAAGCTTTCGGGTTAATCACCGGCCCTACTAACCCAAACCACAGATGGCTGAGTATTGCGGGCCATTAACGCCCTATTTCCTAGACCGATCACCAGCCTTAGGGTACAGAAGGACAAAATAAGTTAGTTGTCCCGGGAACATCTCTTGATACACTACCATCTCCGATCACCGGTTACACACTACAACAAAACATGCAATCTACGGCTGTTAATGTGCAGCGGTTTATTATGAACCGCTGTCGGTTGATATTGTGGGACTATTTGTAAGGCGGTTGCATTCTCCGCTGCAATGTTCTCATCAACAAAGGCGATTGTGGCGTTAATCGACGGAGGTTATGAAATAAAGAATAAATAAGCGAAATGTGCGAGCCCCTTTTCTTAATCTCTCTTTTTTCTCCTAAATTTTGAACCCTCAATTTCGGTCTTGAAAAAACCCTCATTCCCAAATTTCTCGTTCACTGACAACAAATGAACCCCGAATCTCACACCTAATAATAGGATGCATCTGCAAATGCCCTACCAAACAACTTCTACATGCGGCCACTGGTGATGGAGAGAACGGCGAGAGCGACAGGTGGTTCGCGTTGCCTGCGTGTGATAGGTGTGCAGCGGTTGACACGACAAAGCCCATATGTGCTCGACGGTGGTCGCATGGGTTCAGGAGACCGGGAAAGGCCGCTCGTAGGGGGTTCGCAGGTTCGGAGGGGACTATGTAATGACGGGTCGCGTTTGAATGAAGGAGATGACGGATGTTGGCTGCAACGCTGGGGTTGGGCGAAGATTGCAGTGCTATGGGTAAGAGATGCAATAGTTTTCTATTATTCTAATATCCCACTCTTGTTTTATAGGACGTGCATACTTTGATGTTGTTTCTCATGTCCTGCTTGGAAAAATTTAGGTCATAAACACACCAAAGAGGAATCGAACAAACCAGTGTGGCTTAACCTTTTTCACTCACAAGTTTTTCTTTAGTTTGTTGTTATTTTTCTTCTCGCATTTGCATATTTTCTTTTCTCTAGAAACATTCAGAATGTCAGTAAGTAATTCTTGTTAGCGATTTTGCAAACTCAATGTAATGTTATTCTTTAACCCAAGGTCAGGGTCACCATGCAGATGCACTTCTTATTGTTCTTGATGGCTTGAATGAGAGCGTTGCAACAATATGGTGCAGGTGCTTTGGCTCTTCCCCTCTCCTACTGAATTGTTTCTAGTTTAGGTGCTTTGATTCTTTAAGTTCTGTTACTTCGATTGTGATTTCTCTTACTAGTTTAGGTATTCTTTTTAGCATATGTTTGATTTCTTTTTTCTCGCTCTATTACTCATACCTTATTTGAATTTACATCTAACTCATCTATGGATTCTTAATAACTTAGGTAAGTCCTAAAATTGTACTCCTGGTAATTTGTAAGAACCAATAACTTACTATCCTAGTTAACTTCCTAAGAATCTGTTGTTTTAGTTGTCAACTTCCTACGAATCTGTTGTTTTAGTTGGAGTTAGTGATAGACATTTTGAAGACATGAAATCAGTATAAGTAAAAATCACCTTGTATGAACTTGAGGCTCTATTACTTAAGGCAGGTGCTCTATTTATTTCTATATGAACTTGGCTATTGATGCATCCTTTAAACACGGTATGTGTCACCCTTTGTTGAATAGGATCTACTTGTTAGATCTCATCTATTAGAAGTTATTTTTTATTTATGGCTATTGGTTTGATCTTTGTGGAAGTTGAACTTGCACAAACTTGTATAATCTTTTCATTTGCTGGTTGCTGTACTGTCTTGTGGGGTGTGGCTGAACTTGTGCCTTACCCTTCATTTTATCAATAAAATTATTTTGCCTTTTTAAAAAAAAAAAAACAAGGACAAGAGATGAATGATAAAAACAAGGACTAGAATACTTTTTCATACTTCTGATGTTTATCCCCTCAGTGTGCATGCTTCTTTTCCCTCTAATAATGTAACACCCCGTTTTCGGAGCACTACTAAAGTAGATATTCTGATAAAAGTTGACATATTTCTGAAAGGTAAAATACTCTGCATTGCACGTTTTCCGAAAATGTGGTTCTATATTTTTTTTTCTTTTTAAAACTTCTTTAAAGGGGCAGTCAGAGTATTACAGCGATTCTAGAAACATGGCGGTGAATAATTAAAGACACCAAATAAACCACATTAACCATACTCATTTATTCCATCAATTCATATACGACAATACATGTCTGGAAACATAATAGGCATTTTATTACAACACTGAAATGAACTACAAATATTCTATAGCCGGTCGACATGCTACATCTCTTACTAAACTTCTAGTAAGTTACCCTAGAAGTTCAAGTAAGAAGCCGGACGGCTATCCTCAACTACTCTTCTCCGCAGTCCAGAGTCCTCCGCTTACTTAACCATCTGGATTACATTCATTAATTGAAAGAACCACTGGCAAGGGTCAACTTCTTAAAATAAAGAGACAGATGCACATACGACAACATATTCGACAACAAGGCATATAACAACACAACATAAATACCGGAATATAGCAAATCGCAAACTAGGGGCAGCACAACAATATGCACGGTTCTCAAGACGCAACTCAAGACTCTCACAAGACTCAACTCAAGACTCATATTTTCACGACACATGACAATTTTCGAAAAGTAACGCCGATCCATCCACTGAATACCATTTGTAGCCTTTGGCTCTCCGCTCACCCTAGGACATTCAGCTCAGGTTCCTTGACGCTACGACATTTAGCTAAGCTGCTGAAGAACCAGCTGGAGCCGTTTAGGGGATCCTAGCACCCTGGGTTAATTGGATCAAAGCTCAAAAACGTCACGACACTCGAAGACTCGACTAAACTCTTGCACTCCAATGAATAAATCGCCGCATACGATAATTCAGGAAATAATTGAATAATTATTAGACCGCATATCAAACAATATTCACGCCAAGCTCAAAACAGTGCGAACAGTTCAGCAGTATAAGCAATTCAACTTAACAATCATAACTCAGCAAACAACGACAGTCAAACAACTCAGTTCATCCCTCTGCAACTCAATGGAGATGACAGAGAGGCAAGCAAACAAGTGTGGGGGGTTGGGGACAGCTACCAGCCACTTGCAGACAAGCCTACTAAATAATCAGTATATCAAAAGGCAGTAAAACGAAGGGGTACAAGACCCTCACTTTGAACCCTGAGGTTCTCAGACTACTTCGCATAAATACTTGAAATTAAATTCCTATCAATATCTAAAGTTGCCCTTACACATAAACATATAAAACATAACCCTAGATATGTCTAGAAGTAGCCCTTACCGATAGTCCGCGGCCCACGTGTTAAACACGTCGTAATCCTAATCCACACGAACCGTCCTCAAGGGTCCTAGCAACACATTAAACCTTAGCACAAATCTATCATAGACTAATTTCTAAGTCCTTAGGCTCTCAAAACCCAAACCTCTTAACTAACCAAATCACCTACACTTAGGTGCCAACTTTAAAATACAATTACTTTTTTGAAGGATCACATAGGCTTGAAAAACTAACAACAATTAGAAGAGTAAAATTTTAAACATGGGGCTCATTTTAAAATAATACACTAAGTTGGAAAGAACAAGGTTCTCAAATACTAAGTTCACCTACTTCAAAACTTGAGACAGAATTCAATGCTAAATTTAGTACTTCCATCATAACTTAAATCAAGGCTGCACTTGGTGTCTTGGATCTCAAGGGATCCCATTCACCTTATGTGTTTCATAGCCCTTAAAATCAAAACAACTCTAACTTCAATCCACTCACTTCCATAATTCTTCAAAGCTTAAACACAATTTAATTTAACTATCATAAGCCAAAGTTTTATCAAAATCATGCCTCCAAAGCTCTAAGGAGCTCGCGGCCTCACCTCTCCTTTTCAAGAAAATTGCAAAACTCCATCCAAATTAAACAACACCATTTCAAACCATTTATGTCTTTTACAAAACAACACACAACTTCATAACATAAACCTTAATCAAGTCCAAATACTCAAATCATGCTCTTCAAGAATGCAAGGGTTTCACCCAAAACTTCTAAAATATCTATTTATCAACTACTAGCAATTAATCAAGTAAAATTTTTAAAACAACACCAAAATACTTCCTCGGCTTCAAAAACCATACAACACCTAAATTCTTTTTCCAAAATTTCAAGATTTCAAATCAAAACCATTACACCAAATACTATGCTCCTATCATAGCCTTTCAAGCATCAAGGAGTCTCAAAACATAATTTTTCTTTGATCAATTTCAAATTAACAATAACAACAACAAATTCAAGTATCAAATCACAATAACCCCAATCAAATTTAAGGATTCACATGAGCAATCACACTTTTCTCTTTCCCATAGGACAATTCAACCTAGGGTTCCAAAAATTTGGGGAAACAATTGATCTTTTTGCTCATGATTACAATCAAGATATATATAAATAAATAAGCAAGTAAATTAGACAAGAACATAAAAATAAATCCTCACTCAAAATATTTTAGGGTTCACGATCATAAAGTTTAGGGAAAAATTTTACTTTTCTTCCAAACAAAACTTTAGTAACAAATATACCAAAAACAACATCTAAAACTCTAATAAATCAAACAAGAAAATAAAATTTCCTAAAACTCTTCTCCTAGTCATAGCTTGAATCAATCTCAAGGAGAACAAAACTAAATGTTTTTCTTGATCAAAACATAAAACAACAACAACAATAACAACAACTAAAATAACAACGTAAAGCTAAGATTCAAAAGAAAGCAAATTTTTCTCCTTCTTCCCTTCATGCTCACGGCTGTACAGCCCCAAACGGGAGAGGAATATTTTTCATTTTTGCTTCCTAAATCATCATCAAAATCATAATCAACCATACAAGAAAATAGCACCAAAGATCAAAGAAATCACTCCCAAGATACCCTAGGTTCTACGGTTTTTAAGGCCAAGAAGGAAGGGGAAAAACCTTGGTTCAACTTCTCAGACCCTTAATCAAGAGGTTGGCACTAAAAATGGTGGAGAAAGTCAAAAAAAAAAGATGATGGGGTTTCTTTGGTTATAGCTCACGGCTAAATCACTAAGAAAAGGAAGAAACTTTCTTGCTCAAATTCTTTCACACACAAGATCAACCACTAGCATCACCAAGAGAAGAAGGAAAAAAACAAATGCTTGGTATTTTTGGAACTATGAACTCACGGCCTATAGCTCAGACAAGGAGAAGAAGAGAAGCTTGTAAAACTACCAGCACACTAACACTAGGAAACTTAGGAGAAAAAAAAATAAAATGGGTGTGAGTGAAAGAGAGAGGCTACGGCCTGAACAAAAATAAAATGGGGGAATAAAAATTAATTTTAACAAAAACAATTTACTTGGCTAGGAATCACTTCGGAAAGATATTTTCTTAATCACCATCACAAACTTGACACCTAGCATCTTAATCAAGATATTATTCCTAATCCAATTAAAATATGACACATCATAACACTAACTATGCTTGCTCACTAATTCTAGTCTAATCTTAGAGTTTTGATGTCCTAAAATTACGGCATCAAGTAATCGCGTTACCGATTAATTCTCTCACCGATTAATCGCGCCAATTAATTTACTTAGAAATTAATTCACCGCGTGATAAAAATTTTCTATAAATAATAAAAACAATTAAAAACACTCAATCATCATCACAACAAGTCACGTTTCGATTGTCATCGAAATCGGAGTTCGTTTAAAATTTTAATGCGGATAAAATTTACCCGGTGATTCAAAACGCGGCAAAACTCGTTATAGTATTCCGACGATTTTCGAACCATGAATTAATATTGATGAATTCTTAGTTAACAAACATACACTTTACCACGTCACGCGGAAAACTTATAATAAGTATACTTGACGAATTCTTTTTAAAAGCAGCATACGTCTACGCTGTCAATTAATTCGAATTGACATCGTGAATAATAATTATTTATAATAAATAAATTATTCAAAATAACTCAAAATAATTTTTCGTACTCTCAGTAAATCATTGAGGTGATTAATCTCTACGACTTACATTCAAGTATTTAGGATTTTATCGCTAAAACAATTTTTTTCTTAAAAATTGGGACGTTACAATACCACCCACTTAAAATAGTTTCGTCCCCGAAACTACACGGATAGTAAAGTATGGAAAAATTATTTTACTCAAATTCATAACAATAGTTTGCATATATGAGCATTCACAATACATGTTATTATAGTAATACTATAATATTTATAGCTACATAGTATAGCATGCAATAATAATAATCACAAAGCATAAACATATAGCACACCGTAAAGTACGCGTAGTTAGTGATCGAGAAATTCCTTGCGGCCGACTGATGCTTCTTTCCCGATCACAACATCTGCTCATCCACAATCACGATCACGCTTACGAACACGGGTACGAACACGAGTTCGACTACAGTTACGTGTCATTACTATGAAAATAATATTAACCTATTCGCAGGTAACCATGTTTACGCATAACAAGAATATAACATCCACTTAAAACTCCCATCGTCTCAATTTCCTCGACACGCTTCAATTAAAGACTGAAAGTAACTCTCAATTTTAAATCAACCATTCGTTTTTTTTAAATCAAATACGGGACAATGATACTAAATCAAATACGTATTAATACAAAATGGCCAAGACTCCACTTTGGTTCAGGAATACAAAGATTTTCCTCAACCCTAGTGTTTCATTGTCTTAGAGTACTTAATCAACTGCTACAACTTACTAAACTTATCCTGCACTTCCAAAACATTTAACAACAACGAAATACACATACTTGGACCAATATATATAAAGTTGAAAATTAGTTATTTTAAAGATTAAAAATTTCTTTTTTCTTTTTCCTCAAGAACTTTAGGGATTATGACCCATTCCAAAAATTTCATTTTTCAAAACAATTCTAACTCACGCATAACCTTTTAACACAGTTTAATACTCAAGACTTATCTATAACTCCTAGACTCTAACAACACAAAATCTTCAAGGATTAAGTTATAAAAATACAAAATCCAACCTCACACATAAATATATGGTCATGGGTCCATACTTAAAAACAAATTCTTCAACAGCACGCACACCTAAACTCGCTCTTCCAAAAAGACAAAAGTAAGAATACTCTCGAACCCAAGCTTGATTGGAAAACCATGAAATTATCTTTTACAACAAAGGAAATAACATCATTTTCAAACTTTTACTACTAAATCATGATTTTAACAAAATCATCCAAAACTTAGAACTATTTTCAACAAAATCAATAACAAACAATACAAGATAAAGACAAAATAATAATTTAACAAAAATCATTTTAAACTTAAAATCATCGTCAACAAGATCATTAACGAGGATACAAGCATTGAAAACAAACGAACTAAGACACTCACCTAAAATCTTCCAGGAACCCGCGGTTTGAAAACAGGAAGAGACAGGAGGATTGCTATGATCACCAACCATAAAATCGCCCATAACGTCACCCAAGGGTACAGAGGATATAAAAACAGTCCTCACGCGACATCTCTCAAAGTTTCGGCTTAACCAAGGAATGAAAGGAAACAAATTCCAAATTTCTCACACACTTCAAGAGCCACACGGTTTAGCACTACTTAGGGAATGATCAGATAGCATAGGGGTCTCTTAATAGAATTTGTCCAAAGCGCATATGAGGAAAAAAAGGAAAGAATCGAGGGTTGTCACTTTCTCTCTAAATTTTGTAAGGTCTCTCCTAATTCTCACCACTACACGGCTTACCTAGGGGAAGAATCGGATAGGAATGCGAATCCCTGGAGTGAGAAGGGCACACGGCGCATAAGAAAGAAAAAAGAAAGAGAACTAGGTCCTTCACCCCACCACTAAAGCTAATAACGCAACTAACTATTCCCTCTTATAAGTGAGTGGTCGGCCAAGCAAGTACAAGAAAAGATGAAGATAAATTATTCTACTTTACTTGGCTGTCCTTTTAAAGGAAAATTCCGTGATCTAAAATTCAGGAAAAGGTCTGGTAAAAACAATTTTGGGTACTAATGCTAGCTAGGCAACTTGTCACGTACTAAACTATTACCCGTAACTCTCACTATCCTTCTAGCTTCCATTTAACTGGGTCAAATGGGTCTCACATAAATTAAATTGTCGCAGGACATTTAATTAACGCTTGCTAAGAAATAACCGCGTTTAATATTTTCGTTGGAAAATATTAATACGCTCACACAAATAACAATCACGCAATCAATCACATATAATCACAGCGGGACAGAAATAGACCATTGGGAAAGCACAAATGTTAGTGGCAAACATGTCACACTCATAAAATCATAAAATATTTTTGATTTTTCAAGTCTAGTACGTATCAAAATAATTCAAACATCACACTGTGGTTTATATCTGGAACCACTAATATTTCAGAGATCAGACTATGCAATAATATTACTAATAATAAATATAATAACAACGTCTCCTGCAACAATCCCAGAATCTCATCTCTTATTTTCTGAAGGACTTAAGAGTTCCATGGTGACAAAAGGTCAATCACTCCCTTAGTCTCTGCAGCTTGCTCTTCTCATTGCTGTCATAGCAATTCGCGTTGATCCTCCGGAGTAGTCCGTTGAGCAACAACAACTGCCATCCCTACCACAGCTTAGGTTATCTGAATCTTCTAATCCATATCAGTTCTAACAGAAAGAATTACTCGCTTCTGAGATATTGGATTCCCACAAGGTTTTAGAACCCCATTAGAACCCCACAACAATTTCATGTCTCAGGACACATTGTTTCAATTAACAAACAATTTCAAACAATTACAAGTAGAATTACTCTACTTGAGGAACAAGCACACAAGCATGGTTTGACTCACAACAAGACATGGTTTGACTTCTAACTCCACAAAACCCGACACCTGACCAGCTATAACTTCCCGACTCACTGTCCGATTAGAACATAACTGCTCTGATACCACTATTGTAACACCCCGTTTCCAGAGCGCTACTAAAGTAGATATTCTGACAAAAGTTGACATATTTCTGAAAGGCGAAATACTCTGCATTGCACGTTTTTCGAAAATGTGGCTCTATATTTTTTTTCTTTTCAAAACTTCTTTAAAGGGGCAGTCAAAGTATTATAGCGATTCTAGAAACATGGCGGTGAATAATTAAAGACACCAAATAAACCACATTAACCATATTCATTTATTCCATCAATTCATATACGACAATACATGTCTGGAAACATAATGGGCATTTTATTACAACATTGAAATGAACTACAAATATTCTATAGCCGGTCGACATGCTACATCTCTTACTAAACTTCTAGTAAGTTACCCCAGAAGTTCAAGTAAGAAGCCGGACGGCTATCCTCAACTACTCTTCTCCGCAGTCCCGAGTCCTCCGCTTACTCCGCCATCTGGGTTACATTCATTAATTGAAAGAGCCACTGGCAAGGGTCAACTTCTTAAAATAAAGAGACAAATGCACATACGACAACATATTCAACAACAAGGCATATAACAACACAACAAAAATATCGGAATATAGCAAATCGCAAACTAGAGGCAACACAACAATATGCACGGTTCTCAAGACGCAACTCAAGAATCTCACAAGACTCAACTCAAGACTCATATTCTCACGACACTTGACAATTTCCGAAAAGTAACGCCGATCCATCCACTGAATACCAGCCGTAGCCTTCGGCTCTCCGCTCACCTTGGGACATTCAGCTCAGGTTCCTTGACGCTACGACGTCTAGCTAAGCTACCGAAGAACCAGTTGGAGCCGTTTAGGGGATCCTAGCACCCTCGGTTAATCGGATCAAAGCTCAAAAACGTCATGACACTCGACGACTCGACTAACCTCTCGCACTCCAATGAATAAATCGCCGCATACGATAATTCAGGAAACAATTGAATAATTATTAGACCGCATATCAAACAATATTCACGCCAAGCTCAAAACAGTGCGAACAGTTCAGCAGTATAAGCAATTCAACTTAACAATCATAACTCAACAAACAACAACAGTCAAACAACTCAGTTCATCCCTCTGCAACTCAATGGAGTTGGCAGAGAGGCAAGCAAACAAGTGTGGGGGGTTGGGGATAACTACCAACCACATGCAGACAAGCCCACTAAATAATCAGTATATCAAAAAGCAGTAAAACGAAGGGGTACAAGATCCTCACTTCGAACCCTGAGGTTCTCAGACTACTTCGCATAAATACTTGAAATTAAATTCCTATCAATATCTAAAGTTTCCCTTATACATAAACATATTAAACATAACCCTAGATATGTCTAGAAGTAGCCCTTACCGATAGTCCACGGCCCACGTGTTAAACACACAATCCAAATCCGCACGAACTGTCCTTAAGGGTCCTAGCAACACATTAAACCATAGTACAAATCTATCATAGACTAATTTCTAAGTCCTTAGGCTCTCAAAACCCAAACCTCTTAACTAACCAAATCACCTACACTTAGGTGCCAACTTTAAAATACAATTACTTTTTTGAAGGATCACATAGGCTTGAAAAACTAACAACAATAGAAGAGTAAAATTTTAAACATGGGACTCATTTTAAAATAATACACTAAGTTGGAAAGAACAAGGTTCTTAAATACTAAGTCCACCTCATAACACTAACTATGCTTACTCACTAATTCTAGTCTAATCTTAGAGTTTTGATGTCCTAAAATTACGGCATCAAGTAATCGCGTTACCGGTTAATTCTCTCGTCGATTAATCGCGCCAATTAATTTACTTAGAAATTAATTTACCGCGTGATAAAAATTTTCTATAAATAATAAAAACAATTAAAAACACTCAATCATCATCACAACAAGTCACGTTTCGATTGTCATCGAAATCGGAGTTCGTTTAAAATTTTAAGGCGGATAAAATTTACCCGGTGATTCAAAACGCGGCAAAACTCGTTATAGTATTCCGACGATTTTCGAACCATGAATTAATATTGAATATTAATCCTTAAATTTAATTTCATCTTGATTTAATTCAATCAATTTCTTAGTCAACAAACATACACTTTACCACGTCACGCGGAAAACTTATAATAAGTATACTTGACGAATTCTTTTTAAAAGCAGCATACGTCTACGCTGTCAATTAATTCGAATTGACATCGTGAATAATAATTATTTATAATAAATAAATTATTCAAAATAACTCAAAATAATTTTTCGTACTCTCAGTAAATCATTGAGGTGATTAATCTCTACGACTTACATTCAAGTATTTAGGATTTTATCGCTAAAACAATTTTTTCTTAAAAATTGGGACGTTACAATACCACCCACTTAAAGTAGTTTCGTCCCCGAAACTACACGGATAGTAAAGTATGGAAAAATTATTTTACTCAAATTCATAACAATAGTTTGCATATATGAGCATTCACAATACATATTATTATAGTAATACTATAATATTTATAGCTACATAGTATAGCATGCAATAATAATAATCACAAAGCATAAACATATAGCACACCGTAAAGTACGCGTAGTTAGTGATCGAGAAATTCCTTGCGGCCGATTGATGCTTCTTTCCCGATCACAACATCTGCTCATCCACAATCACGATCACGCTTACGAACACGGGTACGAACACGAGTTCGGCTACAGTTACGTGTCATTACTATGAAAATAATATTAACCTATTCGCAGGTAACCATGCTTACGCATAACAAGAATATAACATCCACTTAAAACTCCCAAAAATAAAATTCTCTTTTCCAATCAAACATTTTTCTAAGGAAAACATTGATTTCTGAAAGACATTGCCAACACAAAGAACTAATAAAACACAATCTCTTTGTTCTCAAGATTCAACCATTCTCTTGAACACTAAAGTTCCTTTGAGATTAGGTCCTCATCGTCTCAAATTCCTCAAATACGCTTTAATTAAAGACTGAAAGTAACTCTCAATTTTAAATCAACCATTCGTTTTTTTTAAATCAAATACGGGACAATGATACTAAATCAAATACGTATTAATACAAAATGGCCAAGACTCCACTTTGGTTCAGGAATACAAAGATTTTCCTCAACCCTAGTGTTTCATTGTCTTAGAGTACTTAATCAACTGCTACAACTTACTAAACTTATCCCAGAATTTCCAAAACATTTAACAACAACGAAATACACATACTTGGACCAATATATATAAAGTTGAAAATTAGTTATTTTAAAGATTAAAAATTTCTTTTTTCTTTTTCCTCAAGAACTTTAGAGATTATGACCCATTCCAAAAATTTCATTTCTCAAAACAATTCTAACTCACGCATAACCTTTTAACACAGTTTAATACTCAAGACTTATCTATAACTCCTAGACTCTAACAACACAAAATCTTCAAGGATTAAGTTATAAAAATACAAAATCCAACCTCACACATAAATATATGGTCATGGGTCCATACTTAAAAACAAATTCTTCAACAGTACGCACGCCTAAACTCGCTCTTCCAAAAAGACAAAATTAAGAATACTCTCGAACCCAAGCTTGATTGGAAAACCATGAAATTATCTTTTACAACAAAGGAAATAACATCATTTTCAAACTTTTACTACTAAATCATGATTTTAACAAAATCATCCAAAACTTAGAACTATTTTCAACAAAATCAATAACAAACAATACAAGATAAAGACAAAATAATAATTTAACAAAAATCATTTTAAACTTAAAATCATCGTCAACAAGATCATTAACAAGGATACAAGCATTGAAAACAAACGAACTAAGACACTCACCTAAAATCTTCCAGGAACCCGCGGTTTGAAAACAGGAAGAGACAGGAGGATTGCTATGATCACCAACCATAAAATCGCCCATAACGTCACCCAAGGGTACAGAGGATATAAAAACAGTCCTCACGTGACATCTCTCAAAGTTTCGGCTTAACCAAGGAATGAAAGGAAACAAATTCCAAATTTCTCACACACTTCAAGAGCCACACGGTTTAGCACTACTTAGGGAATGATCAGATAGCATAGGGGTCCCTTAATAGAATTTGTCCAAAGCGCATATGAGGAAAAAAAGGAAAGAATCGAGGGTTGTCACTTTCTCTCTAAATTTTGTAAGGTCTCTCCTAATTCTCACCACTACACGGCTTACCTAGGGGAAGAATCGGATAGGAATGCGAATCCCTGGAGTGAGAAGGGCACACGGCGCATAAGAAAGAAAAAAGAAAGAGAACTAGGTCCTTCACCCCACCACTAAAGCTAATAACGCAACTAACTATTCCCTCTTATAAGTGAGTGGTCGGCCAAGCAAGTACAAGAAAAGATGAAGATAAATTATTCTACTTTACTTGGCTGTCCTTTTAAAGGAAAATTACGTGATCTAAAATTCAGGAAAAGGTCTGGTAAAAACAATTTTGGGTACTAATGCTAGCTAGGCAACTTGTCACGTACTAAACTATTACCCGTAACTCTCACTATCCTTCTAGCTTCCATTTAACTGGGTCAAATGGGTCTCACATAAATTAAATTATCGCAGGACATTTAATTAACGCTTGCTAAGAAATAATCGCGTTTAATATTTTCGTTGGAAAATATTAATACGCTCACACAAATAACAATCACGCAATCAATCACATATAATCACAGCGGGACAGAAATAGACCACTGGGAAAGCACAAATGTTAGTGGCAAACATGTCACACTCATAAAATCATAAAATATTTTTGATTTTTCAAGTCTTGTACGTATCAAAATAATTCAAACATCACACTGTGGTTTATATCTGGAACCACTAATATTTCAGAGATTAGACTATGCAATAATATTACTAATAATAAATATAATAACAACGTCTCCTGCAACAATCCCAGAATCTCATCTCTTATTTTCCGAAGGACTTAAGAGTTCCATGGTGACAGAAGGTCAATCACTCCCTTAGTCTCTGCAGCTTGCTCTTCTCATTGCTGTCATAGCAATTCGCGTTGATCCTCCGGAGTAGTCCATTGAGCAACAACAACTGCCATCCCTACCACAGCTTAGGTTATCTGAATCTTCTAATCCATATCAGTTCTAACAGAAAGAATTACTCGCTTCTGAGATATTGGATTCCCACAAGGTTTTAGAACTCCATTAGAACCCCACAACAATTTCGTGTCTCAGGACACATTGTTTCAATTAACAAACAATTTCAAACAATTACAAGTAGAATTACTCTACTTGAGGAACAAGCACACAAGCATGGTTTGACTCACAACAAGACATGGTTTGACTTCTAACTCCACAAAACCCGACACCTGACTAGCTATAATTTCCCGACTCATTGTCCGATTAGAATAGAACCGCTCTGATACCACTATTGTAACACCCCGTTTCCGGAGCGCTACTAAAGTAGATATTCTGACAAAAGTTGACATATTTCTGAAAGGCGAAATACTCTACATTACACGTTTTTTGAAAATGTGGCTCTATATTTTTTTTTCTTTTCAAAACTTCTTTAAAGGGGCAGTCAAAGTATTATAGCGATTCTAGAAACATGGCGGTGAATAATTAAAGACACCAAATAAACCACATTAACCATATTCATTTATTCCATCAATTCATATACGACAATACATGTCTGGAAACATAATGGGCATTTTATTACAACACTGAAATGAACTACAAATATTCTATAGCCGGTCGACATGCTACATCTCTTACTAAACTTCTAGTAAGTTACCCCAGAAGTTCAAGTAAGAAGCCGGACGGCTATCCTCAACTACTCTTCTCCGCAGTCCCGAGTCCTCCGCTTACTCCGCCATTTGGGTTACATTCATTAATTGAAAGAGCCACTGGCAAGGGTCAACTTCTTAAAATAAAGAGACAAATGCACATACGACAACATATTCAACAACAAGGCATATAACAACACAACATAAATACCGGAATATAGCAAATCGTAAACTAGAGGCAACACAACAATATGCACGGTTCTCAAGACGCAACTCAAGAATCTCACAAGACTCAACTGAAGACTCATATTCTCACGACACTTGAAAATTTCCGAAAAGTAACGCCGATCCAATCACTGAATACCAGCCGTAGCCTTCGGCTCTCCGCTCACCTTGGGACATTCAGCTCAGGTTCCTTGACGCTACGACGTCTAGCTAAGCTACCGAAGAACCAGTTGGAGCCGTTTAGGGGATCCTAGCACCCTAGGTTAATCGGATCAAAGCTCAAAAACGTCATGACACTCGACGACTCGACTAACCTCTCGCACTCCAATGAATAAATCGCCGCATACGATAATTCAGGAAACAATTGAATAATTATTAGACCGCATATCAAACAATATTCACGCCAAGCTCAAAACAGTGCGAACAGTTCAGCAGTATAAGCAATTCAACTTAACAATCATAACTCAGCAAACAACGACAGTCAAACAACTCAGTTCATCCCTCTGCAACTCAATGGAGTTGGCAGAGAGGCAAGCAAACAAGTGTGGGGGGTTGGGGATAACTACCAACCACTTGCAGACAAGCCCACTAAATAATCAGTATATCAAAAAGCAGTAAAACGAAGGGGTACAAGACCCTCACTTCGAACCCTGAGGTTCTCAGACTACTTCGTATAAATACTTGAAATTAAATTCCTATCAATATCTAAAGTTGCCCTTACACATAAACATATAAAACATAACCCTAGATATGTCTAGAAGTAGTCCTTACCGATAGTCCACGGCCCACGTGTTAAACACGCAATCCAAATCCGCACGAACTGTCCTTAAGGGTCCTAGCAACACATTAAACCATAGTACAAATCTATCATAGACTAATTTCTAAGTCCTTAGGCTCTCAAAACCCAAACCTCTTAACTAACCAAATCACCTACACTTAGGTGCCAACTTTAAAATACAATTACTTTTTTGAAGGATCACATAGGCTTGAAAAACTAACAACAATAGAAGAGTAAAATTTTAAACATGGGACTCATTTTAAAATAATACACTAAGTTGGAAAGAACAAGGTTCTTAAATACTAAGTTCACCTACTTCAAAACTTGAGACATAATTCAATGCTAAATTCAGTACTTCCATCATAACTTAAATCAAGGCTCCACTTGGTGTCTTGGATCTCAAGGGATCCCATTCACCTTAAGTGTTTCATAGCCCTTAAAATCAAAACAACTCTAATTTCAATCCACTCACTTCCATAATTCTTCGAAGCATAAACACAATTTAATTTAACTATCATAAGCCAAAGTTTTATCAAAATCATGCCTCCAAAGCTCTAAGAAGCTCGCGGCCTCACCTCTCCTTTTCAAGAAAATTTGCAAAACTCCATCCAAATTAAACGACACCATTTCAAACCATTTATTTCTTTTACAAAACAACACACAACTTCATAACATAAACCTTAATCAAGTACAAATACTCAAATCATGCTCTTCAAGAATGCAAGGTTTTCACCCAAAACTTCTAAAATATTTATTTGTCAACTACTAGCAATTAATCAAGTAAAATTTTTAAAACAACACCAAAATACTTCCTCGGCTTCAACAACCATACAACACCTGAATTCTTTTTCCAAAATTTTTCAAATCAAAACCATTACACCAAATACTTTGCTCCTATCACAGCCTTTCAAGCATCAAGGAGTCACAAAACATAATTTTTCTTTGATCAATCTCAAATTAACAATAACAACAACGAATTCAAGTATCAAATCACAATAACCCCAAACAAATTTAAGGATTCACATGAGCAATCACACTTTCCCCTTTCCCATAGGATAATTCAACCTAGGGTTCCAAAAATTTGGGGAAACAATTGATCTTTTTGCTCATGATCACAATCAAGATATATATAAATAAATAAGCAAGTAAATTAGACAAGAACATAAAAATAAATCCTCACTCAAAATATTTTAGGGTTCACGGTTTTCATCATAAAGTTTAGGGAAAAATTTTACTTTTCTTCCAAACAAAACTTTAGTAACAAATATACCAAAAACAACATCTAAAACTCTAATAAATCAAACAAGAAAATAAAATTTCCTAAAACTCTTCTCCTAGTCATAGCTTGAATCAAGCTCAAGGAGAACAAAACTAAATGTTTTTCTTGATCAAAACATAAAACAACAACAACAACTAAAATAACAACTTAAAGCTAAGATTCAAAAGAAAGCAAATTTTTCTCCTTCTTCCCTGCATGCTCACGGCTGTACAGCCCCAAACGGGAGAGGAATATTTTTCATTTTTGCTTCCTAAATCATCATCAAAATCATAATCAACCATACAAGAAAATAGCACCAAAGATCAAAGAAATCTCTCCCAATATACCCTAGGTTCTACGGTTTTTAAGCCCAAGAAGGAAGGGGAAAAACCTTGGTTCAACTTCTCAGACCCTTAATCAAGAGGTTGGCACTAAAAATGGTGGAGAAAATCAAAAAAAAGATGATGGGGTTTCTTTGGTTATAGCTCACGACTAAATCACTAAGAAAAGGAAGAAACTTTCTTGCTCAAATTCTTTCACACACAAGATCAACCACTAGCATCACCAAGAGAAGAAGGAAAAAAACAAATGCTTGGTATTTTTGGAACTATGAACTCACGGCCTATAGCTCAGACAAGGAGAAGAAGAGAAGCTTGTAAAACTACCAGCACACTAACACTAGGAAACTTAGGAGAAAAAAAAATAAAATGGGTGTGAGTGAAAGAGAGAGGCTACGGCCTGAACAAAAATAAAATGGGGGAATAAAAATTAATTTTAACAAAAACAATTTACTTGGCTAGGAATCACTTCGGAAAGATATTTTCTTAATCACCATCACAAACTTGACACCTAGCATCTTAATCAAGATATTATTCCTAATCCAATTAAAATATGACACCTCATAACACTAACTATGCTTACTCACTAATTCTAGTCTAATCTTAGAGTTTTGATGTCCTAAAATTACGGCATCAAGTAATCGCGTTACCGATTAATTCTCTCACCGATTAATCGCGCCAATTAATTTACTTAGAAATTAATTTACCGCGTGATAAAAATTTATCTATAAATAATAAAAACAATTAAAAACACTCAATCATCATCACAATAAGTCACGTTTCGATTTTCATCGAAATCGGAGTTCGTTTAAAATTTTAATGCGGATAAAATTTACCCGGTGATTCAAAACGCGGCAAAACTTCGTTAGAGTATTCCAACGATTTTCGAACCATGAATTAATATTGAATATTAATCCTTAAATTTAATTTCATCTTGATTTAATTCAATCGATTTCTTAGTCAACAAACATACACTTTACCACGTCACGCGGAAAACTTATAATAAGTATACTTGACGAATTCTTTTTAAAAGCAACATACGTCTACGCTGTCAATTAATTCGAATTGACATCGTGAATAATAATTATTTATAATAAATAAATTATTCAAAATAACTCAAAAGAATTTTTCGTACTCTCAGTAAATCATTGAGGTGATCAATCTCTACGACAGACATTCAAGTATTTAGGATTTTATCGCTAAAACAATTTTTTTTAAAAATTGGGACGTTACAAATAAATTTACTTATCTATTCAAAAAATGTAGACAGAGGTTTAGGAGAAGATTTAGATTGTTACCGATTTTATATGAAGGGAAGATGAGGTGATACAAATTAATTACTTCAATCATTCTTCATGATGAAAACATGACATTGTCTTAGTGAAGAAGCACCTCTGTGATGTCATGATATGTTGGTCTATTATTCTCTCAGATATTGTCAATATGCCATCGCCTTTTTTTGGATTTTAGTACTTCTTGATCACTGTATCATAGATTCATAACATTATTTACTTATCTGACACAAATTTAGATTCTACAATAGCCATGTTGTCATATTTTTTGATATTATCTTCTTGGGCAGAGTCAGGGAACTCTTCTCTGTGTTCCAGACTATTTAGCTAACGATGATGGCAAATAGAGTGATATCCTTTGGGTACATATTACTGCTTATTCAATGTTAATTAGTTATAAACTGCTTCATGCTACATTACTGAGCTTTTGTATTTAAGTTTTGCTACTTTAGTTGCATGTAGTGTCTATATTTAAATATTTGGATGAGGTAATGGTTGCACAATAGATTACAACTTAAGTTAGAATTATCCTTTTTCCTATAAGCTGAGTATTTTATAAATCTACTTTTCCAATTAAGAACTGATAATTTTTATGTGTTTTGCCAGGTGAAGAAAATGATTCCCAAATTATTTTCCTGTCCCGTTGCAAGGGCTATTGAAAGAAGCCTTGTGTTTTGCTATGGAAAGCATGTTGTCGACAAAAAGCTCTTAAGATGATGTTTGATCTGCAATCTAGTAGACCCAATCACTTAGAGAGCTTATGTTTAGTTCTTTATTTAGGATTTATCGACTTTCTTTCTAATATTGAACTTGTGTTAGATACATTTGTACTTTTTTGAAAGGATTTGTTTTATTTTATTTTGAAAGCAATGAATGAATTTTAATTTAGTTGTTGTTTTTTATAATTTTAGATGTTATAATAATAATTTAACAATTAAGTATTTCATCATTATCAATTAGCAGCTGAACGAAAAGCTAAATGCGAATTTGTAAAGTTGTTGACCATATTGCGGCGGTTCCAAACCGCCGCTAAATTCAATAATCCAAAGCTTGTGAGTATAACCGCCGCTAAATGCTGGAGCCGTTTGCGGCAGTTATTCCAGCGGTTACAAAAACCGCCGCAGAATGCCCTCCCGACAGTGGAAACTGCAGCGGTTGGGCAACCGCCACGAGAGTCAGTTAGTGGCGGTTGGAACCGCTGCAAATTACCAATTACAACCGTCGCAGATAACCATGTCTTGTAGTGACAGTATTCCCCATAATGAGGATCACCATATCCAATCACCGGAGTAAGGCACCGTCCAGTGCACAAGGACGACATTTCCTATATAGAGAATGGCCAAGATTGTCCACCCGTCAGACGTGGAGTCTTGGAGACTCGTCTGGATGACCGAGTCCATACCCTGAACGTGAACGCAAGAAGAGAGGTTGAATTGTGTTAAAAACTTTTCGCAAACTTTACATTAAAAACACTTTTATAAGAAAGCTATTTGTTATTAGAAGTTGAAGTAAGACCGGACGCTGGAAATAAGTTTATGAAAACTTGTTTTTCTTTGCAAGATAAAAGTAAATATAAAGCAGTAAAGCGAGAGACACAGAGATTTATACTAGTTCACCACCAAACTGGTAGCTACGTCTAGTCCCTTCGTTCCTGAAGGATTTTTCACTATAATCAACTGATTACAAATTTTCTTACGAGTATTCTTCTGTCGCAAACTTGACAATACTCTTAACTTCTTAAAACGACTCAGTACGTTTGAGCCTTTGAGGAACTAAGCCTGTAACTAGGCAATACAACTTTCACAAAATATTTTCTTTTGAATACAATCAAATAACTCTCACAGAGAGGATGAAAAGATTAAGCTCAAAACAATAACTTTCTAAAAGAAAGAATATAAGATGCTGAAGTTCAGTTCTTGGTTTCCAGAAACTTGACACGAAACTTGATTGCTCACTTGAGTAATAGCTCTTTCAGAATGTAGTTTGTAGCAACATTCTTCAATGAGAGGCTTGAGGTATTTATAGAATACCTTGAGGATATTATCGTTGCAGATATTTTAGCTCCAAATCATTGGGTGAGATAATTTGAAATTCTGTCATTTTCTTCCTTTTCAAAGAATATCAGAATTGTACATATTTCCGTTATTGTACTATCTGCTTTTCACACAATTGCCTTGTACGAATTTGTTTTATTCTAAAGGTGTCACTTTTGATACCTCGTACATAGAAATGAGCGCACAAAATCAAATTCGAATTCCATTCCAAAATAGCTGAGGTAAAAGAGCATAAACGTGACCATCACGTGCTTCATTAATAAACCAGATGCTCGCTCAGAAAATACAACGGATGCTCGTTGCAATTGAGTAACCACGTGTCATAAGATAACACTGTCGGACGCTCGCTATAAACAAGATGTTGGAGTGAACAGATGCAGACACACATGGAATGTATTCAATTTCTTGTGAAATACTTCTTCTTGCTTGAGTGAGTTTATAATGTACAAATGATTTCAATTCCTGCACACTTCAAGACTTATTAGATGTTAAATTGTTCTCTTGTAAATACTTTGTTGTCATCAAAATTAACAAAGGTCTAAACTTCTCAATCGTTTAAGTTCCAACAATCTCCCCCTTTTTGATGATGGCAAATATCCAAGGTTCATGAACAATTTAGTTTCAAAAAGATAATTTCAAGGGTCTCCCCTTGAGTTTAACATACTCAGATATAATTAAATATTTTCAAGTATCAGAGCATTTTCAATTATCAGAGCCTTTGTATGATTGCATGATGTATACATGTATCAGAGCATATATTTAAATAATCATTGAGGACCAGATGCTTAGTTCATTGCACCTATATTAGAATAAAATTGTGGCAATGAATATCAATGGGTATCAGAGCAATCAATAAGTATCAGAGCAACTAAAAAACATGTTATGTATGATGAATGATGCAAGTTATGTGATACCTATGTGCGTTCATCAGACCTTACTTTTACTCCCCCTTTTGTCATCAGACAAAAAGAGTGTAAAACACATCATAGTCAGAACATAAATAAATTATAAGAGAAAAATTTGAAGGTAAAAAAATTTAATACCATTCAAAATAAGATTAAAAGAACAATTGTACCAAATTAACAATTACTATAAAAACATTTTTAAAATAAAAGGGAAAAAGTTTTAAGGTGGAAGAGGAAGGATTTGGTTGAGGCGTTCCATGAGGAGATTCACAGTGCTTTCCAACTGATTCATTTTCTGATTTGCTGCCATGATAGCCTCATATCCAGCTCTTGACATGATGACAGGTTCATCAGCTGCAGGAGGAGGAGTAGGAGCAGCTTCTGGAATAGGTTTTGCTTGTGCAATAATAGTCCTTTGTGATTCCAGCTTCTGATGTTCTACAAGCACTTCCTGTGACAATCTCAGTCTCAATTCGTTTCTTTCCTTAACCTTCTGAAAGAAATCATCATTTGGTAAGCTCCATTTGATGAATCTTCTCAGCTTCTGTTACTCAAACTCCATGTCCCGTTCCCATCTAAGCATAATTTCTTCTAGGTAAACCATATTCAGAAATACAGTTTCCCTGTGCTTGAACAAATCATCAACATATCCATCAAACCTTTTAAGCTCAGCTTCTGATAATGTTCTTCGTATAGCTTCTTATGTCTCAGCAAGACAAGTACTAAGAACTTCATTCTCTTTCAAGTAAATCCTTCTCAGATTCTCTCTATCATCTTCATTGTCAGTGAGAAGCCTAAAACGAGGTAATATAGCCTTGTCTTTCCAATTTGTTCCCATTTGACTCCAATTAAAACCAATATCCAGATGTTTGCTAATAAAAGCCCATTGATCTTGCAGTTTAGTAAAGCTAGGAGGCTTAACAACAGTGTACATCAGCATGTCATCAAAATGAAGAATAGCAAGGTTTGTGTCAGATACCCTTCTGATAGAGCCGACAATAGGAATAGTAGCTTTTTCCGCTTTACTACAACCAGAAGAGCCAGTGTCTCTAGAATCTCTCTTGAG
Organism: Calophaca sinica; assembly: GCA_037113605.1. Taxonomy (NCBI): domain Eukaryota; kingdom Viridiplantae; phylum Streptophyta; class Magnoliopsida; order Fabales; family Fabaceae; genus Calophaca; species Calophaca sinica. The sequence continues at coordinate 46,858,518 of CM073734.1, forward strand.
CAAGGTCAGGTAGACTTGCATAGCTTGGTCTTCAGATGACTTTCTAACATTTTTTCTAGAGAAGGCTTTTGTGTTGAATTTTCTGGGAGCTTCCTTGAACTCTTTGAGAGTCATTATCTTGGGAAGTCTTCCAGGTGCTTTATGCTTCTTTTTCTCAGAAACTAACCAGGGAAGCCACCTTTGCCTATGAGGCATTATCTTCACAACAGTTGAGGAGGGATCTTTGTTCAGATAAACTAACTCAATCTTCTTCATTTCAAGGCAGTGAGCCATGAAAGCCATTTCTTCATCTGAGATCCACATTCCGCACTCTTCCAGATTGAGAGGTTCATTCTGTGGCAGATTATGAGGAAGATCAACAGAGAATGGAATAATTCCTCTGTTTAGAGGAGGTCTCAACCTTCCACCAAAGGTAGTCTTCAGCTTTTCAATCACAGCAGATACTGGGGAAATTTCTAGTCTTGCAACCCCAGAAGTGAAAGTCTTCAAGTGCCAGAGAGAAGGGTGATCATATATAGAGTGATACTCTTCTTCTCTTACAAACCTTGGTTTGTTTACAGATGACACAAATTTGCGGGCACCAAAGTGTGAGACATCGGGAGTGGGAGTAATGGTTGTGGATGAGGAGGTGAGGGCAAGAGTGGAAGGCACTTTGACTTTGTAGGTTTTGGGTTTATTGGGTGTGATTTTGAAAAGTTGATTGAAGGGGTGAGAATGGAGTGAGGAAATGTATGATGTGAGGGAAGTGTTTGTGGTGATAGAGGTTTGTGGTGAGGGGATTGTAAGTGTTTTGGTTCTTATGGTTTTCTGGAAGGTTTATGGTTCGGTGAATGGAGGTTGTGTGGATTGTGTTTGTGGTGATGAAACTAAAAGTGGTGGTGCAGGAATAACATCATCAGAATCAAAAGCAGTAACTGAATCATCAACAGTAAAATCCAGTATCTTTGGTTCAAGCTTCTCAGAGAGCCTAACTAGTTTCTTTTTCTTGCCTTGAGGGGCAACAGCAGGAGGAGGAGGTGGAGGAACTTGTTTCCTTGGGCCAGATGCTGAAATAGGCTTTTCAGCTTCTGCCTTTCTCTTCTTCTCCATTATGCTTCTGATGGGGACTCCATCCTCATCAACTTCTGGTTCATCTCTCCTTTCAGGTACAGGACGGACCTTCTGCTTCTTGCTTCTTGTCTCCCTGGCTGGAGACTCACCAGTTCTCTTTACACCAGACACTGAGCTTCTGGTGGGTTTCTTCACAGTTTCACCAACAGTAGCACCAACTTCTTCTTCTTATTGCTCCTGTTTCACTTGTTTCATCCTTTCAGCAGTGACCAACTGCATTCTAACCAAACTGTATACACCAAAAACGTTAGGACGAACAATGGCGCCTAGTCCAAAGTATTTGACCCTTTCTTCTTCTTTCAAAGCTCCAAGCTTTCTTGCGATTCCATCCTTAATCATCATCGCAATAAGAAGTACACCATAAGGAATCTTCTAGTAGATGTTTTTCCTATCAGCAGAGCCCTTCCTTGAACTTACAATAGCATGGACCAGATTATTGAAGATCAATCTAGGCAAGTTCACCTTCTGCACTGCCATGTAAGTCCTCATAATGAACTTTTGTTCATAGTTCACGATGTCACTCGACTCAGCCTTCAGAAGAACACTCTTGGCTATAACCTTATGAAGCACCCTGAAGTGACTCTTCAGATGCTTGGTAGCAGGAGTTTCCCCAGATTCCTTCAACTGTCTGTAGTTCTCAAACAAAGCTTCATTTACCTTCTTCATTCCATTGAAGGCATTTTCCCAACCATTGTAGAAACTGATTCCTTCAAATTGGACAATCAGTAACTGTAGCAATAGTGTTAACTGTAATCACCAGTTTGAAACCATTAACATAGTCTTCGATTATACCACCTTTGAGCAGAGTAATACTCCCCCAGAGTTCCTTAACAGTAGTAACCATAACTTCAACAGAAGAATCCCAAAAGAAGTAATTAGTCCAGCCCATAGCCTTAAATCCCTCGTCGAAGTCAAAATTGTAAAGCTTAAATTTCTCCAAGTCAATCCTATTCTCATTCAGGAGCTTTCCTTCCGCCAAGTTGTCGTAGATAGCATAGTGTTGTCCGACCTTAAGATTTTCCATGGTTGCAGTAGAGGAGTGGATGATGGAGGTTTAGGGTTTTAGAAAGAGCAAACAGAGAGAGAGAGAGAGAGAGAAAACAGTTTTTCGTAGGAAAAATAGAGGGTACAAAATGGTGCAAAGGAAGTGAAGTAGTGGTAAAGTTTTGAGGAAACGGTACAGTTACTTTTTCAAAAAGTTTCACATTTCCTTTGATTAAAAAAATCAAAAAGAAAATAAAAATGAAAATTCACTTTCGCATTAAATGCAGTTGCCAAAATAAAGTAAAATCAAGAAAAAAGATTTTATTGGAAACGCAAATATAATCTTGACTCAATAGGTGTGATGAGACGCCTTCAGTCCCACACGCGTGTGACACGTGTGTGCTCGGATGCACGTAATGAGTTCACCGGATGCTGAGTTATGCAATGTGAATGACATATCATATGTTTACACGTGTGAATGCCCATGTCATACCAGATGCTTAATGAAACATTTCACAAGACGCTGAAATTAATCATTCTTCTATAAGATGAAAATTTAAATTTCTTCTTATAAAATTGAATCTATCTTCAGCAAGGGGTTTTGTGAAAATGTCAGCCCACTGATGCTCAGTGTCTATAAATTTAATTTCAAGAATACCCTTCTGATCATAGTCTCTTATGAAGTGATGTTTAATCTCAATGTGCTTTGCTCTATAATGCAATATTGGATTTTTAGTAAGACAAATTGCAGATGTATTATCACAAAAGATAGGAATGCTACTCTATTTTATCAAGTAGTCTTCAAGTTGATATTTCATCCACAGAAGTTGAGAACTGCAACTTGCTGCTGAAATGTATCCAATTTCTGCTGTTGAAAGTGCAATAGTGTTTTGTCTTTTGCTTGACCAAGAGACAAGATTTGCTCCAAGGAATTGGCAGCCTCCACTTGTGCTTTTTCTTTCAATTCGGTCTCTAGCAAAATCAACATCACAAAATCCTACTAACTTGTGATCTTTTAATTTCTTATACACCAAACCAAGATTAGTAGATCCTTGTAAATATCTAAATATTCTTTTAACAGCACTCAAGTGTGATTCTCTAGGATCATATTGAAATCTAGCACACAGGCAGATGCTGAACATAATATCAGGTCTTAAAGCAGTAAGATAAAGTAGAGATCCAATCATACCTCTATACATTTTCTGATCTACCTTCTTACTAGTTTCATCTTTACTAAGAGTGCAAGTGGGATGCATAGGTGTGCAAATTGGCTTGCAATCAACCATCTTCAATTTCTTGAGCAATTCCTTGATGTATTTGCTTTGATGTATGTAAATACCATCATTGCATTGCTTGATTTGAATTCCAAGGAAAAACTTCAATTCTCCCATCATGCTCATTTCAAATTCAGCCTGCATAAACTTAGAAAATCTTTGCAAAGGCTTTCATTAGTAGCACCAAAAATGATATCATCAAAGTAAATTTGAACAAATATAAAATGCTTGTTTGATGTTTTTCTAAATAGAGTGGTGTCTACTTGACCTCTGGTAAAACCATTTTTCATTAAAAAGGAACTTGGTTTATCATACCAAGCTCTAGGAGCTTGCTTAAGACCATATAGAGCCTTTTTAAGCTTAAAGACATGTTCAGGAAATTCAATGTCTTCAAATCCAAGAGGTTGTTTCACATAGACTTCCTTAATTATAAAACCATTCAAGAAAGCACTTTACACATCCATTTGATAAAGAATTATCTCATGGTGTGCAACAAATGAAAGTAAAATGCGAATAGCTTCTAACCCTACAACAGGTGCAAAGGTTTTAGTGAAATCTATACCTTCTTCCTGTGAGTAACCTTGAGCAACTAATCTTGCTTTGTTTCTCACTACCTTAACATCTTCATCAAGCTTGTTTCTAAATACCCATTTAGTACCAATAGCTTGTTTATCTTCTGTAGAGTGACTAACTTCTAAACATCATTTCTTTGGAACTGATTCAACTCTTCTTGCATTGCCAGAATCCAACCTTCATCTTCCAATGCTTGATCAATCGTCTTAGGTTCCACTTCAGAGAGAAGTGCAAGATCTGCATGCTCATTGAAAGAGGATCTTGTTCTCACTCTGTCTCCAGGTTCTCCAATGATTTGTTCCTTGGGATGATTAGTTTTGTATCTCCAACTCTTTCTAGCTTCAGCTTCAGCTTGAGTAGAATCCTGTGTCTAGTTGTCACCACCGGACGTTGAAGATGCAGGTTCACTGTTTGGTGTACAACCAATATCTAAACCTAAAAATAACTCATCTAGCTCTGACATGGCAGTGTCAGGCATCTTATCATCAAACTTGACGTGAATGGATTCTTCCATTATCAAAGTTTCTTTGTTGTATATTCTAAAAGCTTTAGATCTCTCAGAGTATCCCAAAAAAATACCTTTGTCAGCTTTGGAATCAAACTTACCAAGTTGATCCTTAGTATTCAAAATATAACATGTGCAATCAAAGGGATGAAAATAAGAAATGTTGGGTTTCTACCCTTCCACAATTCATATGGAGTCTTCTTCAAAATTGGTCTAATAAAGTCTCTGTTTTGAATATGACAAGTTGTATTTACTGCTTCTGCCCAAAAATATTTTGCAATATCAGCTTTATTGATCATGGTCCTGGCTATTTCTTAGAGGGACCTATTTTTCTTTTCTACAACACCATTTTGTTGTGGTGTTCTAGGAGAGGAGAAATTGTGGGAAATGTCATTTTCTTCACAAAATTTTTGAATGCTTTCATTTTCGAATTCTCCCCCATGATCACTTCTAATTGAAGAAATACAAATTCCTTTTTCATTTTGAACTGATTTGCAGAAAACAGTGAACACCTTGAATGACTCATCCTTGTTGGCAAGGAATCTAACCATGTCCACCTAATAAAATCATCAACAATGACTAACCCATATTTCTTTCCAGTTAAAGAGGCTGTCCTAGTTGGACCAAAAAGATCAAGATGCAAAAGCTCAAGTGGTCTAGTGGTTGAAACAATATTTTTAGAATAAAAAGTAGTCTTAACTTGTTTTCCTCTCTGACATGCCTCATAGAGAGCATTAAATTGGAATCTAAGATTTGGCAAGCCTCTAACAAGACTGTACTTGTTTAATTTTGAGATCAATCCCAAACTGGCATGACCCAATCTTTTATGCCAAGTCCATTGCTCATCTTCAACAGACATGAGACACTTGACATCTTGTTTTGCAAGTTCAGAAAGATCAATTTTATAAATGTCTTGTTTCTCCTTTGCAGTAAAGAAAATAGAGTCGTCTTTCTTACTTTTTACTGGACATCCAGTTTCTGTAAAAATGACATCATAACCATTGTCACATAATTGACTTATGCTCAATGAGTTATGTTTTAGTCCTTCAACATAAAGTACATTATCAATAAAGGGAAGAGAGCCTTTACCAATGCAACCAATTCCAACTATTTTACCTTTCTGGTTTCCTCCGAAACAAAAAAAATCCTTATTCTCTAGGTCTTAGCTCTTAGAACATATGCTTTTCTACCGTCATGTGACGCGAGCATCCACTATCTATGATGTGAGCATCCACTGTCTAAGTACCAAGATAGGTGTGTTGACTTTGTTGCTAAGCATGTCTGCAACATAGACTATTTTATCTTTAGGTATCCATATTTTTTGGGTCGTTTCTTGTTAATTCTTGAAGGATATCTGTCCTTCTTAATCTTAAAAGCAGTACAGACACTTTTCAAATGACCAGTTTTATTGCAGTAAGTACAATGCAAGCATTCACTGTGATCATTGAGTTTATCAGATGCTGAATTTTTATTTTGTAAATAAGGTTCATCTGAAATGTAACCAAGACCTTGAGTTATCGTTTTACTGACACCCAAAATCATCGAAGCTTACTTGCTTCGAGTTACACTCTCTGCAAGAAACTTTTAAGACATATTCATAATCATTTGATTTACACTTAGGATTGCCTTTAGCTTCAGAGCTTTTAGTTTGAGAGCTCTCAGATTTTGGTTGTTGACTTGCCACCAGACACTGACTATCTACCAGACGCTGATTTTTAGTTTTCAGCTTCTGGTTCTCTTCATTGAGCTTTGAGCTTTCAGTATTCAAAACTTGAAATTCTTGTGATAGTTTTGATAATTTCTTTTTCAAAGCTTTATACTCAATGGAGAGAGTGGCAGAATCCTTAAGTAGATCATCAAAGGCCATTTGAAGCTCAGAGTAAGAATCACATATTATTACCTCTTCAACTTCTTCTTCAGAGTCTGAGTCAGTGTTTGCCATGAGGGCAACATTGGCTTCTTCGTCATTATCATCCTTAGAGGATGATAGGCCCAGGTCTTCCCATGTAGCCATGAGACTCTTCTTCTTTCCCTTGAAAGAACTCTTTGTAGACTTTTCCTTAAGATTAGGACATTCTGACTTAAAGTGTCATGGCTTTTTGCATTCATAGCAAATGACTTGACTTTTGTCTTTGCTTTCCTTTTTATCCTTGACATCTTTCTCCTGGAATTTTCTTTTGAAGTTTCTTTTCTTCCACATTCTTTGGATCTTCCTAGATATGAATGCGAGCTCATCATCTGTTCCATCATCATCACTTTCTGAAGCTTCTTCTTCTAATTCTTCTTCAGCCTGAAGGGCTTTAGAAGAACTGGCTTTGTGCTTGTTGACTTTCAAAGCAATAGACTTGCTTTTCTTCATAGGTTCTTCCTCATTCAGCTCAAGTTCATGAGCTTTCAGAGAACTTAAAAGATCTTCAAGCCGTAAGACATTTAAATCTTTTGTTTCTTGTATAGCAGTGACTTTGGGTCTCCACTGCTTGGTCAAACTTCTCAAGATCTTTCTCACATGGTCAGGAGTGGTGTAGCTTTTTCGAAGGGCTTGTAACCCATGAACAAGTGTTTGGAATCTTCCAAACATAGATTCAATGTTTTCACCATCTTCCATTTTAAACAACTCATATTGGCGAACCAACATGCTGGCTTTAGTTTCTCTTACTTGGGCAGAGCCTTTATAAGACAAAACAAGGGAATCCGAAATTTCTTTGGCAGTATCAAATTTGCCACATTTATCATATTCTTTTTCTGACATAGCATAAATAAGAATGAATCTAGCTTTTTGATTGAGCTGATATCTCTTTTTCTGCTCATCATTCAAATTTTCTCTAGCTATAGCAACTCCAGCAGCATTAGTGGGAATAAGGTATCCACTTTCAACTATATCCCACAACTCAAGTTGTTGTGTCTCAAAGAAAGCTTTTATCTTATCTTTCCAGTAGTCAAATTTTTCTCCAGTAAATAAAGGAGGACGATTCATGTGATCACCTTCTGCAGACATGTTCACAAGTATATAATCTTTTCTCTTAACACTGTTAAGTGCTCAACCAAGAGGTCGAGCTCTGGTACTAACTGAACGTGAACACAAGAAGGTGGGGTTAAATTATGTTGAAAACTTTTCGCAAACTTTACATTAAAAAAACTTTTCTAAGAAAGATGTTTATTATCGGAAGCTGAAGTAAGACCGGACACTGGAAATAAGTTTATGAAAACTTGTTTTTCTTTGTAAGATAAAAGTAAATGTAAAGCAGTAAAGCAAGAGACACAGAGATTTATACTAGTTCACCACCAAACTGGTAGCTACGTCTAGTCCCTTTGTTCCTGAAGGATTTTCCACTATAATCAACTGATTACAAATTTTCTTAAGAGTATTCTTCTGTCACAAACTTGACAATACTCTTAACTTCTCAAAACGACTCAGTACGTTTGAGCCTTTGAGGAACTAAGCCTGTAACTAGGCAATACAACTTTCACAAAGTATTTTCTTTTGAATACAATCAAATAACTCTCACAGAGAGGATGAAAAGATTAAGCTCAAAACAATAACTTTCTAAAAGAAAGAATATAAGACGCTAAAGTTTAGTTCTTGGTTTCCAGAAACTTGACACGAAACTTGATTGCTTACTTGAGTAATAACTCATCCAGAATGTAGTTTGTAGCAACATTCTTCAATAAGAGGCTTGAGGTATTTATAGAATATCCTGAGGATATTACCGTTGCAGATATTTTAGCTCCAAATCATTGGGTGAGGTAATTTGAAATTCTGTCATTTCTTCCTTTCCAGAGAATATCAGAATAGTACATATTTCCGTTATTGTACTATCTACTTTTCACACAATTGCCTTGTACAAATTTGTCTTATTCTAAAGGTGTCACATTTGATAACTCGTACATAGAAATGAGCGCACAAAATCAAATTCAAATTCCGTTCCAGAATAGCTGAGGTAAAAGAGCATAAACGTGACCATTATGTGCTTCATTAATAGACCAGATGCTCGCTCAGAAAATACAACGAATGCTCATTGCAATTGAGTAACCACGTGTCATAAGATAACACTGTCAGACGGTCGCTATAAACAAGACGCTAGAGTGAACGGATGCAGAAACACATGAAATACTTTTTCTTACTTGAGTGAGTTTATGAAGTACAAATGATTTCAATTTCTGCTCACTTCAAGACTTATTATAAGTTAAATTATTCTCTTGTAAATACTTTGTTATCATCAAAATTAATGAGGGTCTAAACTTGTCAATCGTTTAGGTTCCAACATACCCCTCAAGGTCATCAACTATCTCCGAATTATTCCGTACCTTCGGTACCACGAACATGGAGAGCCTCGTCGGAAAGACCAAGTCCATATCCCTCAAGGTCTTGGCCGAGTCCATACCCCTCAAGGCCACCGACTAATCACATTACCATCCCGTCAATGCCTCAGGTACGCCAACCTCGGGTACACCGACCCGACTATCAGCACAAACAAAGTATCGACAGTAATATCTGCTATTACTGTCTAGGGATTCACAAACCTCTAACTAGTAGGCGTCACCCTTAACTCTAACATCATACATCGCACTCATATACACCATATACAACCAACACATAAATATCAGACATAAAACAGAATATCATTAATCATCATTTATCATATTTAACAGCATACAAATTACTCCTAGTGTCGCATAAGGGATTGTCTACTAATCTCATAACCCCTCTCCTGAGGTGTTCTACTACTAACCCCTAATAGGTTAAGGTCCCCTAAACATGCTAGCTATTCTGCTACCTATTTTTCCTAGTGACTAAGGTATCTTCCCCCTTACCTGGCTTAGAAGATTGCTACTGCTCGTGTCCCATCGCTCTTCCTCTTTCCGGGCTCCATTTCGCACTCCCAAGAGTCAATTGGATAGTGTTGCCAAATGGGGAGAGGAGAGCTCTATTTATAGGCATAAGTTGGCCCCATCGCGTCGCAAGCAGATTACACATATATCCCGTCGCATCGCGAGCTGGACACGTGTCACTCATCGGACGAGCGTGATCACCGACTTTCTCCACTGCTATTCATCGCGTCGCAATGGTTTCCTTTGTTTTCTTCATCGCGTTGCGAGCTACCTAATCTAGAAAGCTCTATTTTCTCTCTTGCACCGCCTTACCTGTCCTTCGTTCATCATGTCGCGATGGCATCCTTTACTTTCTCCATCGCATCACGACGAACCATAAAGAGAAAGGTTTCGTTTTCGTCCCTCTACGAGATTCTAGGGTGTTCTAAGCCTTTCTAGGGCATTCTAGGCCATAATGAGTCATACTTAAGCCCAATTTAACTTTAACTAAGGTTTTTATTACCCGATTATTACTAAATTATTATTCTAAGAATTATTTAAGACTTATTTGAAAATCAGGATGTCACAATGGTCAATCGTTTTGTACGTACCAAATCCGATACTTTTCCATGCGATGGATCAAATTAACGGCGCCCTTGAACTACCTTGGGATAATCCATCACTCCAGGATATTCAGGTCGAAGTTACCACACTGCATGACATAGCATTTAACCTACTCCAATGAACATATCAATGCATATGTTATTTCAAATATGGCATAATCAAATAAATATTTAATTATCCAGCACCAGTTCCAACAACATATATATATCAACATAGTTTAAGCATACATGCAGACACATCATATTAAATGATTCACAACTGTTCAACAATTCACAACAACTCGCATTCACATATTGATAATTATCAGACATAAGTATACAATAGCTCATACACATCACTAAAACAATACCAGACATCCATCACTAACAATATCTAGAAGTAGTCCTTACACTAACATACAATAACAAGTATTGAATATGAAGTGCCTTTACACACAAACATACAAAACATAATCCATATCTCAACATTTAAATCTCAGAACTCTAGATATGTCTAAAAGTAGCCTTTACACTAAGATACAATAACAAGTATGGAATGTGAAGTGCCCTTACAAAATAGAGTTCCACGTTCACGCTAACGTCAGAGATACGTCACGAACTCTCGCACACAGGTACTCTCGACCTCAACAACCCTAAGACAACAACACTAAGTCTTAGAAAAATCTCTAAATCACTCGAAAATAACCCCTAGGTCATGGTTTGCAAATAAACCCCTAGGGTACACAACCCCAAAAATTCTTTTAGTAATTCTTACACTTAAAAAAATACTAAAACAAAGTTAAAAAACAATATTTTAAACACTTTACAACTTACTCAAAATCTATATAACTAAACTTTTAATTTTAAAAATAGTAGAAATTCATTTTCTTTCAAAACCAAAGCAAATATTAAACTTCTAAAATACCTAATTCACAAACACTAACAATTAATCAAGTAAAATTTTAAAATAATACCAAGGCACCAAAATACTCCCTCGGTTTCAATCGACAAAATAGTATCTAAGAATTTTCTTCTTCCAAAACTTTCGCAATCATAAAACTACACTAAAAAAAAATCAAAGATTTTAAACACTAAATTTTTTAACTCTCCACCTTGTTTAAGAAATACAAAGATCTCTTTAAACATTAGGTGTTTCGTAGTCTTATTCTACTAAAACAACACTTTAAACAAATTCTAACTCAAATCTAATTTTTCCAAAAATTGCTAAACTACAACCACAACTAAACTATGGAAAAAAAAAAAGGTTTAAAGACACAAAATTTTTCTTCCTTCTTCCTTTTAAGCCCACGGTTTCAACCAACAATTTAGGGAAAGATTTTTAAACTTTCTTCCAAATTAAACTTAGCAACAAACACACTAAAACCACTCCTTGAAACCTTCAAAAAATCAAACAAAGCTTTAAATCCCTATAACCCTTCTCCTATCATAGCTTATTCAAGCATCAATGAGTCTAGAACTTAATTTTTCTTTGATCAAACACAAATCAACAACAACAACAAAATTCAAGTGCCCAACAACAAAAACCCCAGTAAAATTTTGGGATTCACATGAGTAATCACATTCCCCCTTTCCCTTAGGGCAATCGGCCTAGGGTTCCAAAAATCAAGGGGATAATTGATCCTCTTACTTCATGATCATAATCAACACTTACATAGGAAAATAGACAAGAAAATAAAAAGAAATCCTCACCCAAAAATGTTCTAGGGTCCACGGTTTTGGGAATAGAAAAGAAGGAAAGATTTTGGCTCAAGCTTCTACTTACTAGCTCATGAAAATAGCATTAAAATAGAGAAAGAAAATTGAACGAGATGGTGGTGTAAATGGGGGTGTATTCCTCGGGCTGAAAAAAAGAAAGGAAGGAGATGAGCTCCTCTTTATTTTATTCTTTTCCTTTCTTTTCCAACACTTAATAGCGAAAATAAAAGTGAGAATGAGGAAGCAATTGGGGTTGGGAGGCTACGACCTGAATATAAAGAAAGGAAAGAAAGAAATTTGGTGTCTAATTTGAGGGAGAAGCTTCGGCTGGACAAGGAAAAAGAAGGAAGAATAGGAAACTTTGGCTTATTCTCATCTCACCCACATTAACACACGAGGAAAAAAATAAAATGAAGGGAATGTGGAGGAGGGGCCTTCGGCCTGATTTTGCAAAGGGAGAAGAAGATATTTTCATCCCTTAATCCATGGTTTAGTTTATGTGGACATGGTTCAAGGATGCTAACCCATGATAAAAGCAAGGTTAAAAGGCTTGGATATAAATTAACCATACTAACTAGTTAATTGAAGAAAAACGTGAAAACTTAAATAAAAACTTAAATAGATTTTCAAATCTTATCCTAATCTAATAACCATTACATAGTTGACACCTATCTTCTAATCCAAGATATTTTCTAATAACCCACTAAAAGCTAAACTCCTAGCACTTAATCAAGAATATTTATTCCTAACCCAATTAAAACATGACACCTCATAATACTAACTATGCTTGCTCACTAATTCTAGTCTAATCCTAAAGTTTAGGGGTTCCCAAAATTACGACGTCGAGTAATTGCGTTAATACTAATTTGCTCGCCAATAAATCGTGCAAATTAATTTACTTATAAATTAATCCACCGCGTGATAAATAAATTATCTATATATAAAAAAATTAAAAACACTCAAGCATCATTACAACAAGTTACGTTTCGATTTTCATCGAAATCGGAATTCGTTTTAAATTTTATTGCCAAAAAAATTACCCGGCAATTCAAAATACGGCGAATATTCATAAGAATTATTCAACGAATTTTGGACCATGAATTAATATTAAATATTAATTCTTAAATTAAATTTTATCTTGATTTAATTCAACCACTTTCTTAGTCAACAAAAATACGCGTCTACGAGTCAAACAATAAACTTATATAAAAACTCAATTGATGAATTCACATGAAAAGCAGCATACGTCTATGTTGTCTATTAATTTGAATTGAAATCATAAATAATAATTATTTATATTAAATCAATTATTTAAAATAAATCAAAATAATTCCTCGTACTGTCAGTAAATCATTGAGGTGATCAATATCTGCGACTTACCTTCAAGTATTCGAGATTTTATTTCTAAAACAATTTTTCTTAAAAAATTGGGATGTTTCAAAAAGTCCACATTGGTGGCCAAGACAAGTCCACTTCCATGTGGAAAATGTGTACGATTAAGTCCACTTTAAGTGGCCATGTGTTGTGACAAGTCCACTACAGTGACAATGACTATGTGAGAATGACGACCCTTGGTGGTCTGACTCAATTGGAGTCCTAGTCCGTTAGACCATGATGGACATCCAACACCCCATGATAGAAGTTTGGTGAAGTGAACCAACCTTGATTGATTGTGTGTCATAAACCTTGATTAGGATTTGGGGGGAAGGACAGTTGAAATGAACGGGGGAGGCCAATAGAGGTGAGCCTTCGTGGTTGATAATCCTGGCCTTGGGGATGAGATACATCATCAGTGGCACCCTAAGTGACTAAAGGTGCAACTTGATGTCGGGGAGCTACTTGCAAGATTACGTGATTTCCGACAGTCCCCGGACATTATTATGACTAGTGAGAGTATGAGGTAACGAGGTGATCACCGCAAATGCTCTCCCTCAATAAACCAAGTACGTATTCCTAGTCTATTTCCCGGAGTAGAAATTGATATCACATGCATATGGATCATTTTCGTACTAGAAATTGCATAGTCTTTATGTTTGCGCATCGTGACATGTTGTTGATATCGTTGTGAGCTCATAAGTGACCGAGATATTGTGATGTCTACGTGATGTTGTTTTTCCAAAAAGGATGTATGAGTTCAAGAATTGATATATGTGTGTGTGTATATTGATTTTTGAGTGTGTTTGTTTTCGTCTACCTTCCATTTGATCTACACACTCAATCACAAGAACTCACCCCCTTATTCTTTGTTTGCTTCCTTGTACTTGATTTTACGTGCAGATGAAAATGATATTGAGGCAAGTGGCTAAAGACATTTACTTGGATATTCCACTACTATTTTCCAAAACTATGTTTTATTCTCATTTTATTTGAATTATTCGAGCTGTTGACTTGAGTTTCTTTTGGGATTTTATAGCTCTGAACCGATGTGACAGTGCTGAGATTTTTTATTTGTAATTTTTTTGAATTTCAGATATTATTTCCACGAGGCATTTTGAACTATGAGTTAGATTTCTGTATTCCGCATTTGATTTTTATTATTTATGAGGGTTAAAGTTTAAAGAGAATGAGAATGAGAATGTGACATTCTTAACTCGACAGTTGAGAGATTTCGAAATTCGTTTATTTTTCCGCAATTGTTACCATTAATTTTCATTATAAATTCCTATTTAATTATTTTAATTAAATACAGCATATTTGGGGTTAAGGGTGTCACAAGTTCAGTAAGCAATCGATGCATAAAAAACCAGTAGCATTTTTGCAATTAATGCAAACATTTTTACATCGTTGCCTCATGAACCAATATAGAAGCTTATTTTTTTACGTCGGTTGCTTTATGAACGGGCTTTAAAAATACTATTTCCATATCGGTTACTTTTTTAATAGATATAGAAACAACTGCTGGCCTAATAGAACCTGCAGCTAACCCTATGCATCTATATCCCCTTTTCACCTCTAGAATCACTTACTCTCAAGCTCCAAATCCATTCCTATTCCCTCCTATTATCACTTATTGTCTATTCTCTCTTGAAACAAAAAGCCCTAGAGGGAGGAACCAGATAAAGAGAAGTGAGATCGACCACTTTGACCATCATAGTTATGCCTTCCTTCTGTTGTCTATCAGCCCAACACTGCCACGTCTTTTTTCTCTCTTGGTAAGCTCGAACTCCCTCTCCTTTCCTTCTTCCCAGAAGATTTTCCAATTAACATGACAAACCATAGGTTGTGCGCGAGTACGTTGACAAGAAGCGTGTAGGCTAGACGTGGAGTTAGTGATCACCGTTCACGGTGGTGGTTGCGACTGGGGTTACAATACAAGAAAACACGCCATTATCGACGGCCTATTCCTGATGGCCATAAACATCATTGATAATTACACATTTTATGACAGTTTACACCGTCGGTATTCAAAATTTAACATTACCGACGACAAAAGCTGTTGGAAATGAGGTGGGAAGTTAAGGCGCCAAATCGCCCGCCTCATTACTGACAATCTTGGATGTCGTTAATGTTAAATTTTGAATACTAACAGCCCATACCCATCGATAACCGTTCTTTTATTGATATTGCCATTACCAGCAGTCTAGGCTCTCGATAATGTCAATTTTTTTTAAAAACCGCCATTAACGACGACCTTGGCCCTCAGTAATGTCAACTTTTTTTTAAAAAATTGCCATTACCGATAGTCTTGGCTATCGGTAATGTAGATATGTGTGCTTCCCTTATTTGATTTTCAATTATTGGATAGTTGAATTAGAGTCGCTGCATTCCTGAGGGTTAAGGCTGTTAGTAATGGCGATTCGTGTGCAACTCAATCAACCATTTTCCACCCTTGATTAACCCATTTAATCTAGACCCCTTCTTTCACCCCTTTCCCCTGCATAAACACACCCTTTTATTTCTCTTTCACACTCACATATCTTACTTTCCCTCTCTATTCTCTTTCTCTCTCAACATTCTCTCTCTCTCTAATATTTTTTTTCTAACATGTCTTTAATATATATATATATATATATATATATATATATATATAAAATAAATAATTCAACAAAATTTAATTAATATTTTTAAAAAAATGGTTAGGGCCAAGGAAATCGACAATGGCCGTTTTAAAAAAATGACATTATCGAGGGACAAGGTTGTCAGTAATTACTAATAGACCTTTTAAAAAAGGTTGTCAATAAGTTTGCGATGCCTGCATTTCCAACGACTTTGTGGCCGTCAAAAAGTCCATCGGTAAGATGCTTTTCTAACAGCCTTTTGGCATTACCGATGACTTTTGGTTGTCGGTAATACCTTTTTTTTTCTTTTAGTTTTAGCGAAGACCGGATTAATACTACCATTCTTGGCTTGAATTCACGACGGAGCGAACTCCCAATGAACCTTTAGGCAGAGTTGTGGGTGCTCGCCTTTGAGCTAGATCAGTTCCCTTTTTGTTTTGCTCTCCCTTTTTATTTCTCTCTATTTCAATGAGTTCTTTGTTGTTGATCTCTCCCTCTTATTTTATCATTGCGGGTGAGTAGGGACAGAGGAACAGAATTAATTTCACTATTCCCACAAGAAAGGATTATGCTAGTGGTCCATTTCGTTGAAGAATTTCTACTATGATTCGCTCTTGGTTTGTTTTACTTTTCATTTTTTTTCTCGCGGTAATCTGTATGTTTGTCTTGATTCATTTTCTTCTAACTTGTGTGTCTGGTGTACTAACTTAGCCATGTACATTTACTAATTCTGAAGAAGAGATGAATGGAAATATGACATGTTACTAGGCTGGATTTGACCAATTGTTTTCATGCAATATAGTATTCTTCTGAATCTAAGTATGCATTCATGTAATTCTCATGTGTTTTCACTCTTTTATTTTTGCTTGTTTATCTATAACAATAAATAATGGTGATATAGACTTTTGCTGTAGCCTATTTTAACTTCCAACTTTACCCTCAGTAGTTTCCTTTTTCATTGGTTAACTACTTATATACTATAAAAAATGGGCCATGTTTCCTAGCCCACGTCCATACTATAACTTCCTCACAACTTCTTTTACTTTTTCTCTTACCATTTGTACCTTTCATTACGGATCATTATTTTGTGTTTCCAATCCATAGAGAAAAAGAAATCAACAAAACAGTAACCACACGGGGATCAAAATTTACAGTTCATAATAATGAACATGAAGAAAAGGGTTGTTATTAAGTAGACGACAACACTTGCAGAAGAGGAAAGGAAGACGTGAGCAAACAGAAACAGGAAGGGGTTTGCTGGAAAGGAAGTGAAGGAACTTGCAGAATAGGGAACAAAGAAACAAGTAAGTATCTAAATTTTTACCAGTATGTGGAATGCATTTTCATGAGTAAGTAGAATGCTTGAGTGATAGTATAAACCTTTGCTTTAACAATGTTGGTGAAACAGAAAAAAGAATGAAGTTTAAAAAAGTTTGAGAGATATTCTTGGCCAAGTCTAAAATACACCATCGACATAGGTGCGGCACTGTGCCACAGTTTTATTTTTACCATTGGATGTTATATATTATAAACGATCGGTGCAGATGAAATACTAGAAACCGAATAACAGTTATTACAGGTTGATCCATAACAGATGTGGCCTATCGTGGTCTGTCATTCAAGGGATTGTTCCCTGTATGTAACAGGGTTCCATCGCCGACAAGTGAACCAGTGATTTACTGTGGAGGTAGCTATTCCGGCACCACAACGGTATTGGACCACACCGGATTGTTGTCGCAAAATCGTCGATCCGATGGTTCTCCATCGACGAGGTTGGTGAGATTGAAGAATTCGTCCTCTCTCGTTGTTGGATTTTGTACTGCATTCTACATTTGAACATTCATTTCTAATAATGTTAGAGTGGTGATTGTGAATGACAGAAAGAGTCCCAAATTTTTTAATGTTAGATATTATACTCAGCTATTATGCAAATGTGAAAGGGTTAAAGTAAGAGTGCTCATTGTTAATGTGAATGGGTGTGCATTATTTGTCAGAACCAAGAGGTCCATTGTTTCATTCGTTACATATTTAATCTTGGCGATACTTTTTCCAATTGTGGGATTGGACTAAGGGCAACTTTAGTGGGGGAGCTAAAGTTGCGTTCTTTAAAAATTAAAAACGAATAAAAAGTTGCTTTGGTCAAAAAAGTGTTTGTCTCGTTTTTTCTCTGACACAGCAGGGCCTCACATGGCTTTTATGTGTGTCCCTCTCTCTCATAAAAGAATGGCCAAGTGATTTAGCAGGGTTGCCAATTTCGTGCATCCTGACACAAAATAAAAGAACGCCAACTTGCCACCTCTGCTTCGGACCATACCACCTCAGCTCGGAAAATTTAGCAACTCCGTAAAATACTCCCACTAAAGATGCTCTAATGGTGTGAGTGATGATAGGTTGTTGGATGATTAGGAAACCAAGCTTGTGGAATTGTATATACCTCAACGATGAATGTAAAATGTAGCATATGTGAAGCAATATAGGGTGTTTGGCCAGATATGGCAAGCATCATGAGTTAGGTCGCTAGAGATGGATAAGTAAATTTTGGACCCCTTTGCAGCATGCTGGAGTTGTTGGTGTGCCACATGAATGTTCAGGGCACTATTATGGTTTGGTAGAGTGCACAATGGAGCCGTAATCGTGGTGGATTTCAACAAGATGAAAAATGTGAACAGGTGATTAGAAAAACCATCGTTAATGTATTGTGGTAATGATGAATAAGCATATATGAGTGACTTGTCTTCACAAGCATGAATAATATATATTTGAACAAAGAAGTAATAAATATATTTGTTATATTCGGGGTAGTGTAATCGAAGGTGGTTGATGTCGCTTTGCTGGATGTTGTC
Organism: Calophaca sinica; assembly: GCA_037113605.1. Lineage (NCBI taxonomy): Eukaryota > Viridiplantae > Streptophyta > Magnoliopsida > Fabales > Fabaceae > Calophaca > Calophaca sinica. Next base: position 46,876,932 of record CM073734.1, read on the forward strand.
CACCCAATCATTTGTGTGCGTCATCTCAATTTCGCAGGGGCCGCACCACTTTGCTTTAAACCCTGCACCGAAGATCTACCACGAGCAACCACTTGCGATCTGTCGTGGGCTCTTCTCTTTGAGAGCACGACGCCTCCCATGTAGGTTTGGCAGGGAAGGAAACGAGTAGTACGTAGCATCGTTGCATAATAGAATGGGGACTGCGACGGAGGGGTGGTGGGGTGAGCGGAGGCTAGGAAGAGGGCGAAGTAGTCATGGCAGGAAAGGTAAGATATGCCGTGGGTAGTCTAGCATCAATATGGTGAGACTGCGTAATCCTAAGGGCAAGAAACGTCAATCACATAGGTGTTGCATGTTAGACATGACCTTAATTACATAATAGCTGAGAGGGTGATACTCCATAATTTGTTGGTGGATTAGTTATGGGCTTTGGTTAGAATACACAAGGTGGTTAAGCAATGTAGCCTACAAAAGTTGATTTCATTAGTGGCGTGACAATCGATGATTTAAAAGACAATGTTCGATTGAACACATTGATAATAAACGGTGTAGATCAGTTACTGGGAATCGATAAAGACGTTGTAAATCTGTATGCTAGAGTATTGGTTTGAGGTCCCCTATAAGTGCACTTTTGACTGGGTCGCAGCAAAAAATGGTGAAGATTTAGGGGTAATATTCAGAACAAAAAAAGAAGCACTGTACTAGGTGAAAATGTGTAGAGAATGTGAAGGTGGTGGTCGGAGATTTTTTGTAAAGAGGATGAAACAACGTAAAAAAAAGTGTAAATTTACATGTAACAAATAAGGTGAATTTATGGAAAGATATTAGGAAATGGTGGTAATTTTGTGATAGTTAAAAATAAATATTAAAATACATTAAAATATTACAAATATACGCAAATCTACTACTGAATAAAGATAAAACATGACATGCAATTTAAAGTAATAGTGTTTTCTTTTCATCAAAAAAAGTAATAGTGTTTTCTATACTATTTTTATGCCAAAGGTAATATATGGTATTTAAATCCATGTAAAATAATAGTATTAAAATTTGGATATATTTATTTTTACTATTTCATGTATGAAATGAAATAATATTGACAATTGCAGAGTAAGTATAATTAAATTTTGAAACATTAACGACATATACTGGGCTACCGATAAACCAATACTGTATATGATAAAAACGCGAAATCTGGGCTAAGGCCCAATATACTGGGCTAAACATAGTGGTTACGACAAAGTAACTTAGTCCAAAGAAAACAGTCCAACATCGTATCCCAAAAAAATACGTAGAGTTCAATCCTACAAACATGAGAGTGAAGCCAACAAATACGTAATACAATTAGACGATGGTGGTGACGGCGCCACGAATTAGGTCTTCAATTGGTGTGTTCCAGAAGGTGATCTAGTGCTATTCTACACTGTTTTTTAGACCAAATGCATTCTGTTACGGACCGGTCTCCGAGCCGAGTTCTAGTATACCCACCAAACCAAGCCAATCCGGCCCCTATCCGACCTGCTCTGAGCTTGACGAGCTACGTCCGACCCGGGACACGCCAAACCCGTCCTCCAGGTATAATCGCCCCAGGTGTAACACTCATACTCCAATGATAATTGAAATAAGACAAATCACATTAAAGTATAGGAATTACTAAAGATTAAACTTGAATTACTGAAATGCAAGTCCATCGTTCCACTATGACATGAGTATACGAATAGAGGTTACAATCTCATCCAAGATCGAAGCTTAGGAAAATACAAGAAAATACAATGTCATCCATTGTTCTGAAGTCACAAAAGAGGCAAGTACATGCTCCAACTAACAAAACAAACTAAAATATAGAGACTCCATGAGTCGCTACTGCTTTCCCTCGTGCACCGCTATCTCAAATAAAATAGGAAAGGGGTGAGATTATAATAATCTCGGTGAGTCCTCCACGGACCCTAATTAACACTCCCTGCAATCACAATAATATCTTATTCTAAGCATTAAAGCAATTTAAACATTCCTTACAGCTTTTGTATAACCAAGGATTACCACTGGGTCTTGACCACTGGCTTGACCTTGAATTATACGACTCTTCTATAACAATAAGGATTTACCATGGGATATAAAATTGATCACTGGCTTGACCCAAGACTGAACATCTAATTGTACAACCAAGGATTTACCACTCGAGTCTTTACTACGGGCTTGACCTGCGTTGTACTGGTTTCTGATGACCAAGGATTTACCACGGGTCTTGACCACTGGCTTGACCTTGTTTCGCTTACCGACCTTATTAGAACCATTACAAATATAATAGCCCTAACCCTTTTCTCTAAGTATGGAGTCATAACTGTCCTAGTTTTAAATCATGCATTTATAAACCAAGGAAGTCCCCAAGACACAAAAGTGATAGCAAGTCACATTCGAGGGGATTGCAATTTACCTTGCAAAACATTTCGAACACAAACAATTCAATCACAAGGCATTGAACAACAAAGCAATACTACGCATTCACATATTGCCTCACATGGGTTGTAACCCCTTTATGTAAGGTACTACATATAGATCATTGATCCACAAAACACCAATGTAATTCTTTATCATAATCATCATAGTCTTAATTCATGCACTCTTACTCAATTAGTTACATAAAAGATACATAAGAGTAACACCTAAGCATACCAACATATTAGCATGTTTAAAGGAGACAAATGACCCAAAAACAAAGCAGTTTCAGCCTAGAAAACAGCTTAAAACACGGCCTGGCCGTGTTGCATAACACGGCCGTGCTAGGCCTTCTGCAGAATTTCGCAGCAGAACATCAACTTCGGGAATTTTATTGACATATCAAACGGAGTCGGAATTGAGCAAACGACCACTCGTTGGAAAGCTTAGGATGTCTAGTTTATGAATATAATTTTTATTTTAGAGAATAACCTACCAATTAGTACAGTTTTCACGAACAAGCCACTGATATCAGAACAACAGGTCAGCACTCATACCTTAACTTATAAATTCTATAACTAATCCATTTCTTAACATTTTCCAGTGATTCTTGTGCCTAAAATGAAGCCCCTCATGTCTAGTATACCCAGAAACAAGAATCATTTAATTCCAAGGTCTATAAAGAGAGTTATACTCGAAATACCAGAGGCCGTTTTACATGCATGTTCACTAAGTTGTAACTCAAATTTCAACTAAGTTCAACATCAAACCCTTACACGAAAATCTCAATCCTAGACCAGGAAAGCCACATGAAAAGGGAAATAAAAACCCTAATGGGGGTCTTATTGGTTGCCCACCACCTAGAGGAGAAGAACTCACCTCAATCAAAGAAAAGAAGCAAGAACTTGAAACTTCTCCTATTCCTCTTCTTCCCTTTGTGATTTTCGAATTTCCCTGTCACCCTAGCCTAGGGCAGCTTCTAACCTTTCTATGGTAGTCAATGGTTGAGTTTACCTTCCTTCCTTGCCAAAGTGTAGTTGCATGTTGAAGTTTCCTCTTCCTTCTTTCCTACTCTGCAAGCCCTAGCTTCTCCTTCTTCCCCCTTTTTCCTTCTTTTCTTTCTTCTTCTTTTTTTTCAGATTTTTCGATGGAGAGGGAGAGAATGGGTGCTGATGGCGTGAGTGAGAGGGAATGGAGAGTGAGTGTAATGGTCTTTTACTATATTGCCCTTCCTTGGTTCTAATATTACACACTACCCTTACTTATTACACCACCATCTTATTTATTTGCACCCCTTTATGTTTATCACAATAAGCAATTCAAAACACACAAATCCTAAATTTAAAAGGCTATATAATTAAATTAGGTGGGATGTTACATTACTATCCAACTTTTTAAAAGTTTTTGTCCTCAAAAACTAGACATATACTTACCTATTGAAATAGATACGGATACCTCTCTTGCATCTCGGTCTCGACCTCCCACGTAGCTTCCTCGAGATCGGTTCCTTCCCAAATGACCTTCACCAAGGGAACATTCTTGTTCCTCAGTGTCTTAACATTGTGGTCCACCACTGCATGACCGCATAGGCTGATATGTCAAATCTGATCTCAAGTGTACCGACTCATGATCCAATGGTTGATGAGGATCAGGGATGTATTTTCTGAGTTGAGATACATGGAAAACATTGTGCAGATTTGACAGGGATGGGGGTAGAGCAATTTGGTAAGCCACAGAACCGGCTCTATCAAGGATTTTAAAAGGGCCGATGTAACGAGGACTCAACTTTTTGGCTCTCAGTGCCCTACCAATACCTATCATTGGAACGACTTTTAGGAACACATGCTCTCCCTTCTCAAACTCAATCAGTCTTCTCTTCAAATCGGCATAGCTTTTCACGACTGAGCGATTTCAGCCTATCCCTAATCTTTCTGATCTGATCAGTGGTTTCTTGGATTATGTCAGGTCCTAACCATCTCTTCTCTCCTACCTCAAACCAACACAGTGGAGTTCTACACTTGCGACCGTAGAGTGCCTCATACGGCGCCATGCCTATGCTAGCATGATAGCTGTTGTTATAAGCAAACTCGATGAGAGCTAGATGCTCATCCCAGCTCCCACCATCATCTAACACGCATGCTCTAAGCATGTCCTCTAGGGTTTGGATAGTTCTCTCTGTCTGACCATCCGTTTGTGGATGATAAGCGGTACTAAGACGCAATCTGGTCCCTAAAGCCATCTGAATCAAGCTTTCCAAAACCGGAGGTAAACTTAGGATCTCTATCAGACACAATGCTAGTTGGTACTCCGTGAAGTCTAACAATCTCTTTAATAAAAATCTTAGCTAACCTAGCGGTATTGAAAGTGGACTTAATCGGGAGAAAGTGTGCGCACTTGGTTAATCTATCCACAATAACCCAAATGGAATTATATCCGGCTTGAGTGCGAGGCAATCCGGACACAAAGTCCATAGATATGCCCTCCCATTTCCACTCCGGAACATCTAAGGGTTGAAGGGTGCCTGACGGTCTCTGGTGCTCTATCTTGGTTTTCTGACAAACCAAGCACTGTGCTACAAACTCACCTACGTTGTTCTTCATTCCCGGCCACCAATACCTTTGCTTAAGGTCATGGTACATCTTGGTAGAACCAGGGTGTACCGAGAATCCACTCTTGTGGGCTTCTTCAAGGATTTGATTCTTAATGTCTCTATCGTTAGGAACACAAATCCTGTGGTGAAAAAGGATAACACCGTCACTAGCTTCGGAGAATCCCACTTGGTGTCTCCTAGCTTGTAAATCACCATCCTGACTTTGGGTAAACCTAATTTGATTTCTAAAATCACAAGTGATTTCCAAATGGCTCACTATTAGGCTACCTCCCGTGGGATACATCCCTAAGCTCATATCTCTGAATGATTCAAGCAACTCTATCTCCTTAACCATCATTGAAGAAATGTGGAGGGACTTTCTGCTTAAGGCATCGGCGACTACATTCGCCTTACCTGGGTGATACTTCAACTCGAAGTCATAGTCCTTGAGAAACTCTACCCATCTCCTTTGCCTCATATTCAGTTCCTTTTGATCAAACAAATATTTCAAACTTTTATGATCGCTGAATATCTCAAATCGGGCGCCATATAAATAATGCCGCCAGATTTTTAGGGCAAAGACTATGGCTGCTAGTTCTAAGTCGTGAGTTGGATAGTTTTCCTCGTGGGGCTTCAACTGCCTAGATGCATAGGCTACTGCTCGCCCATTTTGCATGAGAACACAACCCAAACCTCTACCAGAAGCATCACTATACACTTCAAAACCTAGGGTCGGGTCGGGGATAATCAAAACCGGTGCACTGGTCAACCGATGTTTGAGTTCCAAGAAACTGTCCTCACAGCTCTTATCCCACACAAATGGTTGCCCTTTTCGGGTTAACCGGGTCAAAGGAAGAACTAACTGGGAAAATCCTCCTATGAACCTGCGATAATAACCAGCTAGTCCTACAAAACTCCTAACTTCTGAAACCGTAGTCGGTCGCTCCCATTCAAGAACGGCCCCTACTTTGCTCGGATCTACAGCCACTCCCTCCTGGGAAATGACGTGTCCTAGAAACTTGACTTCGGTGAGCCAGAACTCACACTTTTCAGGCTTTGCAAACAGATGGTTCTTCCTAAGTGTGCTCAGGACAATCCTAAGGTGTTCCTCATGCTCTTGAAGGTTCCTAGAATATACAAGGATGTCATCTATGAATACCACAACAAATCAGTCAAGGTAAGGTCTGAAAATTCTATTCATGTAGTCCATGAAAATAGCCGGAGCATTTGTCAGACCGAACGGCATAACAACATACTCATAATGGCCATATCGTGTCCTAAACGCTGCTTTGGCACATCCTTAGCCTTGACTCGAATCTGGTGGTATCCTCGACCTAAGATCAATCTTAGAGAATAATCAAGCTCCCTAAGTTGGTCTAGCAAATCATCGATCCTAGGGAGAGGATACTTGTTCTTAATTGTGACTTTATTAAGTTGTTTGCATCTATACACAAACGCTTACTACCGCCCTTCTTCTTCACTAGGAGAACTGGCTCCCCATGGTGAAGAACTAGGTCTAATGAATCGTTTAGCTATTAGATCCTCTAACCGAACTTTAAGCTCTTTCAACTCGGAAGGCGACATCCTATAAGGGGCTATAGAAATTGGTCCGCTCTCGAACCAAATCTATGGAGAACTCTACTTCTCTCAGGAGGTAAAGAGGTAATTTCCTTCTAAAACATCCAGGAATTCATTAATCACTGGGATGGTGGTCAAATCCAATCCAACCTCTGTGGTTGAAGAGAGCAACAAGATGTATCCCAAGTGTCCTTCCATTAGGCATTGGTTCAATTGAGACACACTAGCCATTTCCTTTAGACACAACTGATTGACTATGGACTCAACAGATGGAAATTCAATAGTTCTAGAAAAACAATTCAAAACAACCTGGTTGGTGGAGAGCCAATCCATACCTAAGATTATATCCATCCCCTTCAAGGGTAAGCAAATCAAATGGACTGAAAACATCCTTCCCTGAATTACGAGAGGACAATTCTCGCAAATCGAAGAAGTAGTGATACTACCTTCGGCTGGTGTTTCAACCGTCATAGTAAGGGGTAAAGAAGAAAGATGCAATCCTAACCTTTGGGCACACGTATTAGCAATGAAAGAGTGTGTGGCACCAGAATCATACAGAACAACCAAAGGGTTATCATGTAGAAGGCAAGTACCTTTGATCAGATTCTCCACACCACTCGCCTTCCTGCCGCTGAGAGTGTGGACACGACCTTGAGTAGGTGCACTGGGTTTGGTACCCGTTCCCGCCTTGAGCTTGGGACACTCCCTCGCAAAATGGCCTGGTCGTTGACACAAGAAGCAGACATTCCTTCCTTGCATGCATTCCCCCCTATGGAATCTTCCACAAGAGGAACAAGCATCTGGCTTTGGAGTCTCAGAATGTTGTACTTGCTTCCCTTTATTTCGGTTTCCCTTTGGTCTCAATTGTGGAGGAGTCTTACTCTCTTCCTTATTTTTCCTCCATTTGAGTGGCGTTCTTCATACATCTTTTGCAAACTCGCTCGACCACATAGCTTTTGTGAACCATACCAAAGATAAGTGGTGAAAGTGTTTTGAGACAAGTTGTTTTGGATATCAGCGTAATCCCCACAAGAATTGATTCATCTTCCACTTCTCATCCGGTGCATACCGGGCGTGAGAAGAGTACCGTGCCAGGTCCTCAAACTTTTTCACATATTCATCAACAGTAGATTCCCCTTGTTTTAGATAGGCAAACTCCCTTTCCTTTTTATCTTTGACGGTTTGGGGAAAATACTTTTCTAGGAAAGCAGTCTTGAAGTTCTCCCACTCCAAAGGTTCTTCTTGCTCTAGGAGATAAGGTTGTGCCCCCTGCCACCAGTGGGCAGCTCCTTCAATCAGTTTATGTGCAGCGAAGGTCACCTTTTGGTCCCCCGTACACGGAACAACCTTGAAAACTTTCTCCATTTCTTCGATCCAATGTTGGGCTGCCATAGCTTCAGAGTTTCCGGAAAAGGTCGGGGGATTAAGCTTATGAAAGTTGAGGAACGCCCTATTTACACCCTCTGGCGGAGCAGGTGGAGGTGGAGGTGGTGGTTGTTGCTGTTGAGCATTGAGGAATTGTTGGACCATATTGTTAGTGGCCTGACTCTGCTCCCTCAAAGCCTCATTCTGAACCCTCATAGCCTCATTCTGAACTCTCATAGCCTCATTCTGGTCCCTCATCATTTGCATCATCTCCATCCACCGAGCCTCCTCCGCATTCCTCCTAGGACCCCGTCCTCTCCTCGCCCAAAGACCTTCATCTCGCCATATTCTCGCATACACGATAAAATATTAAGTTGATCAGGCTTAATAATCCATACTAAGTACAAGAATACGAAGAGAATTTTTCGAACAAGGGAAAGTCCACACTAATAGACCACAGCCCCTAGAGGACTGAACTGCTCTGATACTAAAATGTAACACTCATACTCCAATGATAATTGAAATAAGACAAATCACATTAAAGTATAGGAATTACTAAAGATTAAACTTGAATTACTGAAATGCAAGTCCATCGTTCCACTATGACATGAGTATACGAATAGAGGTTACAATCTCATCCAAGATCGAAGCTTAGGAAAATACAAGAAAATACAATGTCATCCATTGTTCTGAAGTCACAAAAGAGGCAAGTACATGCTCCAACTAACAAAACAAACTAAAATATAGAGACTCCATGAGTCGCCATCGCTTCCTCAGGTACTGCTTATCTGAAATAAAATAGGAAAGGGTGAGATTATAATAATCTCAGTGAGTCCTCCACGGACCCTAATTAACACTCCTGCAATCACAATAATATCTTATTCTAAGCATTAAAGCAATTTAAACATTCCTTACGCTTTTGTATAACCAAGGATTACCACTGGTCTTGACCACTGGCTTGACCTTGAATTATACGACTCTTCTATAACAAAGGATTTACCGCGGGATATAAAATTGATCACCGGGCTTGACCTCAAGACTGAACATCTAATTGTACAACCAAGGATTTACCATCGAGTCTTGACTACGGGGCTTGACCTGCGTTGTACTTCGGTTCTGATGACCAAGGATTTACCACTGGTCTTGACCACTGGCTTGACCTTGTTTCGCTTACCGACCTTATTAGAACCATTACAAATATAATAGCCCTAACCCTTTTCTCTAAGTATGGAGTCATAACTGTCCTAGTTTTAAATCATGCATTTATAAACCAAGGAAGTCCCCAAGACACAAAAGTGATAGCAAGTCACATTCGAGGGGATTGCAATTTACCTTACAAAACATTTCGAACACAAACAATTCAATCACAAGGCATTGAACAACAAAGCAATACTACGCATTCACATATGTCCTCACATAGGTTGAAACCCCTTTATGTAAGGTACTACATATAGATCATTGATCCACAAAACACCAATGTAATTCTTTATCATAATCATCATAGTCTTAATTCATGCACTCTTACTCAATTAGTTACATAAAAGATACATAAGAGTAACACCTAAGCATACCAACATATTAGCATGTTTAAAGGAGACAAATGACCCAAAAACAAAGCAGTTTCAGCCTAGAAAACAGCTTAAAACACGGCCTGGCCGTGTTGCATAACACGGCCGTGCTAGGCCTTCTGCAGAATTTCGCAGCAGAACATCAACTTCGGGAATTTTATTGACATATCAAACGGAGTCGGAATTGAGCAAACGACCACTCGTTGGAAAGCTTAGGATGTCTAGTTTATGAATATAATTTTTATTTTAGAGAATAACCTACAAATTAGTACAGTTTTCACGAACAAGCCACTGATATCAGAACAACAGGTCAGCACTCATACCTTAACTTATAAATTCTATAACTAATCCATTTCTTAACATTTTCCAGTGATTCTTGTGCCTAAAATGAAGCCCCTCATGTCTAGTTTACCCAAAAACAAGAATCATTTAATTCCAAGGTCTATAAAGAGAGTTATACTCGAAATACCAGAGGCAGTTTTACATGCATGTTCACTAAGTTGTAACTCAAATTTCAACTAAGTTCAACATCAAACCCTTACACGAAAATCTCAATCCTAGACCAGGAAAGCCACATGCAAAGGGAAATAAAAACCCTAATTGGGGTCTTATTGGTTGCCCACCACCTAGAGGAGAAGAACTCACCTCAATCAAAGAAAAGAAGCAAGAACTTGAAACTTCTCCTATTCCTCTTCTTCCCCTTTGTGATTTTTGAATTTCCCCTGTCACCCTAGCCTAGGGCAGCTTCTAACCTTTCTATGGTAGTCAATGGTTGAGTTTACCTTCCTTCCTTGCCAAAGTGTAGTTGCATGTTGAAGATTCCTCTTCCTTCTTTCACAATCTCCAAGCCCTAGCTTCTCCTTCTTCCCCCTTTTTCCTTCTTTTCTTTCTTCTTCTTTTTTTTCAGATTTTTCGATGGAGAGGGAGAGAATGGGTGCTGATGGCGTGAGTGAGAGGGAATGGAGAGTGAGTGTAATGGTCTTTTACTATATTGCCCTTCCTTGGTTCTAATATTACACACTACCCTTACTTATTACACCACCATCTTATTTATTTGCACCCCTTTATGTTTATCACAATAAGCAATTCAAAACACACAAATCCTAAATTTAAAAGGCTATATAATTAAATTAGGTGGGATGTTACACCAGGGCTAGCACCGAGCAGGTCAGGGGCGAGCCGACCGGTGACTCTCGAACCTTCTAGAAGAGGATGCGCCTGGAGACGACGCTAGGAGCCGTTGCCATTCCGAAGATTGAGGATCACGTAGCCAGTACGTGATGAACTTGGCAGAAGCGAGATATTAGGAAGGGATAAGCTGATCCCTGAAACTTGGGGGAGGAGTTACCACGCGCAGAATCCGAATCATTGGTTATCCTCCTTATACGAGACTCCACTATATAAAGGGGGCTTGACCCCCCAGGTTTGCATACTCTCTACACACTCTGAAACCCTAAACACTTAACTCACATTCTCTTCTCCAAAAGCCCTATCTGACTTAGGCATCGGAGTGCCTTTTGTAGGTACCCCCCTATCTGTACCAGAGGAGAGAAGACGCTGCTCCGAGGAGAAGGAGAGTCTTGCCATTTTGTGCATTAACATTGGCGCCCACCGTGGGGCCCAATAGAACTAGCCTGGGCCTCAAGGATACCACCGAGCAAGGATGGTACACACTAAAAGCACGGCGAATCGCAAGTCACCGCCGCCAAGCCGCAACTCAGTCAGTCAGGACGGACGCCCGCCTCCAGACCCGGTCGTGGAGCTTCTTAGGGCTGAGAACGAAGAGTTAAGGCGCAAGATTGAGGAGGCTCTCGATCGCGAGAGGAGGATGGGCTGCGAAACGCCTTCCAGAACGCGCCAGGAGACAAGGCGTGACGATGAGGGAGACTCATCGAGAACGGATCGGTCGAGCCAAATAGAAAGCCCCAAGCGCCGGCGTGCCCACCACCACAAAGACCGACCCTCGGAGGTCGGGATAACGTTACTCCCCTTCAGCGAGGAGATCATGTCTGATCCAATCCCCAAGCATTTCCAAATCCCCAACATGGACACTTACGAGGGTAAAACCGACCTCGAGGAACACCTCACCGTGTTCAATGCTCGGATGTTACTAGTGGAGGCCTCGGAAGGTTTAAAATGCAGGACTTTCCCATGCACCTTGAAGAGATCCGCCATGATGTGGTTTTCCAACCTCCCCCAGCACTCGATCTGTTCCTTTAGCCAGCTCGCCGAACAGTTCGTGGCCAGGTTCACCATGAGCCGAGCATTCAGGAAAAATTTAACATGCCTGGTAGGGCTCAAGCAGAGATCGAACGAGACCCTCAAGTCATTCATAGAGCGTTTCAACAACGAAATGGCCCAAGTCAGGAACCTCAGCAGCGATGTGGCACTCCACGCCATAGTGTCAGCGCTAAAACCTGGACCTTTCTCGGACTCCCTCGCTCACCGCCCCGTCGAGTCCCTGGACGAGTTGAGACGCCGCACTGTGGGATACATCAACATGAAGGAAGTCACCGCCGCCAAAAAGGAGACTCAAGGTCGACAAGACAAAAGCAGAGAGCCAGCCAGAGACCAAACAGACAGAAGGAACGACTGCCGAGGAAGGCAGGACTATAGAGGACAATTCACCCCCTTGACAGTAGGAAGGGACCGAGTATTGAAGGAAGCCTACACAGGTAACCTCATTACCCTGCCTCCTCGGAGAGACTTCCCACCGGACGTGGACCGCCAAAGGTACTGCGAGTACCACCGAGTATACGGGCACACCACCAACAAATGCCAGGCACTAAAGGTAAAAATCGAGAAGCTCATATAAGCTGGATATCTGACAAAATACGTGGACAAAGGGTCGGCAGCAACCCCTAAGGGAAGTAACGGAAACCACAGGAGATCCCATATGCCCGAGCGTACGCTTGATAGATCGACGGCTCGAAGAGGGAGAGACAGGCGTTCACCTACTCGACAACGCAGGCAAGGGCCCGACGGAGGTACTCCTTCACTTAACTTGATTGCAGGTGGTTTTGCAGGCGGAGGCGAGTCGAGCAGCAGCCGACGAAGACACTTGAGGTCCGTCAATAGCTCGAGCTCAACTACCATCCCTCCCGCTGTCATGCCGACCATTTCCTTCTCAGAAAAGGACTACCAAGGGATAAACCGACTACCCCATTAAGAGAATCCTACAGAAGCCCGAGCTGTCTGGTCGGATGGTGGCCTGGTCAGTAGAGCTTTCCGAGTTCCAAATCAGGTACGAGCCCAGAGGACCCATTAAATCACAAATTTTAGCTGACTTTATTGCAGAACTAACACCAACACTCGAGGTCAAATACTGGACACTCTACGTGGACGGTTCCTCCAATTCCAGAGGCAGCGGAGTAGGTATCATTGTAGAAAGCCCTACGGGAATCTGTGTTGAGCAAGCACTCAGGTTTCTGTTCAAAGCTAGTAACAACCAAGCCGAATACGAGGCATTGCTGATCGGTCTCAAGCTCGCATGGGAGCTAGGCGCCCAAACACTCCGAGTCAAAAATGACTCCCAACTCATGGTCAACCAAGTTAAAGGCGAGTATCAGTGTCGAGACGATGTCCTAGCTCGGTACGCCCAGAAAGCAGCTGCCATGATCCAAAATTTTCAAGAAGTCCAGCTCGAACACATCCCTTGAGAGCAGAACAACAAAGCTGACCTGCTAGCGAAACTAGCCATCATGAAGACCGAGGGACAGTTACACACAATCGTTGTTCAAACCTTGACATCACCAAGCGTAGAAACAGCAGAAACCAACTCGGTGAATCAGTCGGAATCATGGATGGCAGATATCATAGAGTATTTACAGCAGGGAAGGCTACCCGATGAACCTGTAGAGGCACGCAGGGTCCAAAGGCGGTCCACACATTACACTCTGGAAGGGGATAGACTCTACCGGAGGGGCTTCTCGCAGCCGCTGCTCGCATGCGTGGATAAGTCAGACTCCGAGTATATCATGAGGGAACTACATGAAGGCATATGTGGGAACCATTGTGGAATTCGGACGTTAGCTGCGAAGGTCCTCCGAGCTGGATATTACTGGCCAACAATCAGATCGGACTGTATGGAATTCGTAAAAAAGTGCGACAACTGCCAACGATATGCAAAGCGAGACCACCTCCCCCCTGAAGTCCTTTACGAAGTCATCGCCCCCTGGCCCTTTAATACCTGGGGGCTCGACATACTTGGCCCCTTTCCCTTTGTGTAACATCCTAATTTTTAAGAAAAATTATTTTAGCAATAAAATTTGCAGTTACTGGACATAAATCTTAGAGATTGATCACCTCAATAATTTACTAAGAGTACGAGGAACTATTTTGACTTATTTTAAATAATTTTTTATAATAAATAATTATTATTCATGATGTCAATTCAAATTAATAGACAACGTAGACGTATGCTGCTCTTAAAGTTAATTCATCAAATAAACTTTATATAAGTTTTCTGTGTGACGCGGTAACGCGTATTTTTGTTGACTAAGAAATTGATTGAATTAAATCAAGATAAAATTAAATTTAAGAGTTAATATTTAATATTAATTCATGGTTCGAAAATCGTCGGAAAACTCTAACGAAGTTTCGCCGCGTTTTTGAAACATCGGATAAATTTTACCCGTATTAAAATTTAAAACGAATTTCGATTTCGACAAAAATCGAATTGTAACTTGTTGTGATTATTTTTTAGTATTTTAAATTGTTTTTAATATTTATTATAATATTTTATCATGCGGTGAATTAATTTCTCGGTAAATTAATTTTCACGAATTAATCGGCAAAGAATTAATCGGTAACGCGGTTAGTTGACGCTGTGTTTTCAGCACGCTTTAGACTCTAGGATTAGAGGATAATTACGAGGGATGAGAGATTAGATGTTTAGACTAGTTGATGGGATTAGAGTCTTACTTTAGATGCTAGGTGTCCTTGATGTGGTGGTTAATTAGGAGACACATCCTTTAAATCATTTTTGACCAAGTAAATTGTTTTGGATTTATATATATATATATATATATATATATATATTTCATTTCCTTCTTTTATTCACTAGTCAACCGAAACCCTCCCAACTACCCACATTTCTTTTGTTTCATTCTTTCATTTTCTCAAAAGTGGCTAGGTATAGGTGTTGTTGGAGGAAAAGATTTTTCCCCTCCTTCCTCTGTTCTCTTAATCGTGGCATCTCTCTCTGTCCCATGTTAATTTTCTTTTCCTCCTCCTTTAGCAGCAGCGCATCCCCTCATTCTCATTCCCTTAATTTTTCTTCTCCTTCTTTATTAAGTTATCAAGTGTGAGTGTTTGAAGAGCAAGTTTTCTTCTCTTCTTTCCTTTTTCTTCCAACTGTGAGCACCACCTCAATTTGGGCATCAAATTTCTTGCCCTTTTTACCAATCATTTATACTGGAGAAACCATAGTGTTGGTGAGTTGTGATGTAGAATTCTTCCCTTCCTTTTTGGCCCTAAAAACCGTGGCTTTCTCAAGCAAAAACACCACCATAACTTTCATTTTTTCCCTCATTTTTGGTGCTGAATCTTTGAGCTTTTGGGTAAGGTTTGGAAACAAGTTTTTCTCCTCTTTCTTTAGTCTCCAAAACCGTAGACCCTAGAATCTTTTTGGGTGAGAAATTATTTTTATGTTCTTGTCTAATTTACTTGCTTATTTATTTATATATGACTTGATTTAGGATTGGTCTTGATTAGTGTTCTTGTTTTAGAGATTAATTGTTGTTGTGAAAGAATTTTGAATAGGAATGATGTTGTTTAAGTAGTTTGGAAACTTGCAAGACAGTTTTTTTGGGAAAAAGGGGCCGTTGGCTGCGAGCATTGTAAGCCTGGGAGGCAAAAATAATTGCAATCTTAGCATTTAAATTAGTTGTTTGTGATTGTTGTATAAGTTTGAAAAGTTATGAAAGTGATTGGATTGAGAATTGAAGTTTTTTTTGGATCCTTAAGGCGATGAAACACAATAGGTAAATTGGACTCTTTGAGATCCTAAGAATCTAGTAGAGCCTTAACTTAAGCTTTTAGATAAAATGAAGTTGATTTTGGTATTGATTTGTGTTTCAAATTTTTGAAGGACTTGAACTTAGTAAGTAGAACTTTATTTTCCAACTTGTGTATATTTCAAGAAAACTTTAAATTTTGAAATATATGAACCCCAAATTTGTAAATGCTTAAGTGTAGGTAATTTCTTATTAGGAGATGTTTTTGGGATTTGAGAACATAGGAATTAGAATTAAGTCTAAGTGTAAGGGATAATTATTTTGTGTTCTTAGTTGATACTTAGTAGTATTAAATTATGTGTAAGTGTTGGAAAATTTTAGAAAAGAATTTGGTTTGTTTGGAAGTTGTTTTGATTGTGAAAGGCAATGATACAATAAGGTAATTGGGTTCCTTGAGACCCAAGAAAACCAAGTGGAGCCTTGATTTAGTATTTGAGAAAAGTAGTGGTTAATTGAAGTTGATTCTTGCTCTAAGTTTTCAAGAAAAATAGTGATGTTTTATGTTCTATGTTTTCAAGAAAAAGATTCCTTGTCCTTAAAGTTTGATTCCTTAAGGGTCCATTTGGTGGCCAGGATAGGAGAGACATAATATGATAAGCAATCATATCCTGTCTTAATCCAGTGTTTGTTGAACCAGCAGGATATGATAACTCAATCCTGTCACATATCATATTCTGTCCATCTAGTTAAATTTTTATCCTGAGGGGAGGGCTGGATTAGAAACAACAGGATAGGATAATAAAATTGTTTCCGTGTTCACCCTTATGAAAAATAATTTAAAATTTAATAAAACATAAAAATATTATAAATAAAAAATAAAATTGAAAAAAATTAATAATAAAAGTTATAGAAAATAAACAATAAATATAAAAAATATGATTAATTTTAAAATTTATATGTAATTTTTTAACAAGAATAATTATGTCATTTTACATAATACAAAAAATAAAATTGTAAAAGAATAATTTAAAATCCAAGAAATATAAAAATATTTAAAAAAAACTAAAAATACAAAATTATTATTAATATTAAAAATTTTACAAATTATAAAAATTAATTTAAACTATTAAATATCTAAATACTTAATTTTAAAAATTATATGTAATTATGTCATTAGGATAATTTTGTCATTTTATATTATTTTAAAAAAGCTAAAGTCATAATATAATGATATCTAGTTTGTTATCCAGTGCGCACCAAACATATGATATGATAAAAGCTTATCATGTTTATATCCTATCATTTCCTTATCCAGTTCTCTATCATATCCTGTCTCTATCCTATCATGTCCACCAAACGAGCCCTAATAGTAAAATGAATTTTCAAGGTGTATGTAATTTATTAAAAACTAGTATTTTTTTTTAAACTAGGTTCCTAAGTGAAAGTGTTTGGTTAGGAAAAGGGGTTTAGGTTTGAGAGCCTAAGGTTATAGAATTAAGACTTTAGATTATGCTAAGTTTGCTTCGTGTGTTAGGCTTTGAGTAATCCGAGATCGTGTGGCGTTGGATCGAGGAATACGTGGATGGGTGGCTTGGAGTTCGGTAAGGGCACTTCACATTTATACTTGTTATAGTATGCTAGTGTAAGGGCACTTCTAGACATTTGTAGGCTTTTATTGTTGTATGTCCTTGTGTAAGGGCAACTTTTAGATACGATAGGAATTTAATTTCAAGCATGTACGCGAAGAAGTCTAAGAACCTCAGGGTTCGAAGTGAGGGTCTTATACCCCTTCGATTTTTTTTTGATATGCTGATTATTTAGTGGGTTTGTCTGCAAGTGGTTGGCAGCTGTCCCCAACCCCCCACACTTGTTTGTTCCTCTCTGTGAACTCCATCGAGTTACAGAGGGATGGATTCTATTCGACTGTTGTTGTTGAGCTGTGCAATTATTTAATATGAGATTGAATGCATGCTGTGAATTGCGCATTGCTTGTTGGATTGCGTTTCTTCATGCAAACTGCTTTTATTGCTTAAGTTGTTGAATTGCGTTTCTTCATATTAAGCATACTCTTATTATTTGATATGCGGTCGAATAATCTTGCGTACCACTCTTTGAATATCGTATGCGGCGAATTGTTCATCGAGTCTGAGAGCTTTGTCGAGTCATCGAGACGTTTTTAAGCTGTGAGCCGGACAACTGAGGGTGCTAGGTCCCCTCCGTTCATGGTGGATTAGCTAGGCATCGCAGCGTTAAGGAACCGGAGCTGAATGTCCTAGGGAGAGCAAGGATCCCAAAGCTACGGCAGGTATTCAGTGGATGGATCGGCGTCTGCTTTCCAGAAAAATTGTCGAGTTGAGAAAAAATGAGTCGTAAGTCGAGTCTTGAGCGAGGGTCTTGAGTTGCGTCTAGAGAACTGTGCAGACTGTTGTTTGCCTATTGTCATGATTTATTATTTTCCGTAATATGTTGTACTATTACATGTTTTATTGCCGAGTGTGTTGTCGAATAGGTGTATCTGCCTCTTTATTTTTAAGAAATTGACCCTTGCCAATGGTTCTTTCAATTCAATGAATGTAACCCAGGTGGCGAAGCGCACGGAGTGTTTGGAACTGCTGGAGGGAGCAGCAGAGAGAGTAGTCGTCCAGCTTTCTACTGTTGCTATGGTTGTGGACCCTACTAGTAGACTAGTGAAGAGCGTGTTGTGTCGACCAACTATAGGATATTTGTCGTCTATTTCAGTATTGTAATAAATATCTGTTATGTTTCAAGACATGTATTGTTAAACGTGAATTGGTGGATTAATTGAATGTGGTTATGTGATGTCTTAAATTATTTTCCACCATGTTTCTAAAAGTCGTTGTGATACTCTGGCAGTTATTTTAGAAAGAAGTTTTTTAAAAAAAAGGACCACATTTTTGGGAAAAAGTGCAAAGCAGAGTATTTCGCCTTTCGAAAATATGTTATCTTTTGTCAGAACATGCGCCTAATAACGCTCCAAAAACGGGGTGTTACAATGGTGGTATCAGAGCAGTTCGATTCTAACCGGACTGTGAGTTGGGCAAACTATAGCTGGTCAAGTGTGGGGATGATAGAAGTTAGCCTGTTGGGAGTCAAGATGTGTTTTGTTGTGAGTCGAACTATGGTTGTGTGATTGTTCCTCAAGTGGATTAACTCTACTTGTAATTGTTTGGATTGTTCTTAATTGGAGTAATGTGTCCTGAGACACACGAAATTGTTGTGGGGTTCTAATAAGGTTGTAAAACTTTGTGGGAATCCAATACCTTTGAGACGAGCGATTCTTCCTACCAAATCAGATAGTTCAAGAAATGGACTAAAGACTTCGGATAGCCAAGCTGAGGCAGGGATAGTAGGTGTTGTTGCTCAACAAACTGCTATGGATAATCAACGTGAACTGCTAAGACCGCCGGGAGATGACCAAGTTGCAGAGATTAAAGGATTGGTTGACCTTTTGTCACCATGGAACTCTTAAGTCCTTCAGGAAATAAGAGGTGAGATTCTGGGATTGGTTGCAAGTGACGCTGTTACTATTATTAATATTATTATTATTGTTAAACATGATCTTTGGTGTATTAGTGATCCTAGATATAGATCACGTAAATGATTGACGTACGAAGTATTTTGATAGATATCTTATTTAAAAATCAAAAATATTTTATGATTTTGTGACGTGTTTGCCACTAACATTTGTGTTTTCACAGTAGTCTAGTTTTGCACTTCTGTGATTATATTTGATTGATTGCGTGAATGTTTATTTGTCATGAGCATATTCATATTTTTCCAACGAAAATATTATACGCGATTAGTTCTAGCAAGCATTAATTAAATGTTCTGCGACAATTTAATTTACATGAAACCCATTTGACCCAGTTAAATGGAATCCAGGGGTTTAGTGGGGGACAAGTTGTCTAACTATTATGGCGTAGTACCTCAGATTTCACTAAGTCTTATCTTCACCTTACCTTAAGGAATAACCTTTTTCCTTAAATTGAAACTAGCCAGACAAAACTTGGAGGAATCAATGCCCTCCTTTCCTTCTCTTTGGCCAACCACCTCAAAAAGAAAGTGTGAGAGAATAGTTAGTTGCATTATTAGCTTTAGTGATGGGGTGAGAGAACCTAATTCTCTTCCTTTTTCCTTCCCTTATGCGCCCTGCGCCATTCTTACTCAAGGGATTCTCATTCTTGTCTAATCCTTCCCCTAGATAAGTCATGTAGTGGTGAGAAGTAGGGGAGATCTTACATAATTTAGAGAGAAAGTGACAACCCTGGATTCTTTCCTTATTTTCCTCATATGCGCTTTGGACAAATTCTGTTAAGAGACCCATATGTTATTCAACCATTCCCTCAAGTATTGCTAGACCGTGTGGCATTTGAAGTGTGTGAAAAATTTGGAATTTGTTTCCTTTCATTCCCTTGGTTAAGCTGAAACTTTGAGAGATGTCGAGTGAGGACTGTTCTTTATATCCTCTGTACCTTTGGGTGATGTTGTGGGCGATTTTATGGTTGGTGATAAGATTCCTTTCTTTTCTTTTCTTGTGAGTTATTTTATTTCTTTTGATCATTGGCTGACCACGCTTATAGATAAAGGGGGAGGGATTTGCTTTCATTTTAGTGTGGAGTGTTGGTGAGTTTTAGTGTGAGAAAAACCAAACCTTCGTCTTCTTCTTCCTCTTGCAAACCGTGAGCTTTAGGATGGTTTTTGGGATAGACCCTCTTTCATTTTTGTATTTTATGTTGATGTTGGTGATTTTGAGAGCTGTATTTACCCTTGATGTCTTACAACCATGGGCTTTTAAAGGATTTGTGGGTGAGTATTTCAACTTATTTAAGCTTTTGATTTTGTGTTATTTTAAATTATTTTGTTGTTGGCTTTGGGAAAACTTTTCTTTTCATGTTGTTGAAACCGTGAGTTTTTTTAAGAAAAGAAGATTTCATGATTTTTCTAGTTGATCTATTGTTGATTTTGTTGTTGTTATGGTTTAGGAGTTGTAGAGAAAAGTTTTGTATTAATCCTTGTTAAAAAGCTTTTGAGTGAGTAGAATGATTTTGAGAAATAGATTTGAGTGTGTGGGTGTGTAAACTGTGAAAATTCTTTGAGAAAGGTAAGATGATTTCAAGTGTTAATACTTGACTTTTAGTGATTTTGTTACTGGTGGTGTTTGATTTTAAGTTTTAGTTTTTTATTTAAGTGTGTCTTGATGATTTTAAGGCAATGAAAAACCTAATCTCAAAAGAACCATAGTGTTCTTGAGAAGATTGGGTCTTGAAGAGATCAAGTGGGTTTTTAAAAAAGTAATTCTTTCTTTGTATTATTTTAGAAGTTAGACTTTTAAAAATAAAAGAAATTTGATTTTGGGTTTTGTGTTGAAAACGTGGTTGTGTAGGTATATTTGTGTTAGTGCGTTTTACTGGTATTAGCGTGTAGTCGTGGTTCAGTAGTAGTCGTGACCGTGTTCGTGATCGCGATGTGGTAGAGATCGTGGCTGTGGAGTAAAGCGTCAGTTAACGATGACGCAATGTTGCAGTCTTGTAATCCTTCGTTTTCGAGTCCATCCAAGATTTCATCTAAATATACCTGGAGAATCAGAGCGTGATACATCAGGAGTTTTATCTGGATTTGATTCGTACCATGTCTTACACGATGCTAGCCTCTTTTCCAGCTCATTACCTGTTCTTCCACATGAATGCTTATCATTGTGTTTTATGAATATGGTAGTTAATGATGTAGTGTTTTGTTTGGTATTAATGTATGAATAAAATGTATGCTTGAATATTGACTGTGTTATGTAGAATAATGCATCATGTTGTACTACATTTCAAATTCCAAATTTACGAAATGTTTTTGGTATTAATTTATGATTTTTTTCTAATTTTTTTTTATTTTGTTTTGGTTTATAAGTGAATTTTCGGGGACGAATTTTTTTTAAGGAGGGTGGTAATGTAGCACCCTAAATTTTATGAAAATTATTTTACAGTTTCCAACTACTTGGAAATAAATTATAGAGATTGATCACTTTCACTACAACAAAATGTGTAAAAGATAGCACCACTTTAAGCAGCGTTTACAAAACTAAATGCTACTTTAGCTAATAAACAGTGCTTCCGAACACAAAACACTGCTTAAGGTGTAGAGGAATAAACATCTCTTAAGTTGGAAAATGTTGTTTAAAATTGTACCAAAACAATAAACAATGCTTAATAGAGAAAGCGCTAATTTTGGTCTAACAATAAACATGGCTTTCTCTATTAAGCGTTGATTTTGGTCCTAATAATAAACAACGCTTCCTCTATGAAGCGCTGCTTATTGTCAATGGACATTTGCGATTTCCCTATTAATTTCGATCAAACGCATTCTGCTACTCCCAGGCCACTTCACACGCGTTCTGCTGCTCCCATCTCTTCACTCCCTCTCTTCACGAAATCTTCACTCCCTCTCTTCACGAAGCATCTTCAATCCCTCTCTCGATCTATTTGCAGTGTTGTCCCTCCATCGCAAACCCTAGTGTTCCTCTTCTCAATTGCAAACCCCAGCGCTGTCCCTCCTCCTCTTGCCCATCATCAGACTCTGGTTCGATTTGGCTCGATTTGGCTTCATCATCAGACTCTGGTTCGACACAACTCATCGCACCGTGGTTCGATCTGGTTCGATTTGGCTTCACCGTCCCGTTCTCGATCTGGTTGTGATGTTAATTTGGGAGTTGGATCTAGTTCGATCTGGTCAATTTGGGGGTTGGATTTGGTTCGATTTGGCCGCCACCATCGTGAGCCACCACGTCGAAATCTTTCACACTGTGAGTTGATCTATCTCGTCTCTGTGTTGATTTCCCCAATTTTTCTCGAAACCCTAACGTTTTTCATGTTTCCTGTCTCGAAACCCTAATGTTTCACATGGTGAGTTGGCTGCATTGCACAAGTTCAAGTTCAAGTTCACTGCACGGCGGGGAGGACGACCGAATCTGGAGATTAAGGCTTTCCCTGTTCAAGTTCAAGGCTTTTGTAATTTTTTGTAATTTTTTTTAGCTACGAGTTTGTCTAATTTTAGTATAGATCTGTTTGGTTTTTTTGTTTAATTTTGTAAACTGGATCTATGTTCTTCTCATCTTATGTTCTTTTCGTCACTTCAATTTTGGAATTTTTTATGGATTTGATTATGTTTGTTGATGAATTTGTGTTCTGGTCCTATGAAGACGTCTCTGTGTTCATACCTGGATTAAGTCAAAAACAATATTGTAATGTTGGAAAAAAAAGACGTCTCTGAGTGATTCTTGCATCGTGTAATGCTAAAAAAAGGGCAATAAACAGCGCTTCCGCTGCTTATTGATGCTGAAAACTGACAATAAACAGCGTTTCCTTGGGAAGCGTTGTTTATTGTCAGTTTTCGGCATCAATAAGCAGCGCTTCCTTAAAGAAGCGCTGTTTATTGTCAGTTTTCAACAGCGCTTCAAAAACGATGTTTTTTTTAATAACATTCAGTAGCGGCTGTTTAAGCGCTGTTTAAGCCAAAAAATAAGCGCTGTTTATTATATTTTTTGTTGTAGTGCTTGATGATTTATGAAAAATACAAAGAACTGCTATGTTTGTTGTAAACAATTTACTGTTTTAGTAATTCATGCAAATTAAGAGATAGTGTAGACATATGCTGTTTTTAATATGAATTAATCTTGAAAAATGTGAAAATTTGTTGTTTGAATAAAGAAAATTATTTTCTTGAAAGGGAAATAATTTTTAGGATTTAATAGATATTTTTAAGTCACAGTTTGAATTTTCATTGTTGAGTTATTTGTTAATTGTTGGTATTATGTCGTATTTAATGCGACTTTTATTTAATGATTTTGTATTGATGATTTTATTTTTGGGATAATATCTAGATGATAAGAGAAATTGGAATTAGTGTTCCTCACTAATTTACAATTTTTATTACGCTGCAAAAATTCTATTGTATTCTGTCGTAACTAGGCTATTGGGAGAGTTTCTAACTAAAACATGCCCAAACGTGATCCAAATTTTATAAAATATGAGATCTTACCATTTTCCATTATTGGGGATTTATTGGAATTTTTCTAGAATTTTTGGGCATCAGAAAAATATAGGGTATTTTCTATGCCTAGAAACTGCCTAACAGTAGCTTTTTAGCTCGTAAATCGAAAAAGCGACATTCATAGAAATACTTCTAATATTTTCAGGCACATTTTGGTTGATTAATAATTTTTTATTATAGAATAATTTATTAGAATTATTTTTAGAGTTTTTGAAACAAAAACCCTAATATACGTGAAACGCCGCGCACCCGATTGAGCGAGAACGCGACGAAACGAAATATCATGATATTTTGGGCTGAGGGTTGATGAATCCAGCAACTAGGGGAGCTGAACCTTGAGTTTTGGAACCTTCCATGACCTGTGTTGTATTATGATTGGTTAATTTCTAAACGATGGGCAGTTAATGTAGTTACTTTGCAACTAGTTTAGTTAATTCCTAACTAAACGAACAATTTTTGCTCCTTCCATGTCCCCAAAATTTTCGTGGCTATTCAGCCTTCTCTTGGCCATCTTCATTCATTCTCCATTGTTGGTAAGAACCAAGAAAAAACTAGAGAGAGAAAGTTGAGTTTTGGTGAGATTTTTGTGGTCTTTGAGCTTTGAATCTTTCTCCTTCTTCTCTACTTCCTTGTGCGCAATCTTTCCACCATCTCCAAGTGGTAAGATCAGCCTTCTAATGTATGATATTGTTCTTGAGAGTCTTATGGTTTAGATCTCAAAATTTTGGTACAAAAGAAGTTGATTTTGAGCTTGTTTAGTAGTAACCTTCCTAGATATATCTTTTCCTTAATGTCTAAATGGGTTATATGAATTTTAAAATTGTGGAACCCTAATTTTTTGGGGAGGCAAAATCATAGGGGCTGTTTATGGGTTACTTTTGGCTTGATTTAGTTGTTCGGAGGTAGATCTTGGAAGGATTAATGATTAAGAGGTTGGATCTAGCCATAAGCATGCATAATCGTGAAGTTTGTGAAATCAAAGGTTTGTTTGCTTTTACTTTCTAAAAACAGAAACTTATTTGGTCTTTAATGAGTTATATAAACTTTTATTTATGGCTTAAAGTTAGTGTAATTAGTAGATCTTAGCTTATGAGCTAAAGATTAAAAAGTTTGCCTGATTTAGAGTTTAAAAAAGGAAGTTATGGATTAAAACCTTGTCTTGCTTTTAGGTTTTGAAAACCGTGACCTATATGGGTTATTTGGATGATGCTTAGTTTGTTTTAAAGGGTGTAAAAGTGTTTATGAAAGCTGGTTTATGGTAAAAGAAATTTCGTTAGCAAAGTTGTATGATTTTGATGTTAAAAGTTTGGAAAATGAGGTTGTTTTGGGCATTAAATACCGTGGCCTTCCATGGTGATTTAGAACATGATCTTAAGTTGTTTTATGCCTTAAATATGTTGTAAAAATTGACTAAGGATTTGGTTTAGTAAAACATTTCAAAGAAGCATGATTTGGGGGGAAGATTTGGTTTATGTTTCAAGAATTGTTTTGAACTTGTAATGAAATTATTTCTAAAATTTTGTGACATGTTTTAGTGTTCTAAAAACTGGTTCAAAGTTGGGAAAACACTATTCAATGTGGTAAAGCACTATTCCAATTGGTAAATTTTGGGTTAGGCATTTTTTTAAGTGTGTAGTGTTTGAATAAGTTTCAAAACTTGCATAACTTAGACTTGATTCATGACATATGACTAGGTGTGGCCGACATGGGATTAAGTGAGTAATTCTTAGGTCTTTTAGGACCCTAACCCATGGCTGCCCTAGGGGCATTAGAATTGAGTTTTTAGTTCTAAGTAATTGAACTTGCATTGTTAAGGTTCGTGCGAGGTTCGACCTGACGATAGTTTGGAATTACCTTGCTTGGATTGTTAAGGTCCCCAAGGTAAGCGAAATTCTTATATAATGAGTTTGGGCTTTTCGCCTTGTGTGTTGCTTGGTTTGATTGTTTGATTAATTGTGTGGTAGTACTTGTAGTATTACTATATGCTGTCTGAAATGCTGTAGCATGTTGTAGCATACTGAATTGTTATATGTTGTCTGAAATGTTGTATCATGTTCTTGGCCCTACCTGTCATTAGTAACTTGTATTGGTTGCCTTAAATCATTTTTGATTTAATTGAAACTTGATATTGATTGGAAATTGTAAAATATTGTTGATGATAGTGGATTAATTAATAATGCGTTAATCGACTGTTATTGATTTGACGATTTAATACAGTAAATCCGATGCGATTTCACAAGCCGAATTATGATTTCTTAAGTAAATTGTTAACGACATTTTGACTTAAAAGTAAGCTTGAGGGTTTTAGTACAACTAGGCAAAGCTTGCAAAGAATTTTCAATGGAACAATAGTAGGAAAAAGCACTTGAGTAAACGTTGTAAATTTGCGAAAACGGTTGAGTTAAATAATGTGTTTGGGAAAATTCTGGCTAGGAAAGACTTAGTTATTAAGAGTGTTCGCACTGCCTCTCTTTCCTGGGAATTATCCTAGCATATTATTTCGCACAACTAGGGTTTCAACAACCTAGAGCTATAAAGTATTTTCAGATACAATAGTGCTTAAAAGAGACACAAGAACTGAGAAAGAGATTTCAAAGATTTCAAAGATCCAGATTTCTAAAGTATAAAATGTCGGGAACCTAGTGTTCCTATTGAGCATATGGGCCATGTGTTCTGTGCTGGGACTTGACGTCCTACTTGCGTGCGCCTTTTCTTGATTTAGGATTAGACCTAGTGTTCCGTATGGCGTGCCTAGTATCTCAACCTGCAAATTGAGCCTAGTGTTCTGCATTACGTGCCTAGAGTTCTGATCTAAGATTGAAACTAGCGTTTTGCAATTGAACACCTGGACCTTGTGTCCTATGTTTGAACAGTAAACTAAGATTTGAAATTCACTAAATTGAGTGAGTTGAGGTTTCGTCAATCCACGTTGATTAATTAAAACATATAACGGGCGCTCCTTACGGTGAGCAAGCCATATTAAAGAATTTGATTGGATGCATACTGACCATTGAGCATCGACACTCGGAGCATTTGATTGTCTTAAGAACTTCAAAAGGACGAGTTGTCACTTCATTGCCAGTCTGGCAGCAAAACCTGATGCGTGGCTATACCCTTGGTAGGGGAATTTGGTTCGGACATTGGGAAATATAGTTCCTCGTCACTGCTGACCTTGTTTAAGGCTGCTGGTGTATACACAAACTCGTTCATAATGCATTGGCATGCATGGCTAACCACATTTATGACATATGATGAATTGTTGATGAATCTATTATGTGATGACTGGATCGTTGATCTTTTGTTTGATTTGTCTACTCACATGCAAATGTTTGATATTATGATGACTTGATCGTTGATATGTGGTTGATTTGTCTGTTCACATGCAAATGCTTGATATACCATGATGATGCATACAGTCTATTAAGTATATATATATATGTATATAAAGGCATGTTATTGTATTATATATATATATATATATATATATATATATATATATATATATTGTTAAATGCTACATAGCCTATGATATACTCGTGGACAAAGAATTTATCCTTGCATTGTTATTGAATTAGACATTCTTATGGATGTCACTTCCAGATGGAGTTCCATAGCTGCTGCAGTTTCGTCTTTCCAGGAGCATTGAAGAATAAACTAGTTGAGGAAGATTCCTCCTAGTGCTTCAGTTCTGATCTTGTTGAATGATTTTTTTTAGTAAGGTTTATAGTTGTTGGCCAGCTTAGCTTAAGATATTGTCTTTGTTGTTTGCGTAATTACTTATAGTTTTGTAATTACTCTTTTCAGAAAACCTCGACTCAGTGCAAAATTATTATGTCATGTTCTATGTGGAGCATTCATTGTGATGTAATATACTCTGATATTTGTAAAAGACTGATTTGACATCATTTAGAAAATTGTAGTGCTCTTTACGTCTCATTTTTGAAAAGGATTTCATTGGAAAGAAAATGAAAAAAAATTCACTACTATTTTCCATTGCAAAATATAGAAGAGTACCTTTTACTAAAAGCATATAAGCATCAAATATTTTCAGCATTAGATTGGGTTGCACAGTAGCGCTCTGGAAACGGGGTGTTAAAATCATCTGAGGTGACATCCATGAGAATGCCCGAATAGAAAAGGTCATCTTCCTAAACAAACATATCATAAAAATAGTATATAGACACACAAATCATAATATACTAGCAACTCATAATTAAACAAAAAAGAGTGTAGTACATCAACACCCAACATATGACCATTCAATAAATCAGCCCAAAACTCCATTAGTAATCAATTCAACAATCAGATCAACAGACACTGCCCCAACTCTGTAGCCTCATGACCGCAACTGAGTAGTCGTATAGCCCCAACTTAGTAGCCTCATGACCCCAACTCAGTAGCTCCATGACCCTAACTTAGTAGTCGTATATCCCAAACACAGTAGGCTCATGACCCTAACTCAATAGTCGTATAGTAAATCTGGCTCACGTACGATTACTTGACATTAATCCTGTATTGGATTCCTAAGTCAAGTATCGATGTATGCGTGAAGTACATCACAGCTACTAATCACCACAACTGAATCACTCATACAGAGTGTCCGGGATTACTCAATTCTTGTTCTAAACTCTCGTAATCTCGAACTCCACCTCATCGTCTCAGAACCTCTATTGGTTTTTCCTAAAGTCCTCTTTCTTGTCAAAACTCCTATTAATTGCAACAATGTCAGTATTTATAAAATCCACTATTAGTTCGAAAATAGTTATTTTTAATTATTCTAACACTCACTTTATTCTTTTTAAGAAAAAGTGGTTAATCCTTTACTAATTTAGGTTTTTAGAAAAATCCACATTTAAGTGTCTCATTGATTTTAACTAAAAATCTTCTTAAGTTTTTATTCAATAATATTTAACAACCTCAACAACGTAACTCATCACACCCCTTTTTCTCAACAATCTCTTTTACCCACCGATTATTGAACATACACACATAATAATTCAATATTCACCACATTACAATAACAATAATTTAATCCATCAAAGCATCACCACATAGGATATCACCAATCAAATCACCTTCACCAAATCAAAAACACCACATCAACATCAACTCAAATTTCTTAATAACATCAACTCCAACAACAATTCACACAAACATTACCACACATAAAGCAAAAAAAAAAGAAGATGCCCTGACCTTAGGCGGTTTGCGCACAAGCTTGTTTACCGATATCGTCAACGAACAAATCACGGTCTATAAAACCCTAAATCAACAACCACTAAAGTTAAGAACAACTCTAAGCCACTAATACCACTTATTAGGCCACGGCTCAAAAGGCCACAACTAAGGTAACACCACTCCAAAATCTCTAGCTTGCTACCCACACTCTAACTAATTAAACAAGGTTCAAAACAAAGGTTTTAGAAACTCAACACCTTACATGAAAAGATCACTTAAAGTACTCAATCACATAGGTCAGTATGTAAAGAATTGAAACTCGTCGATCCCACAAATGGAAAGCTCACAACTTGATCCCTTTGGGACAAGTCTTCGTTTCAAATTCTTTTAACACGTACTAGGCTCATCTATTAAGGAAATTCATAGCCTAAAACCCTAAGCCACTAAGTTATAAAAATTAAACCTTGAATCTCACTTAAAAATGCTAATTTTCTTTTCTAACTTTCAAAGATTATAAACTCTAGATCTCATTATCAAGCACTAGAACACAAGTAAAGAAATGAAATTTGGCTTCCCACAAATACATAGGCCTCATGGCCTAGTCCTTAAAAGGAAGGGAAAAGCTTTTCATTTTCTTTCCTTTGGATTTAGCTTCCTAATGAACCAAAAACATAGGATCACTAAGATTTCTCTTAGTTCACTTCCAAAACAACAAATCAAGTTTCAAAACAAAGTTTTATAAACTCAACACATTTCACAAAAATCTTCACTACATTAACATCAAGAATACTTTTAAACTTTAATTAACCCAAAAACCATCTCTTTTCTAACAAACTTATAGATCTAACTTCTAAACTTGCAGTTCTTTAATACTAACATTTTGAGCAAATAAAAGTTGTAAAATTATCATCAAAATATACAAACCCTCACGGTTTTAACAAAAACATCAAACCCCAAAATTTTGACATAATCCAAAACTTTAAGAACAAAAGTAAGACAAGGGCCAAATACTTGATCATAAAATTCCTTAAGACTCCACCTTCTTTAGAAATACAAATATTTCCTTAAGATCTAGGTGTTCATTGTCTTAAAACATCAAAACACATTTTAAACAAAAGATTAAAAACTAGATCTACAACCTAAATCAACAAAATCACTTCTTTTAGGAAAATCTTTTGAATTAAAACTTTCTCTACAACTGCTTAACAACAACAACAACAACAACAACAAAACATCAAATGAAAGTTTTGAAATCATCTCTCCTTTTGCTCTTGAAAGTTCCCGGGTTTATTCAAAATTTTAGGGAGAAAAATATTCAAATCTTTGCTACTTGATTCACCAACACAATCATAAGAAAATAAAATGGTAAAAATCCTTACCCCAAAACACCATAAAGATCACAGCTAGAAAGGGAAAGGAAGGAGAAGAAAAATAACTTCAACACCAACAGTTTTTCTTACCAAAATCTAGAGAACTCAACATTGATTTTTGAAGAAAGAAAACAAGTAAATGTACGCAAACACAAGAAGGGGGTTGAATTGTGTTGAAATCTATTTGCAAACTTTAAGTTAAAACACGCTTGAAAACTAGTTAGTTTGAAAAACGTTTGTAACTGGAAGCTAAAAAAGTATCGGATACTGAAAGATGTACCAGAAGCTGAAGTGAAAACTTGGAAAACTTGCTTTTCTTTTCAAGACAAAAGTAAAGGTAAAAAAATAGAGAATGAGACACAGAGATTTATACTAGTTCACCACCTACTTGTAGCTAGGTCTAGTCCCTTCGTTCCTGAAGGATTTTTTACTATAATCAAATAGATTACAAAATCCTTAAGAGTATTCTACTGTCACAAACTTGACAATAGTCTTAACTTCTCAAAACGACTCAGTACGTTCGAGCCTTTGAGGAACAAGCCTGTTACGAGGCAAATACAAGTTTTACAAAGATGATTTGAGTACAATCAAATAACTCTCAACAAGAGATGATGAAAAAATTTAAGAAAAAACTTTAAGCACAATGAAAATAACTCTCTAAAAGAAAGAATAGGATGCTGAAGTTCAGGTATTGGTTCTCAGAGTTCTTGGCACAGAAACTTTGGTTGCTCACTTGAATAATAACTTTGTAATTCCTTTCTGTAACCTTCTTCAATGGAGAATTGGAGTATTTATAGAAGTCCTCAGGAATATTACCGTTGCAGAAATATTCAGCTCCAAATCATTGAGTGAGGTAATTTGAAAAATATATTTTCTTCCTTTTCAGAGAATTTCATAATAGTACTCTACCGTTTATACTATTTGTTTTTTAATCATTTGCAGTCTGGCATGAGTGTACGAACTTTGTCTTATCTCAAAGGTGTCACCTTTGATTCCTCGTACATAGAATTGAGTGCACAAATCAAATTTGAATTCATTTCAGGAAAAGCTGAGGTATGAGCAAAAAGGATACGCGTGACTTGCACGTGTTTCATTAAACAACCAGATGCTCACTCAGAATGCATAAGACGCTCACTACAGTGCTAAGTTCCACGTGTCATACTATTTGAAGAACCGAAAGCTCGCTAGTGTATATGAACCAGAAGCTTGGAGTGAACCAGATGTAGACATGGAATATGTACTCATCTTCTTGTAAAACTTCTTCTTCTTGCTTGAGTGATGTTATAAATATGAGTGATTTAATTCCTACACACTTCAAGACTTATCAGAAGGTAAATTGTTCTCACACAGATACTTTGTTATCATCAAAATGATTAAGGGTCTATACTTTTCAATCGTTTAGGTTCCAAGAATCTCCCCCTTTTTGATGATGACAAATATCCAAGGTTGATGAACAATTTATTTTCAAAAATAACTACAAGGGTCTCCCCTTGAGTTTAACAGTCATGTATAAACATGTATTACAAAATTGTTTCCAAATATATCCAAGTATCAGAGCATTTACAATTATTAGAGCATCAATATGATATACAAGTATTCGAGAGCAGATGCTGAAAGATATATACGGTGTATCAGAGCATACAAAATATATCAGAAGCTAAATAAATTACACTATGTAAAACATAACATAATGCTATGTAATGCATGATATGTGTTACTTTGGCGTTGTTCATTAATCATTAACTTTTACTCCCTCTTTTATCATCAGACAAAAAGAGTGTAAAACATATCATAGTTAAAACAAAATAAATAAGTGAGAAAAATTTGAAGAAAAAAATCAATCTGATTTATATATATATATATAATTAATAAATGCTAAATTATATTTTTGGTCCCCAATTTTGGCCAATTTTTTAGTTTAGTCCCTCCATTTCTAAATTTAGACATTTAGTCCCCCTATTTTTAAAAATTCTGACATTTAGTACATCTGTTAAGTTGCCATCCAAAATTTGTTGACATGGCTCGTATTAAGCTTACATTGCATCTGAATGTGTGATTACTTGGTGCCATGTAATCAAAAAAGCCATCTCACAAATTTAGAAAATAAAAAAGGAAAAACCTAAAATCCCTCAAATTAAAAAAAATCCCTAAAATCTCAAATCATCTGAAATCATTCCAGAATCATCTTCAGAAAAACAAACACAAACCACCCCCAATTTCACCATCATCATCCCTAACCTCACCCTCAAAACTTCCATCCTTAACCAAACATAAACGAAGAAGTTGAATAAGAAGAAAACGAAGAAGTAGAAGAAGATGACGGCCAAGAGGAAGAAGAAGAAGAAGAAGACGACGATCCAAGGGATCACGATAACGAAGATGAAGATGAACAAGCGCAAGGAGGAGAAGAGGAAAATGAAGATGATGAACTAATCGAGAAGCTTCTAGAACCTTTCAGTAGGGAACAGATCATGAGCCTAAACCTAGAATTGGAAGATCAGAAACGCACAAATCAGAGAAAACCCTAAATCTCTAAATCCTCGTTACCCTCGATTCTTGCTTTGTTTCTCAAATCTCATCAATGGCTCCTACAGAGAATAAGCTTGCAGAGAAGAAGCCAACGGCAGAGAAGGCTCCGACCGAGAAGAAGCCTAAGCCTGAGAAGAATATCTCGAAGGAAGGAGGAAGCGCGTGAAGAAGAGCATTGAAACCTACAAGATTTACATCTTCAAGGTGTTGAAACAGGTGCACCCTGACATAGGCATTTCCAGCAAGGCCATGGCCGTTTCTGAAGGACAAAGGATGCCGAAGAGAAAACCTATATCGAAGGACGGCGCGACCGAGCCGATTTGGCAGAATCAGAACCCGAGCGATCCTGACATCTTCTTCCATCAGAAACTAGGATCGCGATCCTGACATTAGGCGACCCAGGCGAGCTGTAGAACCTCAGATTTGGGGATTTCGAAGAGTAGAAGAAGATGGGTTAGGTTTCTGGTTCTCATTTTCAAACATTCTTTTATTTCCTATTTCTATTTCTAATTTATTTACATTTCCAAATTTAATAATTTATTTTTGTAATTCTGATATTAATATAACAAAATAATCTGACATGGTAATGGTCACTAAGTGACATGGCTTGTTTAAATGACGTGGCAGCCACCTGTGTTACCCAATCATATGCCACATAAGCTTAAGGCATGCCACATCATCAATTTGGGATGTCAATTTAAGAGTTGGGCAAAATGTCAGAATTTTTAAAAATTGGGGGACTAAATGTCTGAATTTAGAGGGGACTAAAATAAAAAATTGGCCAAAATAGGGGGACCAAAAATGTAATTTAGCCAAAAATGAAAGTAAAAGTAAAAGTGAGAAAATAAAAATAAAAATAAAAACATTAGTAAACACAGTTAAGAGCTTGTTTAACGTCCCGAGCCTGATGGTTCGAAGGTCTTTGAATTAGTCCTCAGCAGGCAATGGCCCTTCTTTGATGTTACCTTTTGTTTTCTTACCATTGGGGATGACTGTAATATAAATGCCTTCATCAGAGTGATCCATCCAAGCAGGGCCTGAGTACTTCTTTGGTGGGTTCATTGTGCACCCACATTCTTCGCAGATGTAAATTGGCTCTCTCATAATTGGTGAAAATGTCTTAATAAATTTATTTACCAAGTCATTCCATGTCTCTATTTCTTCAGCTGGTATGAGATATAGTCATATTTTAACTTCCTCATCTAATGAAAACGGGAAGATCTTCAATTTTGCTTCATCTGGAGACAAGTTCTCATATTTAGCATTTCTCATCTTTTTGCAGAACTGTCTAATATGTTGAATAGGATCTTGCCCTGTTGTTCCCTCAAATTGTAAGATTGAAACCTCTTAAATGATGGACGGGTCTAAATTAAAACGAACAAATTTTTCCTAAATATCAGCCTTTAATTGTTGAAATCCTTGAATATGATCCCCTGTGTCTTCTTTTTCCTCAAATGTGGATTAGAATGCCCTAACAACCTTTTCCATTAACTCTTCCCATGTTGTAAAGTGGAATTTCAGGTAAACTGAGAACCATTGCTTAGCCACTCCTCTAAGAGAAAGGGGGAATAACTTCAGTCTTATCTCATTTGTAGTGGTTCCTGCATATTTGTCAGTCTTAACTAAGTCATAAAAATTTAATATATGGGAATAGGATCCTCCCCAGGTAATCCTTTGAATTTAGGAAAACAAAGTGCTTCCACTATCAAGGAAGGGGTTATGTACTTATCCTATTCAATAGAGTTGCTATCTTGTTCCTCAACTTGCTTCTTTTTCTTTCTCCTGTTTAGGTTCCACGTCCTGCAAGAAACAACAAGAAGCACTAGAGGAAGAAGCTTTGTTAGCATTATAAATATTGAAAATCTCTTTTTCATCCTCAATTCTTAGGGTCATAGTTCCCTTTTTTATTTGAATAGCAGCATCTCCGGTTGCCAAAAATAGTTGTCCCAATATAATAGGGACATCTCTGTCTTCCCCCATATCTAAAACCACAAAGTCAACTTGGAAAATAAATTTCCCCACCTTAACTAGCACATCCTCTATTATCCCTCTTGGGTAAACAAGAGTTCTGTCAGCTAACTGCAAAGACATGTTAGAATGTTGTGGTTCCTGCAAATTTAATTTTCTAAAAATAGACAGAGAAATTAGATTCACACTTGAACCCAAATCACATATACACTGAAAGAGTTATTACCAATTGAGTAAGAAACGGCAATAGTTCCTGGATCTTTAAGATTAGGTGGTAATTTATTCATTAACATAGCAGAGCAATCTTCATTTAAATTCACTGTCTCAACCTCTTCCAATTTATTTTTATTAAAAATTATTTCCTTCAAAAACTTAACATATTTAGGCACTTCAGAGACAATATCAGCAAAAGGAATATTGACATGCAATTTTCTATGTTTTTCTAATAATTTAATTGCTTGCCTATCCATATAAAAAAATTTAGAACCTTAGGGAAAAGAGTTACTTACGTGCTGAGGCTTAGTTTTAGCCTTTTTTTTCTTCACTTCCCTCCGGAATGTCCTTCATTGTAATTCTTGGTTCCTCCTTTGCCATAAAGATTGCATTGCACTTCTCGTTTGGATTTGGTTCCACTTGACTTGGAAGTGCTCCTTTTTCTCTTTGAGTCATAATATTTACCAAGGTTGCCATTTGGTCTTTTATTGATTTCTAGTCTTCTGAGGTGACGCCTGCTAATTTTTCTAAAGTCTTGAACCTCTCATCCACTTGTCCCATGAAGTTATTAAAGTCATTCCAATCGAGACTTCTATCACTTTGAGCACGATTCTGTAAATGTGGAGGCTTGTAAGTATTCTGACTCTGGCCTTGTGATTTCTGTTGGCCTCCCCATGAGAAATTGGGATGGTTTTTCCATCCTGGAGTATAAGTGCTTGAGTGGGGGTCATTCTGTGGCTTATTTCCAATAAAATTCACCTCCTCGGTGCACTCTTTAGAATCATGACCAGTTACTCCACAGAAATTACAGGAAGCTCTGGTTGCCTTGGTTTCAATAGCTTTGAGTCTTCTTCAGTCTTCTCCATGAAACCGACTAAAACTTCCATACACGGATGTCCGTGTCTTTGCATAAACTTCAGCATGGCCTCTTGCATTCCTGTCTTTGGATCAAAATCTTTTTGTCCTACAACATTAACTTCTTCTGATTGGCTCTCAATTGCCATGCATCCCCAGTCATTATTAGTTGCTATTGCATAAGATTGAGGTTGCGCTGCCATCAGAGTCTCTATTATTTTGGTCATTGCCTCCAACTTTTCTTCGAGGGCTGTGTTTGCATCCACTTTATAAATTCCTGTCTACTGGTTCTTCCTTCCTGTTTGTCTTTCTCCTGTTGACCATTGATCATTATTCTGGGCCATTTCATTCATTATATCATAAGCCTTAGTAGGTGTCTTTTTTCTGAAAGATCCTCCATAAGCAACATCAACAGAACATCTAGTTTGCAAGATGAAACCATTGTATAAAATTTGAACCAGCTACCATTTGGTAAAACCATGATGAGGGCAGGTCCTAATTAAATCTTGAAATCGCTCCCAAGCCTCATGCATTGATTTTCCTCTCCTTCATTTTGAGTGAACCCAGATATGTCAGCTCTCAGCTTTACAGATTTTGTGGGAGGGAAATATTTGTTTAGAAACTTGGTTTCTAGGTCCTCCCAGGTGGTAATGGAATTTGGTGGAAGTGAATCCAACCATAAATGAGCCTTCCCCTGCAGTGAGAATGAGAATAATCTTAACATCATGGCCTCCGGTGTCACAACTTGACACTTGACAGTGTTAGCAACCTTCTGGAATGTATTGAGATGAGCATTTGGGTCTTCAAAAGGTAAGCTAGAGAACTCACTGCAGACACCATTGA
Source organism: Calophaca sinica (assembly GCA_037113605.1). NCBI lineage: Eukaryota > Viridiplantae > Streptophyta > Magnoliopsida > Fabales > Fabaceae > Calophaca > Calophaca sinica. The sequence continues at coordinate 46,913,440 of CM073734.1, forward strand.
AATTAGTGCTGGCATTAGTTCAAAATTAGTGGCCTCGATTGCCGGATAGTGATGCTATCAACCACATCCGTAGTTGGAGTCAAGTACTCGTTCAACGTAAGTTCGTTCTCCATTGCTAGCTGTTGTCTTCTCAACAAACAAAGTGTTCTTTCAATTTTGGGATCGAATATCAATTCAGGATGTTGAGACCTTGTCTGCATACACCAAAGAAAACCAAAATAGAATATCCTTAAAACAATAAAGTAAACAGAAAAATAAATAAATAAATAAATAAATAAATAAATAAATAAATAAAATAAAATGCCTAAAGTAAATAGAATCTCGTTCAATCAATATCGCTAAAACATTCCCCAACAATGGCGCCAAAAACTTGTTGTGGCTCAGGCAAGTTCACTCGATTGTAACTCGTAATAAAAGTGGAGTATATTTAAGACTCCGAATGTCAAACCCAGGAATGCGCGAGTACCAATGTAGTAAAGACTCTATATTATTTAGGCTAACGAAGGTTGTAAATAGAAAATTGCAAGAATTTTCATGTAAATAAAATAGCAATTAAACGATGTGCAAGAACGAGTTAAGATTATTATGGGAGGCCTAGGGGAACCGGATTGACCAATACTTAGCCCTTGAAATTACTAATTAATTACTATGAGATCTATTTTCTGATTGAAAGCTAATCACTCACTCTAAAATTACTAATAACTACCCAGTTAATAGTCTTCTTCCTAAATAACTACCCTATTTGGTCATGCAAGGCAATTAAAAGATAGAGCATTAAGAATAGGTGAGTTTAATGATCTAATAACTGATTAGAAACAAGCAATAACCTTATCCTGAAATAAAAAGCGAGTTCTTTTATTCCTAGAGATCCGTTAACTAATTGTGGTATAATTGCCGCTAATTAAGTCAACTAATTAAAGGTTGATCAGGCCTTATAGGATTAAGCATGCTAGGGATTAAACAATCAATCAAAAATAGAAACTCATAGAACTAATTAGATAAATATCAAAAATTTTGTAAAGGATCCCCCATCACCCCTAGTGATGGGTTTAGCTACTCATGTCTAATGATAATAACATAAACTCAAACATAAAACCATAGAAATCCATAATAAAGAGTATAAATCTAAATCGAGACACCCATTCGGTATGACGACGGTCCTTAAGCACGTTCTTCATGTCCTCACGAGCTCCAGTAGCAAAATGGGATTGGCACTAATCTCCAAGGAAACAAGGATCAATGGAAAAAAAGGGAATTGTGAGAAGCTCTCAAAAAGGGGGCTGAGATTCAGAATTTCGGCAAAAGGTGCTAAGCTTAGGCTAAGAGGGCCTATTTGTAGGTTGGGATGCGGATTAGGTCATCTGGCTTCAAATCTGCACAATCTGGGACGGGGTACGGCCGTACCAAACTTTATTTGCGAGACAAGCTCGTACTTGTGCACTAATTAAAGCACAAAGGTACTCTTTTATGTCCTATTATGGACTAATTAAAGCACAAAGGTACTCTTTTATGTCCTATTATGCAGATATATTATGAAGACACCACTCGGATCAAAAGATGCAAAAAATGACTAAAAACTGGCTAGTTTTGGAGAGTTTTAGCACTACTGGATAAGCAGTATGGCCTGACTTACACCCGGTACGGCCGTACATAGAGCAAAACTTCAGTAAGGGCGTACCCCGTCAGTCTGTACCACCTGGCACCGATGAAATAGTCCAGTACGGCAGTGCCAAAGGCAGTATCGCCGTACACAAGTGATGTCAGGGCTACAACATGCATGGGTACGGTCCAGCATCATCAATGAAGCTCAGTACGGCTGTGTATACATGCGGTACGGCTGTACCCCGTCTCAGATAGTGCAGATTTGATAGCCATACCGAAAGGGTGCCCCAGTTTAGACTTATTCCCTTGTTATGGATTATTCTGATTTTATATCTGAATTATGTTATTATCATTGATAATGAGTAGCTAAACCCATCACTAGGGGTGATGGGGAATCCTTTGCAATACTTTTGATGCTTTTTCTATTTAATTATATGAGTTTCTATTGAATGTTTGAGTGTTTTATTCCTATTGTGCTTAATCCTATAAGGCCTGATCAACCTTTATTTAGTTGGCTTAATTGTGGTAACAGGATCATGATTAGTTAATTGAACCATAGGATAAAAGAACTCGCTTTATATGCCGGATAGGTTATAGCTTGTTTCTAATCATTTATTAGATTAACAAATCCATCTGTGCTTAATGCTCTTTCATTTAATTATCTTCTAGGACTAAACGGAGTAATTAGTTAGGAGGAAGGCTATTGCAAGCTAGGTAGCCCTTAGTAATTTAGAGTGGGTGATTAGTTCTCTTTCATAATAGATAACTCATATCAATTGTTTAATGAACTCAAGAGTAGAGTATTGGTGAACCCGATTCCCCTAGGCTTCCCATAACATAGTTAAACCGTTCTCGCATTCAGTTTGTTTATCGCTTTGATACCGACTGTAACACCCGCACCTCAACATAATTGAAAGTACGACAAATTACATTAAGGCACAGGAATTACTGAGCATTTACAAACTTGATTACAAATATTTCAAGTCATAAATTAAACTTAATTCATAAATCTAGTGAATAGATTACAAATTATACATAACTTGGAATATAAAATTTCCACTTCAATATAAATCTAGCCTATGAGTCCCAAGCTTGGAGCTTCGGATCGTCGTCTTCGGTACCTGCTTATCTGAAAACAAATAAAAGGAAAAGGGTGAGATTATAAATCTCAGTGAGTCCTTCATGGACTCCTCACCGTTCTCTCATCCGTCCTTACTAGCCTGAAAAGACTAAATCAAACACTACTTCTTTAGCTATATCTAGCACAACTAACCCAATGCTACGTAAGTGCCAACTTCCTTAACTAAGAACATTGTTCCTCTTTACTTACTTCCTCTATACTTAACACTTCATTGCTTTTCTTTATATCATTGAAATCGATCTTATCACATTTCTTTCTACTTCTAGGCACCATTACTATATAATGATTAAGCGACTAGAGATGTACTATCCAAGATTCCCTACAACTAACTAAGCTAATTCCGAACACATACATATACACATACAAGGAATTCATTAACATTCATAAACTTAACATCGCTTCACATATTATACCATTTATAAGGAGATATATAATATGAGGCTATGCAATGTAATGCATTTTCTTACTATGAATTTCTAATTCATCTTTGGCTCGTATTCATGGGTAGCGTTATATGCTTACGTCCATACAACCCCATAAATACGCTTTCGATATGGTGGTTAGACGTCTTAACCGTCCGAGGGCGTCCCACACGGCTAACCATATCGATCACCCCCTTTTGAGGCATCTTAGTGTCTTTTAGGGAATTTAATTCACAAACTATGTCTTGAGATGCATGTCTTATTCAAAAAAATGGGAATACAATTAGGTGTTCCTCTAATTTCACATGCAACTGAACATATTCATGCAAAAGATACATTTCATATTCAAATGGAAACATATATCATGAACACAAATTCACACATTCTCTCTATCACATACTTTTCCTACGGTCGTTTCTTTAACACCATGGACATACATTTAGGGCTAATTGACAAGCCTCACAATTCACCGAATTGATGGACAACACATACATTAAACATATACCTTGAAAACCTATGGGACTAATATAGGAACTAACATCAAACATACGTAATCTCATTGAAGCAGTTTGGAGCATTCAAGGATTCAAGCATCACATAATAATTAAGGGGGTTGGGGACAGAATCCAACCCTATTTCAGTCAAACCCCATATAATTTCATAATAATAATAATAACTTCAACATTAACTTAAAATCAAAGGGGTTAACAACCCTAACTTTGAACCCTTTAGGGTTTAAAGACTTCTTTGAGGAAATTCCTATATGAGGGACTTATGGGTGCCCATCACCTAAGGGTTGAAGAACTCACTACTATTCTTCAAGACATTGAGCTAGGAAGGTTGAACTTTGGACTCTTTGCTCCTCTTCAAGCTTTTCCCTCTTTGCTCAACTTGGGGCTTCTCCAAATACTTCTCAAATCTTGATCTTCAACCTTCAATCTTCCTTCTCAATCCAAGAACTTGAGCCATCCTTGCTGGAGCTTGGTCCTCTCCCCTAATTCTTCTCCAAATTTGTGCTTCTTCTTCTCCTCTCTAGGGTTCAAACCCAAATCTTCCAAATACCCAAATCTCAACTCTCAAACTCTCCATTTAGGCAAGTGATTGAAGAAATCGAACATGAATCTCTTCAATCCTTCTCAAAGGGTGTAACCCTAGCTCTCCCTTCCTTTTCTCTTCTTTTCCTTCCCTTTTTCTTTCTTTCTGCGTTCTGCTCGTTGAAACAGCGTTTTTAAACACTTCTGCAGCTGTGAATCGATTCACAGCATAGTGTGAATCGATTCCCACAGTGTAAAAATGCCTGAATCGCAGCTTTAAAGAATGAATCGATTCCTGCATGCGAGTCCCAGTGGCCTGTCTTATGTGAATCGATTCCTGACTTCTGTGAATCGATTCCCACTGCTAAAATTCGATGCCTATGGATTTTTAATGCTGTGAATCGATTCCTGGGCTATATGAATCGATTCACACTGCAGAAAAACCAGAAAACTTAGTTCTAACACCAAACCTTGAGACTTTCTTCTCAAGTTAACTTCCATAACTACAAATCAACACCTCTAACCATCTTAAGATTAATTCCAACGTATTCCTCAACTCAAACCCATTAATTTTCTTATCAAAACTTTGTGTAATTATATTCACTCACTTTAAAGTCAATTTAAGCTTGAATACAATCACACAATTCTTCTCATAACTTATTCTCAACTTAGCTTAGAAATTTGGGGTGTTACACTACTACCCACCTTTTAAAAATTTTCGTCCTCGAAAATTACTGCATCTTTCATTGGAACTTCAACTGCGACTTCCTTTCATAGCCCATTCCATCCATTAGAAAACCTAGAAATGATTAACTCTCACAAAGCATTAATCGATAGAATACTTGCAATCGCAAATGACTCTAGGTATCCTCCGATTTGGTGGTAACTCACATCCTTACTAACTTCAAATCTTTCCCTAATGAGATAGGTTTTCACTTCCAGACTTCCTATGTGGAGTTAAGGGTGTCGGAACTTCTTAGTATTGACAACATGGAATGCGAATAGAGATTCACCTCCATGGAATGTCGTCCCCGAACCACGCTTTTCTTTCTTACCTCATCCTTCTGTATAATAAATTGGCTTTTGGTGCTTCCGCTGCGACTCTGATCTTACGTCTTTTCAAATGAATGAACTCCTTTCGTCTTATTTCCATCAGATGGAATACTTCACTTGCAGTCTGAGAGTTTAACTCTGGTGTTGTTCTATCCTTCGGTTGCTCTTGACTGTTGGAAATCGTTACGCTTGCTTTTCATCGTCTGCTACTCACTTAGACATTCTGCCATAAGACAACCTGTGCTTCCTCTATAATTCCGTAGTAACCCACAGTCTCGCATAGCCATCCTCATGAAATTTCCACACGGCATTTCTTAACTCGGTTCGGGTTTTCAACCCAACTGATGAGTCGCTTACTCATCATCCTATACATGTTGGAGGTAGGTTAAGTATGTGGAGAATTCTTCGAATTTGTCCACACAATTCCCTGCAGACGTGCCTTTTGGTGTCAAGCGAGTGAATCTTTGCTCCTTCTATCTCTTTAGACTTCTTGGAAGATACTCTCCTTCGAATACTCCCTGGAAGTTCACCCAAAACAGCATCCAATACTACCGTTGGTGGTTTCGTAACCCTTCGTTGGGCAACTATCCTATCAAAAATTGAATTGTCACCTAGAGGTAACTAATACATACCTTGAACCAATTATCCCATTCGTGACGTTCACTCTTATGTTACCAGTGGAAATCCTTTCTTAGAGACCTCTTCCGTAACTTACGGAGTTGATACTCATATTTAGCTCACTATACTTGGTCTTGCAATCGACTTGGCCTAGGAAACTTGAAACTTTATGGTTGTTCAACTCTTGGGAGGTATCCGTTGGTTAAACTGACTTGATTTTCATTAGTTGATTACAAACTTGTCTCACACGAGGTCTAAGCCTCACTTGGTTGGAGACTTAGCTTGCAAGTGGCTAGTTAGAATCACATCAGACCCAACCTAACGACTTGACTTGCAGTAACTTATAGTCTCAGACGTCCACCATATTCACTCTTAAATGAACTTTACTATTGCTCTCCTTCGCTTGATGGATTAACTCCCTTTCTTGATGCTACTGGAATTAAACTAGAACCCACACGGCTCTATCTGATAGCGGTGTAGATCGACGCATGTAATAACCAATGGACCAACAAATATCCAGAAAATAAATCCTTGATACTTTTGGGAACAATCTACCTTATTGATCCTGTCTTATCCTCCTTACCCAATCTGAATCATTAAAACCCTGGAAGGGATTAATCTCTATAGAGGAACTAATTGCTCAGGAAATTAAGTGATCTCATTACCCAATCGTAGACTAAGTCTTATTCCAACTAATATTCTTACTTGGGTAAGGCAAAGTCTATAATTGGTCAATTGAATTCACTTTACGCACTGAACAATTAGATCGAATGTAGACATCAATAACTTTAGGTTTCCGCTGACTCAGCTTTTCTTGAAACTCCTATAGTTTGAAGACTACATCTCATCCGATCCTCTGAAGTTTGTTGTTCCACTAAGGACACCGTTCCTTGAAGACTTAAGTTTTTCCTTCTGCTTCACTAGGGCAGGATCACCCTTGAGGACCCATACTACCATTTGGGCGTTGTAGCATATCGCCTAACTCCATCTTGTTCCTTACCCTTACCATTACCACTCGGAACGTTAAGGTTCTCTCAGGGATTATCATAGGATTTCTATCGACCTAGGATCCACCTATAATCAGCTAGGTTAACCAATCCTGCTGAGACAACAAGTGTTGAGATCCTAACTGATTATAACCGACCATCCTACTCAATTGAAATCCTACAATTAAGAGCACTTACTGTTAACCACAAAGGGCACTTGAATTAACTTGGGAATCATCATAAGATCTCAATCATTCTAGGATCCATTCATAATGAATTAGGCGAAACAACTTGATAGCATAACCAGTGTTGTAACCCTAACCGATTACAAATGCCCATCCTAAGTTGATTTGAAACCTCACAATTTAGACCCCCTACTTGCTCGTCATTTCTAATCACTTCCAAAGCGTCTCGGTTGACGGTACATGAATTACACGCTTTGTCTAGCCGAACCGTCACCACTATGGTTCCGACCACTCTTGAAACATTCCCTAACTCTTGGTTCCGGAAAGGTGGGAACTTGTTTCCCTTTTTCCGTATTCCGAAAGTTCTCACTTAATGAGGGCTCTTACATCCGCTCCTTCCTTGTCTACATCATTCTTATCCATCAAACATCCTCAGAGTTCACGCTCCTATTCAGTCTCCTCCCTCATCTGCCAGCTCCATCTACTACATTCTTCGTACACGGTATGGAGTATTAAGTTGATCAGGCTTAATATTCCATACTAAGCATAAGAATATGTAGAGAAGTTCTCGGACAAAGGAAAATTCCGGCTAACTGATTACAGTCCATCAAGGACTAAACTGACACTTCCTAAACCAAGTTTTTTCTAAACTAGTAACTCACAGTCCGATAAGATCGAACTGCTCTGATACCATAATGTAACACCCGCACCTCAACATAATTGAAAGTACGACAAATTACATTAAGGCACAGGAATTACTGAGCATTTACAAACTTGATTACAAATATTTCAAGTCATAAATTAAACTTAATTCATAAATCTAGTGAATAGATTACAAATTATACATAACTTGGAATATAAAATTTCCACTTCAATATAAAACTAGCCTATGAGTCCCAAGCTTGGAGCTTCGGATCGTCGTCTTCGGTACCTGCTTATCTGAAAACAAATAAAAGGAAAAGGGTGAGATTATAAATCTCAGTGAGTCCTTCACGGACTCCTCACCGTTCTCTCATCCATCCTTACTAGCCTGAAAAGACTAAATCAAACACTACTTCTTTAGCTATATCTAGCACAACTAACCCTATGCTACGTAAGTGCCAACTTCCTTAACTAAGAACATTGTTCCTCTTTACTTACTTCCTCTATACTTAACACTTCATTGCTTTTCTTTATATCATTGAAATCGATCTTATCACATTTCTTTCTACTTCTAGGCACCATTACTATATAATGATTAAGCAACTAGAGATGTACTATCCAAGATTCCCTACAACTAACTAAGCTAATTCCGAACACATACATATACACATACAAGGAATTCATTAACATTCATAAACTTAACATCACTTCACATATTATACCATTTATAAGGAGATATATAATATGAGGCTATGCAATGTAATGCATTTTCTTACTATGAATTTCTAATTCATCTTTGGCTCGTATTCATGGGTAGCGTTATATGCTTACGTCCATACAACCCCATAAATACGCTTTCGATATGGTGGTTAGACGTCTTAACCGTCCGAGGGCGTCCCACATGGCTAACCATATCGATCACCCCCTTTTGAGGCATCTTAGTGTCTTTTAGGGAATTTAATTCACAAACTATGTCTTGAGATGCATGTCTTATTCAAAAAAATGGGAATACAATTAGGTGTTCCTCTAATTTCACTTACAACTGAACATATTCATGCAAAAGATACATTTCATATTCAAATGGAAACATATATCACGAACACAAATTCACACATTCTCCCTATCACATACTTTTCCTAGGGTCCTTTCTTTAACACCATGGACATACATTTAGGGCTAATTGACAAGCCTCACAATTCACCGAATTGATGGACAACACATACATTAAACATATACCTTGAAACCCTATGGGACTAACATAGGAACTAACATCAAACATACGTAATCTCATTGAAGCTCTTTCGAGCATTCAAGGATTCAAGCATCACATAATAATTAAGGGGGTTGGGGACAGAATCCAACCCTATTTCAGTCAAACCCCATATAATTTCATAATAATAATAATAACTTCAACATTAACTTAAAATCAAAGGGGTTAACAACCCTAACTTTGAACCTTTTGGGGTTTAAAGACTTCTTTGAGGAAATTCCTATATGAGGGACTTATGGGTGCCCATCACCTAAGGGTTGAAGAACTCACTACTATTCTTCAAGACATTGAGCTAAGAAGGTTGAACTTTGGACTCTTTGCTCCTCTTCAAGCTTTTCCCTCTTTGCTCAACTTGGGGCTTCTCCAAATACTTCTCAAATCTTGATCTTCAACCTTCAATCTTCCTTCTCAATCCAAGAACTTGAGCCATCCTTGCTGGAGCTTGGTCCTCTCCCCTAATTCTTCTCCAAATTCGTGCTTCTTCTTCTCCTCTCTAGGGTTCAAACCCAAATCTTCCAAATACCCAAATCTCAACTCTCAAACTCTCCATTTAGGCAAGTGATTGAAGAAATCGAACATGAATCTCTTCAATCCTTCTCAAAGGGTGTAACCCTAGCTCTCCCTTCCTTTTCTCTTCTTTTCCTTCCCTTTTTCTTTCTTTCTGCGTTCTGCTCGTTGAAACAGCGTTTTTAAACACTTCTGCAGCTGTGAATCGATTCACAGCATAGTGTGAATCGATTCCAACAGTGTAAAAATGCCTGAATCGCAGCTTTAAAGAATGAATCGATTCTGCATCACGAGTCCCAAAGGGCACTTTGTCTTATGTGAACCGACTCGTGACTTCTGTGAATGGATTCCCACTGCTAAAATTCGATGCCTATGGATTTTTAATGCTGTGAATCGATTCCTGGGCTATATGAATCGATTCACACTGCAGAAAAACTAGAAAACTTAGTTCTAACACCAAACCTTGAGACTTTCTTCTCAAATTAACTTCCATAACTACAAATCAACACCTCTAACCATCTTAAGATTAATTCCAACGTATTCCTCAACTCAAACCCATTAATTTTCTTATCAAAACTTTGTGTAATTATATCCACTCACTTTAAAGTCAATTTAAGCTTGAATACAATCACACAATTCTTCTCATAACTTATTCTCAACTTAGCTTAGAAATTTGGGGTGTTACACCGACAACTTTCACTACTTGCGTAATTACAACTTTTGCTCGCTTAATATAATAGAATCATATTAAGTCATTGGTACTCGCTTATTTCCTGTGGGTTTGACATTTGGAGTCCTAATTATACTCCACCATTATTACGAGTTACGATTAGGTGCACTTGCCTGAACCGCAACACCGTACTAAACTTTTTCATCGACGCTAGGCTGTACTGACCAAGGGGGTGCACCCCTACTGCTTCTCTGATATAGGTACGGCCGTATTGACTGACTGTCAGGTCGTACCGCACGTCCAAAAGTGTTAAAGCTATCTAAAACTTATTAGTTTTAAGCCCATTCTCGCATCTTTTGCTCTGAGTGATGTCTTTATGATATTTCTACAAAATAGGACATAAGTGAGTACTTTTAAGCTTTAACTAGTGCAAAATGATATAATTAAATACTAAAAATGTCTATAAAAGTAGACAATTTGGTGTGATAATATCGACCTAGTCACTTCCACTCCATGCCTAGGTGTATCTCAAGACTTCGTGACTTGGTGGGGGAAATACTACAAGAAATTTCATCTTTCCTTTGAAAATGCATGAAAAGATGTGTTTGTCAAATTGTGCATGAACAGGACCCTTCGGCTAAGACCAAAGGTGAGCACTTGAATGACATTCGCAACTTTTAGAAATTTTATAATGTGGAATGGGATCCTAGATATCCTCATCATATTGTTCGACAAGTAAACGAAATGACTGCAAATCAAAACAAGCACATGACGAAAAATGGGGTTTAAAGGCATTGAAACATTGGAATACAACGGGACAGTAGCTTGTGAAGCCACCTTGTCCTGAACTAGTGCCTTTGCCTAGTGCAGATTTTGGTTTGGCTAATTCGTTTTATGGTAAACTGACAAGAGCTGGTAACTTCGTTGCATTGTAAAGGTTCCACTCCTATTCTAATATTGACACAATAGGAAGCAAAGGAGTTACTTTCGCTAATCGGTTTGCTTTACCTTTTGAACAAAACAATGACGCTATCAAGTTCATTTCCCAATTTCCTCAAGGTATTTCACCCATTTTTCTTTTAAAAGCTTTCTTGTCTCTTACTTACACTTTACATTTTGCTTCAGCCTAACCTCTAAAAGAACCACTGAAAGGGAAACAAGTGTGTGGTCGAACACCTGAAGAAGAAGAAGAAGAAGATGAAGATGATGAATCCCCTCTTCAATCAAAACCACCCAACAAGTAATCATCTAAATCCTTAGTCCAGATATTTCACTTATTTGTATACTTGCATCTCAGGATACCAAGACCATCTCTTCAAAAAAAAGGCATTTCTGAAGAGTGTACTTCAAAAAGATCTCCCTCTATCGAGGATGTCACCTCGTCAAGCACTAAGAAGGTATTTTTTTAATTCTGTAATCACTTGAACTTATGTAAGAAAACCTTTTCAATCATATCTCTCAACAGGGTTCACCTGACAAACAAGCTATGGAAGTCTCTAATAACCATTTGCGGCCAAATGTCTCCCCCGTTGTCTCTTCACCTATACAGGTATTTATCTTGTATTATAATTTACAAATATAAAACAACAGTTCATGACTGCTTCTTCTGAATTCACATTTCTTCAAGATGCACCAGAAGACCATCAAGTACAGCCTGTCGAATATTTTTCACCAACGAATGTTGATACAGTGGAGCTAACTCCTCAGCCAAGGTTATGGCAGAATATTTTGATATGGATCAACTATTTGACAACCTGACCAATCCTGCTGCTCAGCCTGCTCCAACGGCTAACCCTGTGTTGCAAGACATCATCTTTGAAAAGGGTGATACTAAAGTAGTAGATGATCTGATTGACTTACTTCCAGGATCCAGCAGCAAAAATTCTCCTTTGTCAGCTCGCTCTTCCACTTTGCATGGAGATGACCTCAATGATAAAATCACTAAACTATTTGAAGAGTTAAAGGGATTCTTCAAATACTCATTCAATGATATCTGCCTCAATGAAGGAATTAGAGGCAAATTAACCCATGTGGTCAAAGAAATCCGCAAATATTACAAACGCTTGCCTCCCTTCCATCGAGAAATGTTCAGTGTTGTGTATGAATTCATTAAGGAACTGACTCCCAAACTGTCAGAACTCAGCAATGGTATCCTGCCATTTCAGCAAGCTGAGAAGGACAAACAAAACCTTCTTGACAAACTCAAAACTATCAAATGAAAAAAAGAAGCATTGACAAGCAAAAATGCCCCCAATCAAACCAGAAAACTTGAATTGGAGCAGAAAATCGCATGCTTGGAATCAGAACTGGCACCTGCCAAAATGAAGTTGCAAAAAGTTATTGAAGACCTGCTTCCAATTCTGATCAAATGAAGTTACTCGACCAAGAGTTGCGCACTAGTGCTGTAGAGGCCAAATCCATAATGTCGAAGCTTGAGAGTCTTGAAGTTAATTACGTAAATGTTGTAGCTATCAAGGAAGAGCTTGTCAACGCTTGGGAGGAGATCAAGAAAACTTCGTTCTAGTTTTCTTTAGTTTACGTTTACTTTTCAGTTCACGTCGAACATTTCCCTTTTGACCATCTGACTTATATAATTTATTTGATGAACTGACTTTGATTTAACCGTTATCAATCAATCACTTCACCGTCCCCATCTTACACATTTAACTTAGTGCCTTTAACTTCAGTTTCTTGTAATAAAACCAAAATTAAAGCATTGACCAATCAAATTGACCTGAACGCCTTATTACTAATGCCAAATTTTCCTATAAAAAAAGGCAGACGTAATGCTTGCTACTTTCACATCAGAATCTTCATTCCTTGCTTTGCAACAAATCTCTTTGAGTTTTCTTTATTCAACTTCTAAGTCTTCTAAGACATTTTTTACTCCTACCTCTATTAAAACCCAAAGAAAGTTTGCTTTCACAAAGCCAAACCATCTAAAAGATAATATGGGAAAATCTTTACTTCTATTAATCCTCATATATTTCTTTTCTTTTCCCACTTCGTACGGGATCCTGGCGGCCTTATTTTCTAGGCTTTCACCAAATGTCTTTGTCTAGACGGTGAAGTTCTTCTTGAGACTAGATAATTCACATAATTTTAGTTGTGGACTAGACAAGTCACGTAATGTGCTTGTTTCAGTGTTACAAGCTAATTCTGATGAAAAGAGTTCACACTTCCTCTCTCTTCCTCCTTTGGTCGAAGATCCTTTCTTGGCACATTTTCCAAGTTGCCTGTAAGAAAAGATCTTCGACCTCTGGAGGTGAGCCAAGAGCACCTGATCTTGAAAAAGTGGTGATGATCGAGCCTTTGAAGTTGCACTCTTTTGATTAAAGTTCCTTCGCACATTTTCAACATCATCGTCACCCAACTTAACTTGACAGATCAAGATTCGATGACAAGATGTTATTTTGGGCTTCTCTATTCAATCTATTTCAGACTCCAAGATCAAAGAATATTTGTCAACACATAATAGCCTAGTACTTAGAAACAATTTTGTTTATGTTCTTGTATCCAGTTTAATAGCCATTTTGACTTTGTAATTGTAATTATACATTTCCAAATGGCTTATGAATAATATTCCTTTTCATATCTTGATCTTTACTTCGCACATTATCGGTCTATGTGAATTTAAGTATTTGCCATTTATAGATTTAATTATGAGACCAAAATTCACTTTGACAAGCGCGTATGCATTGCCTAAAAAGACTTGATCAACTTTAAATGGTCCTTCCCATTTAGGAGACCATTTCCCAAATTTTTGACACTTTTTATCCGTTGGCAGAATAACTTTCCACACTAAGTCTCCAACCTTGAACCATTTGTACTTAACTCGACTATCATAGAATTTGGCTATTATTTCTTTTTGTCGAATTAAATGTTCTAAGGCAATAATCCTCTCATCATGCACCTCATTTAGTTCATCAAACATTAAGTTCCAGTATTGGTCAACTGGTAACTCTTCCTGTTTTTGAATCCTTAATGAATCAAGGTTTATTTTGACAAGTAAAACAGCATCATGTCCATACACCAGCTTGTAAGGTGTTGTGCCCGTTGATTCCTTAGGAGAATTTCTGCATGCCTAAAGAGCTTGTCCTAAGGTTGTGTGCCAACTCCTTAGATATCTACCGATATGCTTCTTTATCAAGCCAATGATTATTTTATTCATGGCCTCGACCTGACCATTCGCTTGAGCATAATATGGTGTTGAAGTAACCATTTTAATCTTTCTTGATTCAGCATATTCGATAACCCTTCTTCCAACAAACACAGTTCCTTGGTCTATTGTTATTGTTTGGGGTATGCCAAATCGACAAACAATGTGATTCTCAATAAAATCGATAATGTCTTGTCGTGTTACTTCTTTTAAGGGCTACTGCCTCTACCCATTTGGTAAAGTAATTAACACCTACTAAAATGTATTTATGGCTCTTTGATGAAGTAGGTGTATTTGACCTATGAGATCTAACGTCCATCATCTAAATGGCCAAAGCTTGATGATGGAATGTAACTCACTAGCAGGAACGTTTTATATATGGCCATGCTTTTGGCATTCTTCACAAGATTTTTCAAACATAATGCAATCCTTTACTAATATTGGCCAACACACTCTTTGTCTTCTCAATATCCATTTCATTCTCTCACCTACTTGGTGAGCACTACAAATTCTTTCATGATCTTCTGTCAAAGCCAAATAACCATCTTCTTCACTTAGGCACGTTTCGAAATTTTTGTCGATAGATTTTCCTGCCATCACAATGAACTTTGTTGCTTTATACTTAATTTTCCTATCGATATTTGCATTTGGATTCTCCAAATACTCTTTGATTGGTCTTCTCCAATCATTTTTGGTCGACATGCTGGTAACAAAAATATCTCTTTTATCTTATGGATACAATAGCGCACGATCTCTATGAGTTCTGTTAACACTTTCGAAGACAATTTTGTATCACAAGGCTATTTGAGCTAACTCGTTAGCCTCTTAATTTAGTTCTCTAGGGACATGCTCCATTTCCACATTGTCAAACTTCTTCATTAACTTGCAAGCCACTTGATAGTATTTGACAAGATTATGGCTAACGCATTTATAAGTGTGAGTTAGTTTTCTAATCACTAATTGAGAATCTCCAAAGATTTTGACAGCACGTGCTTGCATCTCTACCAAAATCTCTAATCCCACTATCAAGGCTTCAAATTCAGCCTCATTGTTAGAACAAGCATATTTTAGCTCAAACATTAGCTTAATTGGTACCCTTATGGCTGATATTATCAGAATACCCACACCAACACCTTTTTATGCCTTGAACCATCAAAATACAAATGCCAAGGCTTTAAATCAACAAGCCCTGCCAATTTATTTATTTCTAAACACGGATGGTCCGCTAAAAAGTCAGCAATTGCTTGAACTTTAACAGCCTTCATAGGTACATATTGTAATGAGAATTCTGACAATGCAAGTGTCCATTTTCCAATTCGACCATTAAGAATTGGCTGAGACTACTTAATTACATTTGTTTTTGACATGACTAAAAAATTACAAGGCATCAAGTAATACTTGAGTTTCGTACAAGAAAAATACAACGCTAAACATAGTTTCTCTATGGCACTATATCTTGTTTCCGCGTCATTGAGAATTCAAATAAGGTAGTAAACAACTCTTTCAACGTTGATCTCATCTTCTTGAGCCAACAAACTGCCTACGATCTCTTCTGATGCAGATATGTACAACTTCAACGGTCTATGTGGCTTTGCAGGCATCATGACCAGTGGACTTGTCAAGTACTGCTTAATTTGGTTGAAGGCCTCTTGGCGTTGTGCACCCCATATGAAAGCCTCCTCTTCCTTAAGCTTTATCAAAGGAGCAAAGACCCATGTCCTCCCTGAAAGATTTTATATAAATCTTCTGAGAAATTGACCTTCGCCAAAAAATGATTGCAACTCCTTCTTGTTTATTAGTGGTTTAGCCTCCAATACATTTTTAGCTTTGTTCTTGTCAACTTCAATGCTTTTCTTATGCACTAAGAAACCTAAGAACTTGGCAGCTGAAACCCCAAAACCACACTTTTCAGGATTCATTTTCAAGCTATGTTTCTTATTTCTTGGAAAGCTCGCCCGAGGTGAGACAAGTTCTCTTCTTTGCTCTTCGACTTGACAATAACATCATTGATGTAAACTTCCATAAACTTGCCTATCATTTCATGAAAAATGGTGTTCATTTCCCTCTAATAAGTAACACCAGTATTCTTCAAAACAAAAGGCATAACTACCTATTCATAAGTCCCAATTGATCCAGGGCACCTAAAAGCAATTTTGGGTACGTCCTCCTCAGCTATGAAGATTTGGTTGTAACCAGAATGTCCATCCATGAAACTCAATAACTCTTGGCCGGAAGCTACGTCTACTAACATATCAGCAATGGGCATTGGGTACTAATCTTTAGGAGTAGCAGCATCGTGATTCCTAAAATCGACACTTACCCTGATTTTACCATTCTTTTTTACGACAGGCACGACATTCGACAACCATTCCACATATCGTGTTGTCCTTATGAATTTTGCCTCCAACAAACGTTCAATCTCTTCTTTAATCCTCAACACTACTTCAGGAGCAAATCTCCAATTAGCTTGTTTAACAGGCCTATAATCTGTTTTTAGAGGTAACCTGTGTTCAACAAGTTCCCTGCTCAGGCCTGGCATTTTATGGTAGTCCCAAGCAAAACAATCTTTATACTCAGAGATTAGATCCACAATTTTCCTTTTGAAATCTTCTGACAGCAAAGCACAAACATGTATTGGTCTTTTCCTGTCAGCATCTCCCAAGTCCACTTCCTCCAAAGGATCTTCTAACTCAAAGCCATTTTTATCCTCAAGCCCTTTTTCAAATCCTAAAGGGCCATCGAATATGCAATCAGCTAATACACCTTCCTTCGCGTTTGGCTGCTTGTCGGCCACACAAGCCGACAGTTGGCTTTGATAATGTTCAGAGCTCATCATCATTGTAAGGCCAAGCATCGTTGGCCTCATCCGATAACTTGACCCTAAATTGGCCCATCAAGTAAGCATTCAGAATTTCTTTGTCATTCACCCCACCTTGAACAGATATGGGCTTCACCTTTGGGCCATACACTTTAAAATCAACATGCATTTGTTATAAATAGCATGGACTATCAATAGCTTCAATTATCTCAATCTCATCATGGACATTTCACAGAATCATTTTCTGATGTATCGTCGATGGAACTGCTCCGACGACATGGATCCAATTTCTTCCCAATAGAACATTGTAGCTAGATATAGAAGGAATAACCACAAATAATGTTGATCTCTCCACTGACCTAACTTGTACATCTAGCATCAAAACACCATCTAATGGTGAAGATCTACCCCCAAAATCAGTTACCACTATGTTGGTTGGCAACAAGTCTGTTTCATCCTTGCCCAACTTTTTAAACATTGTTCGTGGGATTAAATTGACAGATGCCCCACCATCAACCAAGACTCTATTAGCAGGTTCCCTTCAATCATTGCTTTGATGTACAATGGTCAAAGATGATTTCTTTCTTCAATTGCCTCTTCCATTAACAAATCAGTTTTGACAACATTGTTACCTGCAGGCTCCTCTGGATCATCCAGTAAATCATAATCATTAACGATGATCCTTAATTCCTCCATTGATGTATCACTGGAAGTGTCATTAGTTTAGGATACTTGAATTCCCACAGTGGTTCATTCCTTAGTCAATCTTTCAGCTTCTATCAAACTAACTAGCCAAGGATCTTTTGCCCTTATCGCCAGTGAGGTTCCTTGATCACTTTCCAAACCACAATGACCTTGCAACACTTGATCCTGCACTTTGGAAGATTGACCCTTCTCAAAAGTGTTGTATTTTCCAGCAACCACCACAATTTTTAGCTTAGTGCCTTGCTCTTTAGGTAGTGGTACCTTCTATATACCCACTATGAAGCAACTTTTACGCTGAGCTTTTTCAAGTTCAGCAACCTTCATTTTCTGCTTTTGAGCTTGTCTGATTCTCTGTCGACGACGTTTCTGGCTTATCGATAGCAGAACCTTATTTACCTGTTCATCCACATTATGATTCAATCTTCCATACTTATAATCTTCATTCGAAAATGGAACCTCCTTATGGGGATTACTCCTTCTGGTCCTCACCCTATTTCTTAACTCAGGGCAACGAACCTCAGCTGAGTTTTCCACCCACTTGTCCACTGCAACATTTGCATCTGGCTTCCTAGTCTTGTTTGCAAATCAACCAGGGAAAACACCTTAATTGTTTCCAGTCGACTCCTTTGAGGATTCGACCAACCATCAACTAACTGCTTGGTTTGGCCTATGAAATATCTTAGGCCTTTGCACTTGACTAGCTGTCATATGCTTCTCGTTTTTGTTCACATAGCCAGCTTGCTCATGATGTTGTTGAACTCTTGGGTTGCCATTCCTCTTGGCCCTTTGAGCAGCTTTCTCGTCGAAATACTTGTCACAATGCGGGCATAACTTCATTTGCCCATGATTGTTCTTGCTTTTCAAGAAATCTTTGACAGACTCATGAGGCCTAGGGTAAATGTCAAAAGGATCTTCGACATTGACAATGCATTTCTGCTTACCGCTAATATTCACAAGCTATAATTCCTTGTCGTCCGGCCTTTTGACAGTAGCAATGCCTTGGCCAAATGGATCAGAATCCACCTTCATGTTAGGTTTCTGCTTGTCAGCAAATTTGAACCTTCCTTCTTTAAGAGATTTCTGAATCAAGTCCCTAAAACAAAAACATTTATTAGTAGGGTGGCCTAGAGCTCCATGGTATTTACAATAATTTTGACCATTGGAGTCTTCAGGCCCTTTTACTTTATGATCATCTGATAACTTTAGCTGCTTATCTTTCAACAAAATGTCGAATATTTTATCAGCTTTAGTTATATCAAATGTATATGTTTTCTTATTCACATAGCTCATTTTTTCCATTCCTTTAGAAGGTATTAACGCTTGACAAGCATAAGGTAGCCCTTCTTTTAATTCAGTAAGGTTTATTTCTTGCTTAGCCACACCATCATCATCACTATCAGTTTGATCCTGTTCGACACAATTGACCTTCTCGCGCCTGATAAACTTCTTATTTCGCTTCTGGTTTTTTTCAGCTTTGAGTTTCTCAATCGGTCAAACTTTTTCTCCTAACTGAGCAACATCAACAATATGTTGATTTACAAGTTTTTTCCTAATGTAATAGTCCAAACAACTAGCATCCATTTTAACAATCTCTGCTTTAGGAACAGGCATGAAACACCTGCTCTTCATTTGTTTGAACTAGAGATGTAATCATCTATAGACTCATTGTATATGCGCTTGACATTAAACAAATCTATCAAGTAAACACACAAGTCACCCCTAAAGAATATTTCATGGAACTATCCTTCTAATTGTGCCCAAGAATGAACTGTGTTAGCCCTCAACGTTGAGAACCAAGAAAATGCTTTTTCGTCAAAGAGCTTGGAAAAAATCACATTTTCAAGCCTTCCAATGTTGCCAACTCCCTCATCTCTATGGTGTATTTAGCAACATGTTCGACGGTTGATTCTCCACTGTCGCTAGAAAACTTGGACAACTTAAGGATCTTCATTCCTCTAGGCACTTCAGCTTGCTGCACCCATTCAGGAAACACAAATAGGAAATATGGTCGATTAACCTGACCAATGTTAAAGCCAAGTCTATTTAACATTTGCTCGACTGCTTGGTTCACGTTCTGTTCCATCAGGTTTCCCATGATATTTTGCCTAAGGTTGGCTAAACCTGGATGCATATGAGCCCCTTGGTCTTAGTTTCTTTGTAACAATTGCACTTGGCTGTAAGCCAAGTTATTTGCATTCTGACCAGGGTTTTGATTCTAGTAATGTACTTCATTTTTCACCAAACCAGGGTCATTCACATCTTGTTGAATTCCCTCCATGCGTTGACCCTGAGGCATTCCTCTTGGAATTTGTTAAGCATGTTCATTTATAGGTGCTGCCAAACCTAACGCTTGGCTTGGCCTTTCCGTATGTAAATCCAATACATTGCATGTTTGGTTAGTTATCTCCATGAGAGGCATAATCACTACCCCCATTTGTTGGGTAAACATGTTCACCATCTCATGATTACTATCATCAACTTGTTGTCGAATACTCGCCAACGAGTTCTGTGTCAATCCTCCATTGTTTGGGGGAATTTGCCAGGACATATTCCCTGCCCCTGAACCTTGTCGACTTTCGAAGTAGTAGTTGCTCTTGCCATTCCTATCCCTTGAACGTTGGTAATGCTACCAAACGGTATGAAAGGTAGGTTGGCAAAAGAATTAAACATAGACGACCCAAGAGTGGGAACCGTGGAATTATAGACGAATCCATAAAGCATCTCATACAAAGGTTGTGTCATGGCTTGGGTTGGCCTAACACCTGAATTCATAGTGCTATTAGGCGATGCCTGTACTTCAGATGCAAGTTGAATCACTGGAGAATCAGATGCCAAGGTGCCAGGTATAACTTCATCACGTGGTATATTAGTAATTACCATACCAGCATTTGTGCCAGCAGCAGGTTCATTCATTCTTAGGTTAGTAGCAATCCCAACATTAGTACTGGTGGTCGACATGTTAGTATTAGCTGTCAACGAACTTGCATTTGTGACACTTGGAACCGTGGCGCTAGCATTTGCACTGCCACTCATGTTTCGTTCTCTAGACATGTAAGAAGTAGTAATTTTTTCACTTCTCAGATGCATAAAACCATTGCAAAACGAGTTACTCTAAACTCGTCCCACCGGGCGTGCCAATTTGTTTACTGGGAAATTTGGTTTGTGTGAGAGTTTCTACCAAATTCGTCAAACAAACAAATAATTAGATCGAAGCAATTGCGTGATTGACGAGTTACGTGGTAATCTCGTTTTAAACAACGGTTTTCTTTGTAACAACGGTCATATTTTCGACCGAGGATCAAATTGAGCATGTTGATGTTCAATTTGTTCAAGTGTTTTTTGCCAATTTTAGCTTAGTAAAATTTAACCAACTATGTTGGGGATTGGGTAGAGAGTCTGACATTAGTTTAGGAAATTCTAGTAGTAGGACACCCTATGCCAATAGTTACATTTTCAGGTAACGCATGGCTCGTCAAACTCGAAACGGGAGTCGTAGAGACGTCCCACTAGATGAGAATGGTGGATTAGAAACTAATGGAAATGGAGGTATAGAGAATCTGGTTGTAGCCATGCAGTAGCAGGCCCAGCAGAATGCCCTACTGATACAGCAGCAGGGGTAGTTACTGCAACACCTGCTGAATCAGGAAGGTGGAGGAGAGGTAACTGTTGATGCCGAACAGGCAGCCTTCATGAAGAACAAACCTCCACAGTTTTGAGGAGAATATGATCTGGAAGGAGCAGAGTTATGGCCCTAAGAGGTAAAGAAGATCTTCGTGGCAATACGTTGTCGGGAGGATCGAAAAGTAACGTATGCGCCCTTTCTGCTTATAGGAGGTGCGGAGTCCTGGTGGAGGAATAAACAACGAATGGTGGAGACTGAGGGAAGAGTCATTGTTGGAACCTAAACGATTGAGAAGTTTAGACCCTCATTAATTTTGATGATAACAAAATATTCACAAGAGAACAATTTATGTTCTAACAATTCTTGAAGTGTGCAGATACTAATATTACATATATTTCTAAGCCACTTAAACAAGAAGGAAGAAGCTCTCAAGAGAAGGATACACTCCATGTCTCAGCATCCGGCTCATCTTAGTAAACTGTCTTCGTGAGCGTTTGGAATTATCTTTTTGTGACACTAGTCTTATCCATTTGCTATGAGCGTCCGATCTTCCGTTCTGAGCAAGCGTCTGAACTTCATTATAAATCACGTGTTGGTCACGTAGTTGCTCTTCCTCTCAGAAGTTTCTGGAACGGATTTCGAATTTGATCTTATGCGCCAAAATTGTTGTACGAGGTATCAAAGGTGACACCTTTAGCTACAAGACAAAAATCGTACAAGCAATTGTGAAAAGCAAGGTAGTACGAAAACGGTAATGTGTACTAATGAGATATTCTCTGGAAATGAAGAAAGAGACAGCTTTTTGAAATCACCTCACTCAATGGAAAGGAGCCATTTTTATCAGAATAAAGAATATCCTTTATAACTCCTATAAATACCCCAAGGTATCCATTGAAGAAACTGCCGAAACACTACAAGAGAATATTGCTTCATTTACTGAGAACAAGCACTGTTGCTATACACTACAAAGAGTCAATACTCTAAAAGCACTGCTTCTGTGAGCAATCAAGCTTCGAGCCAAGTCTCCGACTACAAGAACTCAACTCAGTCCGACACTTTCTTTTAGAAAGCATTTCTATATTGAGCTTAATTTTTATCCTCTCTGTGAGAGTTATTTATACTTGTATTCAACTTCTTGTAAAAGTTGTTTTGGCCTAGTTAAGGCTGTTCCCTCAAAGGCTCGACCGCATCTTGAGTCGTTTAAGAAGTTGAGAGTATTGTCAAGGTTGTGAGAAGAATACTCTTGAGGAAATTGTAATCGATTGATTATAGTGGAAAATCCTTCAGGAACGGCGGACTAGACGTAGCTACCAGTTTGGTAGTGAACTAGTATAAATCTCTGTGTCTCTTGCTTTACTGCTTTCTATTTATCTTTATCCTGCTGTGTTAAAAACAAGTTTTCACAAACTGCTTTTCCAGCGTCCGGTTTATTTCCAGCGTCCGTTTAACAAACTGTTTTGAAAAACCTGTGTTCTAAGTGATTTTAACTTAAAGTTTGCGAAAAGTTTTCAACACAATTCAACCCCCCTTCTTGTGTTCACGTTCAGTTGGTACCAGAGCTCGGCCTCTTGGTTGAGCACTTAACAGTGTTAAGAGTAAAGTGAAGCAGTTTTACTTGCCTATTGTTTGGATTGTTTCTTAATTGAAGCAATGTGTGTTAACACAACACTTGATTGTGATGTTTTGTCAGGTTTTGGACTTTGTGGAATCCAATGCCACCTCGCAGAGATACTACGGCCGGACCTGATAACGCCACGATGGAGAGAGCGATTCAAGCGATGACACAGATGGCAGCGACTATGGCTCAAAGAATCGTCAGAACTCAACAGCCTAACGCTATGGCTCAAAAGTGACGGTGAGACCCCAGAGCACAGGGCATGGGTTTGCTCAGAAGGAAAAGCAGCAGGAGAAGCCGTATAATCGATGGGTAAGATTAGATGATATATTTAACATCTCATAAAATTGCTATGTGTCATTAGTTGTGTGATTTCTTTTAAAAATATCTTTTATTCAACTACTCCTACTAACTATGTTTTTTTTATTTATTATAAAAGAAAGGAAATGAAGGCTATGCAGCCCCATTTCAGCCCAAAATCACGATCTCTTCTCTCTCTCAAACCCTCATCTTCTTCTTCATTTTCTTCCTTGAGAAGCCAAGGTTCCATGGAAGCTAGCTTTCACTCCTTTGAGTTTTTGGACAAGCTTTCTTCACCAAACTTGTTGCAAATCACCATCTCAACATAGTTCTTCCTCTTCTCCACCATTTGGGTAAGAGAAAAAGTTAATCTCTCCCCCATGGTTTCTCTTTTTGGGCGTTAAACAGCCCCCCATTTTGCCTCTTGATTTAGCTTCCAAATCTTGTATAAATGCTAGGTTTTCTTCTCCATTCCATTGCCTATGTTTCCAACCATTTAAATGAGCACAAAAACAGAATTTCTCACTCCCAAAGCACCCCCAAAACAACGCCCAACCCCCCTTCCTTTTTGATTTCTTGGTTTTGGTTGTATCTAGTTTTAATTACTTGCTTGATTGTTGTTGTTTGTTGGTTGATGATGAACCAAAGGAGATGAATCATCTTAAAACCCTTCCTTTGATGCTTTAGGGCGAAAACCCTAGAGGTTAGAAAGGGGGAAATGATGTGATCCTAGTTGAATCAATCAATTGGTTGTGGATTTGAGTTATTGGAAGTTGTTTGATTGTTGTTTGAGCAATAGTTTTTGATTTACATGCTTAACTTGTTGTTCATGATTTTTTTACCTATTCTTGAACTATGGGAAATGTAAATTTTAATTGTTGAACCATGTGTTTAATTGATGAATAACATGTCTTGAGTGATTTAATTGTTATTGGATTGATTATGCATGAGTTAGTAGAGAGTTAGTATAGGTTTTGTGAAAAAAAAAAATGATTCTTGAAGGACTAATATGGCATGTAAAATTTGATTAGTTGGCTTTCTAGAAATTGGTATTGTATTCATCATGACTTAAATGATTGGAACTTACTTGAAACTTAGCTTTGATTGTGGCTTGAATCAAAGGAAAAATTGAAAGGACCTTTAGAAACTTGATTCTTGAAGTTTTGGAAAAATTTGCTTATGTAGGACTAGATTGATATTTAAGCATGATTAGGTTGTTCTTTTTTATAATTTGGCATGACCATATTTTTTAGCATGATATTGGCAATGTATTTAATGCCTTAGGATTCTTGAAATTGGAATTTTGTTGATTGAAAGTATTTTTGGGAAAACATTTATTCTTGAAAAAGTTGGAAATGAATTTTAAGAACTTTGTAAGTTAGTTAAATGGTTAGTCATGCATTGTTGATGAA
Organism: Calophaca sinica; assembly: GCA_037113605.1. NCBI lineage: Eukaryota > Viridiplantae > Streptophyta > Magnoliopsida > Fabales > Fabaceae > Calophaca > Calophaca sinica. The sequence continues at coordinate 46,938,201 of CM073734.1, forward strand.
TGACATGTTGGTGAAATTAATGTTTGTAAGAATTGAGTTTTTGAAGTGAAAAAGAATTGATTTGAAAAATGTTTTACAACTTGTTTTAAATAAGGATGTGAATGATGCTTAGATAAGAATTGATGTGATTTACCTTAAATATGGTTGATTGGCTTGAAAAATGTTAGTAGTAATGAAAATGAGTTTTTGCAAAGTTTTGTTTTAGAAAAAAAGGGGTTATGGCCGAGAGGCCAAGAAGGTTTTTGGAAGGAAGATTTAAATTGTATACATGTATGTAATGCTTGAATGTGTTATGTTTAAGCCTTAGAAACTTTGTGCAAAATGATTAATTGATTATGTGTTATGCTTAAGATTTCAAGAAAAAGGATTCTTTAAAAGTTAGCATTTTTTTAAGTTAAAGTGTTATGTATTAGTTAATTTTCAAGAAAAGTGATTTTTGATTCAAAATCTTTCATTGTTTTCTAGTAGTTAGAAGTAAATTTTTGTGGATGCTTGGTTAGAAAAAGGGTTAGGTTGAGAGCCTAAGCTTAAGTTAATATTTATAGATATGTGCTAAGTTGTTCGTGGTAATAGGGATCGTATTATCGGAGATCGAGTGACGTGGACCTGCGGAAGTCGGAGCCACGTTAGTGACAGCCTGTGGTAAGGGCACTTCTAGACATTTGTAGGTTTTATTTTTTGTATGTCCTTGTGTAATGGCACCCTTGGATATTGTTAGAATTTAATTTCAAGTGTTTATGCGAAGAAGTCTGAGAACCTAAGGGTTCAAAGTGAGGGTCTTGTACCCCTTCGCTTTATTTTTATATGCTGATTATTTAGTGGGCTTGTCTGCAAGTGGTTGGTAGCTGTCCCCAACCCCCCACACTTGTTTGTTCTCTCTGTGAACTCCATCGAGTTGCAGAGGGATGGATTCTATGAGTTGATTGCCGTCTGTTGTTGTTGAGCTGTGAATTGCTTATGCTGTTTGTATCATTGAATTGCGTTTCTTCATGGAAACTGCTTTCATTGCTTAAGTTGTTGAATTACGTTTCTTCATATTAAGCATGCTCTTATTATTTGATATGCGGTCGAATAATCTTGCGTATAACTCTTGAATTTCGTATGCGGCGAATTGTTCATCGAGTCTGAGAGTTTAGTCGAGTCATCGAGTGTCGTGACGTTTTTGGAGTTCGATCTGAACAGCCAAGGGTGGTGTAGAAGTCCGAAGCTACGGCTGGGTGGTGAAGAAACCCGAAGCCAAAGCTGGTGTTCAGTGGCCCGAACAACTAAGGGTGGTGTGGAAGCCCGATGCCACGGCTGAGGTGGTGTAGAAACCTAAAGCCACGGCTGGTGTTCAATTGCTCAGTTGGCATCTGGTGGTGTAGAAGCCCAAAGCCACGACTGGTGTTCAAACCACGCAGTGGGCGTCTGCGTTGTCAAGGAACTTAACCTGAATAACCTGGGTGGTGATGAAGCCCAAGGCTACGGCTGGTATTCAGTGGATGGGTCGATGTTGCTTTCTGGAAAAGTCGAGAGAAAATGAGTCGTGAGATGAGTCATGAGTCGAGTCTTGAGCGAGCATTTTGAATTGAACCTTGTGAACTGTATACATTGTTGTTGCTTATTGTTGTGAACTGTTATAATCGAATTGTTGAGAAGTTGACCCTTTCCCGTGGTGCCTTCTATCTATGATGGTTACCCAGGCAATGGCGAGGATGCGGAGGACCCGATGGCGGACGATGAGGAGGAGGACCCCTTCTAGGATCCGGGCAATGACTTTTAATTATCGTGATTGGATATTGCACGCTTGTATTTCGGATGGCTGTAGGATTTTGATTATAGTATACAGTTGTTGTGGTGACCAGTCGAGTTTTTAGTGTTGTTCTATGTGTGTTGCAGGGTAGACTGGTGGTATACTTTTGGAGCAGCCCCCTGTGTGGGTGTCTGCCAGGAGTACCCCAGGGTATGATTGTCTTCACAGGGATCCTCATACTTTAGGTGTATTTTCTTGCACATAGTTATGCACCGCTTTTATTTTGTATGCACTGAATATGTTTTGTATGTACTATTAGGGCTGTCGTGCTTATATATATATTGTGTATGTGTTCCAGTACATAGTCTTGTGTCTTTATTTCGTTGTAGTAGTCAATTGCATTTATAATTCCATCATGTTTCAAAAACGTTGCCCGTACTCTGAATGTGTGTTACAAAAGACGCTTGTTTATAAAAAGAAAAAAAAAATTTACCACATTTTCCAAAAGACACAAAGAGTACTATTTTAAAAGCATGTCGTATATAGAGTTAGTTCTAGTTCAGTAGCGGTCCGGAAACGGGTCGTTACAATGTTGGTATCAGAGCAGTTCGGTTCTATCCGGACTGTGAGTTGGGTATTTAAGCTGGTCACCGTGTCGGGTTGTGTGCGTCGGGTAATTAGCTGTGTTGTATTGTCGTTGTTTCCTGAGTGAAGCAGTTTTGCTTGCCTATTGTTTGGATTGTTTCTTAATTGAAGCAATGTGTGTTAACACAACACTTGATTGTGAGGTTTTGTCAGGTTTTGGACTTTGTGGAATCCAATGCCACCTCGCAGAGATACTACGGCCGGACCTCATAACGCCACGATGGAGAGAGCGATTCAAGCGATGACGCAGATGGCAGCGACTATGGCTCAGCAATCGGCTGCTGCGACTCAACAGTCTAACGCTATGGCTCAGCAGACTGCAGCTTTGACCCAACAAAATCAAGAACAACAAATGAGAGCTAATGTATCTGAGGCGAGAGGACTAGCAGATTTCCGCAGTTACCCACCCACCGAGGTTCTACTACGAGCCGCACTCGATAAGGCGGATTTATGGATACAGGAGATAGAGAAGATCTTTGAGGCACTTCATTACCCGGAGAATGTCAAGGTGGACTATGCGACCTTCTTATTGTTGGGAGATGCCGAGTACTGGTGGAAGGGGGTGAAGCAGACTTTGACAGTAGAGCATCGTGAGATTACTTGGGAAGTTTTCCGCAGGAGATTCTTGGACAAGTATTTTCCTGATACTACACGAGCTGAGAAAGAGCAAGAGTTCCTTCGACTAAAGCAAGGTAGCATGACGGTGTCAGAGTATGCTGCTAAGTTCGAATCACTTGCTAGGTATTTCAGTCCATTCCGTGACCTAGCTGACCAGGGATGGTTGAGCGAGAGATTCCAGCGAGGCCTAAGGTTCGACATTCAGAAGTCGGTGACATCTTTAAGAATCAGGAATCTTCAAGAATTAATTGACAGATGTGTTGAGGTAGAAATTATGAGAAGCGCCAAGAAGAGGAGTGGTACAGGTGGACCAGTGAGACCCCAGAGCACAGGGCATGGGTTTGCTCAGAAGGAAAAGCAGCAGGAGAAGCCGTATAATCGACCTCAAGGGAACAACGACAAGGGACAATACCATCCGATGGCTCAGAATGCGAGAGGCAAGACTCAGACTAGCGCCGACGTGACTTGTTATCGTTGCGGTAAACCAGGGCACTATGCATTCAACTGCTCTGAAGAGAAGAACAACATGTGCTTCAACTGCAGGAAAACGGGACACAGGGCTAGAGACTGCAAAGCTCCTAAGGCTGAATCAGTGGTAAATGCTGCGGAGGCTAAAAGGAAGCGTCAGATGGTCAGGGGTAGAGTCTTCTGCATGGGCGGCAATGAAGCAGAGCAATCAGGAGATCTAACTCAGGGGAATTACAAGATTAAGGGTAACTCTCTATTCATATTCTTCGATTCTAATGCCGCACATTGTTTGATTTCTTGGTTGTGTGAACTGATCTAAAGTTTCTTGTGACTGTTTTATCTTTGGCTTAGAAGTGGTTACTTCAACTGCTAAGACTCTAGTTTCTAATACTACATAACTTCGTTGTGTAGTGATTGTCAAGTGTAGAAAGTCCTTATCAATTCGAGTAGCGTATCTTTAAAAGTCTTACCATTATTCTCAGGTTGGATTGGTTTTCGAATCACCATATCCCTTGGGACTGTGCCCAAAAATCGTAGTTTTTCCTAAATTGGAGTCTTTACATACCTTTCTGTTAATTCTATCGAAGATTTTTGTAAGAGAGAGAGCTCAGGATTTCATATTCCCTCGTTAGTATAGAAGTTACCAAGCGACCGAGTTGAAGAATGTGCCAGTTACAACGGTATCTACGAACAACATTTTGATATATTCAAGGAGCAGAAGAGAGCACGAAGGGCATTTCTGCCAAGTACTGCAGATGCTACAAGAGGATCAGCTTTATGCTTACCGGTCCAAGTGTGAATTCTAACTTGAAGAGGTGAATTTTCTCAGACATGTGATCACCGGAGACGGTATGGCTGGGGATCCAGCTAAGATTGAAGCGGTGTTAAGATGAGGACATCCGAAGATTGAGACAGATATCAGAAGTTCTGTTGGATTAACGGGCTACTACCGGAGATTTATAGGAGGTTTTTCAAAGATAGTAGTACCACTTACATGACCTACGAGGAAGAATTAACCTTTTCGGTGGATTGAAGAATGTGAATCCAATTTTCAGAGACTGAAGGGACTCCTAACGACGACATCTGAACTGATTTTGCCTCAATCAGGAGAACAATGTGAGGTTTCGTCACATCAAGGATTGGGATGCATGTGGAGACAGTACCAGAAAGTTGTGGCTCTGGCCTATACTTCGAGACAGCTTAAGAATCCACGAGAGAAATTATCCTGCGCATGATTTGGGACTTACTGCAGTAGCCTTTGCACTAAAGATTTGGGGAAGACACCTTACGAAACGCCGTATGGACGTAAGCGTCACACACCTTTAGATTGGTATAGGGACAATGAGGATTCTGTGGCAAGTCAAGCGTGATTTAGTGAAAGGATGACTTGTTATTGAAGTATTTCCTGCAAAGGTTGTCAATAGAAAGACCAAGCAATTGAGGAACAAGGAGATACAGTTTGTCAAGTTGTATGGGATCAGAAAACTATAGACGTAATATAGGAGTTGAGAGAGAAGCTGAAGACTTAGCATCCATAGTTTTTTTCACGGTGTGTAACTCACCTGTAGTTTCGAGGACGAAACTATTTTTAGAGGGGGAGTATTGTAACATGCGTATTTTTACGATACGTTAGTTAACGTTATTTAGTGTATTTCTGTCATAATTACGCTATAATAAAGCAATTTCTTGTTCTCTAAGAAAGTGTATTAATTACATCAAGATCAAATTAAATTTGAGAGTTAATATTTTATATTAATCCACGGTTTGAAAATCGTCGAAAAATTCTAACAAAGTTTTGACGCGTTTCGAATCGCCGGGCGGTTTCGCCGCAGATAAAATTCTAAATGAACTCCGATTTCGATGAAAATCGAATCGTAACCTCTTGAGACTATCTTTGAGTGATTGTTGTGATTTTTATTATTTATAATTAAATATTATCACGCGAATAATTAATTTCTCGCGAATTAATTTTTGGGATTTTTCCGGCGAGAAATAAGTCAGTTTTTCGGTTTCTCGTCGCCGTGTTTTTAAATCTTAAGACTTTAGATTAGAGGGTAATCATGAGAGATGTGAGATTAGATGGGTAAGATTAGATGATATATTTAACATCTCATAAAATTGCTATGTGTCATTAGTTGTGTGATTTCTTTTAAAAATATCTTTTATTCAATTACTCCTACTAACTATGTTTTTTTTATTTATTATAAAAGAAAGGAAATGAAGGCTATGCAGCCCCATTTCAGCCCAAAATCACGATCTTTTCTCTCTCTCAAACCCTCATCTTCTTCTTCATTTTCTTCCTTGAGAAGCCAAGGTTCCATGGAAGCTAGCTTTCACTCCTTTGAGTTTTTGGACAAGCTTTCTTCACCAAACTTGTTGCAAATCACCATCTCAACATAGTTCTTCCTCTTCTCCACCATTTGGGTAAGAGAAAAACTTAATTTCTCTCCCCCATGGTTTCTGTTTTTGGGCGTTAAACAGCCCCCCATTTTGCCTCTTGATTTAGCTTCCAAATCTTGTATAAATGCTAGGTTTTCTTCTCTATTCCATTGCCTATGTTTCCAACCATTTAAATGAGCACAAAAACAGAATTTCTCACTCCCAAAGCACCCCCAAAACAGCGCCCAACCCCCCTCCTTTTTGATTTCTTGGTTTTGGTTGTATCTAGTTTTAATTACTTGCTTGATTGTTGTTGTTTGTTGGTTGATGATGAACCAAAGGAGATGAATCATCTTAAAACCCTTCCTTTGATGCTTTAGGGCGAAAACCCTAGAGGTTAGAAAGGGGGAAATGATGTGATCCTAGTTGAATCAATCAATTGGTTGTGGATTTGAGTTATTGGAAGTTGTTTGATTGTTGTTTGAGCAATAGTTTTTGATTTACATGCTTAACTTGTTGTTCATGATTTTTTTACCTATTCTTGAACTATGGGAAATGTAAATTTTAATTGTTTAACCATGTGTTTAATTGATGAATAACATGTCTTGAGTGATTTAATTGTTATTGGATTGATTATGCATGAGTTAGTAGAGAGTTAGTATAGGTTTTGTGAAAAAAAAATGATTCTTGAAGAACTAATATGGCATGTAAAATTTGATTAGTTGGCTTTCTAGAAATTGGTATTGTATTCATCATGACTTAAATGATTGGAACTTACTTGAAACTTAGCTTTGATTGTGGCTTGAATCAAAGGAAAAATTGAAAGGACCTTTAGAAACTTGATTCTTGAAGTTTTGGAAAAATTTGCTTATGTAGGACTAGATTGATATTTAAGCATGATTAGGTTGTTCTTTTTTATAATTTGGCATGACCATATTTTTTAGCATGATATTGGCAATGTATTTAATGCCTTAGGATTCTTGAAATTGGAATTTTGTTGATTGAAAGTATTTTTGGGAAAACATTTATTCTTGAAAAAGTTGGAAATGAATTTTAAGAACTTTGTAAGTTAGTTAAATGGTTAGTCATGCATTGTTGATGAATGACATGTTGGTGAAATTAATGTTTGTAAGAATTGAGTTTTTGAAGTGAAAAAGAATTGATTTGAAAAATGTTTTACAACTTGTTTTAAATAAGGATGTGAATGATGCTTAGATAAGAATTGATGTGATTTACCTTAAATATGGTTGATTGGCTTGAAAAATGTTAGTAGTAATGAAAATGAGTTTTTGCAAAGTTTTGTTTTAGAAAAAAAGGGGTTATGGCCAAGAGGCCAAGAAGGTTTTTGGAAGGAAGATTTAAATTGTATACATGTATGTAATGCTTGAATGTGTTATGTTTAAGCCTTAGAAACTTTGTGCAAAATGATTAATTGATTATGTGTTATGCTTAAGATTTCAAGAAAAAGGATTCTTTAAAAGTTAGCATTTTTTTTAAGTTAAAGTGTTATGTATTAGTTAATTTTCAAGAAAAGTGATTTTTGATTCAAAATCTTTCATTGTTTTCTAGTAGTTAGAAGTAAATTTTTGTGGATGCTTGGTTAGAAAAAGGGTTAGGTTGAGAGCCTAAGCTTAAGTTAATATTTATAGATATGTGCTAGGTTGTTCGAGGTAATAGGGATCGTATTATCGGAGATCGAGTGACGTGGACCTGCGGAAGTCGGAGCCACGTTAGTGACAGCCTGTGGTAAGGGCACTTCTAGACATTTGTAGGTTTTATTTTTTGTATGTCCTTGTGTAAGGGCACCCTTGGATATTGTTAGAATTTAATTTCAAGTGTTTATACGAAGAAGTCTGAGAACCTAAGGGTTCAAAGTGAGGGTCTTGTACCCCTTCGCTTTATTTTTATATGCTGATTATTTAGTGGGCTTGTCTGCAAGTGGTTGGTAGCTGTCCCCAACCCCCCACACTTGTTTGTTCTCTCTGTGAACTCCATCGAGTTGCAGAGGGATGGATTCTATGAGTTGATTGCCGTCTGTTGTTGTTGAGCTGTGAATTACTTATGCTGTTTGTATCATTGAATTGCGTGTCTTCATGCAAACTGCTTTCATTGCTTAAGTTGTTGAATTGCGTTTCTTCATATTAAGCATGCTCTTATTATTTGATATGCGGTCGAATAATCTTGCGTATAACTCTTGAATTTCGTATGCGGCGAATTGTTCATCGAGTCTGAGAGTTTAGTCGAGTCATCGAGTGTCGTGACGTTTTTGGAGTTCGATCTGAACAGCCAAGGGCGGTGTGGAAGTCCGAAGCTACGACTGGGTGGTGAAGAATCCCGAAGACAAAGATGGTGTTCAGTGGCCCGAACAACCAAGGGTGGTGTGGAAGCCCGATGCCACGGCTGAGGTGGTGTAGAAACCTAAAGCCACGGCTGGTGTTCAATTGCTCAGTTGGCATCTGGTGGTGTAGAAGCCCGAAGCCACGACTGGTGTTCAAACCACGCAGTGGGCGTCTGCGTTGTCAAGGAACTTAACCTGAATAACCTGGGTGGTGATGAAGCCCAAGGCTACGGCTGGTATTCAGTGGATGGGTCGATGTTGCTTTCCGGAAAAGTCGAGAGAAAATGAGTCGTGAGATGAGTCATGAGTCGAGTCTTGAGCGAGCATTTTGAATTGAACCTTGTGAACTGTATACATTGTTGTTGCTTATTGTTGTGAACTGTTATAATCGAATTGTTGAGAAGTTGACCATTTCCCGTGGTGCCTTCAATCTATGATGGTTACCCAGGCAATGGCGAGGATGCGGAGGACCCGATGGCGGACGATGAGGAGGAGGACCCCTTCTAGGATCCGGGCAATGACTTTTAATTATCGTGATTGGATATTGCACGCTTGTATTTCGGATGGCTGTAGGATTTTGATTATAATATACAGTTGTTGTGGTGACCAGTCGAGTTTTTAGTGTTGTTCTATGTGTGTTGCAGGGTAGACTGGTGGTATACTTTTGGAGCAGCCCCCTGTGTGGGTGTCTGCCAGGAGTACCCCAGGGTATGATTGTCTTCACAGGGATCCTCATACTTTAGGTGTATTTTCTAGCACATAGTTATGCACCGCTTTTATTTTGTATGCACTGAATATGTTTTGTATGTACTATTAGGGCTGTCGTGCTTATATATATATATTGTGTATGTGTTCCAGTACATAGTCTTGTGTCTTTATTTCGTTGTAGTAGTCAATTGCATTTATAATTCCATCATGTTTCGAAAACGTTGCCCGTACTCTGAATGTGTGTTACAAAAGACGCTTGTTTATAAAAAGAAAAAAAAAATTACCGCATTTTCCAAAAGACACAAAGAGTACTATTTTAAAAGCTTGTCGTATATAGAGTTAGTTCTAGTTTAGTAGCGGTCCGAAAACGGGTCGTTACAGATATAGTTGAAAGTGGTTACATTTCTCCCGCTAATGCCCTTGGTGTTGCAATACCTAAGGAAAACTAGACTGATGATCAGAAAAAGAGATATCAAACCAATCAGAAGGCTAGATTTATTCTCATCTGTGCTATGACAGAAAGAGAATATGATAAATGTGGTAAGTTTGATACTGCCAAAGAAATCTAGGATTCTCTTGTTTTGTCTTATGAGGGTTCTGCCCAAGTAAGAGAAACAAAGGCTAGCATGATGGTTCGCCAGTATGAGCTATTCAAAATGGAAGATGGAGAAAATATTGAAACTATGTTTGGAAGGTTCCAAACACTTGTTCATGGGCTGCAGGCCCTTGGAAAAAGTTATACTACACCTGACCATGTGAGAAAGATCTTGAGAAGTTTGACTAAGCAGTGGAGACCCAAAGTCATTGCTATTCAAGAAGCAAAAGATCTAAATGTCCTCCGGCTTGAAGATCTTATGAGTTCTTTGAAAGCTCATGAACTTGAGCTATAAATGAAGAAGAATCTACCAAGAAGAGTAAGTCTATTGCTTTAAGAGTTAATCAACATAAACCTAGTACTTCTAAAGCTTTTCAGGCTGAAGAAGAAGAATCAGATGATGAAGCTTCAGAAGGAGATTATGATGGATCAGATGATGAGTTAGCTTTCATATCTAAGAAGATCCAGAGAATGTGGAAGAAGAGAAACTTCAGAAGGAGGTTTCAGAAGAAAGATACAAAGGACAAGAAGGAAAGCAAAGACAAGGACAAAGCCCAAGTCATTTGCTATGAATGTAAGAAGCCTGGACATTTCAAGTCCGAGTGTCCTAATCTTAAGGAAAAATCCACAAGAAGCTCCTTCAAGAAAAAGAAGAAAGGTCTCATGGCAACATGGGAAGATCTTGACTTATCCTCCTCTGAGGAAGATAAAGAAGAAGAAGCTCACATTGCCCTCATGGCAGACACTGATCTTGATTCAGAAGAAGAAGTTGAAGAGGTAATAATATATGTCTCTTATTCTGAACTTCAACTTGCATTTGATGATCTGTTAAAGGATTTTGCCACTCTCTCTATTGAGTATAAGAATTTGAAAAAGAAATTTTCAAAACTATCACAAGATTTTCATTCTTTACACAATGAAAACTCTGTACTCAATGAAGAGAACTGTCAAAATGAAAATCGTAGTGCGGTGGATAACCAGCGTCTGGAAGCCAACAAGCAACCAGAAGCTGAGAGCTCTCAAGTTAAAAGCTCTGTAGTTACAGGCAATCCTAACTGCAAATCAAATGACTATGAACATGCATTTCAAATGTTTCTTGCAGAGAGTGTAACTCGAAGCAAGCAAGCTTCTATGATTTAGGGTGTCAGTAAAACGACAACTCATGGTCTTGGCTATATATCAGATGAATCTCTTTTAGAAAATGATTCAGCATCTGCTAAATCCAATAATCATAGTAAATGCTTGCATTGTACTTACTGCAATAAATCTGGTCATTTGAAAAGTGTGTGTACTGTGTTTACAACTAAGAAGGACAAGTTTCCTTCAAGAACTAACAAGAAAGGACCCAAAAAGATATGGGTACCTAAAGATAAAATAGTCTATGTTGCAGACTTGCTTAGCAACAAAGTCAACACACCTATCTTGGTACTTAGACAGTGGATGCTCGCGTCACATGACGGGAGAAAAGCATATGTTCCAAGAACTAAGACCTAGAGAAGCTGGATTCGTTGGTTTCGGAGAAAACCAGAAAGGTAAAATAGTTGGAATTGGTCGCATAGGTAAAGGCTCTCTTCCTTCTATTGATAATGTTTTATATGTTGAAGGACTGAAACATAATCTACTGAGCATAAGTCAATTATGTGGCCGGTGGTTATAATGTTGTCTTCTGAGAAAATGGATGTTCATAAAAGCAAAAATGATGGATCTATATTCTTTACAAAGAAAGAGTAAACAAAACATTTATAAAGTTGATCTTTCCGAACTTGCAAAACAAGATGTCAAGTGTCTTATGTCCATTGAAGATGAGCAATGGATTTGGCACAAAAGATTGGGTCATGCCAATTTGAGGTTAATCTCAAAATTAAACAAGCACAATCTTATTAGAGGCTTACCAAATCTTAAGTTCCAATCGATGCCCTGTGTGAGGCTTGTCAAAGAGGAAAACAAGTTAAAACTTCCTTTCATTTAAAAATGTTGTTTCAACCTCGAGACCACTTGAACTTTTACATCTTGATCTTTTTGGTCCCACAAGGACACCTCTTTAATCGGAAAGAAATATGGATTAGTCATTGTTGATGATTTTACTAGATGGACATGGGTTAAATTCCTTGCCCACAAGGATGAGTCTTTTAAGGTATTTCTTGTTTTACGCAAATCAGTTCAAAATGAAAAAGGCATCTGTATTTCTTCTATTAGAAGTGATCATGGGGAGAATTTGAAAATGAAAACTTTCAAAAATTTTGTGAAGAAAATGGCATCTCCATGATTTCTCCTCTCCTAGAACACCTCAACAAAATGGTGTTGTAGAAAGGAAAAATAGGTCCCTCCAGGAAATGGCGTAACCATGGTCAATGAAGGCGATATTGCGAAACATTTTTGGCGAAGCAGTAAACACAGCTTGTTATATTCAAAATAGAATTTTTATAAGACCTATTTTGAATAAGACTCCTTATGAATTGTGGAAAGGAAGAAAACCAAACATTTCTTACTTTCATCCTTTTGGTTGTAGTTGTTATATCTTAAATACTAAAGATCAGCTTGGTAAGTTTGATTCCAAGGCTGACAAAGGAATCTTTTTGGGATACTCTGAAAAGTCTAAAGCTTTTAGAATATACAACAAAGAAACTTTGACAGTTGAAAAGTCCATTCATGTCAAGTTTGATGATAAGAAGCCTGACACTGCTATGTCAGAGCTAGATGAGTTATTTTCAGAATTAAACCTCGGTGACAAGACAGACGGTGAACGTGCATCTTCATCATCCGGTGGTGACCAGACGAAGAATTTTACTCAAGCAGAAGCTGAAGCAAGAAAAAGCTGGAAGTACAAAACCAATCATCCAAAAGATCAAATCATAGGAGAACCTGGTGATAAAGTACGAACCAGATCGTCTTTCAAGGAGCATGCTGATTTTACACTTCTCTCTGAAATGGAACCTAAGACGATTGATCAAGCTTTGGAAGATGAAGGGTGGATTCTAGCAATGCAAGATGAGCTAAATCAGTTCCAACGAAATGATGTATGGAAGCTAGTCACTCTACCAGAAGATAAGCAAGCTATTGGTACTAAATGGGTATTTAGAAATAAGCTTGATGAAGATGGTAATGTTGTGAGAAATAAAGCAAGGTTAGTTGCTCAAGGTTACTCACAAGAAGAAGGTATTGATTTCACTGAAACTTTTGCACCTGTTGCAAGACTAGAAGCTATTCGCATTTTACTTTCATTTGCAAAGACATCATGAGATAACACTATATCAAATGGATGTGAAAAGTGCTTTTCTAAATGGTTTTATAACTGAGGAAGTTTATGTTAAACAACCTCCTGGTTTTGAAGATATTGAATTTCCAGAACATGTTTTTAAACTTAAAAAGGCTCTGTATGGTCTTAAGCAAGCTCCCAGAGCATGGTATGATAGACTAAGTTCCTTTTTAATGGAAAATGGATTTACAAGAGGTTTAGTTGGCACTACTCTTTTCAGAAAATCCTCTAACAAGCATTTCATACTTGTTCAAATCTATGTTGATGATATCATTTTTGGAGCCACTAATGAAAGCCTTTGCAAAGAATTTTCTAAGCTTATGCAGGCTGAATTTGAGATGAGCATGATGGGAGAATTAAAGTTTTTCCTTGGAATACAAATCAAGCAATGCAGTGATGGTATTTATATACATCAAAGCAAATATATCAAAGAATTATTAAAGAAATTCAAGATGCTGGATTGCAAGCCTATGCGTACACCTATGCATCCTACCTGCACTCTTAGTAAAGATGAAATTGGTAAGAAGGTAGATCAGAAAATGTACAGAGGTATGATTGGATCTCTACTTTATCTTACAGCTTCAAGACCTGACATTATGTTCAACGTCTGCCTGTGTGCTAGATTTCAATCAGGTCCTAGAGAATCACACCTAAATGCTGTTAAAAGAATATTCAGATATTTGCAAGGAACTACTAATCTTGGTTTGCTTTATAAGAAATCAAAAGATTACAAATTAGTAGGTTTCTGTGATGCTGACTTTGCTGGAGACCGAATTGAAAGAAAAAGCACAAGTGGAGGCTGCAATTCCTGGGAGCAAATCTTGTATCTTGGTCAAGCAAAAGACAAAGCACTATTGCACTCTCAACACAGGTTTAATACATCTCAAGAAAGAAGTTGCGCAGCCTCAACTTCTGTGGATGAAGTATCAACTTGAAGACTACTTGATAAAAGAGAGTAACATTCCTATCTTCTGTGATAATACATCTGCCATATGTCTTACTAAAAATCCCATATTGCATTCACGAGCCAAGCACATTGAGATTAAACATCATTTTATAAGAGACTATGTTCAGAAGGGTATTCTAGAAATAAAATTTGTAGACACTGATCATCAGTGGGCTGATATATTTACAAAACCCCTTGCTGAAGATAGATTCAATTTTATAAGAAGAAATTTAAACTTTCATCTTATAGAAGAATGATTAATCTCAGCATCTGATATGACATAAGCATGTATGTGTATAGGCATCTTATTTGTCATATGCATCATAACTCATCGTCTGGTGAATCGGTTGCGTGCGTCCGAGCACATCCACACGTGTCACACGTGTTAAGGACTCAAGCGTCTCATCATATCTACTAAGTCATAATTGTTTATGTTTTTCGATAAAATCTTTTTCTTGATTTTACTTTTCTTTTGGCGTCTGCATTTAATGAAAAGACGAATCTTTATTTTCTTTTCTTTTTGATTTAATTTTTATGTGAAAATATGAAGCGATATTTTGAAAAGTAACTGTACCAATTACAAAACCTTCCCACTACTCCTTCTTTTTCGCTCCACAATCACTTTCTCTGTTTTCAGTCTGAAAAACAGTTTTCCTTCTCTTCTCTTCGTGGATCGCCCTAAAACCCTAAACCTCCATTTCTCTATCTCTCAACCGCAATCATGTCCGTGTAACAACCTCTGAGTATACTGCCATTTACGACACCATGGATGAAGGAAAAGTTTTGCTGGAAAATCGAGTTGATTTAGAGAACTTCAAACTCTATGGCTTCGACTTCTACAGTGGTTTCAAGGCAATGGGTTGGGAACACTACTTCTTTTGGAAACAGGTTGAGGTTCTAGTTACTGCTATCAAGGAATTTTGGGGGAACGCTCGTTTACACCAAGGTGGTATTTTTAAGGAACCGTGAGAGGTTACAAGTTCATTTTTACCGTTACCAACATCTCTGAAGTCCTTTGGTTGTCCCCTGTGAAGGTATCGTTTACTACACAGATTGGGCTGATGCATTTCATGGCCTTGAGAAGGTCAATGAGGATTTGTTTGAGAACTATAAACAGTTGAAAGAATCTGGTGAAACTCCTAGTGCAAAGAATTTGAAGAGTCATTACAGAGTTCTTCACAAGATAATCACCAAGAGTGTCTGGTTGAAGGCTGGCTCTAGTGACATAGTCAACTATGAGCAGTTCATTATGAGGCACTACATGGCTGGTAACAAGGTAAACCTGCCAAGATTGATTTACAACAACCTCGATTAATACCTTTGGTTAATTCGAGGAAATGAGTTCTTTGACAAGAAAAACACCTACAAGTGCATTCCTTATGGTGTTCTACTCACTAAGATGATGACCAAGAATCAGTTGTAAACAAGTCGATCGCTTTGCCGGATCAAGAAAAGGTGAAGTATTTTGGGATCGAAAGTGTTGTGATTCTGACACCTTGAGTTAACAAATAGTCGTAATGAAATTGATCACCGGTGAACAAATGAAGAAGGTGAAAAGGAATAGGGAATAGAATCTGGTCCTCTCTTAGCAAGAAGTCTACTTTTGACAAAACAACCGTAAGTTCAAGAATGGCGGTGTGAAAAGGACTTCGATTCTCCGAAGAGGAGACAAGAAGCAAGAAGCGAAGGTGGCTTCGCACCTAAAGAAAGACTAAATCGTAAGATGAGGACCGCGTTCCCATCACCGATTCGATGAAAAGAAGCAAGCGGTCGAGAAACAAGTTTCACGTCCGGTGCACAAAGAAGGCAATTCATCGTCCGCCTCCTTTGCGCCCTAGAGCAGATCTTTGAAGAGATTGGTCAGCGATCGAACTTGAACCAAAGGTACTGAACTCTCGATGATTCTCAGACTGCTTTTGAAAGCGATAATACCATTCTGCTCCACCTATATCTCTGTGCACAACCATCAACCATTCTAACCCGTACGAAAACCGTAAATACAACCACTTCTATAGCCCTCAAACAACCTACCCAAACACAGACCAATACACTCACCATCTCCTCACCTCAAACCTCCACATATACCTCCCTCACTTCATACATTTCCAAACTTCATTCTCATCCTTTTAACCTCCTTTTCAAAGTCCCTCCATTTAATCCTTTCAAACCCTACATTCCTCCCAAGTACAATATCACAGTAGTGACACCAAAAACTACTGCCCTAATTCCAAAGAAACCTGTCCCTCTTGACATTAGACCAAAATTTGTCAGATATGAGTCATATAACTCTATCTACAATCACCCATCTGTATGGCACTTGAAGACCTTCACTTCCGGAGTTTCAAGACTGGAGATATCTCCTCCAATGAATGCTGTCTTCAAGGATGGAAAAGACAATGTTGAGATGTCTTTTAAAGGAAGGCTGAGACCCAAACCAAACAGCAGGGCTATCCCCTTTTCTGTTGATGTACCAAGGTTCCTACCCCAGAATGAACCTCTTACATTAGAGGAATGTGGTAGATGGATTACAGAAGCTGAAGCCTGTATGATGGCTCATTGCTATGAGCAGAAAAGGCTTGAAGTCATTGGACAATATAGAGACCCATCATCTGTCTCTATAAAGATTGTTCCAGATAGGCAAAGGTGGTTACCTTGGTCTATTCCTGGAAAAAGAAAGGAAGCTGCACCTGGCAAAATGCCATTCAGTAAGATAGGGCCTAAGGAATATGAGAAAGCGCCCAGAGACTACAAGGTCAAGGAGTTCACCCAGCTTCCGGTAAAGAAAATCTCTGAAGATCATACCAGAAGGTATTATCTGAATGCTCTGAAGAAAGATCAATGGAGAACTGGATCCTCCAACTGCTGCAATGCCGAGAAGGCCACTATTCCAACAGTTGGCACAATCGCCAGATTATCGACATCAATCTTAGAACAGTCTACTTGATGATATGTTCAGATGCTCGATGTCAGGCCTTTGACCGCATGAAGATATATGACCAATGGGCTGCTGTGACCAAGCACTTCGACATTGGATTTACTTGGAGTCAATGGTCTGAGTCTTGGAAAGACAAAGCCATGTTACCATACCTCGTCCCCCTAGTGTTAGAAGAAGATGACAGGGAAAATCTGCGAAGAATTTACCTGGCAGAAAATGAAGCACTCTCTTACGCTTGTGAAGCATTAAGTGTCTTTATCAGAAGTATATGGGAAGAAGAAGCTGGAAATAGGTTTGATGCTTTCACTGCTGATGTAGTTCTACACAGAGAAATCATCTTCATCAATATGCTGTATCCAGAAGATGTGAAGTATCAATGGGAAATTCAAACAGAATCTGAGCTCAGAAAACTTGGAAATTTCTTCAAATGGTTTATACCAAATGATGCATTTTTTCTAAGAGCTCAACGGAAGAAGGAATTGAGACTGACGCTATCCAACTGGGTGCTAGCGAGCATCGTAAGATGAAACCTGCACTCCATACCGTAAGTTGGACCTTCTACTTCTACTGCAGCTTGAGATGGTCACTATTCCCAAAGCAGAGTTTGAAGAAATGAAGGCCACAAACATGAAAGTCACTCAACTGGAGACTGCTCTGAAATTACTATATGAACGTCTCAACATCCCTCCACCACCTCTTCCAAACCCTTGATTTTATTTATTGATTTTTTTTTTGTGTGATATAAACTATTTCTTTGTTTTGTTGATACACTTATATATATATACACTAATTTTGCTCTAATTATCTGTTAATATATACCTACATCTGACGTATATTCAAAATTTTCTAAGTCTTATTTTGACTATGATGTGTTTTTACACTTTTTTTGTCTGATGACAAAAGGGGGAGTAAAAGAAAGGTATGATGAATACGTGGAAATCTGACTAACTCACTGTCCGATGTTCACACTCCGATGAATACGCTGGAACTGAAGTATCATGCATAGCATTTCATACATAGCATTTGTGTGGTTATTTATTAATGCGCTAATATTCATTGATCTAGTGCTCTTATAATGATAAATAAATTTGTTACTAGTGCTCTTATAATGATCAATAAATTTGATACAATTTGATTAAATCAATCTTTTTGATCAGCATCCGATCTTACCCTAATACATCTACGTATTTTTTTGCGATCACTTAATTGAATTTGTTTATCAACTATCGCCTTAATACTAGAATTTTCTTATATATCAAAATTGTTAAATTCAGGGGGAGACCCTTGATGTCATTTTGAAACTAAATTGTTCATCAACCTTAGATATTTGTCATCATCAAAAAGGGGGAGATTGTTGGAACCTAAACGATTGAGAAGTTTAGACCCTCATTAATTTTGATGATAACAAAATATTCATAAGAGAACAATTTATGTTCTAACAATTCTTGAAGTGTGCAAATACTAATATTACATATATTTCTAAGCCACTTAAACAAGAAGGAAGAAGCTCTCAAGAGAAGGATACACTCCATGTGTCAGCATCCGGCTCATCTTAGTAAACTGTCTTCGTGAGCGTCTGGAATTATCTTTTTGTGACACTAGTCTTATCCATTTGCTATGAGCGTCTGATCTTCCGTTCTGAGCAAGCGTCTGAACTTCATTATAAATCACGTGTTGGTCACGTAGTTGCTCTTCCTCTCAGAAGTTTCTGGAACGGATTTCGAATTTGATCTTATGCGCCAAAATTGTTGTACGAGGTATCAAAGGTGACACCTTTAGCTACAAGACAAAAATCGTACAAGCAATTGTGAAAAGCAAGGTAGTACGAAAACGGTAATGTGTACTACTGAGATATTCTCTGGAAAGGAAGAAAGAGATAGCTTTTTGAAATCACCTCACTCAATGGAAAGGAGTCATTTTTCTTTAGAATTAATATCCTTTATAACTCCTATAAATACCCCAAGGTATCCATTGAAGAAACTGCCGAAACTCTACAAGAGAATATTGCTTCATTTACTGAGAACAAACACTGTTGCTATACACTACAAAGAGTCAATACTCTAAAAGCACTGCTTCTGTGAGCAATCAAGTTTCGAGCCAAGTCTCTGGACTACAAGAACTGAACTCAGCGTCCGATACTTTCTTTTAGAAAGCATTTCCATATTGAGCTTAATTTTTATCCTCTCTGTGAGAGTTATTTATACTTGTATTCAACTTCTTGTAAAAGTTGTTTTGGCCTAGTTAAGGTTGTTCCCTCAAAGGCTCGACTGTACTGAGTCGTTTTGAGAAGTTGAGAGTATTGTCAAGGTTGTGACAGAAGAATACTCTTGAGGAAATTGTAATCAGATTGATTATAGTGGAAAATCCTTCAGGAACGAAGGGACTAGACTTAGCTACCAGTTTGGTAGTGAACTAGTATAAATCTCTGTGTCTCTTGCTTTACTCATTTCTATTTATCTTTATCCTGCTGTGTTAAAAACAAGTTTTCACAAACTGCTTTTCCAGCGTCTGGTTTATTTCCAGCGTCCGTTTAACAAACTGTTTTGAAAAACCTGTGTTCTAAGTGTTTTTAACTTAAAGTTTACGAAAAGTTTTCAACACAATTCAACCCCCCCTTCTTGTGTTCACGTTCAGTCATTACTAGGGAAATGTTCTGAGCTTGCTTCTTAGATAAGTATTTCCCAAGTACGTTAAGGCGTGAAAAGGAGAAAGAGTTCCTCAATCTAAAGCAAGGAAAAATGTCTGTGGGTGAATATGCCATGAGATTTGAGGCTCTAATTAAATACTCTCAGTTTTACCAGATGAACCCAGATGAGGAATAGATGTGCAGACAATTTGAGGACGGGTTGAGACCCGAGCTACGTAGATCGATGGTCCCTCTAAAGATCAGTCGTTTCCCAGAATTGTTGGAGAAAAGTATCGAGCTAGAGAATCTTGACAATGGGATAGGGAAAGAAAGGCAGAAGAATAGTGGACCCATAAGGAACAATCGGAGTAATCAGGACGAGAAAGCTCGAGGACCTTATGATCGTCCTGAGCAGCCGCTTACAATTACTGGAAATGAGCAACCTCAATAAGATGTTTTTGTTGTGGAGAAGGACATGTCCGAGAATGTCCTGAAAAAGAACCTGTCTGTTACCAATGCAAGAAACCAGGACATATTGCCCGAGATTGTAAGCAGGTGGTAACCACTAGGCCTAAAGCTAAAGGACAAACGGTCGAGGAAAAACCAACCACTGCATCTAAAAATACTAAGACACCTTCACGAGCCAGGCGAGTGTTAGTGGTCAAAGGAACTTAGGAGACTTCCAATTTAGGTACCTATCGTTAAATTTCGAGGAAGGAATTTATTTTTAGGGGGCAGTAATGTGACATCTTGATTTTTAAATAACCTTGAATAATATTAGAAATTAGAATTTAGATGCTAAATGAGAATTTAAAACCTCAATTAGGGATAAAATGGGTTTAAATGAAACTCATAAACTTTAGAAAAGATGAAGAAACTTTAGGAAATACCTAAGAATACCCTAGGAAGGCGTAGAATCTCCTAGAATCTTCTAGAACGAAGGAAACAAGACATTTCTCTATGAAGACCATCAAGAAGCAATGGAGTTTTTGAATAAACCCTCGCGACGCAAAGATCAAAGCCAATCAAACCTTGACACTTGTACTTGGTCGCGACGCGAGGACACTAGTACGAAGCTGGTCGCGACCTGATGCTATAAAAGATCAAACCATTAGGATTTCGACACGTGTGCATCTAGAAGGACCCAGAATGTTCAAATCGCGACGCGATGGAGGCCGAAGCTCACCTATAAATACGCCTTTCCACCCCTCATTTCCCTCGCCCTAAACTTCTTTCTCTCTCTCTCTCTTGTAACTTCCTCTAAGGAGTAAGTATGTTATGTACTTACCTCGTCTGAGGATCCTGTGCTTCAGAAAACTCTTAGCGGAAATCCTTAAGTTTGAGAGAAGGGTAAGGCTTAGGAGAGTAGCCCAAGACAGGAGCGTGGATAGCGATCGAGGGTCAAAGCATAGGAGCTTAGCTCGGAGTTCCAGGTGAGGGGGAAGAATACCTCAATTACTAAGGAAAATAGGTAGTAGAGTAGTATTGTTAGCATGCGTAGGGGACCTCAAACCCTACTAGGGGTTGATATCAGCAACACCTCAAGAGAGGGGTTATGGTATGCGGTGGCTAAGGATAGTCGCTGTAGACCTATCAACCAACATAGGTTTATGCTTGGCATGATTTATGTGTTTGTTTGACATATGTGTCTGCTTGATAACATGATTAGTTAACAGTCGCCTTGGCGACACTAGGAATGATTTTATATGCTGATATTTATGTGCTGGTTGATTGGTATGATATGTGTGAATGCGATGATTAGTGTATGGTCTCAGTGTTAAGGGTGACGCCTTCTTGTTAGCGAATCCCCATATGGTAATAGAAAATATTATCGTTGATACTCTGTTGTCAGTGGTGATAGCCAGGTCGGTGTAACCGAGATTGGTGTACCTGAGGTAGTTTGGAGTAGGTGAATGAAACCGAGCTCCAGGACTGACGGTACGAAGTAGTTTGGAGATAGTCGTTGACCCGTGGAAACTAATAGTGGAGTCGTCATCCGATGAGGCTCCAAGATTCGACGTCTGACGAGGGGGTAATCCTGGCCATTCCCGGTATGGGGAATGTCGTCCTATGTGCACGTGAATGGTACCTTACTTCGGCAATCGGAGATGGTAATTCCTTGAAAGGGGAATGCCTTACTCTAGTAATCGGAGATGGTAGCATATTAGGATATGTCTCCGGGACAAACCAACTTATGTATCATTCTTTTAATGCCCTGAGACTGGTGATCGGTCTAGGGAGTAGGGCCGGTGATCAACCCGCAATACTTGGTGGTCTGTTTTAGTAGTCTGTGCGTGATGTTAGTACGTGGTGTGGTCTGTGATTATGTGTCAGGGCGTGGCATCAGTCATGATGGTGATTGTTATCTCGGTTGTTAGCTGTGATGAGCATGGTGATAGTCTTTCTGCTATCCTGTTTTCCTGCTTATTGGTAATTGATGAGTTTCTTACCCTTTTATTTCTTGTGTATTCCAATATTATATTGTGAATAGCAGATGGTCAGGAGCAACCTGTACTTAGAGCTTCGGGAGCGGGACCCAGTGGAGGTGACTACTATAATAAAGCTGCCTAAAGGCAGTGTCCTGACAGTTGTATCACGGCCAGTGTATCCTTTTGTCACCCCTTGTGGGTATGGTGCGTTTTATATATATATATATGTGTGTGTGTGTGTGTGTGTGTGTGTGTGTGTGTGTGTGTGTGTGTGTCATGCTTTGCGTATTCTGATAATAAATAAAATGTGTTGTTGCTTTAAACGTGGACTGTTATTACTTGAAAATAGTGTAGCACCCTGTCTAGGCTGGATGTTACACTAAATACATTAACAGAACAAAATGTATTTATAATGATAGAAACAAAACAACATAAAGATGTCTTAAGATCAATAAAGCATTGTCTGAAGTTCAACATGAAGAAGTCTGAAGCTCAACACTGAAGAAATGAAGCATTGTATGAAAGTCAACATCAAAAAACTTGACAACACTGCATCAGATGCATTACCTAATTCAAAATCAGTACTCTTGGTAGTGTCTGAATTTGTTCTAGATGAACATGAAGACCTAGTTCAAAATCAATACACTAAAATATAGTAGTGTCTGAATTTGCTCTAGATGAACTTGAAAACCTATTTCTAAATCAGAACACTAAATGGTAATGTCTGAACTTGATGATCAAGATACATAAAAAATGATGTAACAAGAAGATTCAACGTCAACAAATAAGAAGACTCAACATCAACGAACAAGAAGAATCAGCAACAAAAATCAACCTGAAGACAACAACAAGAAGACTCAGTGACAATAACAAAGAAGACTTCACCATCAACATCAATCAACTGAAGATTACAACAAGAAGATATCCACTTCAACAGATCAACCTGAGAATCTCAATCCCTCCGTTACATCAACAAATC
This sequence comes from Calophaca sinica, assembly GCA_037113605.1. Taxonomy (NCBI): domain Eukaryota; kingdom Viridiplantae; phylum Streptophyta; class Magnoliopsida; order Fabales; family Fabaceae; genus Calophaca; species Calophaca sinica. Next base: position 46,960,855 of record CM073734.1, read on the forward strand.
ATCACAAGTCAGAATATGAGATTTAAAGAAGAAAAGTATCTCAGCTGTCTAAAAACATAAATAGTGAAGGAAACACTAGGTCTAATCAAGAAAGCAGAACTTAGCTTTCAATCTATCCATCAAGGGATTACAAAGACAGAAAATAAAGAAGCTGAATTGAAGATATAGAGACATATGGAAATGTCTGATGAAGACATTGTAACACTCCATTTTCTTGCAATTGTTATGCATCTATGTGCCATGCATATTAGGAAGGGTATAAAGGTCATTAGTTATATTAGGAATAGAGGTTTCAAGGTTTTTTGCGTATTATAATCAATTAGGACTTACACCTTAATCGATTAATAACTCTGAACTTAGCAGCAATTGAATTCTGCGTAAGTTAATCGATTAAGCCCCGAGGAATAATCGATTGGACATTCGTCCGTTAGCCATTCCCTAAATTTTCGCGATTTAATGAATAGGTATTCGTTGACTTAATCGATTAAGTCAGGAGATTTTGCATAAAACATAAAAGCTCATAAAACAACATTCATGGTGAATCAATGGCCACTAAAGCCACGAGTCAGAGTTATTCTGACCTTCTGAATTTCATTTGAGCACCATAAATTCCCTATTTCCTCTTTCTTGATTAAGTTATTCATTTTTTGTGGATTCTTAGAGCTACTCACCTTTGTTGGGGGGAACCTTGCAACTCGAAGCTAGACCTACTCAACTCCTTTTTAAGTCACGAATTCCAGGTATGTGGGGTATTAGATGGATGATATATCATGTAATAGGGAGAAAGGTAGAAGTAGGTAATGTTCATATGTTTAGATCATAATTGAAATCTACCTATCAGCCGTGTTTCCATTGGTAAGTTATTCTCATTCTTGACTTGCTAAATTACCAAAATGATATATATAATCCATGTACTTGGTGACATTTTGGAGTGCTGATGCAATTATGTTTTTAGGTAAAAAAACCTTTCTCACTTTTAGGTATAAGACAAAATATAATGAATTATTTTTATAAACAAAACCTATACATACCCATCATTATCCAACTCAATGACATTTAGTTTGGTTTTTACACTCTCTGTCATATTCTCGTTCAGTTCCTACACCAGTAAGAATTCTCATGACATCTGAAGAACAAATAAAAATTAATTAGTTTCATATAAATTTTTGAAATGTTAATCCATAATAAATGTAATACATGAGAAACGTTGAAAACAAATAGACAAATACATACCAACCAAATAATCAGTATCAAATCATTTATCAAATATAACTAGGGGATTGTGAATGTATATATTATTTGTGGAACAGCGTCATCATTGGCACATTGCACTAAAGTACCAAAGTGGAAATTAATTTTATACTGGTGAGGAGATACACGAAAAGCTCCAACATTCGAGCCTACAGCAAATTTTGATATCTTGTAAACATTACCCTTTTCAAATCTTTTTTCAAACTTATATATCAATGTTTTATTTATTGTTGCAGTAATCTTGTCACCCTAAAAAAAGTATTATATGTTTAGTTTATAAAAAAAATAAAACAAATGATAATAAAGATGAATTAACATGAACAATCACTTACAGTACTATCCATAAGTACTAATTCCATTGACAACGGACTCCTACCATTCTTCAGGTCAGCAATGAACCACATTCTCAGTACTCTAACCAACAATGTGAAGCTTTTATCCCTAGGTAAAATATCAACAACCAATTGATGTTAGCCAGCCATTGTTTTTCTTCAACAAAAAAAAGCTACAGAGAGTCGATATACTTTATTCAAATGGATATGTGTTGTGATTCAATGATGATGAATATTGTTATATATAGTTTGAATTACAAAATGGAAAAGTTATTACACAATACCTATATCCCGAAATCAACGCAAAAAATTGGCACAAATTGATCAATGTTGCACGATTATTGCGAAGTTGGATATATGATAGAGAGATGATTGACTATGTTTTGCACAGGGGATGGATTGATTGGTGGCATCTAGGTATGTTATGCATCTCTATTATATGCAAATGAGAATAACCTTATCGATTATTCTCCACATATCATCTTCTTAGGGAATTAGCAATTAATAATGCTTATGTGTCATCTTAATTAAGGAATCTCGATGATGTGTTTAAAAAACAAATGACATGGATCAATGAATTGGCATTTCGATGTCCAACATGTTTTATAAAATAAACATAATCAGTTGACACATCATTAATAAACAATAAATAAATTAAAAATTTAAATTAAAAACATGACAAGGTATGTTTCGGTTGACCACTTCTATATGAAAATATAATAAATATGAAAACAATGAAAATCTTTGCTATCAATGATTTGTCCCCTAGCGGTTTTCTAAAATCTTCTTATCTGCGTATTATGCAAAGTTTATTACGGAAACATATTAAATACCAAGATTTTCATGTTCCATACATTTTCTATAAATGTCATGATTTGGATCCAATAATTATATATTAACATATATCACGTATAATTTTATAATATTGTGTTTTGCGTTTTTTGGAAATTAATAAATGTCATACCTTTGCACGGATTAGGTCAACAAATCGTGATAAAATTATAAAAAGTTACCATATTCTAATCGTGATATATTAAATTAAATATTTGATCCAAATCATCTTCTACACAAATCGCAAGCATTAGGTCAACAAAATCTCGGACCTACTAATTTACAATGCAATTACAAATTCTATAAATAGAGAAACAACCATGAGTGCTCATTTTGTTTTGATTTCTCAAAATTCTCAAAATTTCTCAAAATTTTTGCTTTTTGTATTTTTATCTTCTCTGTTAAAATGAACCCCAACCATGATCGGATTGCTGATATTGACTCTTCCGTTCATCGGAATTGGAATTTAATAGTTGGGGTTTGCCGTATATGGTGCACTAATGCATCAGAAACACAAAGTTTTCCTTTATCGATTGAAGTTATCCTTATAGACAATGAGGTGAAAATGTATCTTTAAATGCGTGTTTATTAAACAAATACAAAGTTTGCTATCACTAATGCCATCTTAATTTTTTCAACAGATTTCGTTTCCATTACACTTTGTATGGTTCGTATGTTGACGAATTAACAAACTTTCTTGAGTCTTTTAATAGAATTAATCCTATTATAGTCGTGACATTTTCAAAATTCAAAGTTGTTAAAGGTATAATTTTTTATTTTTTCGTTATATGCCATTATATCGTTTCTGTAACCAAATAATCACTATCTTTACATGCTTTTTTTAGGCAAAAGTGTACTGCTAAACACACTCAATGCTTCTAGGCTTTTAATAAATCCTGAACATCCTGACGCTGATAATTTAATGATAATGTTAGTAAGCATTAATATAACCAATTTTTCATTTTGTCATAGGATGACAAATAATCAGGAATACCAAAAAGTGGTTGTGCGGCGACTAAACCAGACAGCAGTTGGGTGGATTGTTAACAATTTTATCGATGGCTATTCTATAGAATTTTGAAGTTTGATGACGCGCCATTTATCATTAAGTTCATTATAGTATTTGAAGCTTTTTATTCCATAAGTTTGCCAATTTTTAATTATTTTCTGAATTCTGGGATATTATTTCTATTTTGTATTGTTTAATGATTTTATGAATTTTGGGTTTTTATTTTAATTATTTTGATTCTAATTTTTAATTAATGTTACCACTTTATTATTTTACCCTTTGTTATCTTTAATACATTTTATTTTGTTATTGGAGATTCCATAACACAGTGAAATATTATTAGTTATACGAATATCAATGATTTGTATTAGGCTAAATTACAAAATTGGTCCTCTAAGTTTATTTTAGGTTTCAATTTGGTCCTCTACATTTTATTTGTTTCATTTTGGTCCTCTACGTTTTATTTTAGTTTTCAATTTGGTCCTTTCCGTCACTAAAAGTCAATTATCCGTAGCTAGAAGTCCATTTTCCAAAATGTTATTTGGCTTTTAGCTATGGACAATTGGCTTTTAGTGATGGAATGGACCAACCTGTTGTAACTTTTAAAATGTAAGAGACCAAAACGAAACAAATAAAACATAGAGGACCAAATTGAATCCTAAAATAAACATAGAGGACCAATTTTGTAATTTAGTAAGTACTTGGGGAATATACGAATATATAATCATAAATTTCATATCAAAAATTACAAATTTACCATGATTCATGAAATGGTGTCTTAAACATTAATTCTATAGATATTGTTTAACCAAGTGATGGCGTATTAAAATATATAAAAAAAATCCAGAAATTGAAACTACATTGTTTTGAATTTAGAAAAAACCATAAATTATATAATGGAAATGCATAAAAATCAATTTTCTTGATATATATATATGGGAATTATGCGATCAAATTAAATTTATTGATATATATATATATATATGAATTATTTTATTATTATATCAAACAATGTAACATTCTTAATAAAGAATTATTTGTGTAATAACTTCCTGATTAGCACAATTAAAGTATTTAATTAACAGATTATAATTTATACAAATCCTAACTGATATGTGTCATTAATGAAAAATAACGTATATCAATTATTTGCATATATTATTATATATACATATTGGGGGAATATACGAATATATACTCATAAATTTCAAATCAAAAATTACAAATTTGACTTTATTCATGAAATGGTGTATTAAAAAATAATTCTATCGATATTGTTTATATATGTGATGGCGTATTAAAATATATATAAAATTTTAGACACTTAAAGTACATGCTTTATAATTTAGAAATTACCGTAAATTAAATGTATATGCATAAAAATTAAATTTATCCCTTTCAAAAAAAAATCAAATTTATCGATATATATGGGAATATTGCAAATAAATTAAATTTCTTGATATATATAGGAATACCATTAATTAAAAATTGTCACCATCCGTATTGTTAAATAACATTTTAAATATCCGTGGTGCTTAGCACAACTGGCAAAGTATTTGCCGCTTGGACGCTTGGGCGCGGGTTCGAACCCGCTACGCCCCCATTTCAGCGCTCTTTGGAGTGCGTAGTAGGCCGCTGGGCCATAAGACAAAAAAAATAACATTTTAAATGCTGATAAATCAAACAATAAAATGTATAAATTATAGTCTGCATTATATAATTTATTAGTGCAAATCCATAATTATACAAAATTAGTATATGATTGATATTATATGATTATTTGATTTGCCTAGATAATTTGATCAATGTAATCAATGATGGTGATTACCGATTACTAAGATTATAACATTTCTGTTAAAAAAAACATTATAACATTGAACCTCAATAAAATAAACAAACAAAAATCAATAATAATATTTGGGAATAAATGAGAAAATCTGGTATAATAAACCAAACAAATATCAAAATATTTATAATGAGTAAATATGGTCATATAAATAACGGACATCACAGTCAAATTATTAATGATAAATATATAAATCTGGTCAAATATCACATTCCGTATATAGGATTGACTATCAAGAAAATGGGGTAATAAAACTAACAAATCAATCTAATGATTCGGATATAGGATTGACTATCAAGAAAATGGCTATATAATTCAGATATTAGAATTTGTGTTACAATCAAATCAAATCAAATGGCTATATAAACACGTTTATAATATTTATGAAAAAAGTTGCAATTTAATGAAAGCAGGCTGACATTCCACCTTCCAAACCATCAACCAGTTTATTTTGGTGATCATGAGGAGATCGATAATGTTGTGCAAAAGAATGAGTATTTTAACACAATATTTCTTGCGTGATTTGATGCACGGTGTATGTGTATATTGAACAAAAATATGAGAAGTGATCATCGTCCATGATTACTTTTTTCAATCTACACACATTTATTATGCATCACACAATAATATCAAAAATCTTATAATCAGATAGAGAAAGTAATCCTTATTTGTCAGATATGTATAACAATAGGAATTGGAATTATGCATGCATGATTTCAGACTAAATGTGAAAGAGATTAGTGTCAACTAATATATATATATATATATATATATATATATATATATAGTGACTACATGTACATATTTTGACTGGAATGTTAGAAAATATAATGCTGTATTTTTTATATTTTTGAGAAATTTAGATTCATATCATGGAAGAAAGAAACATTATTGAGAAATATAGTAAAATTAGCCACCAACCATTTAAAATCAACACTTTATAAATGTAACTACTGGGAATATACTGAACAAATCTTTGCGAATCAGAAAACTATACTTAGATCAACCAGTAAAACACTAAAAAACTCGAACTAATGCCTATAAACTGAATAAAAAGAAAACAACATAAATCCAATTGAAGACATGCATTACTGTTTTTAGTAAGAATATTTTCATCCACCACACTTTCAGAAACCATATATTTTGAAACATTATTTTCACTTTTGGTGTTAATCACAGTGTAGATTGTAGAAGTCGAAATAACTACAGATCACTGTGTAAGTAAATGAAAATCAAACAAACAAGCTTGCTGGAATCACAATATTCGAAATAGAAAACTGATTGGTGTTGTTACTCAATACATAAAACTCAAGAAACACTGAATTGAGATGTAGAAGATGCATTTTGCCAAGGACGATAATCACTTACTGGATAAACCTCTAATCCGATATGCCTCTCAGCCGCTGCTCCGCTTTGGCTATCCGCCGTTGGGCCGCTTTGACTATACGCCGTTGGGCCGCTTTTGTAACATCCCAATTTTTAAGAAAAGTAATTTTAGCGATAAAATCCTGAATACTTGAAGATAAGTCATAGAGATTGATCACCTCAATGATTTACTGAGAGCAGGTGGAATTATTTTGACTTATTTTAAATAATTTATTTATTATAAATAATTATTATTCATGATGTCAATTCAAATTAATAGGCAGCGTGGACGTATGCTGCTTTAATGTGAATTCATCAATTTAAATATTATATAAGTTTTCTGTGTGACGCGTTAACGCGTATTTTTGTTGACTAAGAAAATGATTGAATTAAATCAAGATAAAATTAAATTTAAGAGTTAATGTTTAATATTAATTCATCGTTCAAACTCGTCGAATAATTCTAACGAATTTTTGCCGTATTTTGGATTGTTGGGTAATTTTTATCCGCATTAAACTTTAAAATGAACACCGATTTTGATGAAAAACGAAACGTAACTTATTGTGATGACGTTTGAGTGTTTCAATTGTTTTTATTATTTATAAATAAATTATTTATCACGCTGTAAATTAATTTACTCGATTAATCGGCGAGTGAATTATTGTTAACACGATTACTTGATGCAGTAATTTTGGGACACCAAAACTTTAGGATTAGACTAGATTAGTGAGTAAGCTTGGCTAGGTGTCAAGGATTTAGTGGGTCATTAGATAAATATCTTGGATTAGTGGTATGTGGCAAGCTTTGGTTGGTCATTAGAAAATATCTCACCTAATCTATCCATTAGTCTTTTTAATTGGATTTTTTTTTTATTATTCCTTCCATGTTTTGTGATCAGGCCGAAGCCCCCACATTCCCATTCCCTTATAATTTTTCTTCTCCTTCTTTATTAAGTTATTTAAGTGTTAGTAAAAGCATGAACCAAATTCGTTTTCTTTGGGAGAGCAATAGTTGAGAAGTTCCTTATTGGAGTATATCATTTGTGCAATGTTCCTCCTCCAGCGTAAGTAATAATTTTCTATCATCTCCCTCATTCTTTTTCAGCATGTAGCCACATTATTTTCTTTAAAACCACCAATCATACTTCAACTTGTTCACGTTTTTCCAAAGTAAAGCACCGAAGATGATTTTTGTTTGGAGATCAAAAACTTGAAAAGTTTATTTTCTTAGGTGTAGTATCAGCAAGTCAATTTTCCTTTCGTCCAAGATGCAAAGTAAGAATTTTTATTCTATTTCCATCTTTATCTAGCAAACTCGGCGTTTTTTCCCCCTTAGTTCACCGTCTAAATTTAGTTTTTGTCTTTGTTAACAAGAATGAAAGAAAAACAAATTTTATTAGGAGATTGAAGCTTGAATTTTTTTTTCTCCTTGCTACAGCAACTCAACATCCAAATTTTTTTAAGGTTGTGAGCCTTGTTTTATATCAATTATCTCTATTGATCACGTCTGTTATGAAGGCTAACCAAAAATCAAAACTTTGTTTCATTTCAAATTTCATAAAACTTTATTTTCGTAGGAGTTTTAAAGTGGATTTCCTTAGGTTGAGCTTGAGCCGTGGCTTTCCTCCACTAAAAACACCATCATTTCTCTTATTTCTCTTCTCTATTTAAGGGTAAGTATTTTCTTATTTAAGAGGTTTTTGGGTTGAGAGTCTAAGGAGTTAGAATTAAGTCACTTAGGTTGTACTAAGCTTGTTGTGTGGTGATAGGAGTCGAGATACGAGTTCGTGCTGCGTGAAGCCGGGGCGTGGGTTAACACGCGACTTGGCGACTTCGGTAAGGGCACTTCACATTCTAAGTGTTATTGTTTATGTATCTATGCGTAAGAGCAACTTTTAGATACGATAGGAATTTAATTTCAAGTGTTTATACGAAGAAGTCTGAGAACCTCAGGGTTCGAAGTGAGGGTCTTGTACCCCTTCGCTTTATTTTTTTGATATACTGATTATTTAGTGGGCTTGTCTGTAACTGATTGGCAGCTGTCCCCAACCCCCCACACTTGTTTGATTGCCTCTCTGCCAACTCCATTGAGTTGCAGATGGATGAATTGAGTTGTTTGACTGTCGTTGTTTGCTGAGTTATGATTATTGAGATGAATAGCTTATACTGCTGAACTGTTTGCACTATTTTGAGCTTGACATGAATATTATTTGATACGCGGTTAAATACTTATTCGAATTTGCTTCTTGAATTATCATATGTGTTGGTTGATTCATTGGGGTGGTTAAGATGTTGTCGAAGTCGTTGGAGTCGTCGTGACGTTTTTGAACTTCAACCCGAATAACCAAGGGTGATAGGGACCCCTGAAGGTTTGACTTGGGTGATAGGGTCCCCAAAGCTACGGCGGGTGTTCGACTGCTTAGTTCACTGTTGTGTTGTTTTTTTTTAACTCGACCTGAATAACCAAGGGTGATAGGGTCCCCTAAAGCTACGGTTTGGGTGATAGGGTCCACAAAGTTATGGCTGGTATTCAGCAGCTTGTTCGGCGTTATTTCTGGAATTGTAAAGTGTGATGGGAGAGTGTCGTGAGTTGCATTATGGGGCGTTTGTGTACCTTGTTATCTCTTGTTCTATAGTGGCGTGTAGTTGCATTTGCAGGCATTCACTACAACAAGTTTTGGCAATAAACAGCGCTTATTTTTAGCTTAAAACAGCGCTTAAAAGCGCTGAAAATTAAGCCGCTACTGATTGTATTTCAAAAAAACAGCGTTTATGAAGCGCTGCTGAAAATGGACAATAAACAGCGCTTCAATTAGGAAGCGGCTTTGTGTTCGACAATAAATGGCTTCAATAATGAAGCGCTGTTTATTGTATAGACAATAAACAGTGCTTCAATAAAGAAGCGCTGTTTATTTTGTATAATTAGCAGCGCTTCCTTTTAGAAGCGCTGTCTTTTTATACAATAAGCAGCGCTTCATTATTGAAGCGCTGTTTATTCTCTTTTTTTTTTTTATTAAATTTAGTTCTCTCACATTTACATTATATCTGTTGCATGATAGTGATAACACAAAATGCAATCAAAATTGTCATCAACATTCCCCAACATCAAAATTTAACATTATAATGTAATTTTTTCATAAATTCCTACATATCCTTACATTAACATAAATAAAGTACAATATATTTCATAGTCAAATTTACAATTATACAGAATAGATCACTAAAATATTGCACATGTCATGCTACAAATCCTACCTAAATAGTAATATCTTTTTCTTCTGTCACTGCAACTAAACATGCATACAAAGTCAAAATTCTAACAAAATTTTGGCAGAGTTTTCCTTAAAATATGGACATTCCAAAATATAAAAAATACCTGTAAAACATAACATATCATACCAGCCAGCCAACATAAAATATATAAAATATTAGCCAACATAAAAAGGAATTTTATTCCTAATTTCATGTGAACCTTTCCAATTCAAGTATGCTAAACTAAAAAAAAACCAAATTTAACAAAAACTCACGTAAACATTAATATTAATCTTCTTCTATCTGCTTATAAATGATAAAATTTGTAGTAAAATATCGACACCACTCTTCTTTGAGTTCGGTATGATCAGTGTATGTGTCGAATTGACAATCAGGATAGTACTGCGAAATAAAAATTAAATGAAGTTAGAATTGAACATAAGCATTCAAATGGTATGCGTAAAAGAAAAAAAATTATATAAACTTTGAAATTGTTACAAACATACCTCTGTTGGAATTTCTGTTTGATTATGAACGACAATATCCTTGAGAAACTTTAAAACATATCGGCCACAATCATCAGAGTTCGGTTGGCGAGGACACTATAAAACCAAAAATATGAAATTAATTGTTTTTATTTTTGGTAATTTGAATAATTGCATAAAAAATTTGATATAAATACCTTTATCGGTATCCATTTAGGTGGAGTAAATTTAGAAAATCGAAACTTGTTTCTTCGATAAAGTAGGATTGCCCTAAGTGCAAAATCAAACAAAATCATTTAATATGGACACATAGGCTATATATATCAAATTTCTAACAAAATTTTGGCAGAGTCTCCCCTAAAATATGGACATTCCAAAATTTATAAAACACCTGTAACTTAAACAAATACCAGCCAGCCAGCACAAGATGTCACGTAGGCCAAACATAAACAAATAAACACTTCAATATTACAAGTAACTTAAACGTTTAAGAAATTGCATACATATATATATATATATATATATCTATGATTTATACACACTTACTGATTGTACTTCTCTTTCATTGTTTTGCGCATGTTGATATGTACACGCAATGGATCAAGATAGTACACAACGTTTTGATTCAAGTTAATCGCTAACAATAACCAATGATCCCTACAAAAATGTTGGACAAAAAATATAAGAAAGTAAACACATTTCAATAAATTTAGTAATATTGATTAAATTAAATGACTTACACTACGTTGCAAGGTGACAAAAACAAAGTCTCAAAGTCAGGATTTGCTAATGTCAAGCGGTGAATGACATACTCAGACATGTCAGCATTCCATGATCCCATATGTGTCCGTTGTGGGCACAAAAATACAAACCTTTGAGTTTGTTCTTGTGGGATCAATATCTCTTGATACAAGTACCTTAAATTAAAACATGCATACAAATTAATGCATTAACAATAACATAAATATTTAGTGTGAAAAAATAAAAATCATTGGATACTTTAAAATTTAATGCAGTACCTGAGATATACACTAATAACAGTTTCACTTAACCATAGGTTGTCATTAAGAATTTCTTGAAGTGCACCATCAACACCAGCTCTTAGGTCGTGCTCATAACCCAAAATTGATTCATCCATTGGTACTTTAATGGTATCTCTTTGCCTCCATCTTTGTTGCCATATGGACTCTAAGATAAATTGTAAAATCATGCAGGAGCTGTAGGAGGCTGAGATACCATGACCTTCTTCACTGGAGATGTGAATGACCCATTTGTTGGCTGCTTGCCAACACTCTTGCTAGCTATAGGCAGCTTGCCCTTGCCTTTGTCCTTGGCTTTGGATGTTGGAGATACCTACATATTTTGCATTCCAACATATTGACTAGTTAGTGAGTGATCACCTAATTTAATAAATATATGCAGTATATGATAGTGAAGCATATACTTTAACATATACGTACCATATCACTTGTAACTACGAGGTGGTTTGGCCATGCCACATAGGTTCCTATTGCCTGTTCCACTGTCATCACATCTGCCGCCTCCAATGATACAGGCAATAGTGCATCTCCCTCAAGTGCAACGTCAACTCTAACCTTTACATGATTAGGAGGTAAGGGAAGGTTGTGTAGTGACACACCTGGTTCATTATACAACATTCCCTTACCAACCATTCGTTGCGTTGGACTTGTCAAATATAGACTGCACTCATAAATGCCCTAAACCAATGATAAACGAAATATTAATATGTTAAATCTTTGAATACTTAGGTGAGAAAGTATAAAAAGAAATGTAACGATTATTACCTCGGGACTCACAATAGTGCAACTATCTCTAACACTCTTTGGGTTAGGGATAGGTGACTGATGCTCGTTCCTCTCCACTTCATCTTTATCCTTCTTGCTATCTTCCAATTCCTGAACTTTTTGGTATAGCTGAGTTACCATTCTCCTCAATTCTTCTGTGCTTGTTCCCATTCTTTCCTTGATATAGTCAATATTTCAAGTCCAGTAATCCCCTCCCCTGCACTTCTGTGTGAGGCCAGCGGCGACCCTATAGAATGTTCAATATCGGATACATACTCGATGCAATTCAACGACTTCTTCGACTATATACCGCTCAACAATACAACCCTACAGTCGTGATCGGTTTTTCACATACCCTTTTAATATCTTCATGTAACGCTCAAACGGGTACATCCATCTCATATAAGTTGGCCCACACAATTGTGTCTCCCTAACCAGATGAACTGTCAGATGAATCATTATGTCAAAGAATGAAGGCGGGAAATACATCTCAAGCTCACACAAAGTCATAATAATTTCTTTTTGCAAGGCTGGCAACTTTCCAGGGTCAATCACTTTACTACAAATTGCCTTAAAGAAGAAACAAAGTTTACTTAAGGTATTCCGCACTTTGTCAGGCAAAATAGATCGTATAGCTATGGGTAGCAAATTCTCCATGAGAACATGACAATCATGAGACTTTAGACCCTTTAACTTGAGATCTTTCATCGATCTGAGGTTCTTAATGTTTGAAGAGTACCCTCTGGAACCTTAACTCCATCAAGAAACTTACAAAAATCTCTTTTCTCTTTTTAGATAGAGTATGGCGTGGGAGGTAGATATGTCTGACGTTTCCTTTTCTTTACCGGTCCCAACTCTCGTCTCAATCCCATACTAACCAAGTCCAACCTTGCATTGATGCCATCTTTAGTCTTCCCGGGCACATTAAGTAAGGTACCACTGAGACTATCAAAAATATTTTTTTCAACATGCATCACATCAACGAAATGTCTTACGTATAATGATTTTCAATATGGCAACTCAAAGAAAATCGACCTTTTCTTCCACCCTCGTGTGGCAAGGTCTCTGCAAAGGTTTACCGAATTTAATATTCAAATCTTTTACTTTTTCTAACAGTTGTGTACCGTCGAGAGGCAAAGGAGCTCTCCGCTCTTACGTATTCCCATTGAATGCCTTTCTCCATGACCGATAATGATGATTTGGATGCAAAAATCTGCGATGCCCAAGAAAGACATTCTTCCTACCATGTTCCAACCGAATCCAATCTGTACTATCTTCACATATAGGGCATGCACACTGACCTTTGGTACTATATCCCAACAGATTACCATATGCTGGAAAATCATTAATTGTGCCGAAAATCATAGCCCTCAAGGTGAAACTTTCTTCTCTATACCTATCATACACCACCACACCTGTCTCCCACATTTGCTTCAAATCTTCAATTAAAGGAGCCAAATATACATCGATATCATTTCCTGGTTGTTTCGGCCCAGAAATTAACAAAGACAACATCATATATTTTCGCTTCATGCATAGCCATGGAGGTAGGTTATAAATCACCAAAATCACAGGCCATGTACTGTGAGAGCTACTCTGAACACCATGTGGGTTAAATCCATCAGTAGACAATGCAAGTCGTAAGTTTCTTGGTTCATTCCCAAAATCAGGATAATCAATATCAATTTTTTCCATTGAGGAGAATCTGCCGGGTGCCGTAGCTTGCCATCTTGAATCCTTTCATCCTCATGCCATGTCAGGTTTTTTGCATCTTGAACTACGGTACATACGCTGAATCTGGGAATTATGGGAAAATACCACAATACCTTCTCTGGGCCGAATTTTCCTTCTTATACCGTGAGGCTTCACATTTTGGACACGACTTTAACGATGCATATTCATTCACGAAATAAAATGCAGTCGTTACGACAAGCATGTATCTTCTCATAGCTCATGTCAATAGAGCGTAACATTTGTTTAGCCTCATATGTCCTACTAGGAAGCACATTATCATTAGGCAACACATCTTTCCACAGTGTGAGTAAGTCAGTAAAACTCTTATCACCCATCCATTGCCCCCCTTCACGTTAGCCACCTTTACCATTGCCCACAATCTTGTGAATTTAGTACAACCCTCATATAACGGCTTCTCCGCATCACTCATCAACTTCTCAAACATTTGAGGACAATCACGAAGATCTTCTTCAACCGCATTTAACATATCTTCAAAGCGGTCACCATCATATGTATTTGTAGCGGTGTCCTCGACGCATATCTCCCACTATTCCCCATATTAGAAGATTCACCTCTTGTCTCACCGTGCTTTGTCCAACAGTATAAGTTTGATCAATCCCATTGCTCACTAAATGCCATTCCAATTCCGAACACTAATTTTGTTTGTATAACAACAACTTAAACAAGGACATATGATTCTACTATGGTCCTTTGTATGCCCAACTACAAACCCAATAAAATCTTTCACTCCATCCTTATATTCCTTCGACAAACGATTGGCGGACATCCACTTTCGATCCATATTTTACCTATGGATTGAGAGGTAAAACAACGTAAAAACCCCATTTAAATAAAGCAAGACTAAAACTATCATCGCTCTTAAAATCAACACAGACTAGATCAAAATTCTAACAAAATTTTGGCAGAGTCTCCCCTAAAATATGGACATTCCAAAATATATACAATACCTGTAACATTCCAAAATTCATTGTTCAAACCAAAAAAACCAAAATCAGGTTCCACAACAAAATTCATTGGTCATTTTTCCATTGATTCCCATCTGATATACATATATATTTACTAACTGTACATTTTAACAAACTGATTCCAAGCATCTTTAACACTTCTAATTTATCTCTGGACAACGATGAACAAAATCAAACAAAATCAAACCCTTCGATTCCAAAGCGGTCAACAATGAACAAAATCAAACAAAATCGAGCAGAGACAAAAACTAACGAACCACCAACAATGTAAACCAACGTGGAATCGAGATACAAAATGGAGACAGTGGCCATACACGGAAATTGACGCCAAATAGGAGTTTGGAGATGGAGGTGGGGAGGGACGGAGGACTAGCGCCGCCAGCGGCTTTGCTCGGATGGAGGGCAGCCAGACGAGTTTTGGGCGAGCTCAGATTTCAGGTTTTGAGGGCGGCGGACGAGCTCGGATGGAGGGCAGCGGACAAGTTTTGGACGAGCTCAGATTTCAGGTTTTGAGGGCGTCGAGCGAGCTCGGTTTCCGGCTTTTGGGCGACCTCAGTTTCAGCTTTTGGAGGGCAGCCAGACGAGCTCGGTTTCCGGCTTTTGGGCGAGCTTCGGTTTGAGCTTTGGGCGAGCTCACGATCTCCGCTTTTGAAGCACACGATCTCGTTGAGGGGGACGGCGATGGTAGAGATGGAAGGCGGCAGCGGTGGAGTTTGCGAAGAGAGAGTTGAGACAGAGAGAAAGCGGTGCTTCGGATGCGAAATGAGAGAGGAGAAATACATATATTTAATAAACTGACCAAAAACAGCGCTTAGTAAGAAAGCGCTGCTTATTAGTAAGAAAAAACAGTGCTTAAGTCTAAAAGCGCTGTTTATTCTAACACCAAAAACAGCGCGTCCTACTATGAAGGAGTGGTTTGTGTTCCTATGATCAAAAACAGCGCTTCATGTTTTGAAGCCGCTTAATGTGCCGATTCGTTTTTATTATTTAAAGATAAAACAGCGCTTAAAGGACTAAGCTACTGCTTATTATATGTACTAAACAGTAGCGCTTAGTTAGTAAGCGCTGTTTATTGTTTACGTATGACATAAAGTAGCGTTTTTTATTTTAAGCGCTGCTTAAAGGAGCGCCATCTTTTTTAGAATTTGTTGTAGTGATTGATGTATTCTTACGGAATGGTGTGTTCTGTTATGCTGCATTATATTATATCATGCTATTTTGGATTATCTGGTGTATTTTAAGAAGTTGACCCTTGCCAGTGGTTCTTTCAATGTAATGAATGTAACCCAGATGGCGGAGCAAGCGAAGGATTTGGAACTACAGAGAGGAGCAGCTGAGGATAGTCGTCCAGCCTTTTTACTTGTGTTATGTTTGTGGAATTTACTAGCAGTCTAGTGAAGAGTATAGCTTGTGGACCAGCTATAGGATATTTGTCATTATTTCAGTGTTGTAATAAATATCTGTTATGTTTCATGACACGTTTTTTATATATGATTTGACAGAATAAATGAATGTGGTCTATGTGGTGTCTTAAATTATTTTCTGCCATGTTTCTAAAAGTCGCTGTGATACTCTGTCCGCTATTTTTTTTTAAAAAAAGAGTTTTGCAGGAAGAAAAAATATAGGACCATATTTCTCGAAAACCCTACGAGCAGAGTATTCCACCTTTTGGAAATATGTAAACTTATGTCAGGATGCTAGCTTAATAGTGCTTCAGAAACGGGGCGTTACAATAGTGGTATCAGAGCAGTTCGGTTCTACCGGACTGTGAGTCGGGAATTTATAGCTGGTCAAGTGTCGGATTTTATAAAGAACAATTGTTAGAGGTCAAACCTTGTCTTGAGAAACTCTACTTGTAATTGTTTGAAATTGTTTCTTAATTGAAAACAATATGTGCTGAGACACAAAATTGTTGTGGGGTTCTGACTAGGTTGTAAGACCTTGTGGGAATCCAGTATCTCAGAGACGAACGATCTTTTTGTTAAAGTTGAGAGTTCAAGAGATGGATCAGAAGATTCAGGTAGCCCAAGAAGTGGTAGGGATGGTAGTTGTTGCTCAACGGACTACTACGAAGAATCAATGTGAACTGCTGGGACAACATTGAGAAGAGTAAGTTGCAGAGACCATGAGATTTGTTGACCTCCGTCACCACGACTCTCTTAAGTCCTTCGGGAAATAAGAAATGAGATTCTGGGATTGTGCAGGAGACGTTGTTATTATATTTATGATCATTATTAATATTATTGCTCAGTGTGATCTTTGAAATATTAGTGATCCTAGATATAGATCACGTAAATGATTGGTGTTTGAAGTATTTTGATATGTATTTTATTTGAAAATCAAAAGTATTTTATGAATTTGTGAGTGTGACATGTTTACCACTAACATTTGTGTTCCCGTAATAGCCTATTCTTGCACTGCTGCGAATATGTGTGATTGACTGTGTGATTGTTATTTGTGTAAGTGTATTCTTATTTTCCAATGAAAATATTAAACGCGATTATTTTCTTCCTAGCAAGCCTTAATTAAATGCCTTATGACAATTTAATTCGGGTGAGATCCATTTGACCTAGTTAAATGGAATCTAGAGGGATGGTGGGAATTACCGGTAGTAACGTAGTGCGCGACAACTTGTCCATCTAGTAATGGATAGTACCAAACATTTTTACCAAACCCTATCCTTATTCTTTTGAGTCATGGGAGATTATCCTATAAGATGAGCCAAGCATAGTGGGATGACTCATTTTCCACTTCTCTTCCTTACGTGACCGGTTACTCGTCCACAATAGGTGGAGCAGAGCATATTCCATTTAGCCTTAGTGTTAGTGGGTGATGTGGACTTAGACCAACCTTGTTATGAGCCTTTTTCCTTCTTTCCTTTGGGGCCGAGACCGGCCACTCCTGTTTTAAAAAAAAAAGGAGGTTTTGGGTGATCCTCTTGTTGCCCTATCGGCCACGAACGAAAAGAAAAAAAGTGGGGGAATAATTGGTCTAGTGGGGAGTGATTGAGTGGAAAGAAAATTGATTCCCTTTATCCTTCCCTTTGGGTGCGTCGTAAGCCACTCATGTTCCAGAAGCCTATTTTCTACAACCATACTCATAAATATACAAAACCGTGCGGTGGTGGGTAGTGTGAGGGATCTTGAGAGGCTTAGAGAGTTGCATTTCCTTCTACTTCCCTCTTAGAAAACCGAGAGCCTTAGGATGATTTGGGAGGAAGATCCCCTCTTCGTTTCCTGTTACTTGTTGATGTGGGAGCTGTTGTTAATGTTGATAATACTGAGGGTGTTGATATTCTGCTTCTGTTAATGTCTTAGCACCGCGAGTTCTTAGAGGAGCTCTAGGTAAGTATTTTAATTTTTGTTTTCAATTCCTATATTGTTTGTTAATGATCTTGTCAAGAATGGTTCTTAGTTTTAGACAATTTTGTTAAATTATAATTTCGTGGTAAAAGTTTAGGAAGGTTTTGTCTCCTTTTACAGTAAAAGATAATTTCCAAAATTTCTAGTCAATCTCGGGTTCAGGAATGTCTTCTACCTTATTTTTATCTTGTTTTGTTGGGAAATGTACCTGATCTTATTTTCTTTTGGAAAAAAAGAAAAAAAGAAAAAAAAGGAAGTTTTGGTGTGTATTATCGAAAGTATGAACCCGTGACCACATATACTATGTGTGAGGTTTAATTTCAAATTTTTCTAACTAAATTCTTGGAAGTTTTGTGTTAGTCGTAATATAGGAATGGTAGAGAAAGGTTTTATTATCAATCCTTTGTTAAAACGCTATGTGGAATTGGTTGTTGTTTTATGTTTCATCAAGAAAAATCTTTAGTATTGTTATCTTGTGTTCGATTTAGAAAAAAAGCTGGTTTTTTAATCCTTGTACTTGAACTGAGTGATGATAGAAAGATAACCTTAGGGATTTGAAATTTTGGGTTGATTTATTTAAATTGTAGGAAAATGGCTTCAGCATAATTGTTGTTAATTTGACCTGGTATTTTAAGGCCATGAAACACCCGATGTTTAAAGAAATTCTTGTGGTTCTTGAACAAGGTGGAGCCTTGGAAAATGTTTAGTTTTGAAATGTTTTAATTTTAGTATGAGTTTTGTTGCTAGAAAGGATTTGGAAATTGTGTGCAAAACCTTTATTTATGTCGTTGAAGTTCATAAAACCCGTGAGAGTGAATAGTAATTCTAATTGTTAATCTAAGTTTTACTCGGTTAATATGTTAGTTCTTGATAAATTGTTGTTTTAGAAGCTTAATACTTGTGCTAAGTTTTTGGAAGAGAATAATTTCCTATTGTTTAGGTTAAAAGTTTGTTTCTAAAAATTTTGAGTAAGTTGTAACGTGTCTAGAGATGTTATTTCAATTTTGTTTTAGCATCTTTCAACTGTAAAGTACTACTAAATATAATTTTCAATTCTACCACTTAATAGTTAGTAATTTCATTGATAAAGATGTATACTTTTTAGAACGTTGATCTAAAAGGATATTAGAGAGAATGAGTTGTTGATTTAAAATTGAGAGTACCTTAGTCCTTAATTGAAATTTGAGTGATGATTTTTAGACGATGAGGACCTAATCTCAAAGAAACTTTGTTGTCCATGAGAATGGTTGAGTCTTAAGTAAAATTTTGTTCCATCAACCTTCGTTTTAGTGATTTTCCAGAGGTGGAGAAATTTTCTTAGGAAAAACATGTGATTTAAGGAAGGGATTTTAATCTTTTTGGAAGCTTAAGTGGTCTTTTATATTCTTGCTATGTGTAACCATGATTGCACGTGAATAGGTTAGTATTATTTTCGTAGTAATGGCACGTAACTGTGGTCGAGCTCGTGTTCGTATCTGTGTTCGTGTTCGTGAGCGTGATCGTGAATCGTGAATGAACAGATGTCGTGATCAAGAATGAAGCTTCAGTCAGTCGTAAGGAATTCTTCGTCCACTAACTACGTTTACTTTACTGTGTGCGATACATGTATGCCTTGTGATTGTTATTATTGCATGCTATACTATGTAGCTATAAATATTATATTACTATGTATAATAATAAGTAATGCGAATGCTTATGTGTGTAAATGATTTTATGGATTTGATTAAAGTAATTTTTCGTATTTTACTATCCGTGTAGTTTCGAGGACGAAACTATTTTAAAGGGGGTGGTAATGTAACATCCCAATTTTTAAGAAAAGTAATTTTAGCGATAAAATCCTGAATACTTGAAGATAAGTCATAGAGATTGATCACCTCAATGATTTACTGAGAGCACGTGAAATTATTCTGACTTATTTTAAATAATTTATTTATTATAAATAATTATTATTCATGATGTCAATTCAAATTAATAGGCAGCGTGGACGTATGCTGCTTTAATGTGAATTCATCAATTTAAATATTATATAAGTTTTCTGTGTGACGCGTTAACACGTATTTTTGTTGATTAAGAAAATGATTGAACTAAATCAAGATGAAATTAAATTTAAGAGTTAATGTTTAATATTAATTCATCGTTCAAACTCGTCGAATAATTCTAACGAATTTTTGCCGTATTTTGGATTGTTAGGTAATTTTTATCCGCATTAAACTTTAAAATGAACTCCGATTTTGATGAAAAACGAAACGTAACTTATTGTGATGACGTTTGAGTGTTTCAATTGTTTTTATTATTTATAAATAAATTATTTATCACGCGGTAAATTAATTTACTCGATTAATCGGCGAGTGAATTATTGTTAACACGATTACTTGATGCAGTAATTTTGGGACACCAAAACTCTAGGATTAGACTAGATTAGTGAGTAAGCTTGGCTAGGTGTCAAGGATTTAGTGGGTCATTAGATAAATATCTTGGATTAGTGGTATGTGGCAAGCTTTGGTTGGTCATTAGAAAATATCTCACCTAATCTATGCATTAGTCTTTTTAATTGGATTTTTTTTTATTATTCCTTCCCTGTTTTGTGATCAGGCCGAAGCCCCCGCATTCCCATTCCCTTATAATTTTTTTTCTCCTTCTTTATTAAGTTATTTAAGTGTTAGTAAAAGCATGAACCAAATTCGTTTTCTCTGGGTGAGCAATAGTTGAGAAGTTCCTTACTGGAGTATATCATTTGTGCAATGTTCCTCCTCCAGCGTAAGTAATAATTTTCTATCATCTCCCTCATTCTTTTTCAGCATGTAGCCACATTATTTTCTTTAAAATCACCAATCATACTTCAACTTGTTCACGTTTTTCCAAAGTAAAGCACCGAAGATGATTTTTGTTTGGAGATCAAAAACTTGAAAAGTTTATTTTCTTAGGTGTAGTATCAGGAAGTCAATTTTCCTTCCGTCCAAGATGTAAAGTAAGAATTTTTATTCTATTTCCATCTTTATCTAGCAAACTCAGCGTTTTTTTCCCCCTTAGTTCACCGTCTAAATTTAGTTTTTGTCTTTGTTAACAAGAATGAAAGAAAAACAAATTTTATTAGGAGATTGAAGCTTGAATTTGTTTTTCTCCTTGATACAGCAACTCAACATCCAAATTTTTTAAGGTTGTGAGCCTTGTTTTATATCAATTATCTCTATCGATCACATCTGTTATGAAGGCTAACCAAAAATCAAAACTTTGTTTCATTTCAAATTTCATAAAACTTTATTTTCGTAGGAGTTTTAAAGTGGATTTCCTTAGGTTGAGCTTGAGCCGTGGCTTTCCTCTACTAAAAACACCATCATTTCTCTTATTTCTCTTCTCTATTTAAGGGTAAGTATTTTCTTATTTAAGAGGTTTTTGGGTTGAGAGTCTAAGGAGTTAGAACTAAGTCACTTAGGTTGTACTAAGCTTGTTGTGTGGTGATAGGAGTCGAGATACGAGTTCGTGCTGCGTGAAGCCGGGACGTGCGATAACACGCGACTTGGCGACTTCGGTAAGGGCGCTTCACATTCTAAGTGTTATTGTTTATGTATCTATGCGTAAGGGCAACTTTTAGATACGATAGGAATTTAATTTCAAGTGTTTATACGAAGAAGTCTGAGAACCTCAGGGTTCGAAGTGAGGGTCTTGTACCCCTTCGCTTTATTTTTTTGATATACTGATTATTTAGTGGGCTTATCTGCAACTGGTTGGCAGCTGTCCCCAACCCCCCACACTTGTTTGATTACCTCTCTGCCAACTTCATTGAGTTGCAGATGGATGAATTGAGTTGTTTGACTGTTGTTGTTTGCTGAGTTATGATTATTGAGATGAATAGCTTATACTGCTGAACTGTTTGCACTATTTTGAGCTTGACATGAATATTATTTGATACGCGGTTAAATACTTATTCGAATTTGCTTCTTGAATTATCATATGTGTTGGTTGATTCATTGGGGTGGTTAAGGTGTTGTCGAAGTCGTTGGAGTCGTCGTGACGTTTTTGAACTTCAACCCGAATAACCAAGGGTGATAGGGACCCCTGAAGGTTTGACTTGGGTGATAGGGTCTCCAAAGCTACGGCGGGTGTTCGACTGCTTAGTTCACTGTCGTGTTATTTTTTTAACTCGACCTGAATAACCAAGGGTGATAGGGTCCCCTAAAGCTACGGTTTGGGTGATAGGGTCCACAAAGCTACGGCTGGTATTCAGCAGCTTGTTCGGCGTTATTTTCGGAATTGTAAAGTGTGATGGGAGAGTGTCGTGAGTTGCATTATGGGGCGTTTGTGTACCTTGTTATCTCTTGTTCTATAGTGGCGTGTAGTTGCATTTGTAGGCATTGATGTATTCTTACGGAATGGTGTGTTCTGTTATGCTGCATTATATTATATCATGCTATTTTGGATTATCTGGTGTATTTTAAGAAGTTGACCCTTGCCAGTGGTTCTTTCAATGTAATGAATGTAACCCAGATGGCGGAGCAAGCGGAGGATTTGGAACTACAGAGAGGAGCAGCCGAGGATAGTCGTCCAGCCTTTTTACTTGTGTTATGTTTGTGGAATTTACTAGCAGTCTAGTGAAGAGTATAGCTTGTGGACCAGCTATAGGATATTTGTCATTATTTCAGTGTTGTAATAAATATCTGTTATGTTTTATGACACGTTTGTTATATATGATTTGACAGAATAAATGAATGTGGTCTATGTGGTGTCTTAAATTATTTTCCGCCATGTTTCTAAAAGTCGCTGTGATACTTTGTCCGCTATTTTTTAAAAAAAAAAAAAGAGTTTTGCAGGAAGAAAAAATATAGGACCACATTTCTCGAAAACCCTACGAGCAGAGTATTCCACCTTTCGGAAATATGTAAACTTATGTCAGGATGCTAGCTTAGTAGCGCTTCGAAAACGGGGCGTTACAGCTTTGCTCCTTTCCTTCGAGCGATCTTACTTTCCCTTTCTAAACCTTACAATGAATGAGTGGGATATCACATAATACTGTATAATAATAACTAAACTCAAATATTTATTAAACTAATAAACAAATCAAAATTAAATCAACCGCCTATATCATTCCATATTTATATTGACTTATAACAATAATTATTTATAATAATGTATAATACTAAAAAAATAATATATTAAAAAATTAATGTAAAAATTATTAATCTAAACAATATCAATATTTATATATGGGATTTGCTAACTTACACCCACCTATTTTTTAGTTAGTATAAACTAACAATTTATAACTAAAAATTTGTCAAATACACTCTAAGGTGTAACCTGCAAACTTACACCAACTAAAAAATAGGTGGGTGCAAGTTAGCATACCATTGAGGCATTTGCTAACTTACACCCACACATTTTTTTAGTTAGTGTAAGTTAGCATGTTATAACTAAAAATTTGTCAAATACACTATAAGGTGTAACTTGATAACTTAAACAACTAAAAAATAAGTGGGTTTAACTTAGCAAATGTCTTTATATATATATATGTATTCATTTTTTTAAATATGTATAT
Source organism: Calophaca sinica (assembly GCA_037113605.1). Lineage (NCBI taxonomy): Eukaryota > Viridiplantae > Streptophyta > Magnoliopsida > Fabales > Fabaceae > Calophaca > Calophaca sinica. The sequence goes on from CM073734.1 coordinate 46,984,645, forward strand.
ATGTGTATATGATGAAACATCATAAATGTTATTTTTTCTCAATATTTATATAACATTTTTCTCATGTTTACATACCTGTGCATGACACGGGTTAAAATACTAGTTATTGTATTATTGTATTGTCATGATAGAGGAATAATTGAAGTAAACCGATTATGTCAGTGATATTTTAAAATTAATTAATGTTGTTGATTAGCATTCTATAGAAAAAAAAAATGACACACAAAAGTTTCAAATTAGGATCGTGTTTTCAGAAGTATTATTTATGTGCGATTTCCAGTGTACCTTTAAGAAATATAAAATTTTCATTTTAGATAGTGTTCTATTTCATGATAGAGGAATGATTGGAGTAAACCGATTATGTAATTAAGTCAGTGATATTGTAAAATTTAATGCTATTGACTAACATTCTATAGAAAGAAAAAATGATATAAAGTTCTGAATTAGGATCGTGTATTTAAAAGTATTAAATAGGTGTGATTTCCATTATAATTTGTATCTCTTACGAAATATAAAATTTCCATTTTAGATAGTATTCTATAGTTGAATTACTTTAATTCTTATTACACCTTGTACTTAGGGTCCGTTTGAATTGACTTATTTAGGCTTATTTATTAGCATAAACTCTTATAAAAGTGTTTGGATAAACTTACCATAAAAGCTTATAACTGTCCCATAAGCCAATTTAAGCTTATTTCCATAAGCTTTTATTGAACGGCTTTTGAATCAGCTTATATGGAGCTTTTCGGCATAGTTGTGGAACAATTTACGGAACCATTGTTCGAATTTATTTCGGCTCATTTTCAATTTTTCGAAATTTTTTTAAGCATTCTCAAACTCTTTGTTACTGCTCCATCGCATCAAACAGTGTCAGCACTTGCAATGGCCTATTAATTTGTTTGTTACTTTTGTTCGTGACTCCGCATTATTTAGTATTTTACAGAATCCTGCACTGAATTTTAATAACATTTTGTTATGTTTGATTTGTGACTCAACATTACTTTTGTTCGATAATGGCTATTAATTATAGGTATAAACGACAGTAAAAAATATTAATTTCTTTATTTTTAATTATAATTTGATGATGTTTCAAAAAAATATAATTTAATGATTTATATTATTTTTAATATTAATTTTGTGATATTTTATTACGTAAAAAAATGTTATTTTATAAATTCTTAGTTTATTTTTAATTATAGTTTCATTATTAACTTTTTAAGTTTTATAACGTCTTATAAGTGCTTATGTAATATGTTCTGAGCAAAGAACTCGAATCTGGCTGGAGTCGCTGGATCGTCGTGAGCCGGTTGAAGTGACGACGGTGAGCAGAGGTGGGTACCTGCAAAAGCACTCTGACGCTCAAGTCAGTTACCCTCTCCGATGAGGTAAGTGTGATGTAATGAATGCATACCTTTTTTGTTGTGGGTCCCCCTTTATATGGCTGGTTTAGAGCTCAGGGTACGTGGAAGGCGATGGAGTCACAATGTCACACGTGGCATGTCATGGCCCGTTGATCTGATCAACGGATCCAGTTCGGTGGAGTGAAGGCTACGCGAATTAGGAACCGTTGATGAGATAAACAGTGTAGATCAGATAGCCTTCATCGGTTATGATCTAGTAGTAGGATTGGGCCATTTCGAGGAATTAGTTCTCGAAAGAGTGGGCCTGGGCCCAGTCCGAAATAGGTTGCCCCCAAGTCGGTGTATGATAGTTGAGGACTTCGACTTAAGGAGTGGTTTACTTTGGACGTGGTGACAAGTTTCGCACTCCAGTCTTGCAGCATAGGCACTTATTGTCTAGCCAGAGTTCGGAAAATGTTTGAGCGTGAAGTTGAGTTCGGGATGATCACTTCCGTACATGGACACGCGTCGTTGCCTGGTGACGATTCCTAGGGTGTTCTATGTCAGAAACCCTAATCGACACGTCATCTCAATCGTTTCAAATTCGAAGCGTTCCTCGTTTCGTGCGTTAGCGGCGTGTCACTGCTCTACCTGAGGCAACGCTCTGGGTAACGTGCCATTTATTATGGGTAATCATATCTCACTTATAAATACAAGGGATTAGTGCTCATTTATGATCTTTGCTTCGTTCTCCCCTTCCGCTTGCGATTGTTGTGTTGGTATTCTTTGGGAAATTCTGATTTATTCGCGTTCCTTCTTTCACCACCAACATATAAGGTATGTTCCCTAATCCTTCACCATCTTTCTCTGTCTCTTTGAATTATTTTCAGGTGTATGCCGCTGTGGAGGTTGGGTACGATCACCTTCTCTCGTGGCGGCTCACCGTTCTTTAGGGAGTATTCCCGCCGCATCTTCTTTAGTTCTTTCTGTTTCTAGGTTTTTGTGTGAGTTTCCCGGTGAGGTTTATGAGTTTTCCGGTGGGTATTATGAGTGTTCCAGTGGGTATTCATTAGGTGTTTGTTTCACTGGGGACCTTCTGGGTTTCCCGTTGAAGTTTAGTACCTTCTTTGATGAATCGTATTTGAGTTTCTGGGTAATCTGTTGGTTTAGGAGGTTTGGTATCTAAATGGTCCTTTCTTTGGGCAGGTCGGAGATGGGAAAAGCTAAGGACCCCCAAAGTAAGAGGGGATATTACCCTCATCCTAACGCTAACAGATACTCCTGGGTAGCGAGATGCCTTTTGTGCTCGGTTGATCTATAGCAAAGAGGTAACTCTAGCCAGGTTCCTACCATCGTTAGATGTCAGGAAGGATAAGGGAGAATTGGATGACTTGGAAGTGATTGCGCCTGGTGCTAATGATCGGATCTGCGTGTGCCCGGCTAATGATGAGGACTTCTTTCTACCGATGCATAAAATATACTTCACCGAACTAGCCGTGCGACTTCCTTTTTTGGAGTTTGAAGTCGATGTGCTCAACTATTTGAGGGTGGCTCCATCCGAATTCGTGGGCCTTTATAGAGAGTTTTCGAGTTAGCATGCTCGCATCTTACCATTCCCTCTCTTGTGAATGTATTCTTTCATTTGTTTAGCTCTCTGCATAGTCGGATCGTAGTAATGACCAGCAAGGGTGGTTGTCGTTGAAATCGAAGTTTAGGCTCTTTGAAGCGTATAGCGATTCTGTTTGTGGTTTCAAATGCGAGAACTTCTATGTAAAACCCTGAACTGTAGAAGCTCGGAGGTGTTTAATTCAAAATCTAGGTGGCTGAATTGAGGAGCATTTTCGGCCGTACTGGAGTCAGGATCACTTTAATGTTGAATGAATAATTAGGGTGAATGATTCCATCGTGTACCTCCCAAATTGAGGGGGACTAAAAAGAGGGTTGAGGATGAAATGTGATGGAATAGATCCCACCCAATACCACTACATTCCTTCTATTTTTTAAATATCCAAACAGTGGAACCTTATCTCATATCATTCCATTTCATCCTATTCAGGTTCATACCTCCAATCCAAACATACCCTAAGGTATTGTACGTAAGTTTTGTCCTTTCCCAAATCTAATCTAATCTAATCTGATTTTGCCAGACCAATTTTCAATAAAAGGAGTTTTCCAAATTTTCTCAATTTAACAAAATTTGGTATATCAGATAAAAAAACATTTTGGTAAAGACTCCCAAAATAATAAAATCATTTTGTCGCAATGTCATTTTAATAGTTCATGAGTGGAGCTTTTGTTCAACCATTCCACCCTTGAAACCGTATTTCAAACATTGATTCACTCAACATAACTATGCCAAACAATAATAACCAAAGTTCAATTTCATTGATGATGACAACGACAAAGTTAAATTATATTGTTGGTTCATATAATTTTATTGAATTTTTAATTAGATTCTTATTATTTAATAGTTTTTAGTGGACTTTTCATATTTCAGAGAATTTCTAACTAGGTCATTGATAACTCATTATCGTTAAGTTTTATTAAATTATATGAATTTATATCAAAATCTAGATGAAGTATAGGGATTAATAGAACTATGTTATAAAAGAAACTATGTTATCTGTAATCTAATAACAAATGATGAATCTTTAAAAAAAAAAACAAAAAAACAAATGATGAATTAGTAATAGTAAAAAAGTATTTAATATAAATTATAAAGACATAAATTCAAAATTTTGATAAAATTATAAGCTCTAGTAATGAAATTTAACTTAAAGAGTTTAATGGGCATACATGCATTGTCGGTGTAAATTAGTTTTATGCTAACATCCAATAAGAGTCCACTATTTTGCCATGTTAGCTCACTCTTGTAACAACGTTTTAAAAATAACTGCAGAATAGAGATTTTTCATTGGTTGTCACTGTAGAACTGGTTTACACTGGTCATGCATATCTCATTTTCTCTTAATGTAAGAGTTTAATAAGCATGCATTGTAGGTGTTAATTAGTTTTACACTAACATTACTATTTTAACATAAGTTTTTTCATAAAAAACGTTTATTCACAAAAAAATCGAAAAACATTTGATTTGTTGTTGTTGTTGTTGTTGTTGTTGTTTCTTTTCGTCCACCTCAAATAGAGTAAACACTCAAATTGTTCCATGACAAAAAAAACGCGCGACCCAATTTAGTCTTTTGACACCCCGATGTCCTATTTATAATTTGACCCTAAATTTATTTTATTATTCGTTTAATATTCATTAGCGCATTAACACGAATGAATTAAAATCAAGCATAAATAAGAAAACAACGTGTGACACTGTAACATCTGTAATTTTTACAATGCATATTTACCATTATTATAGTGAAATTTGCCGTATTTATGCTATAATAAGCAGTTTCTTGCTTGCTAAGTAAGTGATTGAATTAAATCAGGATAAAATTAAATTTGAGAATTCATATTTTATCTTAATTCATGGTTCAAAAATAGTCAAAAATTATAACGAAGTTTCACCGTATTTTGAAGCACTGGGTAGTTTCTATCCGCAATAAAATTCTAAACGAACTCCGATTTCGATAAAAATCGAATCGTAACTTGTTGTGATTGTGATTGAGTGTTTTCAATTAATTTTATTAATTATGATAAATATAACACCCCGTTTATGGAGCGCTACTAGACTAAAACGTAACTCTTGCAAGTTCAAATCCTTTTGAAAGTGAAATACTATGGTTGTATGGTTTTGGAAATATGAGTCTATTTTTTTTTCCTTTTAAAAACATCTTTCTTTAAAATAGCAGTCAGAGTATTGCAATATTTTCGAAAGGTGGTGAATAGACAAAGACACCATAATAAAACCACAAAACCATACAAATAGATTCATTCAATAATTGTACACCCGATAATTCAAATCTTGAAAACATAAATACATTTATTATAACATTGTAATTAATATATTAGACATCCTATAGCTGGTCGGGACACTACAACACTTACTAGACCTCTAGTAAGTTGCAAACAAATACACAAGGTAGAAATCCGGACAGGGCTATCCTCAGCTACGCTTGTCAGTAGCCTCGAACACTCTGCACTCTTCATCATCTGGGTTACATTCATTGATTGAAAGAACCACGGATAAGGGTCAACTTCCTAAACAAAGACAGAGAACACAGTACAGCATAATATACAATTCAATAAGAATGCATAAATGCTCTGCAAATGCGACTACATGCCATTGTTTATGATTCCGGAATTCCATATGCTATGGTCAGTCGTTCTGTACGTACCAGAGCCGACACTTTTCCATGCGATGGTTAATTTAATGACGTTCCTGAATTCCTTTGGCCTTGGGGCAATCCATCACCCCAGGATATTCAGGTCGAAGTTACCACAAAGCATGACAATGCATTTCAAACTCCAATGAACATATCAACGCATATGATATTTCAAATATGGCATAATTAAATAAACATTTAATTATCCAGCACCAATCCAACATCATATATCTCAACAAGATTTAAGCATACATGCAGGCACGTCTTATAATCAATTCAGAACAACAACAAATTTAGACTCACAAGAGTTTAGCAATCCACAACAATTTGCATTCGCTTATTGATAATCAACAGACATAAGCATACCATAGCTCATACACATCATTGAAACAAATATCTAAAATAGCTCTTACACTAACATACAATAACAATTACTGAATGTGAAGTGCCCTTACCAATTATTAGTCCACGTGTCGATAACACGCCATAGCTCTAATCGGCACGAACTCACGATCTCAAAGATCCTAAACAGCGTACACTGAAACTTAGAACAATTTCTAATTCACCCGAAAAAGTCCCTAGGTCATAGTTTAATCCTAAACCCTAGGTTACACAACCCAAAAATTCTTATTACTAAAACTCACACTTAAAACACTAAAACAAGGTTAAAAATAATAATTTCTAATACTTTACAACTTACTCAAAATCTTTATAACTAAACTTTTAACTTTAAAAACACTAGAAAATTATTTTCTTTCAAAACCAGAGCAAAGATTAAACTATTAAAATATTTAATTATTAACTAATTAAAATTTCACAAACAAACCCCAAAACTTCAAATCCCTAAAAATTCTTTCTCATATTAAGTTCTCAAGACTCCACTTTGGTTTAGGAATACAAGGATTCCATTTCACCTAAGTGTGTCATTGCCTTAAAACCAAAACAACTTCTCAAATCCAATTTCAACTCTTTCCAAAATTTTCCAAAGTTTAAATAACAACCCAATACAGTTATTTCAAGTCAAGGACACTAAAAATTTTCCTTCCCAAGCCTTATAGGGCTCTCGGCCAACACACACATACATAGGGGAAATTTGTAAAATTTTCAAATCAATCAAACCACAACACACAACACATAATTCCTTTTCCAAAACCTTCAATTTTTCCAAAACAAGACCATTAACTTAAGTACATTACCCTATCATGGCTTATTCAAGCATCAAGGTTTCCAAAATCACAAGTTTCCTTTGATCAAATTCAAATTAATAACAACAACAACAACAACAATTTCAAGTATCAAGGAGCAATAACCCCAAACTAATTGCATGATTCACATGAAAAATCACCCTTCCCCTTTCCCTTAGACAAATCGGCCTAGGGTTCAAAAAATTTGGGAAAAACTTTGATCCTATCTCTCATGATCACAATCAATACACAAATAAAGCATTAAACAAGAAATGGATCAAAACAAACATCTCCTACTCCTACTTTAAGGGCCACGGTTTTTGGCAAGGAAGAACAAAGGGAAAAGTTTGATTTCAAACTTACTTACAAGGCTAAGAAGAAGAGGATAACTAGAAGAAGAAATTAGAAGCAAATGGTGTTGGAGAAGTAGGGAGGATTCACGTAAGAAAGGAGAGAAAATGAGCCATGGAAGCTTGGCTTGGGTTTTCACCTTTCTCCACACTTGAACATGAAGAATAGAAAAATAAAAGTGAGAGATAAATGGGGGCTGCTCTCGGCCAGGCTGAGAAAGGAGGGAGGAAGTAGTCTTTTGGGTAGGAATTGAGTGCTTTTAAATTAATGCAAGTGCACCATAAGTCACGATTTAAGGATGTGATTAAAAGAAGAAGGGTGTAAGAAATAATAGAATAAGAATACAATTCTACTCTAAATAAAAATAAAAATACATATATATAACCATATAATACATCTTCTTAAAGAAAATAAATTTCTTACAGACACTCAAACAATATCACAACAAGTTACGATTCGATTCTCATCGAAATCGGAATTCGTTTTAAATTTTAATGCGGATAAAAATTACCCGGCAATCCAAAATACGGCGAATATTCATAAGAATTATTCGACAAATTTTGAACCATGAATTAATATTAAATATTAATTCTTAAATTTAATTTCACCTTGATTTAATTAAATCACTTTCTTAGTCAACAAAATTTACGCGTTACCGCATCAAACAGAAAACTTATAATAAGTTTAATTGATGAATTCACCTTAAAAGCAGCATACGTCTATGATGTCGATTAATTTCAATTGACATCATAATTAATAATTTATTTAAAATAATTTCTCGTACTCTCAGTAAATCATTGAGGTGATCAGTCTCCACGACTTACCTTCAAGTATCTGAGATTTTATTGCTAAAACAATTTTTTCTTAAAAATTGGGATGTTACAGTAAACTATTATCACGTGGTGAATTAATTTCTAAGTAAATTAATTTTCGTGATTAATCGGCGAAAGAATTAATCGGTAACGCGATTATTCGACGCCGTAATTTTAGGACACTCAAAACTCTAGGATTAGGGGGTAATCATGAGAAGAGAGAGATTAAATGTTTAGACTTGGTGATTAGATTAGAATCTTACTTTATAGTGTTAGGTGTCACACCTTTGGTGGTTAATTAGATTGTGCTTTTCCTAAACCATATTTTAACCAAGTAATACAAGCTTGTTTTTAATTTTTTTTCTCTCCTCCCTTTTTGCCTAATCAGGCCGCGACCCCCTCCCTATTTCACTACCTCGTTTCTTTTCTTTCTTCTTGTCCAAGGGTGGAGAAAGGCAAGAATCAAACCTAGCTTCCATGGCCTCCTTCTTCTTCCTCTATGCGTGACTTCACCTCCCTTTTTCCAACACCATTTGCTTCCAACTTCTTCTTCTAATTGCCATCTTCTTCTTGGTCTTGTAGGTGAGATTAAAATCAAACTCTTCCTTGTTCTTCCTTGTCCCCAAAACCGTGGCCCTTAGTGTAGGTGTAGGAGTTGTTATTTTTGATTATTTGTTTGTTTAATACTTTAGTTGTGCATTGATTGTGATCATGAGAGAAAGGAACAAAGTTTTCCCCAATTTTTTCAAACCCTAGGCCGATTTTCTCAAGGGAAAGGGGATATGTGATTTCTCATGTGAATCATGCAATTAACTTGGGGTTATTACTCCTTGATACTTGAAATTGTTGTTGTTGTTATTAATTTGAATTTGATCAAAGGAAACATGTGATTTTGGAAACCCTTGATGCTTACGGTAATGCACTTGAGTTAATGGTTTTGTTTTGCAAAAATTAAAGGTCTTGGAAAAGGAATTAAGTGTTGAATGATGTGGGTTTGTTGATTTGGAAAGTTTGCAATTTTTCCTATTTATGTGTGTGTTGGCCGAGAGCCCTAGGGGGCTTGGGAAGAAAAAAATTTGGTGTCCTTGACTTAAATTAATTGTATTGGATTGTTGTTTAAGTTTTGGAAAATTTTAGAAAGAGTTTGAGTGGATTTTGGAAGTTGTTTTGGCTTTAAGGCAATGAAGCCCTTAGGTGAAATGGAATCTTTGTGTTCCTAAAACCAAGTGGAGCCTTGATCAAGTCTTGTATGAAAAGGAATTGGATTTTAGTGTTGTTTCATGTCCCAAGTTTAAAAGAAAGTAAAATTTAGCCTTAAAAACTTTAATTTTCAATTTTCTGTATTATTTCAAGTATGTGTATTTTATTAAAAAGATTCTTGAGGTTGAGTAACCTAGGGGTTAGAATTGAACCATAACCCAGGGAATTAATTTAGGAACTAGAATTGTGCGAAGTTTGATGTGTTGTTTAGGACTTGAGGACGTGAGTACGTGCTGAGTAGGACTGTAATGTGCTTTGACACGTCGACTGTTAATCTTTGGTAAGGGCACTTCACATTCAGTAGTTCATATTATGTTAGTGTATGAACTATTGTATGCTTATGTCTGATGATTTTCAATACGTGAATGTGAATTGTTGTGGATTGTTGAACTGTTGTGGGTCTGAATTGTTGTGACTCTGAATTGATTATGTAATATGTTTGGAAATATGCTTAAATCATGTGGAGACATATGTTTTTGGGTTGGTGTTGGATAATTGAATATTTATTTGATTATGCCTTATTGAAATATCATATGCATTGATATGTTCATTGGAGTAGGTGGAATGCATTGCAATGCATTGTGGTCTAACTTCGACCTGAATATCCTGGGGTAGTGGAATTGGCCCAAGGCCAAAGGAATTCAGGAACGCCATTAAATTAACCATCGCATGGGAAAGTGTCGGCTCTGGTACATACAGAACGACTGACCATAGCGTATGGAATTCCGGAATCATAAACAGTGGCATGTAGTGGCATTTGTAGAGCATTCATGTATTCTTATTGAATTGTATATTATGGTATACTGTGTTATCTGCTTTTATTTAAGAAGCTGACCCTTGCCCGTGGTTCTTTCAATCAATGAATTTAACCCAGACGATGGCAAATGCGGTGGAAATCCCGGCGATGACGATGTCGTCGGAGTCGATCTTTGACTTCCCAGACATGGATATACCCTTGGCTATGGAGTTTGACCCCACTTCAGGCCGAGTTATATATAGAGGGGACGCGATAGAGACTATTCGTGTGGATGGACTAGCAGTACAACAGAAGATTTCACGGCGTACCTGAGTTTTTCGGTGATGGTGGGACATATCATGGACGGATGGCGTCGCACTCAGCAGGATCGAGTACTACCGACTACCTCTACTACTTCATCTGACGAGTCTTTCGAGATTCCTAAATGGAGTGCTAAAATTCGTAGGACCGCTCGTAAGAGCGTGGGCGTGAGACGATGGACAGTGGGAGCTTCTACTTCCCATGCAGTAGCAGATTCACCTAGTCCCGTAGAGGATCCTGAGCCAGAGCCGGAGGCTGTTTCGACACCTCCTTTACGTATCAGGACACCCACTCCACCTGTGGATCCCCCTTCTATTTGTCGGATGTGTGGTGAGGCTGGCTGCAGTGGCGTGGGATGGATTGATGATGTACTGGTAGAGGAGGTGAGGCAAGAGGGAGTACCTACTTCGGCACCGTTTATTGATTTGAATGGAGATGTCGAGGACAACTTGATGGAGGAGGAGGAGGAGGACCCATCGGAGGACTTGGGCAGTGACTTGTAGTGTGGCTAGTTGGTGTTGCCTGGTTGTGTTGTATATAGTTTTGGTGGTGACCAGTCTGTCTAATCTTTAGCATTTTGTGGTTGTGGATAGGTTTAAGGTTTTGCTTTTGGAGAAGTCCCCTGCGTGGATAACTTTCGGGAGTATCTCAGAAGTATGATTACTCTTGCTAGGGTTTTCATACTTTAGGTTTATTCCTTCATGTGTATATTTATTTACTGTTACTTTTCTGTACAAACTTGTCAGTTGTATATCCTTTTGGAAATTGTATATATATATATATATATATATATATATTCCTATGCATCTGTCTTTTGCATGGTAGAATTCCTTCATGTTTCTAAAACGTTGTAGATACTCTGATTGTGTTTTGCAAAAGAAGTTTAAAAAAAAAAATTTACTGTATTTTCCAAAAGACAAGAAGAGTATTATTTTGTAAATTCCGTTGCATCTAGAGTTTTGTTTTAGTTTAGTAGCGCTCTAGGAATGAGGAGTTGCAATAGTGGTGTCAGAGCAGTTTGGTTCTAACCGGACTGTGTGTATTGGGAACACTAAGCTGGTCACCGTGTCGGGTTTTTTTTTGTCGGGTAGCTAGTTGTGTTAGTGTTGTTGTTGTCTGATGAGTGAAGCAATTTTGCTTAGAATTGTTTGAATTGCTTCTTGATTAGAGCAATGTGTGTTAACACACTACTTGAGTGTGAGATTCTGACAGGTTTTTGGACCTAGTAGGAATCTAATGCACCTGCAAAGAGACCCCAATATTGGAACAGAGAACTCAAAAATGGAAAGGGCAATTCAAGCTATGACCGAGATGGCAGCTGCAGTAGCACAATAATCTGCAGCTGTAGCTCAACAGACAGCAATCATGAACCAACGGGACTTGCAGCAATAGCAGAGGGTGGAGCAGAATGTGGAGGCTAGAGGATTGGCAGATTTTTGCAAGCATGATCATCAAAGTTATATGGAGAACCGAATCCTGACAAGGCTGATTTGTGGCTACAAGAGATAGAAAAGATTTTTGAAGTGCTCCACTGTCCTGCGAATGTCAAGGTGAACTATGCCTCTTATCTGCTGCTAGGAGATGCTGAGTATTGGTGGAAAGGAGTTAACCAGATGCTGACGACTGAACATCAGGAAATTGATTGGGAGACTTTCCGCAAGAGATTTTTGGAGACATACTTCCCGGAGAGTGCACGAATGGAGAAAGAACAGGAATTTCTCTGTTTACATCAAGGCAACATGACAGTGTCTAAGTATGCAGCTAAGTTCGAATCATTGTCAAGATATTTCAGTCCTTTTCGAGATCAGATGGATGAGAATTGGCTGAGTGAAAGGTTTCAGCGTGGGTTAAGGTTCGACATCAAGAAGTCTATGGTATCACTGAGAATTTAGAACTTCCAGGGGTTAGTTAATAGATGCAATGAGGTGGAAGTTGTGAGGAACAACAAGAGAAAAAGTTGTTCGGGTGGACCCATCAGATCCCAGAACCAAGGTCAGGGGTATAATCAGAAGGGAAAACAGCAGAAGAAAACTTACAGCAAGCCTCAGGGAAACAATAAGAGGCAGTATCACACCATGGCTCAGAATTCTGGTGGTGGGAGTCAGACCAGGGATGGACAAGTTTGCTATCGTTGCGGCAAACTGGGGCATTATGTGAATAATTGCACGGAAGAGAGTGATTTATGTTACAACTGCAAGAAACGAGGACATATTGCCAAGGATTGCAAAGCTCCTAAGGCGGAACCTAGTGTGAACGCAACAAAGGCAATGGGAAAGCTTCCGGCTGCCAAGGGCTGAGTCTTCTGTATTAGCGATGAAGAGGTGGAGCAAGCAGATGATCTTATTTAGGGGGACTGTGAGATTGAGGGTAACTCTCTATCCATACTTTTCGATTCTGGTGCAACCAATTCATTTATTTCTATGGATTGCATGAACAGATTGGAGTTGCCTGTGATTGCTTTACCTTTCAAATTAGTAGTTACTACTTCAGCTACTAAAACTATGGTTGCCAATAGTGCATGCCTTAATTGTGCGGTGATTATTCAGGGTAGAAAGTTTCTTGTTAATTTGATTTGCTTGCCACTAAAAGGTCTTGACATTATCCTCGGGATGGATTGGTTGTCTTACCACCATGTCCTTTTGGACTGTGCCCGAAAAACAGTAGTTTTCCCAAATCCAAAAGTTTCTAGATATCTTTCTGCTAATTATATCGGGGTTTCCCTGAAAGAGGGAGCTTAGGAATACATATCCTTTGCTAGTCTAGAAGTTTCTCAGGAGATCGAGTTGAAGAACATTCTGGTGGTGTGTAAATTTCCAGATGTCTTTCTTGAAGATGTACCGGGTTTACCACCAGTGAGGGAGATCGAATTTTCCATCGATTTACTTCCTGGAACAAGTCCGATTTCGATAGCACCCTATCGGTTGTCATCATCAATGAAGGAGCTAAAGTCGCAGATTGAAGATTTAATGTCGAAGCAGTTCATACGATCCAGCGTTTCACCGTGGGGAGCTCCAGTGTTGCTGGTAAAGAAAAAGGATGGACGATCAAGACTGTGTGTTGATTATCGGCAACTCAACAAAGTTACTGTCAAGAATCGGTATCCGTTACCGTGTATCGATGACTTGATGGATCAACTGCGAGGAGCTGCGATATTTTCCAAGATTGACTTGAAGTCCGGCTACCATCAGATTCGTGTGAAGGAAGAAGATATTCCCAAGAGTGCATTCAGAACAAGATATGGTCATTATGAGTATCTAGTCATGCCTTTTGGAGTGACGAATGTGCCAGCTATATTCATGGACTACATGAACCAGATTTTCCATCCATTCTTAGATCAGTTCGTGGTTGTGTTCATAGACGACATTCTGATCTACTAAGAAGCAGAGAAGAGCATGAAAGGCATCTACGACAAGTGTTATAGATTTTACGAGAAAAGCACTACAACATTTTGGGCCTACGGCAACGCCTAAATTTGCAACGCCTAAAAAACCGTTCTCTTAGATTATAATAGGCAACGGTTTTGTGAATCCGTTGGTATGTTAACCAAACTTTTATAATTTTTATATGCAACGGTCAAAAACCGTTCTCAAAAGATTAACGGCAACGGTTTTTTTCAAAACTTTTTCCCAACATTTTTAAACCGTTCTCTATTAATTTTTATTTATTAACAAAAAAAAAAGGGACGTTCGGTATTTTCGTCTAGGCGCTAAATTGTTTTTCTTCACCCGCCTGTTTCTTCACCCCATTTTTCTCACCACCTTTTTCATTTTTCTTTTTCCCTCTCTTTCTCTCTCGATCGATCTGTTCCTTCCCTTTTTCAATTTCAAATTTTTCAAACGAAAATTGAAACCCACCCACAGCTTCTTCTCTCTCACTCTCATCTTTCCATTTCTCACAAACAGAGAGCAGCAAAAAAAAAAAAAAAAACTCGTGCATCTCGCTCTCTCATCTAATCTCCCTCGTCTTCTCGATCTCCCTCCGTCTTCTACCTCCTCCTTCGCCCTTTGGTCTTTCTTCTCTCCATCACCAACACCTTTTTTTTTCCCTCTAAAAAGATGATCGCCGACATCAGAATCAGCGCCGACCGCTTCCTTGATGCTCTGTTCATCACCACCTTACAGCCTCAGCACTCTCTCCAAAGACCGGCGTTCAAGGAGTCTCGTCATTTAAGTACTCTTCTTGCCGGAAATCCCTCCGATATTCTCCTTGCCACGCAAATCCAATCCCATCGTCCCTGGTATTTATCTTTTTCTTTTCCTAATTTCATTTATTTTTTGTTTCAACTGTCAATCTTCATTTAATTTGTGTTTTATTTATTATTTATTTTCGATTGTGAATTTTAGGGTTAAGTTATTTGAACACTAGATTTGGGTTTAACAGGAGGAGAGCAGTGAGCATGGATGGTTCTAATAGATTTTTTGGAATTGATCTCTCTGGAAATCCAAAAGTTGGTGAATGGTATATCAATTTGATCTACTACTCAAGTGAATTATATTTATTGCATTTTAAACTTTGAAAATTGATGCTTATGCCCAAAATTGCTTGTTAAATTTTGTAGGACTACATATGTGCCAGCACTGAAATTCGCACGAGAACAAGGTCTTTATGTAACACTTCACTGTGGAGAGGTGGGTTTAATCTTTAGATCTTAGGATCTTACCTGTTACTTTTGAGTTTCCCTGACTTGTTTATTCTTCTGTCCTAGTGCGTTTAGGTACCTAATCCGAAGGAGATACACAATATGCTTGATTTTCATCCCCATAGGATTGGACATGCTTGTTGGTTTGAGGATGAACACTGGAGAAAGCTCAAGTCTTGTAAAATTCCGGTTAAACTTTTGCAAGTCCTTTCATTAATTGAAGTAAGGTATTGGAAGTAAATCATAACTTGTGTGGGAACGTAAATAGGAGATTCGAATATGAATTTTCTTGTAACATCTTAGAAGTTCCTCATAGATAATCAGTAAAATTAAAGGTTATGCATACTCTTGAAATCTTTTCTGTTAAAAATTTGAAGTCTAAATTGATTTGGAAATGGAATGAATGAAACCCCATAATTGATTTTTTTATACTAATCAACCCTTTAGGGATTCTGATCATTGCTAAGCTTGAATGCTCTATTCTGCCTCCTGGTGTTACTCCTGTGGGTGCTGCCGGCACTTCTGCATCTTCTGCTTCCAGTCATCAGCTAAGGGGAACAATTGGTTTGCAGACAGAAGTAATTTCAGCAAATGCTGGTATGCTCGCTGCAGCATTACTGGTCCACTGACATGTATTAGCTCATTGCTATGGTTTGAAAATACAATTCATGTTCCTTACATTTGTGGTTCTTATGATTGTAGATGACAAGAAGAAAGTAAATGCTGTTGTCGCACAGAATGAGGATGCTGCTAGTGATCAATTAGATGCTTGGACTGCCCACAAGACTGAAGCAGGAATTGTATACTATTACAATGCCGTGACAGGGGAATCAACCTATGATAAACCTGCTGGCTTTAAAGGGGAGGTACTGATACTGACTATCTACACTCATAATAGATCTTATACCATATTGTGTCATGCATCACTAGACATATAATACTTAAATAATATAAAATTTTCTAATATCATAAAGGCAATATTCTTTAATATGGTTTATGTTATTAGTATATAATGTTTGAACATTTTAAATAATGGATATTGGATACCATACCTGATAGAAAATCTTAAAAAAACTAGATATTTGTAGACTAAATCATAATCATAATGGCACAACCATATTAACTAATTTTGGATGCCTACTCTTACTAAGCAAAACCGTCTATTATCATAAATGTTATAATTTATGATCACTTTATTTTTTAATACAAGTTATTGATATTATGCATGTTTATGCAGCCTCACCAAGTTTCTGTGCAGCCGACTCCGGTTTCAGTGTAAGTACATTGCTTGTCTCCTGGTGGAAAAAACTTTCCTATTGTACTAGTTATTTGTTTATTTCTCTTTTCTACTGTTGACCTTGTTTCCATGTGGCCTATAAAATTGTCCTTAATTCTGTATCTTTAATAAAACAATTATAATTCAACAGTTTAGATGTGTCATTGACCCTTTGTAGGTGATGGTGTTGTCAAAAACTTTGTTGCAAACTGAAGAAAGAGGATCATGGCATGCTAGTAAAATGTAAATCTTAATTTTTATTGGCATTGAGGTATATATTTGGGAGTTCAGAGGGAAAGGGCAATCATAGGAAAATAAGTAAAAAAAGGGGGGACAAATAATGAATTTTCTCCCTTCCTTTGGATGTTTAAAATGAATAAAGGGAATGAAATTGAGGGTTAAACAGTGCAATATGGATATTGCAGAACAATTTTATGTATCATCTTTTGTTAATACGTGACATACTGTTATTTGGTTAGTTGTTCGGTCTGAAATGTATGTGTTAGTTAGAAACAATGATTTATAATCTTACCTTCTTATCTTTTGTCATGCTTTCTTGTTATAGGGTAGATCTGCCTGGTACTGATTGGCAATTGGTCTCTGCTAGTGATGGGAAAAAATATTACTATAACAATCGAACCAAGGTATGATTCATATATTCATCACTCAACTTTATGATCTCAGTCATTTTTCTATTTCCTGCCATTTTCCTTGGGTACTTGTCTCTCTGGAATGTATTGCTAATTTCTGACATAACATCGTCTGTTTGTCTTGTTATTCTTTGCTTTATTACTGCTGCTACTGATTATGCCTTTTACAAGTGTTATCTACGTCAGTGTGACACTTTCTTTTCCTTGCTTCTCGCTGCTACTTCATATTATTATCGTTTACCTCTGTTAGCAGGTGCAATATACTAATACTATTGGAATACAATGATAAGAAGAGGGATAAAATTACTTTTCCGCATGAGATTAGATGGGGAGGTCTATAGGTGAGAAAAATCTAGGAACTTATAGAACAGGGTTTGAACATCTCTAATTGAAGGATAACTTGAGAAAGAAAGGGAAAGAAACAGGAAAACAAGAATTAAGCATTCTTTTCCTGCTAGATGGCATTGTATACATGGATCAAATGATATCACTAAAATCTTTAATAAACAAAATGTTTATAAATTCATTTTGAGTATGGTCTTTTTTTTTTAATGTTTGATCATAAAGAAAGTGGAAAAATAGGAAAGTAAAAGTTATTTTATTTCATTTGGTTGAAGCAGTGTGCTAAAATTGTGAAGATTGCTTTTTGCCACTACAGGTAGCGGCCACAGATCGAAGCTTGGAACCCACAGCTCAAAGCTCAAGGAGTGCGAACAGGTAGTAAGGAAGGATTGAATGATGGCATTATGACATAAGAGTTTATAGGGATTGGAGTATTGAGATTTCAGGTGGCCTTGCTTTTCTTTTTTTTTTGGGGAATTGGGTGAGTAGGCCAGTACAATGGGATCATCCGTATGATCCCAGACAACCACCTCAAATTGCTAACACGGCTCATCCTGGTGTTTTGTATGCTAAAAAAGGACACAATCAGTATGCACTTTTGTCTTATGTTTGTTTAGGAATGTTTCAAGGTTTTGATTCGTGTAGTTTTGGAGTGAGTTCCAATAATGAAGAAGGAAAATTGGTGTCGAATGGAGACTTGCATGATTTAGATTTGAAAGGGAAAGATGGTTGTTTGAAGCAATTGTTGGAGCATGTGTCTAGCAATCCAATGGAGTTGCTGGGCATTCATCTGGGATGATTGCCCAAATTTACATTACGTAGTTTGATGTAGTTTGATGATTGACCAAATGTGTCTAGTTTGATGATTGACTAGTATTATGTAGTTTTATTTTGGATTATGAACAATGTTTTTTGGTACATATAATTAGGAATGTGATGATTGACTAGTGTTATGTAGTTTCATTTTGGATTATGAACATAGTTTTTTGGTACATGTATATAATTAGTAATGTAAATTTTTTGGTACATGTATATACTCTTGACTTTTATTTTATGATAGTAATATGTTATTTTGATAAAAGAATGATGAGATGATTAATGAAATTTCTTATCATTACTTAGTTGATGTTAGTGATTATATTGTTATTTTAAGAAGTATTCTTGTTAAAATCATGCAAAAGAGGACACGACGCATCCCGTGCGTAAGCATGGGTATTTTGCTAGTCTAAGTTTTATACCATAATAATACAATTTTGGTTAATAGCAATCGATAATGAGTATCTTTTTCTTTATTTGATAGATAAAAAACCATTTTATAAAAAACCGTTCACTTTAAATCTATTTTTTATATTTTTTTTATTTTTATTACCTTTGGCAACGGTTTTGAAGTGTTGTATATGTTGGCAAAAACCGTTCTCTATATTGTGAAAAACCATTCTCTAATTTTGTTGGACAAAAACCGTTCTCTATATACTATACAAAAACCGTTATCTATATCACAAAAACCGTTCTCTATTTTCGCATGAAAACCGTTGTCGAAAGCAAACAAAATAGACAACGGTTTTATTGTGTAAAAACCGTTTTCTTTTGGCATTTAAAGAGAACGGTTTTTATTTGTTGCCATTGACTGCAACAGTGTAAAACCGTTGTCCTAGAAAAAACAAAAAAACCGTTGTCTATTACCTACCAAAGGCTAAGGTTTTATATTTCTGTTGCCTTTGTTCAAAAAAACCGTTGCCTATAGAATAGGCAACGCCTGAGAATACCACGGTTGAAAAACCGTTGCCTTAGGAAAAGGAAACGGTTTTTTCGCCTAAGACAACGGTTTTCACGCGTTGCCGTAGGCAAAAAATGTTGTAGTGAAGCAACTCTATGCTAATCTTTCTAAGTGCGAGTTTTGGCTGGAAGAAGTGAGATTTCTTGGACACGTGATAACTAAGGAGGGGGTAGTTATGGATCCAGTTAAAGTGGAAACAGTGCTGGCCTAGGAACAACCAAAGACGGTGTCAGACATTCGAAGCTTCGTTGGATTGGCAGGTTATTACCGAAGATTCATTGAAGGATTTTCGAAGATCGTAGTGCCTCTTACACGACTTATGAGGAAGGATCAACATTTTGCTTGGACTGAGGAGTGTGAATCTAGTTTTCAACGATTGAAGAAACTTTTGACGGCAGCGCCTGTCTTAGTCTTGCCTCAACCGAAAGAACCTTACGAGGTTTATTGTGATGCTTCGCACCAGGGACTCGGATGCGTGCTGATGCAACATAAGAAGGTTGTGGCTTACGCTTTAAGATAGCTCAAGACTCACGAGAGGAACTATCATATGCATGATTTGGAACTTGCCACAGTGGTGTTAGCACTGAAGATTTGGAGGCATTACTTGTACGGGAGCACATTCACTGTTTTCAGTGATCATAAAAGCTTGAAGTACCTGTTTGACCAGAAGGAACTCAACATAAGACAACGGAGATTGATAGAATTTCTGAAGAACTATGATTTTACGTTAGAGTACCATCCAGGGAAAGAGAACGTAGTAGCAGATGCTTTGAGCAAAAAGAGCGTTCTAGTCTCGACGATGATGATTCAGGAATTGGAGCTACTGGAGAAGTTTCGAGACTTAAATCTAAACGTGGAGTTGTCACCGGGGAAGCTAAGGTTTGGTATGCTTACCATTTCTAGTGGACTGTTAGACGAGATCAGAGATCAGTAAGCTAGTGATAAGCTATTTCAAGAGAAGAAAAAGCTGATAGAACAGGGGAAAGCGACGGAATTCAAGGTTGGACCGGATAACATCTTGAGATGCAATGAACGTGTTTGCGTACCTGACGTGGCAAAGCTGAAGAAATTGATTCTCGATGAAGCACACAAGAGCAAAATGAATATTCATCCGGGAGTTACTAAACTGTATCATGATCTGAAGAAGCATTTTTGGTGGCCTGGAATGAAGAAGCAAGTGGCGGACTACGTGCCTTCATGTTTGACATGTCAAAAGGCAAAGGTGGAACATCAGCGACCAGCTGGGATGTTATAGTCACTTGACATGCTAGAGTGGAAATAGGACAGTATTTCTATGGACTTCGTTGTGGGATTGCCAAGGATGCAGAAGAAGCATGACTCAATTTGGGTAATCATCGATCAATTGACCAAATCTGCTCATTTTCTGCCTGTTAGATCGACCTTCAACGTGGAGAAGCTGATAGAGATCTATATAGCAGAGATTGTACGACTTCATGGAGTGCCTTCTAATATCGTTTTCGATAGAGATCTGAAGTTCACTTCTCATTTCTGGAGAGCACTACAGGAGGCTTTGGGGACCAAGCTCAAACTTAGTTCTACGTATCATCCTCAAACAAACAGACAGATGGATAGGACAATCCAGTCACTTGAAGATTTGCTAAGGGCTTATACATTGGACAACAGAGGAAGTTGGAATGACGTTTTGCCGCTGGTTGAATTCACTTACATCAACAGTCATCATGCGAGCATTGGCATGGCACCTTATGAAGCACTGTATGGATGCAAGTGTCAGACGCCTCTTTGTTGGTATGAAGACGGTGAAAGCTTAATCGTGGGACCATACTTGGTTCAACAAACTATTGATAAAGTAAGACAGATCAGAGAGAGGATG
Source organism: Calophaca sinica (assembly GCA_037113605.1). Taxonomy (NCBI): domain Eukaryota; kingdom Viridiplantae; phylum Streptophyta; class Magnoliopsida; order Fabales; family Fabaceae; genus Calophaca; species Calophaca sinica. The sequence continues at coordinate 47,005,459 of CM073734.1, forward strand.
AAAGCGTCTCAGAGTCGACAGAAGAGTTATGCAGACAAGGGTCGTCGATCATTAGAATTTGTAGAAGGAGATCATGTATTCCTTCGAGCTACACCTACAACTGGAGTTGGTCAAGCGATCAAATCCAAAAAGCTTACTCCTAAATTCATTGGACCCTTTCAAATTCTTCGCCGTATAGGTCCAGTTGCCTATCAGATAGCTTTACCTCCCTTCCTGTCTAATATTCATGACGTCTTTCACGTCTCGCAATTGCGAAAATATGTTTCTGACCCATCTCACATTATTGAGCCTGGCGTGATTCAGCTGAGAGATGACATGTCTTTTGAAGTATCCCCTACGAAGATTGTTAACAGAAAGACCAAGCAATTGAGGAACAAGGAAATTCAGCTAGTCAAGGTGGTTTGGGACTAGAAAACCGGTGATGCGACGTGGGAGCTTGAAGAGAAGATGAGAGGGCAGTATCCAGATTTGTTTTCTTAGTCCGTATCTAACTTATAGTTTCGAGGACGAAATATTTTAGGAGGGGAGTATTGTAACATCCGTAATTTTTACGATGCATATTTACCGTTATAATAGTGTAATTTGCCATATTTATGCTATAATAAGCAGTTTCTTGCTTGCTAAGTAAGTGATTGAATTAAATCACGATAAAATTAAATTTGAAAATTAATATTTTATATTAATTCATAGTTCAAAAATCGTCGAAAAATTCTAACGAAGTTTTGCCGTATTTTGAATCACCGGGTAGTTTCTATCCACAATAAAATTATAAACGAACTCCGATTTCGATGAAAACTTGTTGTGATTGTGATTGTGATTGAATGTCTTCAATTATTTTTATTAATTATGATAAACTATTATCACGTGGTGAATTAATTTCTAAGTAAATTAATTTTCGCGATTAATCGGTGAAAGAATTAATCGGTAACGCGATTATTCGATGCCGTAATTTTAGGACACTCAAAACTCTAGGATTAGGGGGTAATCATGTGAAGAGAGAGATTAGATGTTTAGACTTGGTGATTAGATTAGAATCTTACTTTATAGTGTTAGGTGTCACACCTTTGGTGGTTAATTAGATGGTGCTTTTCCTAAACCATATTTTAACCAAGTAATACAAGCTTGTTTTTAATTTTTTTTCTCTCCTCCCTTTTTGCCTAATCAGGCCGCGACCCCCCTCCCTATTTCACTACCTCATTTCTTTTCTTTCTTCTTTTCCAAGGGTGGAGAAAGGCAAGAATCAAACCTAGCTTCCATGGCCTCCTTCTTCTTCCTATATGCGTGACTTCACCTCCCTTTTTCCAACACCATTTGCTTCCAACTTCTTCTTCTAATTGCCATCTTCTTCTTGGTCTTGTAAGTGAGATTAAAATCAAACTCTTCCTTGTTATTCCTTGTCCCCAAAACCGTGGCCCTTAGTGTAGGTGTAGGAGATGTTATTTTTGATTCTTTGTTTGTTTAATGCTTTAGTTATGCATTGATTGTGATCATGAGAGAAAGGAACAAAGTTTTCCCCAATTTTTTCAAACCCTAGGCCGATTTTCTAAAGGGAAAGGGGATATGTGATTTCTCATGTGAATCATGCAATTAACTTGGGGTTATTACTCCTTGATACTTGAAATTGTTGTTGTTGTTATTAATTTGAATTTGATCAAAGGAAACATGTGATTTGGGATACCCTTGATGCTTAGGGTAATGCACTTGAGCTAATGGTTTTGTTTTGAAAAAATTGAAGGTTTTAGAAAAGGAATTTAGTGTTGAATGATGTGGGTTTGTTGATTTGGAAAGTATGCAATTTTTCCTATTTGTGGGTGTGTTGGCCAAGAGCCCTAGGGGGCTTGGGAAGAAAAAAATTTGGTGCTCTTGACTTAAATTAATTGTATTGGATTGTTGTTTAAGTTTTAGAAAATTTTAGAAAGAGTTTGAGTGGATTTTGGAAGTTGTTTTGGCTTAAAGGCAATGAAGCACTTAGGTGAAATGGGATCTTTGTGTTCCTAAAACCAACTGGAGCCTTGATCAAGTTTTGTATGAAAAGGGATTGGATTTTAGTGTTGTTTCATGTCCCAAGTTTAAAAGAAAGTAAAATTTAGCCTTAAAACCTTTAATTTTTAACTTTCTGTATTATTTCAAGTATGTGTATTGTATTAAAAAGATTCTTGAGGTTGAGTAACCTAGGGGTTATAATCGAACCATAACTCAGGGAATTAATTTGAGGAACTAGAATTGTGCTAAGTTTGGTGTGTTGTTTAGGACTTGAGGACGTGAGTACGTGCTGAGTAGGACTGTGACTTGCTTTGACACGTGGACTGTTAATCTTTGGTAAGGGCACTTCATATTCAGTAGTTCTTATTATGTTAGTGTATGAACTATTGTATGCTTATGTCTGATGATTTTCAATATGCGAATGTGAATCGTTGTGGATTGTTGAACTATTGTGGGTCTGAATTATTCTGACTCTGAATTGATTATGTGATATGTCTAGAAATATGCTTAAATCTTGTGGAGACATATGCTGTTAGGTTGGTGCTGGATAATTGAATAGTTATTTGATTATGCCATATTGAAATATCATATGCATTGATATGTTCATTGGAGTAGGTGGAAGGCATTGTCAAGCATCGTGGTCTAACTTCGACCTGAATATCCTGGGGTAGTGGAATTTCCCCAAGGCCAAGCGAATTCAAGAACATTGTTAAATTAACTATCGCATGGGAAAGTGTCGGCTCTGGTACGTACAAACGACTGACCATAGCGTATGAAATTCCGGAATCATAAACAGTGGCATGTAGTGGCATTTGCAGAGCATTCATGTATTCTTATTGAATTATATATTATGTTATACTGTGTTATCTGCTTTTATTTAAGAAGTTGACCTTTGCCCGTGGTTCTTTCAATCAATGAATGTAACCCAGACGATGGCGAATGCGGTGGAAATCCCGGCGATGATGATGTCGTCAGAGTCGATCTTTGACTTCCCGGACATGGACATACCCTCGACTATGGAGTTTGATCCCACTTCAGGCCAAGTTGTATATAGAGGGGACGTGATAGAGACTATTCGTGTGGATGGACTGGCAGCATACCATGAGTATTTTGGTGATGGTGGGACAGATCGTGGACGAATGGCATCGCACTCAGTAGGATCGAGTGCTACCGACTACCTACACTACTTCACCTGACAAGTCTTTAGAGATTCCTAGATGGATTACTACTCGCTATGTACCCTTGCCTAGAGGTGCTAAGTTTCGTAGGACCGCTCGTAAGAGCGGGGGAGTGAGATGATGGACGACGGGAGATTCTACTTCCCGTGCGGTGGCAGATTCACCTAGTCCCGTAGCGAATCCTGAGCCAGAGCTGGAGGTCGTTTCGACTCCTCCTTTACGTATCAGGACACCCACTCCACCCGTGGATCCTCTTTCTGTTTGTCGGATGTGTGGTGAGACTGGCTGCAGTGGCATGGGATGGATTGATGACGTACTTGTGGAGGAGGCGAGGCCAGAGGGAGTACCTACTTCGGCACTGTTTATTGATTTGACTGGAGATGATGAGGACGACTTGATGGAGGAGGAGGAGGAGGAGGACCCGTCGGAGGACTTGGGCAGTAACTTGTAGTGTGGCTAGTTGGTGTTGCCTAGTTGTGTTGTATATAGTTTTAGTGGTGACCAGTCTGTCTGATCTTTAGCATTTTGTGGTTGTGGATGGGTTTGAGGTTTTGCTTTTGGAGCAGTCCCCTGCGTGGGTAACTACTGGGAGTATCTCAGAAGTATGATTACTGTTGCTAGGGTTTTCATACTTTAGGTGTATTCCTTCATGTGTATATTTATTTACTGTTACTTTTCTGTACAAACTTGTCAGTTGTATATCCTTTTGGAAATTGTATATATGTATATATATTCAGTTGCATCTATCTTTTGCATGGTAGAATTCCATCATGTTTCTAAAACACTGTAGATACTCTGATTGTGTTTTGCAAAAGACATTTAAAAAAAATTTACCATATTTTTCAAAAGACAAGAAGAGTATTATTTTGTAAATTCCATTGCATCTAGAGTTTTGTTTTAGTTTAGTAGCGCTCTAAGAATGGAGTGTTACAGACACGTGGAACTATAAAATATTGCATCAAACTACACACACACATATAAACAGTAGGACCATTTGTATCAGAGTGCATATGTAGAAGTGCGTAGTGTAAGGGTACAACCATCCCAAATTTATATATATAATGTAGAGGCTAATCTGCGCCTCATTAAAAATGGTCTACGGAAAGGAAACATAACCTGTCGCGTGCCTCCGTCTACGAGCAGGATACTGAGAACTCCCGCTCTGAGACCTAGAGGGTCTACGGAAAGCACATCAATACTGCCTAGAAGTATGTAGATGAGAGGGACTAGGCACATTGATCTGCCTGTGCCTAATCTGATCTCACTGGCTCCCGTCACGAGAATGACTCCCGGTTGGCAGCACAACCAGATAAGAACAAGCATGTGAGTGCCAAACATATTCATAATCATGGTGCAAGGAAAAGGGATTCTCCCACATACGCCTAAACGGTAACTGCTGACTAATACGAAAATCACCCATAAGGCTCTCCATAGGGGATCCAATCAACCAAAAGTACACAGTAACCATCCCCATGTACACTATAGTGTGGCGGGAGTAGTCTATCTCCCAACCAGCATCATCCACATCTTAGTAGTGCAACTCAAAATCCCCCCAAATGGGGAATCCTCAGGCCCGTCATCATGACCGGATGCATGAATGAGTACTGGGCCATCCTCAGTGGTATGATCCTTTGTTGTATGGTTTAGAACATATACAAGTATACACAAACAACAATATAGGGAGATAAGAACAACACAGTCATCATAAAATAGGAAAGTAATATTAGAATAAAACATAGTGTATGCTCACACACATACAACACAACGCGAACCATCCTATATAGTCACTCATCGTGGATCATCTAACTAATGATCACACTCTCCTAAATCTATATGGACTCATGGCCATAACCTATGTCATGTTGCACCCCCCACACCGTTGGCATACAAACCCCACATTTACATTAGGGATGTAGTCAGTAATCTAAGCACCTTATCCCACTCATCATGACCTATAAGAGTACATCTCTACCCTATAAATAGTAGTGACGAGTATCTAGGCCTACACTTGGGATCAGTCTTATGGACTTGAAATGACTAGTACTAGTCGAGATAACTGGGTGACCTCCCGACACCATGACATAATAAGGCCACTGGTCCCCTATGGAATACGTCACTTCCCGATTACATCCCCAAGGCTTCCACAACCGGCATTGTCCCTCCATACCTCTGTACTCAGGGTAACTCCTGACCTCATGATTTAATACGCACGACTGTGACATATGACTAACTAATGTAATCTACATGATCCTCACGAATACATAATAAGTCGATCAACACATATATCACTGTAATGCATCTCACATGATACTCCCTACTCCTATAGGGATCTCAATCTCATCCACATACGAAATCTCTGCCGCAAAGGCAATCTCAATCACAAAGGCAATTTTGGTAGTTGGGTATGGGTACCCAATCTCTTACAAAATCTTTCATCTCAGGTTCATACATTCCCTCTCACAATAATCCAAATTATAACAATTGTAAAATATCAAATGCTACAGCGTATTCCACAACATCTCAATAAGACATATTTTCAGATAATAACACATATAGCATATTATTCTCAATCACATATCACGTAGCAAGTATACATAAAGCATGTTACTATAATCACCTATAGCACATCATCACAAACAAGTCAAATAACAATACCAATAGGCATCTTCAATCAATACTTAATCAATCCTATCGGTGAATGGCCTACGATGCCTAGACCTAACTGGTACCACTCCCATGTGGCCACCAACTTAGGTATAGGGTCGTTGGCTATTCAACCCCTAGTAGGGCTTAGGTCACCCTATGCATGCAAAATATTTTATCATGCACTAACAATCCCAATGAAAGTGCATTCTTTCTCCATCCTGGTATCCAACGCGCTACTGCTTCTTGTCAACCAGTCTCACTCACGAGCTCACGAGCAAGAAAATGGACACCTTTCCTTCACATATAGGGTTCAGTCATCACACCAAAAAATACCAGGTATTGTTCAAAAATTCAACCGAGCACACCGTTACAACCCATATTTTGCCAGGAACGCAAAAACACAATCAGATTGGAATTAGGGCAAACAATGAAGCACAAAAAATTCACCAAAGTAATTATAGTAGTTCTGCCCTAGATGGTCAGAGCTTACTAATCACAAATTTGGAAGTTCCCAGACGTTCCTTGGCTCGTATGGTACCCCAACTCGTACTAAAACCCTAAAATGCGAAGAACAGTAATTTAGGGACCAAGATTAACATGCAAGGAACCAAATTTAATCAAATATAGAACCAGAATAGGGGTACTCACCCTCTGTATCATAAGAGTCAGAATAGGGGAGTGACTCCGGGTACAAACCCTAAATCGTTCAGTACTCGTTTAGACACATAAGAACCTAAAACTGTAATACCTCACCTAATTTAATTAATTAGCCTTATTAATTTAGATCTCATTATGTTTAAACTGATAGATAATTTAAATGTTTTGGGGTATGATTAGTAAGATGATGGGGTGTAGGTAGTAATGGCAAGTGGGAGTTTGAAGAAAAAGGAAGGGTATATAAGTAAATTAGCATTAGAAAATAAAGGTAAGATGGTCCACATTGTGTGACACACTTTCCTTTCCCTTTTTTTCCTCCCATTCGTGCTAGCCCACCCATCATTTTCATCCCTCTCCCTCTTTTCTTTTGCTGCTGAAAGAAGAAAGAAGAGAAGGAAAAAGAAAGAAGAAGAAGAAGAAGAAGAAGAAGAAGAAGAAGAAAGGAAGAAGAGGAGGAAGAAGAGAGGATCACACAAGTTTGAGTCTCTCATTTTTCCCCTTTCTTTCCTCGTCAGCTCCCTCACTCTCCCTCCCTCTTATTTTCGTTCTGCTGCTGCTCAAAGGGGAAAAAGAAGGAGACCTAGGGTTCCATGGAAAATTGAAGGAGAAGGAGAGAAATTAGAGTGAAATTGGTGAGGTTTCTTCAATCCTTGCTTTGGGGAAGAGGATTGTAGCTGGGTTCTTTGTATTTAGGTGAAGATTTAAGTTGCCCTAAATGGGGAAAAAGAGGAGCACGAGTTATAGAGAAGAAAAGGAAGGAGATCAAGCTTCACACTTCATAGCTCTAGTTCTTGGGAGTAATTTGTGAGTTCTTCTTCCCTTAGGTGGTGGGAAACCATAAGATCCCCATTAGGGTTTTATTTCCCCTTCATCTTGCATGATTCATTGCCTTCTATTTTAGGGTTTATGGGATACATGGATTTGGGGATAGGTATTGATATGTGTTATTCATTTCGGGTGAACTTTGTTGCATTTGAAATCAAAGTTTAGCTTGTGACTTTGATTGAAATTCTGGAATTTTATAAGGGCTAATTAAGCCATAACTTGCTTTCATCATGTTTAATATTATGTGTATGAAGTGTATATTAAATGGTTTTAGCTTTGGTGGTGTTTACCTTGTGATATTTGATTGACATTGGCTAAGGGTTGGGTGCTGTCCCCAACCCCCACAAACATATGTGTGATGTTTGCCCCATTGTGAGCTCCACGGAGCCCCAATTGGGATGGGGTTTGGTTCATGAGAAACTAGAAGTGCTTCAAAATGAGCACGAGAATCACTTGAAAAGATTAAGAATTGAATTAGATATCGAATTTACAATTTAAAAGATAGTAGCTGTCCTGTTTTCATACATCAGTGTTTTCTTTTGTTAAACTTCACTAATTGGGTGGTTATGTCCTAAAATAAAAACTAGATTCATAAACTAGACATCCTAAGCTTTCTGACGAGTGATCATTTGCCTAAATCTGACTTCGTTTGGTATTTTAATAAAATCCCAGAAGTTGACATTCTTCTGCAGAAAATTATGCAGAGGCCTTGTGCTCTTTGTTGACCATTTCTTGCCCTGTTTTGGTGGGTTTGGCTTGTGATCTTGGTCCTTGCCTTAAGGGGTTTTCACCCTAATTGGGATATTATTTCTAACGAAGTTTATTCTGCAGTTCTCTAGTTTTTCAGGCAGGGTTAGTTGCTTCCCAATTTGAACTCTAATCTTGTTGTTCTGATTCCTAAGGTGGCTGGGGCGGAGCGTTTAGATCAGTATCGGCCTATTGCTCTTGTTAATTTCCAATTTAAAATTATCACTAAAGTTATTGCAGACAGGCTTGCGGTGGTGGCCCCAGAAATTATTTCTCAACATCAGCGTGGTTTAATTAAAGGAAGGAATATTTCTGATTATATTTGTACTGCCTCTGAAGTTATTAATCTTCTTAAGAATAGATCCTTTGGTGGCCAAATTACTAAGAAGATTGACATAAAATAAGCTTTTGATACTATCGATTGGAATTTCTTGATTTAGGTTCTCCGTGCTTTTGGTTTCAGCGACAAATTCTGTGGTTAGATTAATTTAATTCTTCACTCGGCTAAGCTTTCTATTTCTATTAATGGTCATCCGGCTGGTTTCTTTAGTTGCAAAAGGGGTGTTCGTTAGGGTGACCCTTTATCTCCTCTTCTGTTTTGTATTGCTGAGGATATGCTTAGTAGGGGCATTTCCAAGCTTGTTACTGATGATAAATTGCAGTTAATGTCTGGCCCCAGAAATTACAGGGTGCCGAGTCGTGCTTTATGCAGATGACGTTATGATCTTCTGCCGGGCTACTCAAAGGAATATTAATAATCTGTTGAAGCTTTTTGCGAAGTATGAGGCTGTTTCTGGGCAAGTTATTAGCTCCGAAAAATATAAATACTATTATGGCAGCATCTTTCAGCCTCGTGTAAGGCTTATTTCTAGCTTGTTGGGGTTCTCTGCTGGCTCTCTTCCCTTCACCTATCTAGGTGTTCCTCTCTTTCAGGGCGCTCCAAAGCGTGCTCATCTTCTTCCTATTGCTGATCATATTAAGGCCAAGCTTTCTTCTTGGAAAGGCTCTTTGTTGTCTATTATGGGCAGGGTTCAATTGGTGAAGTCTATCATTCTTGGCATGTTGGTTTACAGCTTTCATATTTATGCTTGGCCTAAAAATCTTCTCTCCTCTTTGGATCAGTGGATTAGGAATTTCATTTGGTCTGGGGATGTGTCCTCTCGAAAGTATGTCACTGTTGCCTGGAAGAAAGTGTGCTCCCTTCTTCTAGAAGGTGGTTTGGGGGTCCACCCTATTAACTCTATTAACAAAGCGGGTTTGCTTAAGCTGGCTTGGGAGTTCAGGATGTCTGACTTGCAATGGGCCAACTTCCTGAGAGCTCGAGTTTTCAAAACTTATTCTCCAGTTACATATCATGTCTCCTCCTCTATCTGATCTGGCATCAAGTCCAACCTGCCCGTTATTGTTGAAAACTCTATCTAGCATCTTGGTGATGGCTCTAACATCAACTTTTGGACGGATACCTGGTTGTCTAGATCCATAGTGGATATCATGGGAATTCATCCCTCTTTGCACCACAGGCTCAAGGCTAAAGTTAGTGACTTCATTCATAATGGTTCTTGGTGTATTCTTGCGCTCTTTGCTCCCGCTTTCCCAATATCTTGGCTGAGATTAAAGGGATCGTTATTCCTATTAATCATGGGCTGGATGTTTTACGTTGGGATGCTAATGACTCTGGTATTTTAACTTCTAAGGATGCCTTCTTGTTCCATGAGCCTATAGGCTAGCATGCTTCTTGGGCTAAATTAATTTGGAGAAACTGTGTTCCTCCATCTAAATCATTTGTTCTTTAGAGACTTCTTCATGATAAAATTCCTACTGATGATCACCTGCAGAATAGAGGTATTATTGTGGTTTCTGTTTGCTCTCTTTGTGGGAAGTATGCTGAAACTTCCCACCACTTGTTTTTGGATTGCCCTTTTGCTTCTTACCTTTGGAATTGGCTTAGCACGCTTCTTAATAGCTGTGTGGATTGCTCCTCTCCCCAGTCTACCCTCACTATATGTAATAGAGGTTGGAGCACTCAAGTTTTTGATGTTGTTATTGCCTCTATTATCAATATTTATTGGACTATCTGGCATTGTAGAAATAAGCTGCGGTTTGACAATAAGCTAATTCCTCCTCAATCAGCCATCAATCTTATCTTGAGTAATGTCTCTCTTGCTGGGAATTCTAGCAGGGGGAATATATCTTCTTCTATCTCGGAGTTTACTATTTTGAAGACTTTCAAAGTGGAGGGTTATTCTGGTCATCGCCAGAATATCATTGAAGTTATCTGGAAACCTCCCAGCTATCATATGATTAAGTGCAGTACTGATGGTGCAGCTAAGGGTTGTCCTGGCCCGGCTTCCTGTAGGGGCATCTTCAGAGGGTCTAATGCTTCTGTTCTTGGTTGTTTTTCTGCTAACCTTGACATCTGTAATGCTCTTCAGGCGGAACTCTTTGGTGCAATGATTGCTATTGAGATTGCATTTAAAAGAGGTTGGCGTCATTTATGGTTAGAATGTGACTCCCAGTTAGTTATTGTTGCCCTTAAAAACATGTCTATTGTGCCTTGGAAGCTCAGAAACAGGTGGTCCAATTGTATTGCTCTTACTAAGCAGATGTCTTCATTTTCTCCCACATATACAGAGAAGGAAACTCTTTTGCTGACAAGCTTGCCTCTCATGGAATACCATCCCGACCTTCATTTCTGATGATTTCTTTAGAAATAGAAATAGCTTGCCTTACTATAGGTTCCCCTAGCCTCTTTTGGGCTAGATTGTCGTTCCCTAGGTGCTCTGATGTCCTTTTGGATTGTATTGCTTGTTCTTTTGTTCCAGTCTTGGGTTTTGGTCTAGTCCCCCCAATCACCTTTTGTTACTTTTTTTTCTCTTTATTAATATAAACAAGGAGGAGTACTCTTTTTCCTTCTAGATGTTTTTTTCCTAAGGAGGGTTTTGCATCAGAAGGTTTTAACGAGACTCCTTTCCTTCATTTAAAAAAAAAAGATTCACCTTATTATAAGGGTTTGAATGCTTAAAATTTAGGCACACCTATGTGTTTGAAAAGTATGATAGCTGTATGTATTAAATGGTGCCAACTCTAGGTGCAAGGCTTAGAATTATGACATAAAGGATCCATGCCTTAATTCTAGTAACCTAAGGTCTATAATTGAGTAAGGATACATACTACAAGTATGGATCCTAGTGCATAAGTTATTAGGAATACTTGATTTTTGGTATTCTAAACCCTATGAGATTAAAGTCTTGCTTATGTATGAGTATTTTTACTTGCATATTCATTTCATTATGCGAATGCATTAATAATGTAAAAGCTTATGATCAAGCCACTTAAAAGACTTAATGCAAGATTCCTCATAAGAGGAGATGACGGTATGGTTATGGGCTCGTGGGACGCCACTTGCACGTTATTGACGTCTAACCACCATACCGTAAGTTACGTTGATCGGGGTGCTTAGTCACTGAATCCGGTAACATAGATTCTCAGTCAAATAAATATTTGACCCTATGGGAATATGTCAGCCGTGCTTAATAGCAATGAAAAAATGACTATAAGTTTTAAGTGTGATTGCTTTGCATTTTCATGTAAAATTTTATCATAAATATCGCTAATGGTATATTGGACCAGATAAACACGCCCAACAATATACCAGGTATACTAGTTGTATATTGGACTGGATAAATACGCCCGACAATATAGCGATAGACCCAGGTTAGTACATCCTTGGTCGCTCACGCTTAGGGTGCCTATCACATACTTTGTTTTCAAAAGAAAGATTATATGTTTTTATGTGAAACTTGTTTTGTACTAAATGCCTCAATTATTCTTATTGACATTGTATGATTCGATGAGGGATAGTGAGGAGTCTGTGAAGGACTCACTGAGATTTTATCTAAGCCTTTTATTGTTGTTTTTCAGACGAGCAGGCACCGAAGGAAGATTAGGCATTGCTTCAAACAAAATACTCATAGTTAGGGTTTATTTTGAAGTTGTAGTTTTATCTTTAACCTTGTAGTCTTGGAATACTTATTTGTATTTTGGTATTCTAAGTTATGTACAATTTGGTACAAGTTGTAATCTAATTAGTAGATTTATAACTTATGTTTAAAATTTATGACTTGTAATATTTAAGCAAGTTTGTAAATTTGTAGTAACATCTATACATTAATGTAATTATCATGTATTTCAATTTACGTTGAAGTGCGGGCATTACAAAAACAGTGTCAAATTGAAGTCAGAAATTTGAATGAAAGAAGAATGGAGCAAAACCATACCAAATGAAAAATTAGGTTGTTGTCGCACGTGACACGTGGCACCTAGTTCGTAGGCTTGTCTAGTAACCTACGCTTAAGTGTTCCCATCCGCTACGCTTAAACGTTGGGGTCAGAATTTCATTTTTGACTTTTTCTCTCCTATTCCAAAACCCTAACTTTAACCCCTTCCTAGGTACTCAATTAAGCATATAATTACACACATAACTAAATACTAATAAAGGTTAGAAAAATTGGGATGTAACAAGTCCCTAAAAAAATAAGTCCTGAAATAGTCCATGAGAATAAGGGACACATTAGTTCCTCCAGTTATCTCTATCGAAAAATGTCTGTTAAAGTGATGATGTGTACTGTTAACTGTCGATGTATACTATTAACTAATGCCACTGTGTAAATAGATGAACACGTGTAATTATTTCGGGTCAATTTAGTCCCTCGTTGCATTCGACCCAATTTAGTCCCTCCCCCATTTTTAAATTTAAGTCATCTCCAACCTCTAAACCCTAACCTTTCCATTAGAGTCTACTGCTGGTACAACCTCCAACCCAATTATTAATTTTTGTTTTATAACCAAAATTGAAGTGGAACAAAAAATGACCATACAATAAAATTATAGGATATAACATCACTGATCTATTATTAAATTACTTATGATGTTATCCAAAAGTAAAAAATTAGTATAAAATGGAATACTAAACGTTTAAATCATGCATATATTATGTTACTTTACCTCTATCATGTAACACCCTAATTTTTATGAAAATTATTTTACAGTTTTCGACTACTTGGAAATAAATCATAGAGATTGATCACCTTAATGATTTGTTAAAAATACGAAGCACTGCAGCTGTTTTGGTAATTAATTTAGATTAACAGATATTGTAGACGTATACTGTTTTTAATATGAATTAATCTTAAAAAATATGTAAACTTTTTGTTTGATTATTGGAAATAATTTTATTGAAGGAGAAATAATTTTTAGCACTTAATAAATATTTTTTAATTCACAGCTTGATTTTCGATGTTTAGTTATTTATTAATTGTCAGTTTTATGTCGTATTTAATACGAATTTTATTTTAATGATTTTGTATTGACGATTTTATTGTTTGAATAATATCTAGATGATAAGAAAAAATGGAATTAGTAATTATTACTAATTTACCGTTTTTCCTACGCTGCAAGAATTCTGTCGAATTCTGCCGTAATGAGATTATCGGGTGAGTTTCTAATTGAAACATACCTAAACGTGATCCAAATTTTATAAAATTTGAGATCTTAGCATTTTCTAATATTTATGATTTATTAGAATATTTTTGGAATTTTTGGGCAATAAAAAATATTTAGTGCATTTTCTATGCCTAGAAATTGTTTAATTGCAACGTTTTGGCTCGTAATTTAAGAAAACGAGATATGTGGGTGCATTTCTCATGTCATGAAAAATATTTTGACTAAATAATAATTTTTAGGTTTGGGCTGATGATTTAGAATTTTTTTTTTTAGAGTTTTTGGTATAAAACCATGATATACGTGTAACGCCACACACCCAATTAATCGATAACGCGACTAAACAAAGCCTGTGATCAAGGGGGATGTATGGCAGCTGCACATGTGCTAAGGGGGGCTGAACCATGTGCATAAGAACCTTCCATGACAAGTGCAGCATTATGATTGATTATTAAGTAGTTTATAGGTAGTTTGTTAAGTTAATTTCTAACTAAATTGGTTAGTTTGGAACTAATTAAACAAATTCCTTCCATCCTTGTCCCACCTGAATTTCGTGGCTCTCTCCCTCATCTAGACACCATTTTCTTCATTCTTCCATTGTTGCTTAAGTGGGGGAAAAATTCTAGAAAGAGAAAGTTGATTTAAGTGCTTAATCTTGTGATTTTGGAAGCTTAACCTTAATCCTTTCTCCTTCCTTCTTGTTCAATCATCTCCATCACTGTGGTAAGCTTCTTTACTCCTTTTCCTTTTCTTTATGGCTGCCATGGTTGGGTTTTCATGGTATTAGTGTTGTTTTCTTTGATTAATTACTTAGATCTTGATGTTTAAGCTTAATACCTCCTAGATCCACTATTACCTTCATGACTAAATGAGTTTTGTGAATTTTAAAATTGAGGAACCCTAACATTTTGAAGAGGCCGAAGCCTTAGGGGCTGATTAGGGGTTCATTTTGGTTGATTTAATTGTTTTGGAGTTAGATCTTGCAAGGTTTTAACTTAATATACTTAGATCTAGTCATATATGCATGTTAAGCAAAATTTGAGAAATTAAAATTTATGGAAATTGGCACTGGAAACCGTGGGTTATTGAGCCATATTTGCATGAGTTTTAAATTGTTTTAAAGTGTATAAATGTGATTAAGAAGTTAGTTTTTGGTTAGGGCTTTGGATCTATAAAGATTTGTATGTTTAAAGCTTTGAAAATGGTTTAAAATAAAACAAGATTTGGGGCTGTTTTGGGGTTGTAAAAATTGTGACTTATGAACATGATTTGAGTAAGTTTTAACTTGTTTTTAAGTGTATTAAAGTGGTAAAGAAATTGGTTTATGATAGGAAGTTGTGGGTCTAACAAAGTTTGTATGATTTAGAAGTTAAAGATTTGAAAACTTGGAGTTATTTTTTAATGCCTAAAACCGTGACCTTCAAAGGAATTTTAGAACATGTTCTTAACTTGTTTTATGCCTAAAATATGTTGTAAAAAGTGGGTAGTGAATGGATTTAGCAAAGTCTTTCAAAGAGGTTTGATTTTTGAAAAAAGAATTGTCATATGCCTTAAGATTTGTTTCAAAACAATAATGAAATTGTTTCCAAGTTTCTATGACATGTTTAGATGTTTTAAAAAGTTGTTCAAAGTTGGGAAAATACTATTCAAAGTGGTAAACTTTGGTTTAGGTATTTTTCTAAGTATGTGGTATTTGTAAAAGTTTCAAAACTTGCATGATTTTAACTTGTTTCATCATATATGACTAGGTATGATCAAATAGGGATTAAGTTGAGTAATTCCTTGCCTTAGGGAACCCAAAACCCGTGGCTTCCCTAGGGGCATTAGACTTGAGTTTGTGATTCTAATTGAATTAAACTTGCATTGTTAAGGTTCGTGCGAGGTATGACTTGACGACAACTTTCGATTACCTCTTTTGGAATGCGTTCGAGGTAAGGGAAATTTTTACATAATGAGTTTGGGCTTTTCGCCTTGTTTATTGTGTGGCTTGATTGTGTGATTAATTGTGTGGTAGTACCTATACTATTACTATGTGCTGTTGAGATGTTGTAGCATGTTGTAGCATACTGAATTGTTATGTGCTGTATGAAATGTTGTAGCATGTTTTTGGCCCTGCGTAGCATGACTGAATTGTATTGTGTGCCTTAAATCATGATTGATTTAATCTAAACTTGTAATTGATTGGAATATGCACAATATTGTTGATGATAATGGATTAATTAATAATGCGTTGATCAACTGTTATTGGTTTGACGATTTACAATGGCAAATTCGATGCGATTTCACAAGCCGAGTTAAGATTTCATAAGTAAAATGTTAAGGGCATTTTGACTTAAAAGTAAGCGTGACGGTTTTAGTACAACTAACCAAAGCCTGCAAACAATTTTAATGGAACCACATTAGAAAAAAAAACTTGAGTAAATATTGTAAATTGCAAAAATGATTAAGTTGAATATTGTGTCTGGGAAATTCTGGCTAGGAAAGACTTAGTTATTAAGAGTGTTTGCACCGCCTCTCTTTCCTGGGAATTCCCCTAATGCATTATTTAGCAAAACGCACAACTAGGGTTTCAACGACCTAAAGCTAAAGAGTTATTTCTGGTACAATATCACATAGGTGTGACACAAAAACTGAGATTTGAAATTCACTAAGTCGAGAGAGAAGAGGACTCGTCGATGCGCATTGATTAATTAAAACATATATCGGACGCTCTTTAAGGTGAGAGGGTTGTCCTAAGAAATTGTTTGATGCATACTAACTATTGAGCATTGACACTCGTAGCATTTGATTGTCTTAAGGACTTCAAAAGGGCGAGTTGTCACTTCGTGCCAGCTACCCGAGGTACACCTTGGACCAAAGGTAGTTGTTGGCAACATTGCCTAATGCATGGCTATACCCTTGGTAGGGGAATTTTGTTTGGACCTGGAAAAAAAGTTCCTCATCTACTGCTGACCTTGTTTAAGGCTGCAGGTGTATACACAAACTCGTTCATAATACATTGGCATGCATAATTAACCACATTGTAATATATGATGATTTGATCGTTGATCTATTGATTGATTTGTTTGTTCACATGCAAATGTTTGATATTGTGATGACTTGATCGTTGATCTGTTGATTGATTTGTCTGCTCACATGCAAATACTTGATATACCATGATGATGCATGCGATCTAGTAGGTATGTATATGTATATAAAGACATGTTGTTGTATTACATATATATATTGTTTGCATGCGACATAGCCTATGATAAACTCGTGGACAAAGAATTTACCCTTGCACTGTTGTTGGATTGGACATTTTCACAGATGTTACCAGATAGAGTTCACAATGCTGCTGCAGTTCCGTCTTCTAGGGGCGTTGAAGAATGAGCCAGTGGAGGCAGATTCCTCTAAGTGCTCTATGTTTGGATCTTACTGAACGGTTTCTCAGTGAGGGTCATAGTTGTTGGCCAACTTAGCTTAGGGTTTTGTCTTGGCCCTCGACTTGTTAGCAGAGCATGACTTTTTATTGCGTAAATGCATATTGTCTTGTAATTATGCTTTTTAGAAAATCTCGCATCAGTGCGAAATGATTATGCTCATGATATGATGTATTATACTCTGATATTTGATAAAAGACTGATTTCTCATCATTTAGAAATTGTACTACTCTTCATGTCTTATTTTTTAAAAGGGTTTTCAAAGGAAAGAAAAAGAAAAAAAATTACTCCTATTTTCCATTCTGAAATATCAAAAGAGTACCTTTTACTGAAAGCATAAAAACATCAAATGTTTTCAGCATTAGATTGGGTCACACCGTAGCGCTCCGGAAACGGGGTGTTACATACCCAAAGATAAAGGGCAAGTTATTCAATATTTTCTATCCTCACAACTAGCACTTGATAATATCCTTGTGTTCAAGGCCTTTCACCTTTCCGAGATATTCTCACCTAGGTCCTTTGGGCCTCAATCCCTTTGGTCTAAAAACAAGTTCCAATTCTTTTTCTCTCCATCGTTTTCTTCTTTTCTCCTTGATGCAATGTTTTAAAAACCGGACCGAACCAGCCGGGAACTGACCAGTTCGGCAGTTGGTTCAACCTCATTTGAATCGCAATTTGGTTGAACTGCCCAAAACCGGGTTGAACAGGATTGAACCGCGTTAAACTGCTTTAAACTGCTAATTGGATCGGGTTGAACCGTATGAAATGAATTTTTTTGTTTTTTTATTTACTTTTCTCCTCAAATTTTATACTTTTTTATTATTTATTTATTTATTTATTAGTCATTCGGTTCAACCACAATTTAACCGAATGAACCAATTGAACCATGACCCAGAGGTCTCGCCGGTTCGATCTCCGGTCCGGTTTTTAAAAATTTGCCTTGAAGGGTTTGGAGGTCGAACCAGCAAATAGCAGTAAACTCTAATAAGGTTAGGGTTTGGATGTTGAAGATGACTTAAGTTGATGACACAAGTACTAAATTGGCTCAAAATAATGTGTTCATTCATTTACACTGTGACATTAGTTAATAGTATACATTAACAGTTAACAGTACACATCATTATTTTAACAGGCGTTTTTTAATAGAGATAAATAGAGGGACTAACGTGTCCCCTGCTTAAAATTTTCAGGGACTATTTCAGAACTTATTTGTTCTGAGGGACTAAATTGGAGTCGTGTATTTTTTTGCTACCAATTTGGGTCCTGACTCTCAAATAAAAGCCTCAAATAAAAGGCGATAAGGAATCTCGGGTATCCATGTTTCTTTTGTTCCCCTGATCCGAAGCCCATGCGTCACGGCTTTGCCCAGCGACTTCACCGAAAAGGTCACTTCCCATTTTCTTCCCTTTCGCATCTTTTACCTTTGAATTGTTTCTCTTTTCTTTCTTTTCTTTTTTTTTTCCCTCTGAATTTCATCGAATCATTTTTTTTATCCTCGGTTGCCCCCTGTTTGGTCGATCATCCTTTGTTTGTTTGTTTTCATCTGATTGGAATTAGGCAAGTGATGTTGTGAAAAAACTATTTGTATCAAGGTTTTTCTGCAGATATGAGGCAAATATGCCGAAGAGATTAAGGCATAGCTTAATAGGGTAGTTGATTGTGAAATGAAGACCTGCAAGAAACACGAATCCCTATAAATTTTCCTGAGTAAATTAATTAATAATCCAAAGGGAATTATAAAAATATCATTTATTTAATTATTTACGTTTAATAATGACCATAATAAAATAACACAGTGAAAAAAGTGTTTCGAGGTTCAGCTAAACTGGTTGCTATGGCAAATTGGCATTGAAGTTTGGTTCTGAGGATACTCTGATAATTTGATACATGTTTATGTGTATCAGAATCGTGGTTTATTTCATTCTACATGTCGGATGAGAAAATCAGGAAGACATCATTATTTTTTTCCCAACTTTATGTTTATCTCGTGGTATATCTACTAAATGGAATGACGAAGAGTAGTTATGGAGTAGTAAGAGTATTTTAATAGAGAGTGATTTGCCAAGATCCATTTATGTTTTCTTATAATTTAGGCCTTTGCTTAATCCTTTTTGTATTTACCTTAAATTATAGATATTTTGAATCAAATGGAGTATATAGGTTGCACAAGTCCTAGATAAGTTTGAATTTTGAAGAACCAGGGTTTGATATATTCAAATTGAGAGAATTCTAGCTACTAATATACACTAATTCGGGGCTAGAATGTACTTAAAGTTCAATAGATTTTGTTTGCTGTTGACTAGAAAATGTATCATGATTTAACTCTATTTTTCATTAAATCAAATTAGTCAGCTACTTTACTATCTTAATTAACTTGAATTTTATTAAAGCTAACTAAATTGTCTTTCCAGCTAACTAAAATCCTTGAGAAACTGAATTAAAATCCAAAGAAGTTATGGCTGACCTGTTTGTAGTTATTGCTGTGCTCGCTTGTTTGGTATTTCAGCTCACTGTTGTGGCATTCAAGCTGAGTGATTTGTTAAGAAATGAAGAAACTATGTAGCTAATTTAGGAAACTAATCAAGCAAAATTGCATAATGAGGCACTGATAAGCCAATTGCTTTGGCTTATTGATCTGATGCATTGCTAACTTAGTACACCCAATTGATGTAAAAGACTTGGTTTTTTCTTTGTTTGGCCTTGGAAACCGAACGGCTCTTTAAATCTTCACCACTTTGTAGTTCTTTGTTAATCTGAAATCTGAGCAAGATTCTGATTTTCACCTTGCATCTTTTACACTTGAACTATACTTTTCACTCTCTCCTTTTTGTTTGCTTGAAATAGTGGGGAAAGACAATGAAAGTGAAGCTGGAAATAGACTTGAAATTTAGTTTTATCCTTTTAGGGGATATCTAGGTTACTGAAATTTTTTGAATCTCATTTTCGAAAGAAGTACTGTTTAGTGTCACTTTCAGCATTGATGAACAGTGTTAAGCACTTATAAAAAAAAAAAATACGCTAGTGCAGCACGAAAATGGACACTTACCAATGCTAATGCAAGTGTAAGGGAAGCCTTTTAGTCACTTTTCCCAACATTCATGAGATAAAGAGAGTGGAGAAGGGTGTGGCGAACAGAGGGGTGAAAGGGTGGAGAAGAGAGGGTTGAGAGGGTGATGGGTTTTGAGAAATAAATTCAAATATAAGGAAAGGGTATTTTGGGTATTATGAAAGTCAAGATGAAGGGTGGCGCTAACCACACCCCCTAGTTTACTAACCACACCCCCTGACACATTTAATAGAGATTGAAACGTCCCTAAAAATTATCTTAAAAATTACTAATTTGACCGATATTTTAGATTCTTAAGGACCAAATTTGTATTTTTCATTTTGAGGGACTAAATTGGTCTCAGTGATTTTTGTCGGGGACTAATTTGAGTATTTACTCTTTTCTTTTTAAATTGAGACTTACTCTCTGCTTAAAGTAGCGTCCAAGATGGTGATGCATTTTTTATTTTTGGTGATTAACAATGAATGTTTGTGTCATCAACAGTTTGCCTCCTCCTTAATTTCAGGTGCAACAAAACAAAGAGCATAAATTCCACCAGAGCATCTGCAATCAATAGTGAATAAAGGAATGGCATCATTGACTCATACCTTTCATAAAATACATACCTCCACTTTCAGGAGGGAACATCCTAAAAGTCAAGGACTACTGAAATCTAGAAAAAAACTATTCCAACTCCAAGGACTCACTTTTCCTAGTGTTCACATTAATAAATCCTGCATATGCTGCACAAAGTTAACTCCATGGGAGCCATCACCCGTTACATTTGCTCCTACTGATAATCAAGGCGACAAGTTCTTGCAGAATAGTGCCAATATATTTGAAACCCTTGAATCTAGTAAAACAGATGACTCATCAACAGCTAATGCTGAAGGGCTTGTGGAGAAAAAATATCAGCCAGGCCTGCAGCTTCAATTTTTGAAGTGGCCCATGTGGCTTCTTGGCCCTTCCATTCTCCTTGCGACTGGCATGGTCCCAACATTGTGGTTACCAATATCTTCAATCTTTCTTGGTCCCAATATAGCAAGCCTACTTTCCTTGATTGGACTTGATTGCATCTTTAACCTTGGTGCGACGCTTTTTCTCCTCATGGCTGATTCTTGTTCAAGGCCTAAGAATCCAACACAAGACTGCAAGAGCAAGGCTCCCTTCAGTTACCAGTTCTGGAACATTGTCGCTACCCTTACTGGATTTATCGTCCCGTTGTTGATGATGTTTGGATCCGAGAAGGGCTTTCTCCAACCTCAACTACCTTTCATCTCATTTGCAGTTTTGCTTGGTCCTTATCTTCTTCTTTTGTCAGTACAGATTCTGACTGAGTTATTGACTTGGCATTGGCAATCACCGGTCTGGCTTGTTACGCCTGTCATTTACGAGTCATACCGTGTGTTGCAGCTAATGCGGGGATTAAAGCTTGGGGTTGAGCTCAGTGCACCAGCATGGATGATGCATACAATCAGGGGGCTGGTTTGCTGGTGGGTGCTAATTCTCAGTCTGCAGCTCATGAGGGTTGCTTGGTTTGCTGGTTTAACTGCTCGAGCTCGTAAGCAGCAACTGTCTTCTTCTGATACTTCTGCTGCTAATGGTGATTATTAATTAATACTATTGGAACATATTCTGAAAGAGATAGATTATAGCTTAAGTCGATATTGTTTAAATTAAGTTATGGTTATTTTCCATCCAATCCATAAACCATATGATAGTTACACAAATCTATAGCTATATATACAAGTAAATTAGATACAAGACTTTTTTTATTACATAGTTTTGTGCTTCATAACACTTATCTATTCCTTTGTGCTTCATAACACTATCTATTCCTGTGTTATCTTCAAGTTGTGAAAAAAAAAAAAAAGGTTGATCTGTTTTGTACGTCAACATATGAAGATGAAGGAGAATCGTATACTTGTTGGTTTATGGATTTATTACTTTCGATAAATCATAGGTAATAGGACAAGTTATATTGCTTGTTGTTTCGGTTTTTTCATATAGAATGTATACTGCTGATTGTATCTAGATGAAGTGTATTCCTTTCATTCCAAAATGATTAAAATGTCCTGTCAGTTTTTCGCTTTCCTTGTCTTTCTGTCTGCTTCCTATATCTTCATTCTTTGATCTGCATTTAATCTGCATATTGATTAATAGCAGAAATGACAGAGCAAAGTACAATTGTGAATGTTTTTGACTTATACACTGTCAGTGCATAGTCTTTAAACTTTATACATTGGGGTGGGGTCGGGGACAAGCTTGTCCCTGCACCATGATTCGGGTGCTTAGCAGTTTTTGTGGGGAAAAGAGGTGTTGTCTTTTTTTTTTTTTTTTTTTTTTCAGTTCCCAGGTTTGTTGTGCTTGTGAACTGTGAATTCTATCAGAGGGAACATTATGTGTTACCCTCTACAAAACTCGTTTCTATTTTTAACTTCTTCAAGGGCATTTTATTTAAACACTTTGGGAATGTATTGTACTGTGCATTGTGATGCCCAAGTCAAACTTGCTATATTGGACTACCATAACAATAACATTTGCTTTTGCAAGCCATGGGGTGTTCGTATTTGGATGACTTAAGGTGTTATGGGCTTAGTTTAAGTGTTTAATGTTGGTGGGTATTAGGAAAAAGTCCTAAGCTGAAGTCATATCTAGTTTAATTGCATTTTTTATTCCCTAATTTAGTGTGTGTGTGAGTTTGATCTCAGAAGTTAGTTTTGCTCAAACTTATTTCACACATTTTTTTAAAATTAAAGGCTTAATTGCATTTTCTGTTCTCTATTTTTTCAAATCCATGATTTTGGTCCCTCTATTTTATTTTTCACGAATTTAGTTCCCGTACTTTTTATGCTTCACGAATTTGGTTCCGACACTTTTTTAATTACACTTTTGGTCCTCATTTTTCCCAAAATAAGTGTTTTTTGGACCAAATCTGCAAGAAATCTGTAATTTTGGAGACTAAAAGTGTAATTAAAAAAATGTGGGGATCAAATTTATGAAAAATAAAAGTGTGGGGGACCAAATTCGTGAAAAATAAAATAAGATAACCAAAATCATCGATTTGAAAAGACAGGGGGGCTAAAAATGTTATTAAGCCAAAATTAAACAAATGTGGTCCATCGATTAATTTGTCATCAAATTGTTAACAAAAGTTGGTGACGTGGCTGACACTATTACAAGTCAGATAATTATTTTTAGAAAAAACTTAATTGCATTATTGGTCATTTTAGTTTAATGGTTGCTCGACTTTGGTCCTCTTAGTTTAGATTAATATTTTTTTAAAACAATATATTTGAAATAGGGTAAGTGCAAATCCATCCATTTCCTTTGAAGTAATGCAATGTAAATTGAATGACATCCTCCTCCATCACTGTTTTGGTCTACGAATTTCATGCAATATTTCTGGGGTAGAGAATTCAAATCATGATCTCTGTTTTTTTCTTTCTTAGTCCCAATTCCCTTCTCTCGTAGGGCGCATCCATTCTTATTTGTGATCTTGAAAATCTAATTCATCATCAATAGTGGACTTGGCTGCAGAGTGCAGAGCTTCATCATTTGGATCACAGTGTCACAATCCTTAATTCCATTCTCTTGTATGCAACATCTCTTCTTTGATATGCACAAGCTTAAACTATGAGAGGGAAAGATTTTTTTTTTTAGGAGTCTACGAACAATCGCTTGGACACACGCATGTAAACACTCGCTAACATATGATGACACGTTGTTGCTTTTTTTAACTCTTTGTTAGGTTACCGTCTATGTAAGTTTACTTTTTTTTTTTTGTAACGTTTTTATTTTTAAATCATTTAAAGGGCAACAAGATCTATGATCTATCGCTGAACACAAATATAACTCATCATTTCTGAAGCGCTACAGATAGGAACTTAACTCTAAATACAACGAGCTTTTTAAAATAATACTCTTTTGCCCTTTGGAAAATGCGGTATATTTTTTTTTTTGAAACCCTACAAGAGCGATCATACTTCTGGGGTACTCCCGGCAGTTACCCACGCAGCGGGGCTGCTCCAAAAGTAAACCTCCAGACCTAACCAACTATACCACAAAATTCTGTAACTAACGGACTGATTGGTCACCACCCGGAACTATATACAACAGACAGACATCACAGCTAACCAAAACTATGTACAAGGCAAACAGACAACGTTAGCTAAACGTCGCTACCCAAGTCCTCGGATGGGTCCTCCTCGTCTCCTCCATCAGATCATCCTCGTCCTTGCCAGTCAAATCTATGAAAGGTGCAGATGCCGGTACACCCTCAAGTCTAACCTCCTCAACCAAAACGTCCTTAATCCATCCTGCCCCACTGCAACCCGCCTCCCCACACTCCGCACAGACAGGAGAGGGATCCACATGTGGGTTCGGGGTCCTGAAAATCAATGGAGAGGTCGGCACTGCCTCTGGCTTTGGCTCCGCCACGGGGCACGGTGTGTCTGCCACTGCACGAGAAGTCGAAGCACTTGCTGTCCAACGTCTAACTCCCACGCTCTTCCGAGCGGTCCTCCTAATCCTGGCACCTCCAGTCATAGGTGCATAGCGAGTCGTGGTCCGTCTAAAAATCTCAAAGGAGTCCTCTGGAGAAGTAGAAGAAGAAGCTTGTAACACTCGGTCCTGCTGAGTGCTACGCCATCCGTCAACAATCTGCATCATCCTCACTGGGAAGCTCATGGTTCGTCTCGAGGTCTCCTGTCGAAGTGCCAGTCCGTCTACTAGGAAAGTCTGAACTACGTCCCCGGTATACACAACTCGGCGAGAGATGGGGTCGAACTCCATTGCCGATGGGATCTCCATGTCAGGAAAGTTAAACACCGTCTCCGGCGATGTCGTCATCGCCGGTATCACCACCATCTTCACCATTGTCTGGGTTACCATCATCAATTGAAGGAACCACGGGAAAGGGTCAACTTCGTAAATAAGCAAATATATCATAACACCGCATAATATACAAATCAACAAAAGTGCATAAATGCTATGCAACTACATGTCACTATTTATGTTTCTGGAATGACGAACAACGCCCTTGAACTACAGTCGTAGCCTTGGGCTCTTCCACTACCCTAGGATATTCAAGTCGAAGTTTCCCAATGACACGACAATGAACAACACCCCTGAACACCAGCCGTAGCCGATTATTTCGCCATCCTGATACCAACAACGAGGCGTCTGGTACTTGCGTCCAAACAGTGCTTCATAAGGTGTCATACCAATGCTCGCATGATAACTGTTGTTGTAAGTGAATTCCACTAGCAGTAAGACGTTATCCCAACTTCCTCGGTTGTCCAACGTACAAGCCCTCAACAAATCTTCGAGTGAATGGATCGTCCTCTCGGTCTGTCCGTCGGTTTGAGGATGACACGCCGAGCTAAGCTTGAGCTTGGTCCCCAACGCTTCCTGTAATGCTCTCCTGAAATGAGACGTGAACTTCGGATCTCTATCAGAAACGATATTAGAAGGCATGCCATGTAGCCGTACAATCTCTGCTATGTAGATCTCTGTCAGCTTTTCTACGTTGAAAGTTGATCTAACTGGTAGAAAATGGGCAGATTTGGTCAATCGGTTGACGATTACCCAAATTGAGTCGTGCTTCTTCGGCGTCCTTGGCAAACCCACAACGAAATCCATGGAAATACTGTCCCATTTTCACTCTGGTACGTCAAGTGACTGTAGCATCCCAGCTGATCGCTGATGCTCCACCTTCGCCTTCTGACATGTCAAACAAGAAGCCACGTAGTCTGCCACTTGCTTCTTCATTCCGGGCCACCAAAAATGCTTCTTCAGATCCTGGTACATCTTAGTAACTCCCGGATGAATACTCAGTATTCTCTTGTGCGCTTCGTCAAGAATCAATCTCCCCAGCTCTGCCACGTCAGGTACATAGACATGTCTGTTGCATCTCAAAATGTTGTTCGATCCAACCTTGAATTTCGTTGCTTTTCCTCGCGCTACCAGCTCTTTCTTCTCTTGAAGTAGCTTATCACTAGCTTGCTGATCTCTGATCTCATCCAACAGTCCGCTAGAAATAGCGAGCATGCCGAACTTCAGCTTCCCCGGTGACAATTCCATGTTCAACTTCAAATCTCGGAACTTCTCCAGTAGCTCCAACTCCTTAATCATCATCGCTAAGACTAAAACACTCTTCCTGCTCAACGCATCCGCTACTATGTTTGATTTTCCTAGATGATATTCCAATGTAAATTCGTAGTCCTTCAGAAATTTTGTCCATCTCCGTTGTCGCATGTTGAGTTCCTTTTGATCGAACAAGTACTTCACGCTCTTGTGATCGCTGAAAACAGTGAACGTGCTTCCATACAAGTAGTGCCTCCAAATCTTCAGTGCGAACACCACTGCGGCAAGTTCCAAATCATGCGTTGGATAGTTCCTCTCGTGAATCTTAAGTTGTCTTGAAGCATAAGCCACTGCCTTCTTATGTTGCATCAGCACGCATCCAAGTCCCTGGTGTGAAGCATCGCCTCGTAAGGTTCTTCTGGTTGAGGCAAGACTAACACAGGCGCTGTCGTCAAGAGTTCCTTCAACCTCTGAAAACTGGACTCGCACTCCTCAATCCAAGCAAAAGGGTGATCCTTTCTCGTGAGTCGTGTAAGCGGTGCTACGATCTTTGAGAATCCTTAGATAAATCTCCGGTAGTAACTTGTCAATCCCACAAAGCTTCGGATATCTGACACCATCTTCCGTTTCTCCCAAGCTAACACGACTTCAATCTTAGCTGGATCCACAGCTATCCCGTCCTTAGTTATCATATGTCCAAGAAAATTCACCTCTTCAAGCCAAAACTCGCATGCTCTTCATGCTCTTCTCTGCTTCGCGAGTAGATCAAGATATCGTCTATGAACACTACCACGAACTGATCCAAGAGCGGATGGAAAATCCTGTTCATGTAGGCCATAAATACCGCTGGTGCGTTCGTCACTCCAAAAGGCATCAATAGATACTCATAGTGGCCACATCTAATTCTGAATGCTGTCTTGGGAATATCTTCTTCGTTCACACGAATCTGATGATAGCCGGACTTCAAGTCGATCTTGGAAAATATCGCTGCACCTCGTAGTTGATCCATCAAGTCATCGATACGTGGTAATGGATACCGATTCTTGACAGTAACCTTGTTGAGTTAACGATAATCAACACACAACCCCGATCGTCCGTCTTTCTTCTTCACCAGCAACACTGGAGCTCCCCACGGTGAAACACTAGCCCGTATGAACTGCTTCGACTCCAAATGTTCAATCTGTGACTTCAGCTCCTTCATCTCTGATGGAGACATTTAATAGGGCGCTATCAAAATCAGACTTGTTCCTGGAAGTAAATCGATGGAGAATTCAATTTCCCTCACTGGTGGTAAACCCGGTACATTTTCAGGAAAAACATCTGGAAAGTCATACACCACTAGAACATTCTTCAACTCAATCTCTAGAAAAGCTTCTAGACTAGCAAGATACATGTACTCCTGAGTTTCCCCTTTCAAGGAAACCCCGATGTGATTAGCAGAAAGATAGTTGGAAACTCCAAGATCAGTGGAAACTACTGCTTTTCGGGCACAATCCAAAAGGACATGGTGGTAAGACAACCAATCCATCCCGAGGATAATATCTAGACCTTTTAGAGGTAAGCAAATCAAATTAATGACAGACTTTCTACCCTGAATAACCACCGCACAGTTAAGGCATGCAGTGTTGGCAACCAAAGTTTTAGTAGCTGGAGTAGTAACTACTAATTTGAAAGGTAAGGCAGTCACATGCAACTCTAATTGGTTCACGCAATCCAAGGAAATAAATGAATGGGTTGCACCAAATCGAAGAGTACGGATAAGGATTTACCCCCGATCTCACAGTCTCTCTGAATAAGATCACCAGTCTGCTCCGCCTCTTCGCCACTCATACAGAAGACTCTGCCTTTGGCCGTCTGACGTTTCTCCTTAGCCTTCGCTGTATTCACAATTGGTTCAGCCTTACGAGCTTTGCAGTCTTTGGCAATGTGTCTCGGTTTCTTACAGTTGTAGCACACATCGCTCTCTTCAGTGCAGTTGCTCG
Source organism: Calophaca sinica (assembly GCA_037113605.1). Taxonomy (NCBI): domain Eukaryota; kingdom Viridiplantae; phylum Streptophyta; class Magnoliopsida; order Fabales; family Fabaceae; genus Calophaca; species Calophaca sinica. The sequence continues at coordinate 47,033,531 of CM073734.1, forward strand.
CATAGTGCCCTGGTTTGCCACAGCGGTAACAGACTAGTCCTTCTCTGGTCTGACTCCCACCACTTGAGTTCTGAGCCATAGGGCGATACTGCCCTCTGTTGTTCCCCTGAGGCCGGTTGTAAGGTTTCTTCTGTTGTTTTCCCTTCTGATCACGTCCATGACCCTGATTCTGAGGTCTGATGGGTCCACCTGCCCCACTCTTTCTCTTGCAATTCCTTATAGTTTCCACCTCAATGCATCTATCAACCAACTCCTGAAAATTTCGAATCCTCAGAGACACCACAGACTTCTGGATGTCAAACCTTAACCCCCGTTGAAATCTTTCACTCAGCCAACTCTGATCCGCCTGATTACGGAAGGGACTGAAGTACCTCGACAGTGATTCGAACTTAGCAGCATACTCAGACACTGTCATGTTGCCTTGATGCAAACGGAGGAATTCCTGCTCTTTCTCCATCCGTGTCTCTGAAAAATATTTCTCTAAGAACCTCTTGCGGAAGGTCTCCCAATTAATCTCTTGATGCTCAGTCGTCAACACCTACTTGACTCCTTTCCACCAGTACTCAACATCTCCCAGTAGTAAATAAGAAGCATAATTCACCTTGACATTCTCAGGACAGTGGAGCGCTTCAAATATCTTTTCTATCTCCTGTAGCCATAGATCCGCCTTTTCCGGATTTGGTTCACCACAGAACTTCGATGGATCATGCTTGTGAAAATCAGCCAATCATTTAGCCTCTGCATTCTTTTCTGCTCTCTGTTGTTGCTGCAGGTTATGTTGGTTCATGGCGATAGTCTGTTGAGTTACAGCAGCAGATTGATGTGCCATCGCCGCTACCATTTCGGTCATCGCTTGAATTGCTCTTTCCATGTTGAAGTTATCAGGTCCGGTTGTAGGGTCTCTGCGAGGGGGCATTAGATTCCTACAAGATCCAAAAACCTGTTAGAACCTCACAATCAAGTGATGTGTTAACACACATTGCTTCAATCAAGAAACAATTTCAAACATTTCTAAGCAAAGTTGCTTCACTCATCAAACAACAACAATATTAACACAGCAGCTACCTGACAAAACAAAACCCAACACGGTGACCATCTTAGTGTTCCTACACACAGTCCGGTTAGAACCGAACTGCTCTGATACCACTATCGTAACGCCCCATTTCTGAAGCGCTACAGACAAGAACTTAACTCTAAATGCAACGAGCTTTTTAAAATAATACTCTTTTGCCCTTTGGAAAATGTGGTATATTTTTTTTTGAAACCAACTTCTTTCGCAAAGCACAAACAGAGTATCCACAGCGTATAGAAACATGATGGAATTCTAAGTTACAAAAGACAGATGCACTGAAATACATACATATATTTCCAAAGATAGCCATAACCAGTACGTGTAAAATACAAGTAGAAAAATGTCTAAAAGGAGAATACACCTAAAGTATGAAAACCCTACAAGAGCGATCATACTTCTGGGGTACTCCCGGCAGTTACCCACGCAGGGAGCAGCTCCAAAAGTAAACCTCCAGACCTAACAAACTACACCACAAAAGTCTGTAACTAACGGACTGACTGGTCACCACCCGGAACTATATACAGCAGACAGACATCACAGCTAACCAAAACTATGCACAAGGCAAACAGACAATGTCAGCTAAATGTTGCTACCCAAGTCCTCGGATGGTCCTCCTCCATCAGATCATCCTCGTCCTCGCCAGTCAAGTCTATGAAAGGTGCAGATGCCGGTACACCCTCAGGTCTAACCTCCTCAACCAAAACGTCCTCAATCCATCCTGCCTCACTGCAACCCGCCTCCCCACACTCCGCACAGACAGGAGAGGGATCCACAGGTGGGGTCGGGGTCCTAAAAATCAAGGGAGCGGTCGGCACCGCCTCTGGCTCTGGCTCCGCCACAGGGCTCGTGCAGGTGTCCGCCATCAGATGAGAAGTCGGCACCGCCGCCCAACGTCTAACTCCCACGCTCTTCTGAGCGGTCCTCCTAATCCTGGCACCTCCAGGCATAGGTGCATAGCGAGTCGTGGTCCATCTAGGAATCTCAAAGTAGTCCTCTGGAGAAGTAGAAGAAGAAGCCTGTAACACTCGGTCTCACTGAGTGCTATGCCATCCGTCAATAACCTGCATCACCCTCACTAGGAGTCCTGTCGCAATGCCAGTCCATCTACTAGGAAAGTCAGAACTACGTCCCCGGTATACACAACTCGGCGGGAGATGGGGTCGAACTCCATCGCCGATGGGATCTCCATGTCAAGAAAGTCAAACACCATCTCCGGCGATGTCATCATCGCCGGTATCACTGCCGTCTTCACCATCGTCTGGGTTACAACCATCAATTGAAGGATCCCCGGAAAAGGGTCAACTTCGTAAATAAGCAAATATATCATAACACTGCATAATATACAAATCAACAAAAGTGCATAAATGCCCACTAATGCAACTACATGTCACTGTTTATGTTTTCAGAAAAACGAACAACGCCCTTGAACTTCAGCCGTAGCCTTGGGCTCTTCCACCACCCTAGGATATTCAAGTCGAAGTTTCCCAACGACACGACAATGAACAACACCCCTGAACACCAGCCGTAGCTTTGGGCTTTCCATCACCCTAGGATATTCAGGTTGAAGTTTCCCAACGACACGACAATGCTTCCACCAACCCCAATGAATATATCAAAGCATATGACCATTCAATATGGCAAAATCAATAAATATCAATTATCCAACACCAATTCCACAACATATATCTTAACACAATTGAAGCATACATGCAACCACATCATGTTATCAAATTCAAGATCACAACAATTCAGTTTGACAACAATCCACAATCCATAGCAATTCGCATAGAATAAATCATCAACATTGATAGGCACAATTCGTCCCTTTGAAGCTCCGTGGAACTAACAAAGAGGTAAGCAAGCATATGAGTGTGGGGGGTTGGGGTCAGGATACCAACCGCTTTTATCCAGGCCCACTAAAATAATCATACATACATATAAAGCTTTAAAATCAAAGGGGTATCAAAACCCTCACTTTGAACCCAGAGGTTCTCAGACTTCTTTGATAGGACACAAATAACATTTTAACGTGGAACTTATGGGTGCCCATCTCCTAATCATGTCTAGAAGTAGCCCTTACCAAAATTGTCAGGTCGCGTGTCAAAGCACGTCTTGGTCTCAACAGCACGAACTCGAATTCCTCAAATCCTAACACCAGAAAATAAGCTTAGTATAATCCTAGGCATAGACTTAGTTCTAACTCCTTAGGCTCTTAAACCTCAAAAATCTCTTAGATACCAAAACACTTACACTTGAATACACAATTTGAAACACATGTTTTTTTTTTTAAAGAATCACATACACTTGAAAAATTAACAAACAATTAAAAGGGTAAGATTTTAAAGACTAAGAGTCATTTTTCATTTTTCAAACTTAGAACCTGAAACAATACCACAATCAAATTCATTTTCCTCAAAATGCTTAAGTCATGGCTCCACTTGGTTTTTAGGATCTCAAGGAGTCCATTCCACCTTAAGTGTATTCAATTCAACTAATATAAACTAAGAACATAAAATAATTTCCCTACCCAAACTCCTAAGAGCTCGCGGCCAACACCTTTCTTTCCCAAAAAAAAATTGCAAGCTTTCAAACCAATTAAACAAGTCTAATAGAATTTTCAAGCATCTTAAAGAATCAAGGGTTTCACCAAAATCTTCTCAATCCTTGATTCAAATCAAAACCAACAATTACAATAGAAATAACAATTTGTAAGAAGCAAGAAACACAAACCAATTGGAGGATTCACATGGAAAATCTCACCACCCCACACCCTTAGGTCTTGCGCCCTAGGATTCAATAAAATTGGGGGAAATGTGTTCATTTCTTCCATTGATCACAATCAACCAAAATATGAAGCATTAAAGCAAGAAAGAACAAGAAAAAAAACACATCCTATATATATATATACCCCACGGTTTTGGGGCTGAATAAGGGGGTGAAGAAATTTGTTTCCAAACTCACTTACAAGGTTAGAATAAGGTGATCAAGAAGAAGATGAAGCTAGAAGCAAGTTGGGTTGAAGATTGGAGATGAAATCATGCATGGAAGGTGAAGGAATGTGGAAGCCATGGAAGTCTCTTGTTTTCACTCTCAAGAACAAAGAAGAAGAATGAAATGAAGTGTAGAGAGTGAGGGGGAGGGCGCGGCTGGATGGAGGAATAAGAGGGGAGGAATTAAAAAAAATGTTAATTAAAGGCTAAACACTTGATTAAAAACAATTTAGGATAAGCATAAAAAATATTAATCACCCAAAAAGTAACACTTACACTCTAAAATAAGATGTTAATCCCATCAACAAGTCTAAAACATCTAATCTCTCTTCTCTCATGATTACCCTCTAATTCTAGAGTCTTAAGTGTACTAAAAAAAATACGGCGTCGAGTAATCGCGTTACTGATTAATTCTTCTGCCGATTATTTTGCGAAAATTAATTTTCTTAGAAATTAATTCACCGCGTGATAATAATTTATCATAAATAATAAAAACAATTGAACACACTCAATCATAATCACAACAAGTCACGATTCGATTTTCATCGAAATCAGGGTTCGTTTAAAAAATTTTATTCGCGGCTAAAAACTATCCGGTGATTCAAAACACGACGAAACTTCGTTAGAATTTTTCGACGATTTTCGAACCATGAATTAATATGGAATATTAACTCTCAAATTTAGTTTGATCTTGATTTAATTCAAACACTTACTTAGCCACCAGAACTGCTTATTATAGTATAAATACGACAATTATACTAAATAACGCTAAATAACGCATCGCAAAAATACGGACGTTACAACAAATCTCACTTTCTCTACTCAAAGATTCTTCACCCTGGCACATCCACCTCATCGCTCTCACCATCTTTCATCGTAACTACTCCATCACCCTCACTTAGTTCACTGTTCGTTCCTTTCTTTTTTTCTCCAATACCAATGACCCAATAAAAAAATTAATTTTTGTTCTTTTTTAGCTGCAACTTGATCATAAAGTTCACTACTTTGATTCTGATTCCTTTTGTTCTTCTTCCATTTCAATTGGGTTAGTTCCAATTTTCATTATGTGTAACTTTTCGTTGAATTTCTAGGTTGGGAGTTAGGGTTATGGTAATGGGTATTTGGTGTTGTTTCAGAGGCTTATACTTGGTACTGCTAATCAAGAAAAACTAGCTGTCGATGGCTCATTCATCAGTTGGGTTCTTTGCTCGGATTCCTCCTCTGTTTTCTCTGTTGCATTCTCCTTTCTCTATTTTTTTTTGTTTCTAGGTTGATGGTTATAAGGGTGGGGAAGAGTTTGTCATAAAAAAAAGGATGGGGAAGACGTATTGGATGTTTGTGATGGGTGATTTGAAGTTGTGATGTTGCTGGATGAAGGTTTTGTGACATTTGAGCGGAGAAGAAGGAATGTGACGAAGTGTGATGCGAGATGCGGAAAAGAAAAGTTAAAAAGTGTTAAATAGTAAACTTGTAGAACTGGTAGACAGGTAACAAGTATTAAAAACGAGTGACATGGCTTAATGTTTGAGCGTGTGTTTATCCGTGATTGTCAAAGCGTTTGTCGCTAGCATTACTCTTTTTTTTTGGTCAAAGAGAGGGAAAGATTATGAATACACACAATAGACTTAGATGAGGCTGTTGTAAAGACAAATAAATATCCGCTTAATCTTGGGTTTCCTCATAAGGATCTTGATAGGTTGGTAGCATCTTTTAGTCGTGGGTAGTGCTTTTTTCAGGAAGAAAAATTTATGTGAGTTGGGTCCCGGGTCTCACCAGGGTTAGGAAAAGCCTCAAAGCTCAATGAGCGCTTACAAAGTTACGTACATATTACTCATCAACGAGGTCTTAACATCGTAGCAGGATTCAAACTTACGTTCTTGTGAAATATTAGTCATACCCTACCAACTATGGTGGTTAGTGGGTAGTGCTTTTCAAAATGATTCGGTGAGGCATTAAATATCCTATATTTATTGGTCATAAAAGCATTGTATCTCTTTTGAACACATGGGGCTTTATATCAAGGTTCTTCCTTCAGACTCAATTATAAGTAAAAATACCTAATTTCATACTGATTAAAGACAAAAGTTGCGTGCATTTAATTTTCTTGATTTCATATAAAATAAAAACTACAATTACTAAACACGCGTAATCTTAATGGTCTTCACAACTTTTCTTAAAAAATAAAGGTTGAATTAACTTAAGGGTATTTTTTGAACAACATTAGATATGATAGGTTAATTGAAATTTGCTTATATTTGAGTCCACCAAACTTAGCCACTTTTTTTTTCTTATAATTGAGTTCGGAAGGAGTATTTGCTTAGTAGACACGAAGTCCCTCGACCTACCATGTTAACTTTCATGTTAGCTTTATCGAGAGTTGCCATAGGCAGACCTATGTTATCGTGAGAGTGTGACCCTAAAATTTAAAATTTTTCACTTACTCTCTTATATAATTTTTATTTTTACCACTCTCAATTTAAAATTTTGCACCCTCCTTTCATCTCAACCAGAGGCGAACCTACTTCTTATCTAGAGTGTGTACTTGTACCATCTAAAAATTAAAAATACTACTTACCCCCTATAAAACTTATATTTTGACCCCTCTCAGTATAATAATTTGCACTCAATGTCCTCACCTAGTCATCTCTTTCATCTCATTCAGTACAACTCCTCTCACTGTCTCACACCTCGACCCACTCTTCCTCCTGTTGATGAGTGTCATTTTTCGTCTATGTTTCTCCCCTTTTACTAGATTCAGATTTTCTCTAATTTAGACTAAAACCCTAATCAGATCTCTCTGTTAATTTTCTCTTGTAATTTTTTCTCTTGTAATTTTTTTAATTTCAAAACCTTTCTATTTTTTAAGCCCGTAAACCTGTTTTGTGTTATCAGAAATCATGCTACCATTATTTTGCAAGAAAAGTAAACATTTGCTCTTGTTATTTTTAAAAAAAAAACATGTGTCGATGTTCATATTATAATTTTGATGATTTTAATATTTTGTATACCTGTTGAGCCAGGGTTCTAGGTCGTCCCGGCATGTTGGATTCCCGATTTGAGATTTTATTTACATGACAAATGTTGGTTCACAATTGCAATTCGTTCTCCTTCGATTCACAATTGACAAATGAAATCGTTGAGTCTTTTAATCCAAAATTACGCAAGTGGGATGCTTCAAAATATACTAATGGGCTTGCGTGGGATCTATCTCATTTTTTTTTTATTTAAACTAAGAAAATCAAAATCACGCAATTACTAAATTAGGAAAACAAAAGTATAATAAACTTTTTTTTAAATAATTGTCTAACCTATAATAGTGTTAGCCACTTCCGTTAAATATCATCCACATTATCAACTTCCGTTTACTATTTGACGACATGTTAATGGATGAACCATCGTAACATAATTTAAAAAAAAATCGAGAAAAAAACTAAAAAAAAATAAAATTCCACAAGTATTAAATTAAGAAAACTAGAAATATAATTGAACCTAAAGTAAGTACGAAAACATCGGTGGTGTTATTGAAAATAAATTTTTTATATGGTTTTTTTTTAAAATGAAGGAAAGAAGTCTCATTAAAACCTTCTAATACAAAACCCTTATTAGGAAAAAAAATCTAGAAGAAAAAATAGTACTTCTCTCTGTTTATATTAATAAAGAGAAAAAAAAAAGTAACAAAAGGTGTCTGGGGGGACTAGGCCAAAACCCAAGACCGGAACAAAAGAACAAACAATACAATCCAAAAGGACATCAGAGAACCTAGTGAACGACAACCTAGCCCAAAATAGACTAGGAGAACTTATAGTAAGGCAAGCTATTTCTATTTCTAAAAAAATCATCAGAGATGAAGGTCGGGATGGTATTCCACCAAACAGTACCGTTGACATGAGTTCCATGAGATGCAAGTTTTTCAGCACAAGAGTTTCCTTCTCTGTATATGTGGGAGAAAATGAAAGACATCTGCTTAGTAAGAGCAATACAGTTGGACCACCTGTTTTTGAGCTTCCAAGGCACAATAGTGATAGGCCCGCAAGTGCACGGTTTTATTGCGTAGTAAAATATCGTTCCCACAAGGACTTAGAATTGAGTACCAATTTCTCTCACTAAGATGATTAGCTAAAGGAATAAATTAGAATGGTATTGTTGTTGCTAGAAAATAAAATGAGTTTAATTTAGAAAATAAAAGGCTCTTGGGATTGATGTTCTTCCAAATAAAAATTACTCTTAAGCTAATTCTTCATCACTTTCCTATGAGTATGAACAATGGATTCTTAAAGGCCAAATAATCAAATGTGATTATTGTCTTCTTTCAAAGTACAATAACATGTTTTAGACCATAAAATCTACCTATTTTCATGATAGAAAGAATGATAAAACTCATTAAGAATAATTATTTCTAAGCCTCAAGGAAACCAATTCTATTTTCATGAATTGATCCCCTTGTTTAATCTTGTAATTCCAATATCGAATTTTCACCTTTCAAAGGCTTAATAAGATATTTAGGATTCATACAACCATATTGGTTATGATTGCAGAGAAAGTAAAACTCAAGATTAAATTAAGAATGAAACAATGCTCATAACATCTAAGGAAAGAAAATTAGACTTAACAATAATTCATCATTGGAATATAATCAATCCCAAGATAAAAGAAATTACTCACACATGATTGGAATGTAAATAAGACAATGTAAATTAAACATTCAGAACTTTAATAAGTAAAAGATGAAGATTAGAAGGTAATAGAAAATGAAATTCATTCAAAACTTAAAGCCATAGAAAGTTGCTTGAACATACATGAAGAAAAAGCACTAAAGAACACAAATTTAGCTAAGAAAGATGGAGAGGAAGATGATGATTTTCGTGGTCTGAAAGCCTCTATTTATAGCCTAATTCTACCCCATTCAAGTGTCATTATATCCCTTTAAAACCCCTCTAAAACTGCCCAACAGTTTCAGCCTTTAAGTTTGAGTTGTTACAAAATTCTGCCATAAACATGGCCATAATGCGCAACACTGGGGGGCCATAATCTTCAAACTGTGACTTTTTAGCTCACGTAACCACGAATTACGGCCATGTTGGAAAACACTGGGGGGCCGTAATTCTCTCTATTTCTTCACTTGACCTTCCAACTGCTTCCCACGAATTATGGCCATGTTCTTCAACACTGGGGGGCCGTAATTCTCTCTGTTTGCATCAAATTCATCAACTCTTCAACTCCTTTTCCTACAAATCAAAATATAAACCAAAAGGTAATAAAAATAAAACATAAATAAAGATAAACCACTAATAAAACCTATTAAAGCAAGGTAAAAAAACTAGATAAATTCTAACTTATCAAATAGACCTATTTCTAAAGGCAACAATAACTAACTGGGAGTCACACTCTAACCATAAACGGCGCTAACCTCTTTTAAAGGCAATCTCAATAGCAATCATTGCACCAAGAAGTTCCGCCTGAAGAGCATTACAGATGCCAAGGTTAGCAGAAAAGCATCCAAGAAGAGCAGCATTAAACCCTCTAAAAATGCCCCCACAGGAAGCCGGGCCAGGACATCCCTTAGTTGCGCCATCAGTGTTGCACTTAATCATATGATAGCTGGGAGGTTTCCAGATAACTTCTTTGATATTCTGGTGACTACCAGAATGGCCCTCCACTTTGAAAATCTTCAAAATAGTAAACTTCGAGATAGAAGAAGACATTTTGCCCCGGCTAGAATTCCTAGCAAGAGAGACATTACTCAAGATTAGATTGATAGCCGATTGAGGGGGAATTAGCTTATTGTCAAACTGCAGCTTATTTCTACAATGCCAGATGGTCCAATAGACATTGATAATAGAGGCAATAACAACATCAAAAACTTGAGTGCTCCAACCTCTATTACGTATAGTGAGGGTGGACTGGGGAGAGGAGCAATCCACAGAACTATTAAGAACCGAGCTAAGCCAATTCCAAAGGTAAGAAGCAAAAGGGCAATCCAAAAACAAGTGGTGGGAAGTTTCAGCATACTTCCCATAAAGAGAGCAAAAAGAAACCACAATAATACCTCTATTCAGCAGGTGGTCATCAGTAGGAATTTTATCATGAAGAAGTCTCCAAAGAACAAAGGATTTAGATGGGGGAACACAGCTTCTCCAAATTAATTTAGCCCAAGGAGCATGTTGGCCTATATGTTCATGGAACAAGAAGGCATCCTTAGAAGTTAAAATACCAGAGTCATTAGTATCCCAACGTAAAACATCCAACCCATGATCAATAGGAATAACAATCCCTTTAATCTCGGCCAAGATATTGGGAAAGTGAGAACAAAGAGCACAAGGAATACACCAGGAACCATTATGAATGAAGTCACTAACCTTAGCCTTGAACCTATGGTGCAATGAAGGATGAATTCCCATGATATCAACTATGGGTCTAGACAACCAGGTATCTGTCCAAAAGTTGATGTTAGAACCATCACCAAGATGCCAAATATAGTTTTCAACAATAACGGGCATGTTGGACTTGATACCTGACCAGATAGAGGAGGAGACATGATACCTAACTGGAGAGTTATTTTTGAAAACTGGGGCTCTCAGGAAGTTAGCCCATTGCAAGTCAGAAGTCCTGAACTCCCAAGCCAGCTTAAGCAAACCCGCTTGGTTAATAGAGTTAATATGGCGGATCCCCAAACCTCCTTCAAGAAGAGGAGAGCACACTTTCTTCAAGCAACAGTGACATATTTCCGAGAAGAAACATCCCCAGACCAAATGAAATTCCTAATCCACTGATCCAAAGAGGAGAGAATATTTTTAGGCCAAACATAAATATGAAAGCTGTAAACTAGCATGCCAAGAATGATGGACTTCACCAATTGAATCCTGCCCATAATAGACAGCAAAGAGCCTTTCCAAGAAGATAACTTGCCCTTAATACGATCAGGAAGAAAGAAGATGAGCACGCTTTGGAGAGCCCTGGAAGAGAGGAACACCTAGATAGGTGAAGGGAAGAGAGTCAGTAGAGAACCCCAACAAGCTAGAAATAAGCCTCAAGCGAGGCTGAGAGATGCTGCCAGAATAGAATTTAGATTTTTATATGGCTAACCTGCTATATTATCCGATTATAAAGTAGGGTTCACCTTTGAACCCCATAGGTGATAGGTCCATATTAGAGTACCAGATGTAGTTAAAAGTAAACTTTTTTCCCAATAGAATTTTATCATAGGGCTAAATACCAAAAAAAAAAAAAAAGAATTTTGTCATAGGGCTATCAATGGAAAGATCTTGTGAAACTCACAATACAATATTTAAAGCACAACGCGTTGACTGATTATTTAGCCAAACGGAAATGAAAAACGAGAAGGGAAAAACATAGGAATCCCCCAACTTTTAAATAAATGATAGACAATTGATTTGTCATATACGAATGATTTCCATAAGTGTTGTTTTTGTTATATCCCCCAACTTTTAAATAAGTGTTGTTTTTGTTTTTTCCTTAATACAGATAGTCGGGGGGGATGGGGAGAGAGAAAGTGAAGTGTTGCGAGTACAAATCCGTGCTCTCAATATCTCGTAATATTTTAACACTTGGCTGCCTTCTTTAGAACAATGTTTTCGATTAACATATGATGTTTGAAGAAAAAATAATGATTTGTTTCCTAAAATTTAATGGAGGGCACAAAGTAAACAAAATATTTTTTATTTTTAAAATACGAAGTTCCTAAATCATTATGCATATACTATTAATTTAAGTTATTATTTGTCAATTAATATACTGCATCTTCAAGATGATCTAGATATTGTTAAAATCTCTACCATTGCACCTATGAAAGAATAAGATCTTCGGAACGACAAGAAGTCAACCTTAAGTAACCTTATCCTCTAACATGAGCTACGACAAAGGTTTAGTTGTGGTATTCCTCTTAGGTTTTCCTGGCCTATTTCCAATTTTTCCTGGCCTCCCCCAAGCTCTCTTGGTCCCCCACCCAGTATTGGGTCTCTTCTTTTTTAGCTCCGTTTTTTTACTTCCAATTTTTTGTCTTTATTCCTCCACCCCTGTTTTTGCAACACCATACATTCAACTTAATTGAAAGTAAGATAGTCAACATCAGATGCAGATATTTCCAAGCGAATTCAAACGTAAATGTTACATCAAGTCTAAATAACCACAATGTTCCTAATCCCACAAGTGGGAAAATATTTCATATTTCAAAATTGCATAGCCTTCTAAAGATTTAATACAAAATACTAGTATTTTTGCCTTAAGTTCATTAGAGTGTCACGTAATCAGAAAATACAAAATAAAATAAAAGGGGTTTCGGCCTCCAAGCCTCTTCAATCTTCCTTCTCAACCTGTGAATCTGAAATAATAAAAGGAAATGGGTGAGATAAAAATCTCACTGAATCCTTCCCTCGACTCCTCACCATCTCTCCTTGACTTATACCATTTCCAAGAAAATGAGTAAAACATAAATTATGCAATGCAACTTCTTAACTAAGAACATATATTTGAACAATATCATCATATAACATCCTATACTAACTACACTGATATTCTGATGAGTTCGAAATAGCATATAGTTTAGTGTTGGTTTTGCATCACATTTTAGTCATTTTAGTCATTTTTATCCATGTTATTTATACATTTGGCTTGATTTGAATAACGCACTTGGTTTTGGTTCAATTGTGCTTAAAGGAAGGTATTTGTCCTAGGAAAAAGGAGAAAAATCACTTGGAATAAGTTGGGGTAATTTGTGCTACAAGTTGATAATGTAATGCTGTCTCAAATTTGACACTTGTTCAGTGTTTTCATCATATCTGGAGTTTTAGGTGTCCAAATGAGATGAAACTGGTGCCATTGGAAAGCTAAGATCCATAGCTTCAACTTTCATGAAGACACCTTGAGATAATTCGGACGTTAAAGAGGTGACAAATACAAAACAACATGAAACACGGCCTGGCCGTGTCAGGAAGCACGGTCGTGTTGCGACAGCACCTAAACTGTGCGAGAAACAGAATGAAGCACGGCCTGGCCGTGCCTCACACCACGGCCGTGCTACGATAGCACCCTGGACGCAGAATTTTACGTTTTTACATGTTTTGGACCTGTTTTTTTACTCCTTTTCACCCTAGACTATAAATAGACACTTTAGAGACGTGTCTAGGGTTCAAACTTTGTTATTTGGAGGCACGGTGGAGGATTGGGAACGATCTCTTTATTAATTCTCATGAATTTCTGGTTTGGCTTTTCTTTCTCTATGAGTAACTAAGCTTTTTAGACTAGGGTTAGATGAACCTTGTGGAAACGTAGTTTGATTATATTATTTCAATGCAAGTCTATTTCAATTATGATTGAGCCTTCACCTCTATTCTTAATGCTTTTTGGTAATTGATTGCTATCAAATTGATTTGGGGTTCTTCTCACGATTGGGAAATTGGGGTTTGAACTTGAACTGAGTTTGTTGGTCATGTTTAGGAGGATTATAGGAATATAACCTTATGAGCATGTGTTCTTATGAATCATTGATCTTTATGCTTAACTATATCATTGGTCACCTAAGGAATTAGGGATTTTTGGTTTAGTTAAAGGGATTTTGAGACAAGGAATTGTACTTAATCTAATTTCGTTAATTCGAACTTCAATTTGTATGGAATAACTTGCGTTGGTTGTAGATTGAATGCATAAGAGTGTAAACAAGAGGATTCGATCCCTAGTCATTTTTAATCCTTTGATTTTCAAATCGTTGTTATAGTTATTTTGAGTTGTTACAAATATTCTAAATTTCAAATACCAAAAATTTGGGTCCTCGTTCAAAATAGTTACAAAGTTTGTTAAGTTAACTAATCGATCACAATCCCTGTGGATTCGATCTTTTTATTACTTGACGACGAATCGTACACTTGCGATTTGCCCAACATATTCACCACAAAATCAAAGAATTGAACTTTACATGTATTTGAACACTATGTTTGCAACCAAGACAAATACTTACTCATATGAAACTTATCTTCCTTCTTGGATTCTAGTTCCTCATGAACCGAAACTCATTCCCATTGGAGCTCTGTGGAGTAGACAATGGGTAAAACATCATACATACATTTGTGGTGGTTGAGGACAGCTGCCAACCCTTAACCAATCCCGCTAAATTATTACAACAATAATAATACCAAAACTCTAATTAAAAGGATATTCAAAACCCTAACTTGAACTAAATGTTCACATATTACTTAGGAAAAAGAAAATTCCTAATGTGGGACTTATAGATGCCCATCACCTAGGAAGGAAGAACTCACAAATAACACCAAAGACTTGGACTAGAAGTGTGAAGCTTGGTTCTCTTCTCCTTCTTCGGGTTTCCCTTCTTCTCTCTTCTAGGGTTCCACCAATCTTTTCACAGACAACCAAACTTCAACTCTCAAACTCTCATTCAAGCTAGGAATTGAAGAAATCTAGCAAGAATCTCACAAATCCCTATCAAGATCATGAAACTATAGGGTTTTCCCTTTTCTCTTCTCTCATTTTCGCTCCTTTCTTCCCCCTTTTTCCCCTTTTCCGCTTTCTGCTTGTTTCTGCTTCGTTTTTAAGCATTTAACAGTGTGTGAATCGAAGTGGTGAATCGATTCATGGCTTCCAATTTCGACTCATAGAAGCTCCAGGATTGCCTGGACACCTTGGTGAATCGATTCAAGCTATCCTGAATCGATTCATGTTGTACCAAAATCAAAAAAACCGAATTCTAACACCAAATCTTGAAACTTTCACCCTAAACATTCTTATAATCAATTCACAACCAATCCTTACAATCATGTTAAAGCTAATTTCAGCTCATCTATAAACTTAAGATAAACAAGACACACTATCATGATTATTCAATCAAGTTCACCAATTTGAAATCGAACTAAAGTAAACAACAATTACACAAATCTCATGCAACATAATCTCAAACTAAATTTGAGGAACTTGGGGCGTTACATTACTACCTACTTTTTAAAAAATTTTGTCCTAAAAAATTAGTCTATAATACATACCTATTGAAACAGGTAAGGATATTGGTCTCGCATTTCCTCTTCTAGTTCCCAAGTGGCTTCTTCCGGAGTGGATCCTCCCCAGATAATCTTAACCAAGGGAGTTGTCTTATTCCTGAGTGTCTTGAAAGCGCGGTTCACTACTTGGACCGGGTCAGGCTGATATGTCAAATCTGATTTAAGTTGTACTGACTCATGATCTAAGGACTGAAATGGATCAGGAATGTACTTCTTAAGTTGAGATACATGAAAGATATTATGGAGATTTGACAATGACAAGGGCAGGGCAATCTGGTATGCCACCAGACCAACTCGATTGAGAACTTGAAAATGACCTATATACCGAGGAGTTAACTTCTTGGCCTTAAGAGCTCTACCAACACCTATGGTGGGAGTGACTTTCAAGAATACATGTTCCCCTTTCGTAAAATCAAGGGATTTAAGCCTACGATCTGCGTAACTTTTTCGCCTGCTTTGGGTAGTCTTTATCTTATCCCTAATCATGTGAATCTTATCTGTGGTTTCTTGAACAAGGTCAGGACCTAGCAACCTCCTTTCTCCTACTTCAAACCAATATAAAGGAGTTCTGCACTTGTGACCGTAAAGAGCCTCGTACGGTGCCATACCTTTGCTAGAATGGCAGCTGTTTTTATAGGAAAATTCTATTAGTGACAAGTACTTATCCCAACTACCATCATCCTTTAGAACACAGGCTCTAAGCATATCCTCTAGGGTTTGTATGGTCCTTTCTGACAGACCATCCGTCTGGGGATGATAAGCAGTATTAAGACTCAATTTAGTTCCTAAAGCTTGATGAAGAGCTTTCCAAAACCTGGAGATAAACTTAGGATCTCTATCAGAGACAATGCTAGTTGGCACTCCGTGGAGCCTAACGATTTCGCTGATATAGATCTTAGCTAACCTAGCTGTCTTGTATGAGGACTTGATGGGAAGAAAATGGGCAGATTTGGTCAATCTATTCACTATGACCCAAATAGAGTCATACCCTGACTAAGTATGAGGTAAACCTCCCACAAAGTCCATCGCTATTCCCTCCCACTTCCATTCCGGAATTTCCAAAGGCTATAGAGGACCAGAGGGCTTTTGGTGTTCTATTTTGGTTTTCTGGCAAACCAAACATTGAGCTACAAACTCTGCTACGTCATTTCTCATACTCGGCCACCAATATCTCTGCCTAAGCTCATGATACATCTTGGTGGATCCAGGATGCACTGAGAATCCACTCTTGTGGGCCTCTCCTAAAATCTGATTCTCAATAAACTCATCTGTAGGAACACAGATTCTTCGATGGAACAGAATAGTGCCATCATCAGCTTTAGAGAAACCCGGGCGGTGTCTGCTAGATTGCAAATCCTCATCTAAACTCTGGCCTAGTCTAATCTGGCCCCTAAAATCACAAGAAATTTCTAGGTGACTGTTGAGGATTTCGGTAAGTGTACTGAATCGCACAAGTAATAAAGTGATAAGTAAGATCGTCTCCACAGGGATTGCGATCGATTATTCAACTAAACAAAGTTCGTAACTATTTTGAACGTTAACAAATTCTTTGTATTGGAATTTATGCTATTTATAACAACAAAAATTAATAAAAAATAATTGAATTCGAATAATTAAAAACGACTAGGGGTTGAATCCTTTTGTTTCCACCTTTATGCAATTGAATTCAAAACCAATACAAGCGATACTCATGAACAATTGAAGTTTAAATCCTCTAAATTAGATTAACGAAAATTCCTTTCCTCTTAATCCCTTTGATTTAACTAATAAGCCCTAATCCCTTAGGTTCAAATTAATTAAATCAAGCATAAAGAACAAAGATTCATACAAACTCATACCAAATAGAATTATATTCCTATAACCCTATAGATATGTCCAACAATCTCAATGCTAGTTAAAAACCCAAATTTTCCAATCATGAGCATAACCCAAATTCAATTTAGTAATTATCAATTATCAAAAGACATTAAGAACTGAGATAAATGATCAATTAACATGAATAAACTTGCATAGAAATAATAGAATCCAATTACATAAGGGTTTCCACAAAATTCATTTAACCCTAGCCTAAAAGAGTTTAGTTACTCACAGAGAAAGAGAAACCAAACCAGAAAATAGAAACAATGGTAGAGAACCACTCCATTGAAGACTCAAATCCTTGTTCCCAAGCTTGAATCCTCCTTGGAGATGGTGGAGAATGAATCCCGAGCACCCCTTGGCAAGCCTCCAGCATTTTTAGGTCATTGGAATGGTAAAGAATGATTAAAACATCAAAAATTCGTGTTTTTAACGCTAACAGCGCGACCAGAGCGCTCCGGGTGTGCTCCGCGCGCAACCTGCGCGCTAAGAAACAGAATGACGTCATATTTGGCGCTCCAGGAGCGCTCAAGCGTGCTCTGCGCGCACTGGGTGCCCTCTTACACCCGTTTTTCCATGTTGTTTTGCATTTTTCACCTCTGTAAAGTCTGAATTAGCTCAAGGTGTCTGCATGAAAGTTGAAGCTATGAATCTTAGCTTTCTAATGGCACCAGTTTCATCTCATTTGGACACCTACAACTCCAGATATGATTAAAACATTGAACATGTGTAAGGCTGAGACAACATCACCTTACGAACTTGTAGCACAAATTACCCCAATATAGAGATTGATTTAGGTCTCGGTTCCTTCATCAAAATTGTAGATAATTCTTCTATCTTTCTAACAAGACCTAGATCATCTCATTTAGATTAGTGTGGCTCAAGATATAGCTTCTGGAATCTTCTTTGTCAGGAAACAGCGCTTCCAGACGCGCTTTCAAGTCAATCATTTGGCTATGCTCCCATTTCTGTGCACTTAGAGATAAAAAATCATAGAAAACATTAATGCACAAATGTTAGAACGAATCTAAGTGAATAAACTAAATCACCCAATTTAAGGAAGTAATCACTTTTGAATTCTCTTCAATAACAACATAAATATCCAATTAAGCACTATAAATCTACATGTGATAAAGACTTATCACAACCCCAAACTTAGCTCTTTGCTTGTCCTCAGGCAAACTCAATCAAAAACATGGGTTGGATTTCAAATAATTCCAATTCATCTAGGTGAACTTTTCATAATTTTTTTTGACAATCCATGCACAATCAATTCACCTACTCTTTTGTATTCATGATTTCCAATTATCACAAATCAAGTAACCAAAATGAATTTATTTACTCAGAGCAACAAATCAATTCCCATTACATCTTTCCAGATAATGTGTTTCACTCCACTCAAGTGTCTCAGGGTACTGTTTACACTCAACTCACACCAAATGCAATCATCTACCATAGGCTTGACAAAATTCTAAGAAAGCAAAAACACACAAATGCCACACACATTATGAGATCTTTTCAAAGGGTGAAATGGGGCTTAGGTATGGGAGGATATTTCTTTGGATCTAGGCTAACTTAATTGGAGTTAAGAGATGCCTCTATTATTTCTTATCCATACCTTGTATCAATTCATAAACTTCCCCCAATCACCTTCAACTTTAGTACCAACAAACCACATGAGAACTTTTTCCTTGCTTTCTCACTTTGATTTTTCTTTTCTTTTCTCTCTTTTTTTTTTGTTTTTGAAATAACAATTTGAATCTTTTTATTGTTGTTCTCCTTTGGCTTGTTCATTTTTTTTTCCTGAAATGACTACATGCACATGCTTTGTGTAGCCATCCCAAACTTAAGATTGTTGCTTGCCCTCAAGCAACCCCAAATTTAATTCACAACCAAATAACCAATTTTATAGAAAACAGTCTCTCAACTCCAATTTGAAGGGACAATTGGTTTTTCCAGTTATGGGCTTGAATTGAGCTTAAAATTCAACAAACAGGCTTAAGGCTCAAAAGGGCTAGCAAAGGATAATATCACATGTGTAACAGCCTAGATTTTTTTCATCCTTCAAGATTAGGATATGTCTTAGGGTATTAGAACATGCTTATAGTTTCTTGGGATGGGTTTCATATGTTTTACCATTCCTTCAGCCGATTGAGTATCTATATGTACCTTTATTCCTATGTTTAGTTATTTCAGTCACCGTATTCCCCATTTTCGAACCTCTTAACAACTCAATTGGATTTAAGTCCCTTCAATAAAGTTGTAGCGTTATCTTTTATCTTTTAGTTGGCTTTAGTTCGACTCGATTTCGATACCTACAACTCTAGATATGCTCTCTGGAGTCAATACAACGCAAGCGTAACACCTAGGAAAATTATAGTATATTTCAACTGCATGTTTGATCCTGTTAGAGTCCGAATTTGGGTAAGCCTATTAGAGATAAAATTGTAGGAAATTCTCTTAGCTTTCCAAAGACACCAAGAAAGCCTCAATCAGACATCTGTAGCTCCAGATACGGCCAAAACAGTGAAACAGTGGCGCAGAGCGCCCAGACTGCCGCAGCGCCTGGGATCACCGAGAGCTGCGCCAGCGCCCATTCCAGCACCAGCGCCATCGCACCATCTTTGTCACACGATTTTTTTATGTTTTGACGCATTTTGGCACGTGGAATCTGACCCATTGGACCCAAACTCGACCCAATTCACTAAGATTACATGTTAGGGTTATGAACCACCAACTAAGCCTCAGTTTTTACTCTAACCATGTTCTTTAAACTGCCCACAAAGTGTCTCACCAGAAAAACCACTTTCTTCTTTTTCTCTTTGCTTTTTCTACTCTAGGGTGTTCTTGGATAGAGCTTGTGCATAGAAACTCGAATTGAAGACTAGTATCACTGTCATTCTCCTATGTCCATTGAGGAGATTAGTTTAAGGTAAGCCTTCTTGACCGAGGATAAGTTCTTAATCATCATTAGGGTTCCAAAATTCTGGTTTATCATTCTTATATCCTTTGCTCTTGTGTTTTTGATTAAGAAAGTCGCTAAGGAAGAATCTTGGAGTTCTCTCAACCTACTCTAGGAGCATGAAATTCTCTTAAGGTAAGGGGTAGTTGTTTCTCATCTAGTTAGTGTATGGAACTTGAGTGAGCAATAGGGGTGTCCCAAGACCCCTACGCCTCGTGCGGTAACAGTAAATGAGTACTATCACCACCGTGATAGGAAAATACTTGAACCCTTGGATAATAATCTTCGATTTGTGATACCTACCGTAATGTAATGTGATAAATTCATTGGATAGATGGTTTTGGTGTGGTGATTGAGCCTTGATTGTTTATATGATTGTTACTCTTGATGACCTCTTTGATGTTCATGGATTTATGAGTTTTTGGTTGTTGTTGCAAATTGCTATGGCATGAATCCTACAAACTTTGAAGATATACTATATGATTTGTGTTGTTGTGCCTTGGTATTGACACTGATATCATGTGCAAGTTAATGAATTGCCTAACTCAACTAGTTGTTGTTGTAGGGAATTAGAAGGTAATGTTATACTTTAAAAACAGAATTCTTATGAGGCTAAAAATGGAGTTAAAATCGACTAAGTTAGGATTAATCATCTAGAATAATTGATACATGAGTTGGTTATGTTTTGATAATGAATTTTCGTGGTGTCAAGATGACGTTTGAGTACTAATAGTAATGGCTAAGTAGATTATGCAGAATTTTCTGTCGAAAATTATTAGGTGTTGAACTTAAATAGTTAAAGAACCACCTTTCGAATTTTATAAATTTGTAGGGACTAAGTATGGATCAAAGGACTCTAGATTATGCTTAATTATGTATTATGGGACATAATGGTGCAGCGTTTGGTCCCCGAACGAGTGGGGACTACCATTTTACTATTTGTAAGACAGTGGCAGGGTTTCAGGCGCCCACTCTGCCAGCGCCAGGCGCCCAGTGGCAGCCTGTGTGTGAGTTGTGTTATCGCTTTACCCTAGATTCCCGTTCTTTATACAATGTTGTAAGACCTATGTAGAATGCCTAAGAATTGTCTAAGACGCCTAATTTCCGTTCTTGCCGAATTGACTAATCGTTTAAATTGATGATTTATTTAAGTGTTATGTGCTTAAACTAAATTGGCTAAGGGTGTTGATTTATTCTCTTGTTGATTGAAGGCACTCGTTGATGTATTGACCCGTGTCTTGAAGTTGTTGTTGTTGTTCTATCGAGGATATTGCGATAGAAGTTGTTGTTGTTAGACACCGCATTTGGTTATGTTCATGCATCATGGTGTCGGCATTGTTGTTGTTGTTGTTGTTGTTAGTAGGGCGTATCGGGCAAGGTATCCCGTGACGGGCGAGGTTTCCCGGTCCTACGGTTAAAAAGGGCGAATCGGGCAAGGTATCCCGTGACGGTCAAGGTTCCCGGTCCTACTGTTAATGGGGCGAATCGGGCAAGGTATCCCGTGACGGGCGTGGTATCCCGCTCCTGTCGTTATTGGGGCATTACGGACATGGTATTCCGAAACGGGCAAGGTATCCCGGCCTCGTTATAAATGGATCCACATGCATATAGTTATGGTCCTAGAAATATATCATTTTACATGATAACATGCCTGGTTGTTTAGTTTTTGGTGGTGTACTTTAATGTTGTGGTTGATATTGTGGCATGTGATATTTAATTGTTGTGGTAACATCTTTATGTCGTGGTTGATGTTGTAGTACTGGTGATTAGATGTGGTCATTGGAATTGTTGTTATATTGCGCATTATTCACTGATTTCCTTCACTGTATGTACTATTTGAGGTTATGATGACTAACCCCTTTTGTGGCTATGCATATCCCATTGGGTATGTATAGATGATGAGACTGCAGGTGTTGAGGGTGTTAATGCCGATGGGTTATCGTGATGGCTTGTTGGAATAGATAGAAGACTTATTTTTGTTTTGAACAAGTTATTGTATTTTTTTTGTTGTATTAATTAGGGAGAAGCTCTGAATTAATGTGACATCGGGGAACCTTGGGTTTATCTCCTTTTGATGTTTTCCCTCTTGTACTATGTTTGATTTCCGCAAGTTGAGAGTGACAGCCCTACCTTATTTGAAATGAAAAGCGTTTACTTGGATCAAAATTTTATTTCTTGTTCTTTCCTTCTTACATTGCTAAAATGCCATGACCGGGTAGAGGGTGTCACAACATGGGTAGGCAATCAAAGGCTCTAGCTGTTCAAACAAAAATAAAGATCTCAATCATCTGTGCGTGTGTTCACATGCAATGCAAAAGCAATCAAGAACTGAGTCAAGTTCTGAAGAATTCATACAAATGGTGGAGCACTCAAGAATAAATAAATTTCTGTTTGGGCTCAAACACTCACAGATTTTGCTTTTGTAACGGGAAAAGATTCATGACCACTGAAATTCTCAAAAGTTACGGTTACAAGAAGTTGCTTAAAAAGGTCCATGTCAACAAAAGTTTCAGTTCCTTGATCATACACATCAAGCACACAATAAGAGTACAGTTCACAAACAAATTCTCAGATGAAAAGGAATTCCATAGAGGAACAAGAGCTCAGTCTTAGGGTGCATGGTATCAACTTCACACACAAATGAAAATAAATTCAACATAAAAAAAAATAGCAAAAGAAGGGAAAGAAAGGTAGAACCCGTGTGTTGAGCCGCTCGACTCAACTGCTAACTTGAAATGAGAAAGGTGGGCCGCCTAACGCCACCACCAATGGGTTGCCTCCCATGAAGCGCTTCTTTAACGTCACTAGCTTGACGCTTGAAGGAGTCGATCAAGGCTCCTTAAAGGAGGAAAAGAAGATTAAAGCACCACCTTCCTTGGGAAGATGCACACCCATAGCCCTGAGTGTTTGCATGGAAATCATTTCCCTTTTTCGCATTGGTCTCCTTTTTATCCTCTTGAATTTATGTGGGTGGACATTATCATCCCTCGCCTGTTTGGTGCGCTTTTCATAAGAATGAGTAGGTTCTACATGTGCCTTCTTTGGAATTTTGCAATTTGGGAATTGTTTCCCATGGCCCATATGCAAACTACTCTTTCCTTTTCTTCCTTTTTCCTGCACTAAAATTTTTTCCATCCCATCATCCAGCTCTTCAGACATCTCCTCAATAGAATTCATTGTCACCTTCTCTAAGGGTTTGGAAGGTCGGTCTTGATCAAGACTCTCTCCAATCGGCTGTCCAACCACATCAATTCTAGAGCACTTTTCGGTGTCATCAGGATGCCTCATAGCCTCAAACACATTGAAAGTCTCTTTCTCATCTTGGAACCTCAAAATTAATTTACCTTGTTGGACATCAATCAAGGCTCTTCCTGTAGCTAGGAAAGGTCTTCCAAGAAGAAGAGGGACCTCCTTGTTTTCCTCCATGTCAAGGATCATAAAGTCTGCCGGAAAAAGGAATTTGTCAACCCTTACCAATACATCTTCCATAACTCCATAAGGGTATTTGATTGACCTATCTGCCAGCTGCAGTGTCATTTTTGTAGGCTTGACGTCACCTCCTCCTAGCCTCTTCAACATAGAGAACGGCATCAAATTGATGCTAGCTCCCAAATCACAAAGGGCTTTGTCAATATTTAAATTCCCAATAGTGCAGGGAATTGTGAAGCTTCCAGGATCTTTCAGCTTTGGAGGGAGCTTTCTTTGAATGATGACACTACACTCTTCTATCAAAGCTACAGTCTCATCTTCTTTGAATTTCTTCTTCTTAGTCAACAATTCCTTCATGAATTTGGCATATAAAGGCATTTGCTCAAGAGCTTCTACGAAAGGAATGTTGATCTGGAGGCACTTGAAGACATCCATGAACTTAGAGAATTGTTCATCCTTCTCCTTTTTCTTGCTCAGAGGAGGATATGACAGCTTCTTATATGGAGGAACCACTTTGGGCTAATTTCCCACCTGTACCTGTTCAGTTATAACTATGCCTCCTTCTTCTAAGTTGGACTTCTTCTCAACCTCTCTTTTTTCTTCTTTTTCTTTATTTTTACTGCTCTCATTTTCAACTCCGTCCACCTCACTTTTTTCACTCTTTTTCTTCCCCTCAACTTCAGACATTATTTTCCCACTTCTCAAAGTAATTGCACTACAGTTCTCATTTTTAGGATTATCAACTGTGCTAGCAGAAAACTTACCTTTGGTTTGCTCCGTAATTTGCTTTGAGAGATGCCCAATTTGACTCTCCAGATTTTTGATAGAGGCCTCTTGGTTCATGAAATAAGACTCATGAGTCTGAAAGTTGGAATCGATATTCTGGAAGTTGGATTGAGTCATCTTCATGAATTGAGTGAGAGCTTCTTCTAATTGATTTGGCTTTTCTTGCTTTTGAGGTTGTGGAGGTTTGCTTGATGATGGGCTATCTTGCTGTTTCCAAGAAAAGTTTGGATGATTCTTCCACCCAGGATTATAGGTGTCAGAATAAGGATTCCCTCCTTGCTTTTGAAAATTTTCCATGTAGTTAGCTTGCTCATTCGAAAATCCCTTAGCATCGTAACCTCTATTCTCATGAGGTCCTTGACAAAAGTCACATCTCAAGTTCCTGTTCAATTGGTTCCCCTGAGCGAGAATATGGGCTCCCGTTTTCAGTGCTTTAAGCTCCTTGGTGATAGCTTCCAATTGTTGAGAGACCAATTTATTTTGAGCCAAGAGGGCATCTTGTGTTTCTAGCTCAAGGAGTCCTCTTCTATCCTGTGTTCCTCTATCATTTTGACACAACTGCTAATTGGAAGCCATTTGCTCCATTAAAGTTCTTGCTTCTTCAGCTGTTTTACTGTTAATTGTACCTCCAGCTGAGGCATCCAGCATCAATCTTGTATTTGGCCTCAACCCATTGCAAAACATCTGCATCTGATTAAACTCATCATACCCATGGTCGGGACATCTTTTCAGAAGAAGCTTGAATCTCTCCCAAGCCTCATACAGATTTTCGATATGGTTATGCTGGAACCCATGAATTTCACCTCTTCTTTTGATGAACTTGGAGGGTGGAAAAAACTTGTTCATAAATTTATCCTCCAAATCATCCCAAGTAGTGATGCTTCCTGTAGGCAAAGTGTGCAGCCAATCTCTTGCTCTATCTCGTAGGGTAAAAGGAAAAAGCCTTAGTTTCTTGGCACCTTCTGTCACTCCATTCAGCATGAAGGTGCCACAGATTTCATAGAAATTTACCAAGTGCTGATTTGGGTCTTCAATTTCATCCCCAATAATTGGTTTTGCTTGAGAGTGTTCAACAGGGATGGTTTGATCTCAAAAGCATTTGCTTCCTCCAGCTTGGTAGGCCATGACAAATTTCTTGGATTTTTTCTTCTCCCAAAATCGCCCAAGGTGCACGGTGGTGGTGGTACATCCCCCATTACTACTAGAGTTGTAATGAGAGAAGTAGAAGCAGAGGCATGACTTTGTTGTTGTCTTGCTTCCCTTGCCTTCTTCCTATTAGCCTTTGCTGTCTTTTCTATTTCTGGGTAAAACGACAGCTCACCTGTTTGTTTACCTCGCATGCACAACACTAAAGGAAAAGGTAAGTAGCACTGCAACAATTATAACAATATTTTTTTTTATAAATAGAAAATAAAAACAATAAAAAAAATTGTGCAAAAAGTACTCGTTTGCCGTGTTAAAAATCAATTCAACAATCCCCGGCAACGGCGCCAAAAACTTGTTGAGGATTTCGGCAAGTGTACCGAATCGCACAAGTAATAAAGTGATAAGTAAGATCGTCTCCACACGTGAATAAATTCTTTGTATTGGAATTTATGCTATTTATAACAACTAAAATTAATAAAATGTAATTGAATTCGAATAATTAAAAACGACTAGGGGTTGAATCCTTTTGTTTCCAACTTTATGCAATTGAATTCAAAACCAATACAAGCGATACTCATGAACAATTGAAGTTTAAATCCTCTAAATTAGATTAACGAAAATTCCTTTCCTCTTAATCCCTTTGATTTAACTAATAAGCCCTAATCCCTTAGGTTCAAATTAATTAAATCAAGCATAAAGAACAAAGATTCATACAAACTCATACCAAATAGAATTATATTCCTATAACCCTATAGATATGTCCAACAATCTCAATGCTAGTTAAAAACCCAAATTTTCCAATCATGAGCATAACCCAAATTCAATTTAGTAATTATCAATTATCAAAAGGCATTAAGAACTGAGATAAATGATCAATTAACATGAATAAACTTGCATAGAAATAATAGAATCCAATTACATAAGGGTTTCCACAAAATTCATTTAACCCTAGCCTAAAAGAGTTTAGTTACTCATAGAGAAAGAGAAACCAAACCAGAAAATAGAAACAATGGTAGAGAACCACTCCATTGAAGACTCAAATCCTTGTTCCCAAGCTTGAATCCTCCTTGGAGATGGTGGAGAATGAATCCCTAGCACCCCTTGGCAAGCCTCCAGCATTTTTAGGTCATTGGAATGGTAAAGAATGATTAAAACATCAAAAATTCGTGTTTTTAACGCTAATAGCGTGACCAGAGCGCTCCGGGTGTGCTCCGCGCGCAACCTGCGCGCTAAGAAACAGAATGGAGTCATATTTGGCGCTCCAGGAGCGCTCAAGCGTGCTCTGCGCGCACGGGGTGCCCTCTTACACCCGTTTTTCCATGTTGTTTTGCATTTTTCACCTCCGTAAAGTCTGAAATAGCTCAAGGTGTCTGCATGAAAGTTGAAGCTATGAATCTTAGCTTTCTAATGGCACCAGTTTCATCTCATTTGGACACCTACAACTCCAGATATGATTAAAACATTGAACATGTGTAAGGCTGAGACAACATCACCTTATGAACTTGTAGCACAAATTACCCCAACTTAGAGATTGATTTAGGGTCTCGGTTCCTTCATCAAAATTGTAGATAATTCTTCTATCTTTCTAACAAGACCTAGATCATCTAATTTAGATTAGTGTGGCTCAAGATATAGCTTCTGGAATCTTCTTTGTCAGGAAACAGCGCTTCCAGACGCGCTTTCAAGTCAATTATTTGGCTATGCTCCCATTTCTGTGCACTTAGAGATAAAAAATCATAGAAAACATTAATGCACAAATGTTTGAACGAATCTAAGTGAATAAACTAAATCACCCAATTTAAGCAAGTAATCACTTTTGAATTCTCTTCAATAACAACATAAATATCCAATTAAGCACTATAAATCTACATGTGACGAAGACCTATCACAACCCCAAACTTAGCTCTTTGCTTGTCCTCAAGCAAACTCAATCAAAAACATGGGTTGGATTTCAAATAATTCCAATTCATCTAGGTGAACTTTTCATAAATTTTTTTGACAATCCATGCACAATCAATTCACCTACTCTTTTGTATTCATGATTTCCAATTATCACAAATCAAGTAACCAAAATGAATTTATTTACTCAGAGCAACAAATCAATTCCCATTACATCTTTCCAGATAATGTGTTTCACTCCACTCAAGTGTCTCAGGGTACTGTTTACACTCAACTCACCAAATGCAATCATCTACCATAGGCTTGACAAAATTCTAAGAAAGCAAAAACACACAAATGACACACACATTATGAGATCTTTTCAAAGGGTGAAATGGGGCTTAGGTAAGGGAGGATATTTCTTTGGATCTAGGCTAACTTAATTGGAGTTAAGAGATGCCTCTATTATTTCTTATCCATACCTTGTATCAATTCATAAACTTCCCCCAATCACCTTCAACTTTAGTACCAACAAACCACATGAGAACTTTTTCCTTGCTTTCTCACTTTGATTTTTCTTTTCCTTTCTCTCTTTTTTTTTGTTTTTGAAATAACAATTTGAATCTTTTTATTGTTGTTCTCCTTTGGCTTGTTCATTTTTTTTTTCTAAAATGACTACATGCACATGCTTTGTGTAGCCATCCCAAACTTAAGATTGTTGCTTGCCCTCAAGCAACCCCAAATTTAATTCACAACCTAATAACTAATTTTATAGAAAACAATCTCTCAACTCCAATTTAAAGGGACAATTGGTTTTTCCAGTTATTGGCTTGTATTGAGCAAAATTCAACAAACAGGCTTAAGGCTCAAAAGGGCTAGCAAAGGATAATATCACATGTGTAACAGCCTAGATTTTTTTTCATCCTTCAAGATTAGTATATGTCTTAGGGTATTAGAACATGCTTATAGTTTCTTGGGATGGGTTTCATATGTTTTACCATTCCTTCAGCCGATTGAGTATCTAGATGTACCTTTATTCCTATGTTTAGTTATTTCAGTCACCGTATTCCCCATTTTCGAACCTCTTAACAACTCAATTGGATTTAAGTCCCTTCAATAAAGTTGTAGCGTTATCTTTTATCTTTTAGTTGGCTTTAGTTCAACTCGATTTTGATACCTACAACTCTAGATATGCTCTCTGGAGTCAATACAACGCAAGCGTAACATCTAGGAATATTATAGTATATTTCAACTGCATGTTTGATCTTGTTAGATTCCCAATTTGGGTAAGCCTATTAGAGAGAAAATTGTAGGAAATTCTCTCAGTTTTCCAAAGACACCAAGAACGCCTCAATCAGACATCTGTAGCTCCAGATACGGCCAAAACAGTGAAACAGTGGCGCAGAGCGCCCAGACTCAAGCGCAGGCCCCTGGGATCACCGAGAGCCTGCGCCAGGCGCCCATTCCAGGCACCAGGCGCCTACTGGCACCATGCTGTCACACGATTTTTTAATGTTTTGACGCGTTTTGGCATGTGGAATCTGACCCATTGGACCCAAACTCGACCCAATTCACTAAGATTACATGTTAGGGTTATGAACCACCAACTAAGCCTCAGTTTTTACTCTAACCACGTTCTCTAAACTGCCCACAAAGTGTCTCACCAGAAAAACCACTTTCTTCTTCTTCTCTTTGCTTTTTCTGCTCTAGGGTGTTCTTGGATAGAGCTTGTGCATAGAAACTCGAATTGAAGACTAGTATCACTGTCATTCTCCTATGTCCATTGAGGAGATTAGTTTAAGGTAAGCCTTCTTGACCGAGGATAAGTTCTTAATCATCATTAGGGTTCCAAAATTCTGGTTTATCATTCTTATATCCTTTGCTCTTGTGTTTTTGATTAAGAAAGTCGCTAAGGAAGAATCTTGGAGTTCTCTCAACCTACTCTAGGAGCACGAAATTCTCTTAAGGTAAGGGGTAGTTGTTTCTCATCTAGTGAGTGTATGGAACTTGAGTGAGCAATAGGGGTGTCCCAAGACCCCTACGCCTCGCGCGGTAACAATAAATGAGTACTATCACCACCGTGATAGGAAATACTTGAACCCTTGGATAATAATCTTCGATTTGTGATACCTACCGTAATGTAATGTGATAAATTCATTGGATAGATGGTTTTGGTGTGGTGATTGAGCCTTGACTGTTTATATGATTGTTACTCTTGATGACCTCTTTGATGTTTATGGATTTATGAGTTTTTGGTTGTTGTTGCAAATTGCTATGGCATGAATCCTACAAACTTTGAAGATATACTATATGATTTGTGTTGTTGTGCCTTGGTATTGACACTGATATCATGTGCAAGTTAATGAATTGCCTAACTCAACTAGTTGTTGTTGTAGGGAATTAGAAGGTAATGTTATACTTTAAAAACAGAATTCTTATGAGGCTAAAAATGGAGTTAAAATCGACTAAGTTAGGATTAATCATCTAGAATAATTGATACATGAGTTGGTTATGTTTTGATAATGAATTTTCGTGGTGTCAAGATGACGTTTGAGTACTAATAGTAATGGCTAAGTAGATTATGCAGAATTTTCTGTCGAAAATTATTAGGTGTTGAACTTAAATAGTTAAAGAACCACCTTTCGAATTTTATAAATTTGTAGGGACTAAGTATGGATCAAAGGACTCTAGATTATGCTTAATTATGTATTATGGGACATAATGGTGCGGCGTTTGGTCCCCGAACGAGTGGGGACTGTAACATCCCGTTTTCACAAAAAGGTTTTCTCTAAGAACAGCGGTATATTTTTTTTTTTAAACAGGCGTTACACTTAAGAACCACAAATAAACAATCACTTCAGAGTAAAACCTAACCAACCATTATATATATATATATATATATATATATGCATCATAGCAGTGTCAAGGAATAGAGTATTTGCTTCATGATGCAGTTCCAAAATATACACCAAGTACATACTCAAAATAAAATACATCACCATATGAAAACCCTAAGACCTAGAGTAACTCATATCCGTGATGCATCCCTGGCAGCTCCTATCAAGGACTTAGGCCCAAAAGTCATCTTGTACAAAAATACTACTAGAGTCTAGCCGATCGACTCTATCTAACTATCTTGGCCCAAAGTAAACCTCGAGACGCTTGCAGGAGGAAACCCCGCACTGCAGGACCTCGACTCGAATTAGCAGCCCCGATGCCTCGAGGATCCTCCTCCTCCTCCTCGCCCTCACCGCCAATCACGACTCTATCCTCGCCGCCCACTCCCTAGAGTCCGACGCCTGCTAATAGGGTCTCCTACCAGGGATTCGGGGGACAAGGGATGAGAGCAAAGGAGGACAAGGAACACAAAAGAGGGAGGACTACCCTCAGGTGCAGCAGCGCCATCAATGAAGGCTGCCGCAACGCAGTAAGTAGCAATGGCGATGGGAGGAGTTTCAGAACTCCGGTCGAAGGTGGAATCATACTCGAACTTGGCATCGTGGGTGGATGTGAGGGTCCACAAACCAAACGCCTCAACAGCCGCCCGCCTTGAGTGTGGTAAGTAGGCCGGGTGGTACGTATAGGTGAACCGCCCTTCATAGCGCATGCAAAGCGGAGCACTCCCGCCGCCGCCGGCCTCAATCACTATCCCCGAGTGTGTCAACCGCCCAAGCATAGGGTTGACGACCCACGCCGAAGGGTCTTCCCTGAGGAACTCATATGTCGTGGTGTCCCATGAACCTCATCGGGATCGGCATCATCTAGCGTAGGTTTCAAGCATAAACATAAACAAAAGAAATGCAAGGGTAAATTTCTTGTCCACGAAGTTCATCACAAAGTTAGTTGCGGACAAACAAGATATATATATATACATCTAGTACATCAGCATGTCATTATATATATATATATATATAGGCATACTTAATTAACCGCATACTTCATCATGGTACATCCAATACTTGCATGTGAATAAGCAACTCAAACAACAACAATCACCAAATCATCACATATCACGATGTGGGTAGACATGCATGCCAATGCAAGATGGCTAGTTTGTGTATACACCGCAAACCTTAAACAAGGTCAGCAGTGCCGAGGAACTTTATTTCCCAACGTCCAAATCAACTCCCCTACCAAGGGTATTGCCACAAAGGCTTGCCACACATTAGGCATTGCTGCCACGCGGGCATGAAGTGACAACTCGTCCTTTTGAAAGTCCATAAGACACCAAACGCTCGAGTGTCGATGCTCAATGGTTACCGTACAATTTAATTAATCAATGCGGATCGACAAACCTCACTCACTCTACTTAGTGAATTTCCAATTTCAATTTTTTTGTGCCACACCTACGTGTTATTGTACTAGAAAGAATTCTTTAGTTTTAGGTCGTTGGAACCCTAGTCGTGATAAATAATGCATTAGTAAAATTCCCAGGAAAGAGAGGCGGTCTGAACACTCTTAATAACCAGGTCTTTCCTAGCCGTAATTTTTCCCAGACGCATCATCTAACTCAACCGCTTTCGTAAATGACACCACTTACTCAGATTTTTCCATAATTCCATTCTACTTTCTTTGTAAGCTCTGGTTAGTTGTATTAGAACCTCACGCTTACTTTTAAGTCAAAATGCCTTAAACAATTTATTTATGAAATCATATTTTCGGCTTGTGGAATCGCATCGATTTACTGGGTGTAAATCGTCAACCCAAATCAACAATCGATCTTCGCATTATTAATTAATTCATACCACAACAACAACTTTTGCATATTTCAATTCAACATTAAATCAACATGATTTAAGCCATTCAATACCATTCATGGTCATCATTCAAGGCCAAACAAAACCTGTCATGACATTTCATACAAAGAAGAAACAATTCAACAACTCACAAAGATGTTACAAAGATCACTTTCACACTTAACAAATACTACACTTACTACCACCAATATTCATTCAATCAAGCCACACAACAAACAAAGCAAAAGCCTAAACTCATTATATAGAAATTTCCCTTACCTCGAACAAGCTTGAATACGGAATTTCCAACGCGTCACCGAACGCACTCGCTCGAACCTTAACAACACAAACTTAAGAAAATTAGAACCAAAAACCCAAGCCCTTAAGCTCTAGGGCAGCCACGGTTTTGGCCCTAAAAGACACCTAAAAATTGCTAACTTAACCTATTTGGATCACAACTAATCATAGGCTATGTTTTAAGTTCAAGTCAAACAAGTCTTACAACTTTCATTTACTTTACTTACTTAGAAAAACATAAACCAAATTTTTACCAAATGAATAGTGTTTCTTACCAAATGAATAGTATTTCATCAACTTTGAACTACTTTTAGAACTATAAAACATGCCATAAGAATTAAAGAAATAGGTTAGTTACAACTTCAAAACCATGTGTAAGACATATACTAAATCTTTTCCAAAAATCAAGTTTCTTTAAGTTGTTTTGCTAAATCAAATTCTTGATCAACTTTTACACTATTAAGAGGCATAAAACAACTTGAATCAAGGTTTTAAAATACCATGAGGGCCACGGCTCCATGCATCAAAAACAAACCCCAAAATCTTTTTCAATTTTTCACTTCCAAACAAAACATTTCATAACATTCAATTCCTTTATCAATCAACTAACTTTTCTAACACTTAAACTACTTTGAAAACAATTTAAAACATCCTCCAAAATGCCATTCAAAGCCACGGTTTTCCAGCCCTCTTTTGCATCCAAAATCATTTTCAAAACTTGTAAACATAGTTATATGACTAGGATCCAAACATACAACTACTAACCCTTCAAAACTAACACTAAAAATGACAAGAACAAGCCAAGACCAAAGCTTGGGACAGCCGTATGGTTTCGCCCAGCAAAAGGGGTTAGGCTTTCCAAACTCAAAATACCAAAATCAAGGTGATTCATGGAAGAAAACAAAGGGCTATGGAACTAGTCATGCAATACTAGCCAAAAACAAGCTTTTTAACTTCAAATAACTCTTGAATCCATCAAAATCATATCATGGAACCCAAAAGACATGAGGAAAGGTTTATGGAGCTTACCAAGAGTAGAGATGAAGATTGAACAAGAGTGAAGATGAAAGGAAGCAAGAAAGCACACTTTGTTCTCCAAAATCTTCCAAAACCAAAGCTTTCTTTCTCTAGTTTTTTCTCAAGTTTTTTCACCAATGGAAGGAATGAATGAAGCTTCAGCCCAAGAGGATGATGACCACGAAATTTTAGGGGTAGAAGTGGAAAGAAAGATTCATTTAGTTAGAAACTAACTAATTAAGTCATAACCTAACTAAATTAACTTCCTACCATTTACTTAATGGCCAATCACACCTTGACACTTGTACATGTCATGATTAAAAGCAAGTTCAGCCCCCCTAGTGGCTGAGTAATTCGCCCATGTGCCCTAATCTGGAGATATTTTTGTTTCGTCGCGTTCTCGCTCAACCGGGTGCGCGGCGTTACGCGTATATTAGGGTTTTTGTGCTAAAAACTTGAAAAATAATTCTAATTATAAGTCCACACCCAAAAATAATAATTTGGCCAAAAATTCCCTCATGGCATGAGAAAAGTACTCACGTTTCTCGTTTTCTCGAATTACGAGCCAAAACGTTGCGTTTAGGCAGTTTCTAGGCGTAGAAAATACCCTATATATTTTATGATGCCCAAAAATTCCCAAAAAATTCCAATAAATCCTAAATATTGGAAAATGATCAGATCTCAAATTTCATAAAATTTGGATCACGTTTGGGCATGTTTCAGTCAAAACTCGCCCTATAGTTCAAATTCAGCGTTTTACGGCAGAATTCAAACATCGAAAGAAAAAAACCCTAAATTAATAATAACTATTACTCCCTATACCTCAGATAAAATAGAGCAAATCAAATACTAAAATTATTCACATAGCTTTATTAACGAATAAGTCGTGTTAACAGCGGTAGAAAACAGATAAATACTAAAGAAATAAACGCTAAAACTTAGGGTGTTACAGGGACTACCATTTTACTATTTGTAAGACAGTGGCAGGGTGCCAGGCGCCCACTCTGCCAGCGCCAGGCGCCCAGTGGCAGCCTGTGTGTGAGTTGTGTTATCGCTTTACCCTAGATTCCCGTTCTTTATACAGTGTTGTAAGACCTATGTAGAATGCCTAAGAATTGTCTAAGACGCCTAATTTCCGTTCTTGCCGAATTGACTAATCGTTTAAATTGATGATTTATTTAAGTGTTATGTGCTTAAACTAAATTGGCTAAGGGTGTTGATTTATTCTCTTGTTGATTGAAGGCACTCGTTGATGTATTGACCCGTGTCTTGAAGTTGTTGTTGTTGTTCTATCGAGGATATTGCGATAGAAGTTGTTGTTGTTAGACACCGCATTTGGTTATGTTCATGCATCATGGTGTCGGCATTGTTGTTGTTGTTGTTGTTGTTAGTAGGGCGTATCGGGCAAGGTATCCCGTGACGAGCGAGGTTTCCTGGTCCTACGGTTAAAAAGGGCGAATCGGGCAAGGTATCCCGTGACGGGCAAGGTTCCCGGTCCTACTGTTAATGGGGCAAATCTGGCAAGGTATCCCGTGACTGGCGTGGTATCCCGATCCTGTCGTTATTGGGGCATTACGGACATGGTATTCCGAAACGGGCAAGGTATCCCGGCCTCGTTATAAATAGATCCACATGCATATAGTTATGGTCCTAGAAATATATCATTTTACATGATAACATGCTTGGTTGTTTAGTTTTTGGTGGTGTACTTTAATGTTGTGGTTGATGTTGTGGCATGTGATATTTAATTGTTGTGGTAACATCTTTATGTCGTGGTTGATGTTGTAGTACTGGTGATTAGATGTGGTCATTGGAATTGTTGTTATATTGCGCATTATTCACTGATTTCCTTCACTGTATGTACTATTTGAGGTTATGATGACTAACCCCTTTTGTGGCTATGCATATCCCATTGGGTATGTATAGATGATGAGACTGCAGGTGTTGAGGGTGTTAATGCCGATGGGTTATCGTGATGGCTTGTTGGAATAGATAGAAGACTTATTTTTGTTTTGAACAAGTTATTGTATTTTTTTTGTTGTATTAATTAGGGAGAAGCTCTGAATTAATGTGACATCGGGAACCTTGGGTTTATCTCCTTTTGATGTTTTCCCTCTTGTACTATGTTTGATTTCCGCAAGTTGAGAGTGACAGCCCTACCTTATTTGAAATGAAAAGCGTTTACTTGGATCAAAATTTTATTTCTTGTTCTTTCCTTCTTACATTGCTAAAATGCCATGACCGGGTAGAGGGTGTCACAACATGGGTAGGCAATCAAAGGCTCTAGCTGTTCAAACAAAAATAAAGATCTCAATCATCTGTGCGTGTGTTCACATGCAATGCAAAAGCAATCAAGAACTGAGTCAAGTTCTGAAGAATTCATACAAATGGTGGAGCACTCAAGAATAAATAAATTTCTGTTTGGGCTCAAACACTCACAGATTTTGCTTTTGTAACGGGAAAAGATTCATGACCACTGAAATTCTCAAAAGTTACGGTTACAAGAAGTTGCTTAAAAAGGTCCATGTCAACAAAAGTTTCAGTTCCTTGATCATACACATCAAGCACACAATAAGAGTACAGTTCACAAACAAATTCTCAGATGAAAAGGAATTCCATAGAGGAACAAGAGCTCAGTCTTAGGGTGCATGGTATCAACTTCACACACAAATGAAAATAAATTCAACATAAAAAAAAATAGCAAAAGAAGGGAAAGAAAGGTAGAACCCGTGTGTTGAGCCGCTCGACTCAACTGCTAACTTGAAATGAGAAAGGTGGGCCGCCTAACGCCACCACCAATGGGTTGCCTCCCATGAAGCGCTTCTTTAACGTCACTAGCTTGACGCTTGAAGGAGTCGATCAAGGCTCCTTAAAGGAGGAAAAGAAGATTAAAGCACCACCTTCCTTGGGAAGATGCACACCCATAGCCCTGAGTGTTTGCATGGAAATCATTTCCCTTTTTCGCATTGGTCTCCTTTTTATCCTCTTGAATTTATGTGGGTGGACATTGTCATCCCTTGCCTGTTTGGTGCGCTTTTCATAAGAATGAGTAGGTTCTACATGTGCCTTCTTTGGAATTTTGCAATTTGGGAATTGTTTCCCAAGGCCCATATGCAGACTACTCTTTCCATTTCTTCATTTTTCCTGCACTAAAATTTTTTCCATCCCATCATCCAGCTCTTCAGACATCTCCTCAATAGAATTCATTGTCACCTTCTCTAAGGGTTTGGAAGGTCGGTCTTGATCAAGACTCTCTCCAATCGGCTGGCCAACCACATCAATTATAGAGCACTTTTCGGTGTCATCAGGATGCCTCATAGCCTCAAACACATTGAAAGTCTCTTTCTTATCTTGGAACCTCAAAATTAATTTACCTTGTTGGACATCAATCAAGGCTCTTCCTGTAGCTAGGAAAGGTCTTCCAAGAAGAAGAGGGACCTCCTTGTCTTCCTCCATGTCAAGGATCATAAAGTCTGCCGGAAAAAGGAATTTGTCAACCCTTACCAATACATCTTCCATAACTCCATAAGGGTATTTGATTGACCTATCTGCCAGCTGCAGTGTCATTTTTGTAGGCTTGACGTCACCTCCTCCTAGCCTCTTCAATATAGATAACGGCATCAAATTGATGCTAGCTCCCAAATCACAAAGGGCTTTGTCAATATTTAAATTCCCAATAGTGCAGGGAATTGTGAAGCTTCCAGGATCTTTCAGCTTTGGAGGGAGCTTTCTTTGAATGATGACACTACACTCTTCTGTCAAAGCTACAGTCTCATCTTCTTTGAATTTCTTCTTCTTAGCCAACAATTCCTTCATGAATTTGGCATATAAAGGCATTTGCTCAAGAGCCAACAATTTCTCCATGAACTTAGAGAATTGTTCATCCTTCTCCTTTTTCTTGCTCAGAGGAGGATATGACAGCTTTTTATATGGAGGAACCACTTTGGGCTTATTTCCCACCTGTACCTGTTCAGTTATAACTATGCCTCCTTCTTCTAAGTTGGACTTCTTCTCAACCTCTCTTTTTTCTTCTTTTTCTTTATTTTTACTACTCTCATTTTCAACTCCGTCCACCTCACTTTTTTCACTCTTTTTCTTCCCCTCAACTTCAGACATTATTTTTCCACTTCTCAAAGTAATTGCACTACAGTTCTCATTTTTAGGATTATCAACTGTAAGCAGTAAAACTTACCTTTGGTTTGCTCATAATTTGCTTTGAGAGTTGCCCAATTTGACTCTCCAGATTTTTGATAGAGGCCTCTTGGTTCATGAAATAAGACTCATGAGTCTGAAAGTTGGAATCGATATTCTGGAAGTTGGATTGAGTCATCTTCATGAATTGAGTGAGAGCTTCTTCTAATTGATTTGGCTTTTCTTGCTTTTGAGGTTGTGGAGGTTTGCTTCATGATGGGCTATCTTGCTGTTTCCAAGAAAAGTTTGGATGATTCTTCCACCCAGGATTATAGGTGTCAGAATAAGGATTCCCTCCTTGCTTTTGAAAATTTTCCATGTAGTTAGCTTGCTCATTCGAAAATCCCTTAGCATCGCAACCTCCATTCTCATGAGGTCCTTGACAAAAGTCACATCTCAAGTTCCTGTTCAACTGGTTCCCCTGAGCGAGAATATGGGCTCCCGTTTTCAGTGCTTTAAGCTCCTTGGTGATAGCTTCCAATTGTTGAGAGACCAATTTATTTTGAGCCAAGAGTGCATCTTGTGTTTCTAGCTCAAGGAGTCCTCTTCTATCCTGTGTTCCTCTATCATTTTGACACAACTGCTAATTGGAAGCCATTTGCTCCACTAAAGTTCTTGCTTCTTCAAATTGCTTTCTTATTAATTGTACCTCCACCGAGGCATCCAAAGATCAATCTTGTATTTGGCCTCAACCCATTGCAAACCATCTGCATCTGATTAAACTCATCATACCCATGGTCGGGACATCTTTTCAGAAGAAGCTTGAATCTCTCCCAAGCCTCATACAGATTTTCGATATGGTTATCTTTGGAACCCATGAATTTCACCTCTTCTTTTGATGAACTTGGAGGGTGGAAAAAACTTGTTCATAAATTTATCCTCCAAATCATCCCAAGTAGTGATGCTTCCTGTAGGCAAAGTGTGCAGCCAATCTCTTGCTCTATCTCGTAGGGTAAAAGGAAAAAGCCTTAGTTTCTTGGCACCTTCTGTCACTCCATTCAGCATGAAGGTGCCACAGATTTCATAGAAATTTACCAAGTGCTGATTTGGGTCTTCAATTTCATCCCCAGCGAATTGGTTTTGGTTGAGAGTGTTCAACAGGGATGGTTTGATCTCAAAAGCATTTGCTTCCTCCAGTTGGTAGGCCATGACAGCCCTTGGATTTTTTCTTCTCCCAAAATCGCCCAAGGTGCATGGTGGTGGTGGTACATCCCCCATTACTACTAGAGTTGTAATGAGAGAAGTAGAAGCAGAGGCTTGATTTTGTTGTTGTCTTGCTTCCCTTGCCTTCTTCCTATTAGCCTTTGCTGTCTGATTTTGTTGTTGTCTTGCTTCCCTTGCCTTCTTCCTATTAGCCTTTGCTGTCTTTTCTATTTCTGGATAAAATGACAGCTCACCTGTTTGTTTACCTCGCATGCACAACACTAAAGGAAAAGGTAAGTAGCACTGCAACAATTATAACAATATTTTTTTTTATAAACAGAAAATAAAAACAATAAAAAAAATTGTTCAAAAAGTACTCGTTTGCCGTGTTAAAAATCAATTCAACAATCCCCGGCAACGGCGCTAAAAACTTGTTGAGGATTTCGGCAAGTGTACCGAATCGCACAAGTAATAAAGTGATAAGTAAGATCGTCTCCACACGTGAATAAATTCTTTGTATTGGAATTTATGCTATTTATAACAACTAAAATTAATAAAAAGTAATTGAATTCGAATAATTAAAAACGACTAGGGGTTGAATCCTTTTGTTTCCACCTTTATGCAATTGAATTCAAAACCAATGCAAGCGATACTCATGAACAATTGAAGTTTAAATCCTCTAAATTAGATTAACGAAAATTTCTTTCCTCTTAATCCCTTTGATTTAACTAATAAGCCCTAATCCCTTAGGTTCAAATTAATTAAATCAAGCATAAAGAACAAAGATTCATACAAACTCATACCAAATAGAATTATATTCCTATAACCCTATAGATATGTCCAACAATCTCAATGCTAGTTAAAAACCCAAATTTTCCAATCATGAACATAGCCTAAATTCAATTTAGTAATTATCAATTATCAAAAGGCATTAAGAACTGAGATAAATGATCAATTAACATGAATAAACTTGCATAGAAATAATAGAATCCAATTACATAAGGGTTTCCAGAAAATTCATTTAACCCTAGCCTAAAAGAGTTTAGTTACTCATAGAGAAAGAGAAACCAAACCAGAAAATAGAAACAATGGTAGAGAACCACTCCATTGAAGACTCAAATCCTTGTTCCCAAGCTTGAATCCTCCTTGGAGATGGTGGAGAATGAATCCCTAGCACCCCTTGGCAAGCCTCCAGCATTTTTAGGTCATTGGAATGGTAAAGAATGATTAAAACATCAAAAATTCGTGTTTTTAACGCTAACAGCGCGACCAGAGCGCTCCGGGTGTGCTCCGCGCGCAACCTACGCGCTAAGAAACAGAATGGCGTCATATTTGGCGCTCCAGGGGCGCTCAAGCGTGCTCTGCGCGCACGGGGTGCCCTCTTACACCCATTTTTCCATGTTGTTTTGCATTATTCGCCTCTGTAAAGTCTGAATTAGCTCAAGGTGTCTGCATGAAAGTTGAAGCTATGAATCTTAGCTTTCTAATGGCACCAGTTTCATCTCATTTGGACACCTACAACTCCAGATATGATTAAAACATTGAACATGTGTAAGGCTGAGACAACATCACTTTATGAACTTGTAGCACAAATTACCCCAACATAGAGATTGATTTAGGTCTCGGTTCCTTCATCAAAGTTGTAGATAATTCTTCTATCTTTCCAACAAGACCAACATCATCTCATTTGGATTAGTGTGGCTCAAGATATAGCTTTTGGAAGTACTAGTTGAGAAAATCCCTGTGTGAATCTACGGTAATAACCGGCTAGTCCTAGAAAACTTCTGACTTCAGTAATAGTGGTTGGTCGTTCCCAATTTAGAACTACTATCACTTTAATAGGATCAGCCGACACTCTTGCTTGAGAAATTACATGCCCTAAGAATTTAACATCCCTGAGCCAGAACTCACATTTCTCAGGCTTTATGAATAGGCTTTTTTCTGTAAGAGTACCTAGGACGATTCTAAGGTGTTCCTCGTGTTCGTGAGGATCCTTAGAATAGATTAGGATATCGTCTATAAACACCACTACAAACTTATCAAGAAAAGTCCTAAAAATCCTATTTATGTAGTCCATAAATACGGCTGGAGCATTGGTCAACCCAAAGGGCATAAATAAATACTCATAATGACATATCTAGTCCTAAATACAGTCTTAGGAACATCTCTGGCCTTAAACCTAATCTAGTGGTAACCAGATCTTAGACCAATCTTAGAGAAAACCGAAGCCCCTCTAAGTTGATCCAACAAATCATCTATCCTGGGCAGTGGGTACTTATTCTTAACTGTGACCTTATTGATT
Organism: Calophaca sinica; assembly: GCA_037113605.1. NCBI lineage: Eukaryota > Viridiplantae > Streptophyta > Magnoliopsida > Fabales > Fabaceae > Calophaca > Calophaca sinica. Next base: position 47,074,358 of record CM073734.1, read on the forward strand.
TTTCTGTAATCAACACACAATCTCATGCTACCGTCCTTCTTTTTCACTAAAAGAACTAGTGCACCCCAAGGTGACACACTAGGTCTAACAAATTGCTTGGCAATTAAGTCCTCCAACTGGGTCTTAAGCTCTCTCAACTCTAAGGGTGACATTCTATACGGAGCTATAGAGATTGGTCCCGCTCCTGGAACCAAGTCTATTGAGAACTCCACTTCTCTTTATGGAGGTAAGGCAATTACCTCGTCAGGAAACACATCTAAAAACTCATTCACTACAGGGATAATGTCCAGATCTAGGCTAACCTCTGTGGTTGAGGAAAGTAACATGATGTATCCTGCATGACCCTCGATTAGAAAATGATTTAACTGAGGAACACTAGCCAAAACATCAGGATTAGACTCTTCAAGGGATGGCTGCACCTTTGAAAACTCTATCGTCTTACAATAACAATTTAGGACAACTTGATTGGTGGAAAGCCAATCCATACCTAGAATTATGTCCATCCCCTCAAGAGGTAGACACACAAGGTTCACTAGAAACATCCTCTCTTGAATTACAAGAGGACAATTCTCGCATATCAAGGAAGTAGAAACACTACCTTCTGCAGGTGTATGCACATGCATTAGAATTTGTAAAGAAGTGAGGTACAACCCTAACCTTTGAACACATTTACAAGAAATAAAGGAATGAGTTGCACCCAAATCATACAAAACAACTAAGGGTTCATCTTGAAGGAAACAAGTACCTTTCATTATATTTTCAACACCTTTTGCTTTCTTGGCATCCAGAGTAAAGACTCTCCCTTGGGTAGGATCATTGGGCGTAGATCCCTTCCCTCTCGTGTACTGGGAACATTCCTTTGCCACATGTCCCTACTGATGACAAACATAACAAACATTCTTCCCCTTCATACACTCTCCCTGATGTATCTTTCCACATTTGGAGCAGGTATGAAAAGACGTAGGCTCGTGTGTTTGGACTTACTTCCCTTTGTTCAAATTCCCCTTTGGCTTCAAGTGTTGCGCATTCTTTTCCTCCTTCCTTTTTTGGATCCTATCACAACAATCCGTTTCCAGAGCAACTTGCGCTTCTTCAGTGATTATGCACTTTCCTACAAGTCTTGCATAATCAGATTCCTCCAATTGACACACGACATTCCTTATTTCTGGTTTCAAGCCTTGCTCAAACTGATGAGCCTTCCGCTCATCATCTTGGGTATGTTGGAGGTAGGTGGAATACTTGGCCAACTCTTCAAACTTAGCTACATATTTGCCTACTGACATGTTCCTTTGTGTTAAATGAGCAAACTCTTGCTCTTTTTGTCTTCTAACGCTCTTTGGGAAGTATTTTTTGTTGGGATTTCAAGAGGAATAATTTTAATTTTCATTATAGAAAAATCCTCTTGAGCGGAAAAAACCCTTTACCCATGGATCATGCATTGCTCATGAATCACAAATAACATGATAGTGTGTAGTGTTTACCTCTTGAAGCGTAGAGGAGATCGATCACCAACACCACGATCTTGTAGTGTCTCTACTCACCCACCTAACGGTAGCTTTAATGCGTCTTGCTAGTTGACGGCAACAGGAAGGAGGCACAGAAAGGTCTAAGAAACTTAGACTAGGGTTGGAGCGCTTATATACTCCCTTCCTTTCATTATGTTACCCTAATGGGCCTCATACAATATGAGCCCATTTCCTTCTTATTTAATTAAATCATTATTTAATTAAATAATCTGATTCCGATTAAACCGTTCTATCGTGTGACCCTATAGGTTCCCATTAAGTTGGAAATAATATTAAATATTAAAATAATATTAAATATTATAAACAATGAGCGGCATCTAGCAATGCATCATTGCTACCCAATTAACGGGGAAAAATCGGTGATCCGATTTTAACCTTACCGCTACCAAGATTACTGTAAAGTCGATGTCCCTTCGTCCATGTGTCCTAATTGAACACGAGGCATAAATGTGTCATCCTCGTTAAGTCCAATCATACGTTCCTCGATACCAGAATGGACGTGTAATCACAAGCGGGCCCAATATCATATATTGACCCACTTCCGCGTGGCCACGCATATTTCACGTCTCACTCTATCGAGAGGCCCAAGACATTACTCCTGTTATGTAGGAGGGACGAATCCTGTCTACATCACTCGCACCCCTCAACATGATTCATTGAAGGCCCAATTACTATCTTTATGATCATCCTGTTACGGATGACGTTTGATAGCATTAAAGTCTACAACTCCACATGTAGGAATCGCAGTGACTTCAAGTCAAAGGACTACTTTACTATGGTCGCCATGAGGAGCGCCTATGACATTTGCATAACTATTATGAAGCGTCCTCACAAGGGTCACCCAATATAAATATTACTCCTAATATTTATACCTGTGTGCCGACTTGATATCACATATCCATGACCCATGAGATGTGGTCATCAGTCTACTCACACAATAGTCTCTATGCATTATTGTCGTCCTAATTAACAATAATACTCGACTACGGAAGCTTTAAGAATAACGTTCTATATGTTCAATGGGGTCTCATGATCAAGTCGCACTTGATGTTCCATGAAACGAACTGTTTATTCTAAGGACTTTATTATGCTATAAAATAAATAACACAATAAATGAAATGCCTCACATATATATATCAAATATATATAATCAAAGTCATGACACAAATGATAATATACTAAAACTAGATTGGCCACTAGGGCTTACACCAACAATCTCCCACTAGCACTAGAGCCAATCGGGCATCAATCTAATACCCATCGATCTAGTGTGAGCATCATGCTTCTGCTGAGCAAGAGGCTTCGTCAGTGGGTCTGCAACATTGTCCAGAGTAGGTACTCTGCATATCTTTACATCTCCTCTATCGATGATCTCACGAATGAGATGGAAACGCCTAAGTATATGTTTAGATCGTTGGTGAGATCTAGGTTCCTTAGTTTGCGCGATTGCTCCATTGTTATCACAAAAGAGGTCAATCGGGTCTGAAATGCTAGGAACAATGCCAAGTTCACTAATGAACTTCCTGATCCAAACGGCCTCTTTGGCTGCATTAAAGGCAGCTATATACTCAGCCTCTGTAGTAGAATCAGCAACTGTCTCTTGCTTTAAACTCGTCCAGCTAACAGCTCTGCCATTTAGGTAAAACACAAACCCTGATTGCGATCGGGAATCATCCCTGTCGGTTTGGAAGCTAGCATCAGTGTAACCCTTTACAACAAGCTCTTCCTCACCGCCATAAACCAAGAACGAATCCTTAGTCTTTCTCAAATACTTAAGGATGTTCTTGACAGCTGTCCAATGGCCTTCACCAGGGTCAGATTGATATCTACTCGTTACGCTTAAAGCATACGAGATATCTGGTCTAGTACACATCACAGCGTACATGATAGAACCAATTGCCGAAGCATATGGAACTTTACTCATGCGTTCCCTTTCATCTGATGAGGTAGGGCATTGTCCCTTGGACAAATACACGCCATGTGACATAGGCAAGAGACCTTTCTTGGAATCTTGCATATTAAAGCGCCTAAGCACTTTGTCAACATATGTACTCTGACTAAGGCCAAGTAGCCTCAGTGATCTATGTCTATAGATCCTGATTCCTAGCACGTAGGATGCCTCGCCTAAGTCTTTCATCGAGAAACATTTCCCTAACCATGTTTTCACATTTTGCAGTGTAGGGATATCATTTCCGATGAGTAGTATGTCATCCACATACAATACCAGAAAAACAATTATACTCCCACTAACCTTCTTGTAGACACAAAGCTCATCTTCATTCTTGATGAATCCAAACTGTCTTACAGTTTCATCAAAACGAAGATTCCAACTTCTAGAAGCTTGCTTTAATCCATAAATGGACCTTTGCAACTTGCATATCTTTGCAGCATTTTTTGGATCGACAAAACCCTCGGGTTGTGTCATGTACACATCCTCAAGAAGATTCCCATTAAGGAATGCAGTCTTGACATCCATCTGCCAGATCTCATAGTCATGGTATGCAGCAATGGCAAGTAGGATCCGGACGGATTTAAGCATTGCGACTGGGGAGAAGGTTTCATCATAGTCTATTCCATGAATTTGCTTGAACCCTTTCGCCACCAATCGTGCCTTGAAGGTATTCACCTTACCATCCATGTCAGTCTTCTTCTTGAAGACCCACTTGCACCCTATGGGTTTTACCCCTTTGGGTGGCTCAACCAAGGTCCATACCTGGTTAGTGTACATGGACTCCATCTCAGATCCCATGGCCTCTAGCCACTTCTCAGATTCTGGGCCAATTACGGCCTCCTGGTAAGTCACAGGCTCATCTTGATCCATAAGCAGCACATCACCTTCTTGAGTTAGGAGAAGTCCATATCTCTCAGGTTGGCGACGTGGCCTGCTAGACCTACGCGGATCTTGTGCTACTTGAACCATTGGTTGAGCCACAACACTTTGTGAAACTGGTTCTTGTTCCATTACAGGTGGTTCGGTATTTTGTGGGTCATGGATTTCTCCAAGTTCTACATTCCTCCCACTGGCTCCTTTAGAGATGTATTCCTTCTCAAGGAACACTCCAGTCCTTGCAACAAACACTTTGTCCTCGGAGGTGTTGTAGAAATAGTATCCCTTAGTTTCCTTAGGGTACCCCACAAATATACATTTATCTGATTTAGGTCCAAGTTTATCTGAAATCATACGTTTCACATAAACATGGCAGCCCCAAATCTTTAGAAAGGACATACTAGGTCTTCGGCCCGTCCATATCTCATATGGTGTCTTTTCAACCGCCTTAGATGGAACACAGTTAAGGGTGAAAGCGGTGTAAGTAAAGCATATCCCGAGAAAGAGTCATGGAGGTCTGATCGACTCATCATAACTCGAACCATGTCTAACAAGGTACGATTCCTCCTTTCGGACACACCATTCCATTGTGGTGTTCCAGGTGGTGTGAGTTGGGATACTATCCCACACTCCTTCAGATAGTCATCAAACTCCTGGCTTAAGTACTCACCACCACGATCCTGATCGTATGGCCTTAATACTCTTACCAAGGTGGTTCTCCACTTCATTCTTGAATTCTTTGAACTTTTCACAGGTTTCAGACTTGTGTTTCATTAGATTCACAAACCCATATCTACCGAAATCATCGATAAATGTAGCAGTAGGAAAACCACCTCTAGCGCTTTGCTTAGTGGACCACATACATCACTATGTATTAAGCCCAAAGATCACTAGCCCTTTCACCTTGTTCGATGAACGGGACCTTGGTCATCTTTCCCAATAAGCAAGATTCGCATACCTCAAATGATTCATAATCAAATGAGTCCAAGAGTCCATCTTTATGGAGTTTGGAAATACGCTTCTCACCTATATGGCCTAAACGACAGTGCCAAAGGTATGTCGGGTTCAAATCATTTGGTTTGACCTTTTTCGCATTTATGTTAAAAATAGGCATATCAAGATCAAGGACATAAAGCCCATTACTCATAGGTGCACTAGCGTAGAAAACATCATCCAAATAAAGCGAACAACATTTGTCCTTAATAATAATATTAAAACCTTTCTTGTCCAAACAAGAAATAGAGATAATGTTTCTGCTAATTGCTGGAACAAAATAACAATTATCCAATTCCAAAATAAGCCCAGGGCAAAGTCAAAACATAAGACCCTACAGTTAATGCAAAGAACCTTTGCTCCATTTCCAACTCGTAGGTCCACTTCGCCTGGTCAAAGTCCTACTCCTTCTTAGTCCTGCACATTAGTACAAATGTGAGAACCACATCCAAAGATCTAATACCCATGATGTCAAGTAGATAAATTAACCTCAATAACATAAATACCTGAAGTGGAAGTCTCACTTCCTTTCTTCTTCTTGCACTCTTCTAGGTATTTTGGGCCTCCTCTTCCAATGTCCAGGTTTTCCACAATGGAAGCAGGAAGCATCCTTAGCAACCCCGCCTACTGGTTTCTGGCTAGAAGAACTTTGCTTGAACTGTTTCTTGCCTTTGTCCTTTGTAGCCCAAGAAGCAGGCCTTTTGCCCTTCCCCTTTCCAGAGTTGACCATCATAATGGCCTTTCCCTTTCCCTTGTTAATATTTTGCTCGTGATTCTCAACATACCCGCAAGCTCGAAACGGTTTAGCAAAATCGCTCATGTTATCTTGCATGACGAAATGGCTAAAGTTATCCGGCAACGATTGTAGGATAAGGTCTGGTGCCAGCTCTAGGCCCAAAGAAAATCCCAGCCTCTCGAGACTCTCAATGTACCCCATCATCTTAAGTACATGAGGCCCTACTGGGTTTCCTTCACCACCGCAATGGAAAAGTGGCCCCTGGAGGTGTCAAATCTCTCTGCCTAGCTTGCCCTTGAAAAAGCATCTTGAGGTGTTCGATCATATCGAACGCCTCCATGTTCTCGTGTTGCCTTTGCAACTCCGAAGTCATGGTAGCTAGCATGAGACATCCAACATCTATGGCGTCGTTGAGGTGCTTCTGGTAAGCATCCCTCTCAGCCTTAGGGGCAGTAGCAGCGGGTGCCTCAGGCACTGGCTCATCAAGTGCATACAACTTCCTCTCTTGCTTGAGAACAATTCTCAACTTTCGCTGCCAGTCGAGAAAGTTGCTTCCAGACAGCTTGTCCTTCTCAAGGACAGATCGCAATGACATGGTATTAGCGGTGTTGCCAGACATGGTAATCTAAAACAAAATAAACATGCAGAGACAAGTATCATGACAATAACATATTTAATAAGGACTTTTATTAAATACGCTCCCACTATTTTACTCAAACCAATGACCCTCCTCATTGGCTCGGAAAATCCCGTTGGAAGATTTTCTAGTGGGCCAAGATCCAAATTTCGCCACGTCTTGAGTCAGCTTTGGCTGATCGCCTAGAACTCGGCTATTTAGGTAGGAAACTATTTCCAATTGCATCTATATGCAACTCTTGGATCAGCTAGGTGAATCACAAATAACATGATAGTTTGTAGTGTTTACCTCTTGAAGCGTAGAGGAGATCGATCACCAACACCACGATCTTGTAGTGTCTCTACTCAGTCCACACGAACGGTAGCTTCGGAATGCGTCTTGCTAGTTGACGGCAACAGGAAGGAGGCACAGAAAGGTCTAAGAAACTTAGACTAGGGTTGGAGCGTTAAGCTTATACACTCCCTTCCTTTCATTATGTTACCCTAATGGGCCTCATACAATATGAGCCCATTTCCTTCTTATTTAATTAAATCATTATTTAATTAAATAATCTGATTCCGATTAAACCGTTCTATCGTGTGACCCTATAGGTTCCCATTAAGTTGGCAATAATATTAAATATTAAAATAATATTAAATATTATAAACAATGAGCGGCATCTAGCAATGTATCATTGCTACCCAATTAACGGGGAAAAATCGGTGATCCGATTTTAACCTTACCGCTACCAAGATTATCAGAAGTCGATGTCCCTTCGTCCATGTGTCCTAATTGAACACGAGGCATAAATGTGTCATCCTCGTTAAGTCCAATCATACGTTCCTCGATACCAGAATGGACGTGTAATCACAAGCGGGCCCAATATCATATATTGACCCACTTCCGCGTGGCCACGCATATTTCACGTCTCACTCTATCGAGAGGCCCAAGACATTACTCCTGTTATGTAGGAGGGACGAATCCTGTCTACATCACTCGCACCCCTCAACATGATTCATTGAAGGCCCAATTACTATCTTTATGATCATCCTGTTACGGATGACGTTTGATAGCATTAAAGTCTACAACTCCACATGTAGGAATCGCAGTGACTTCAAGTCAAAGGACTACTTTACTATGGTCGCCATGAGGAGCGCCTATGACATTTGCATAACTATTATGAAGCGTCCTCACAGTGGGTCAGTCCAATATAAATATTACTCCTAATATTTATACCTGTGTGCCGACTTGATATCACATATCCATGACCCATGAGATGTGGTCATCAGTCTACTCACACAATAGTCTCTATGCATTATTGTCGTCCTAATTAACAATAATACTCGACTACGGAAGCTTTAAGAATAACGTTCTATATGTTCAATGGGGTCTCATGATCAAGTCGCACTTGATGTTCCATGAAACGAACTGTTTATTCTAAGGACTTTATTATGCTATAAAATAAATAACACAATAAATGAAATGCCTCACATATATATATCAAATATATATAATCAAAGTCATGACACAAATGGTAATATACTAAAACTAGATTGACCACTAGGGCTTACACCAACAATTTTCCAGAAACACCCTCTTGAAATTTGTCCAATCTATAGGTGTCTCAAGATCAACCATGTGACCTCTGGCTCCTCTCGACCATATCTCCACCTCTTCCTTCAAGTAGTGTGAGGCAAACACCACCTTCTACTCTTCAGTGCAACCAACGACAGTGAAGATCTTCTCCATCTCCTGCAGCCAATACTATGCCTCGGCAGGATCTGAACCACCTTTATAAGGGGGAGGGCTATCCTTCCGGAATTCGGAGTATGCACATCGGGGTTCTCCGGTTATGTAGCATTATTGGTGGCTGTCTTGTTCGCCTTCCTCGGCCTCGGGATCCACTAGCCATAATTCTGCATACAATGTACAAAACATTGAGTTGATCAGGCTCAATATTCTACAACAAGGTATTTAGAAAGTCTAGCAAGCCAATCTCAAGAACCTTAATCTATCTACTCACAATCCGAAGGATTGAACTGTTCTGATACCATAATGTAACACCATATATTCAACTTAATTGAAAGTAAGATAGTTAATATTAGTGCAGATATTTCCAAGCGAATTCAAACTTAAATATTACATAAAGTCTAAATAACCACAAGGTTCTTAATCCCACAAGTGGGAAAATATTTCATATTTCAAAATTACATAGCCTTCTAAAGATTTAATATAAAATACTAGTTTTTTGCATTAAGTTCATTAGAGTGTCACATAATAAGAAAATACAAAATAAAATAGAAGGGACTTTGGCCTCCAAGCCTCTTCAATCTTCCTTCTCAACCTGTGAATCTGAAATAATAAAAGGAAAAAGGTGAGATAAAAATCTCAGTGAATCCTTCCCTCGACTCCTCACCATCTCTCCTTGACTTATACCATTTCCAAGAAAATGAGTAAAACATAAATTATGCAATGCAACTTCTTAACTAAGAATATATAGTTCTTCTTTTCTTTGTGCTTAGCACGGCTTCGCTATTCTTGTATGGATAAATTGATATTTAACCGGGAATCTATGTTATTGGGTTTTGTCATACGCTTAGATCCCTAGACCCCAATCAACATAACTAACAGTGTGGTGGTTAGACGTCATTAACCATTGAAGTGGCGTCCCACGAGACTAACCATACAGTTCTCTCCTCTTATGAGGAATCTTGTGTGTCTTTTAGGTGATTTTTACCACAACTCTCATAACTTAAATGCATGTTACAATAAGTAAATTGACAACTTGGGATTTTCAAACCATATCATCATATAGCATCCTATACTAACTCCACTGATATTCACCACAAAATCAAGGAATTGAACTTCACATGTATTTGAACACTATGTTAGCAAAACAGGTATCTTTAACTAATCATATAACCAAGACAAATACCAGCTCATATGAAACTTATCATCCTTCTTGGATTCTAGTTCCTCATGAACCGAAACTCATTCCCATTGGAGCTTTGTGGAGTAGACAATGGGTAAAATGTCATACATACATTTGTGGTGGTTGGGGATAGCTGCCAACCCTTAACCAATCCCGCTAAATTATTAAGAAAATAATAATACCAAAACTCTAATTAAAAGGATATTCAAAACCCTAACTTGAACTAAATGTTCACATATTACTTAGGAAAAAGGAAATTCCTAATGTGGGACTTATGGGTGCCCATCACCTAAAGGAAGGAAGAACTCACAAACAACACCAAAGACTTGGACTAGAAGTGGCGAAGCTTGGTTCTCTTCTCCTTCTTCGGGTTTCCCTTCTTCTTTCTTCTAGGGTTCCACCAATCTTTTCACAAACAACTAAACTTCAACTCTCAAACTCTTATTCAAGCTAGGAATTGAAGAAATCTAGCAAGAATCTCACAAATCCCTACCAAGATCACGAAACTCTAGGGTTTTCCCTTTTCTCTTCTCTCATTTTCGCTCATTTTTCCCCCTTTTTCCCCTTTTCCGCGTTCTGCTTGTTTCTGCTTCGTTTTTAAGCATTTAACAGTGCATGAATCGAAGTGATGAATCGATTCATGGCTTCCAATTTGATTCACAGAAGCTCCAGGATTGCCTGGACACCTTGGTGAATCGATTCAAGCTATCCTGAATCGATTCATGCTGTACTAAAATCAGAAAAACCGAATTCTAACACCAAATCTTGAAGCTTTCTCCCTAAACATTCTTAAATCAATTCACAACTAATCCTTACAATCATGTTAAAGCTAATTTCAGCTCATCTATAAACTTAAGATAAACAAGACACACTATTATGGTTATGCAATCAAGTCCACCAATTTGAAATCAAACTAAAGTAAACAACAATTACACAAATCTCATGCAACATAATCTCAAACTAAATTTGAGGAACTTAAGGCGTTACAGTTTTTGCTACATTTCGTTTTGGTTCGCGGTTCTGGTTGTAGTGTAATTTTCCTATGAAAGCATGTTGGGGAAGGCGAGCTTTCCATGGAAGATTAGACCATGGGTGTCGAATCTCCCTACACATGACACTGCCATCCACCACCACGACAAGGCACCACTTGCGTCGGTTGCTGAATCGGAGACCACCCTCCCTCCACCGGAGCCACCTCTGGAGAGATTCGACCATGTCCTCGCTCATTGGTTTCCCATCTCCACGGCTTCTCCCCTACCTTCAGATCTGGCACCCTTCTATCCACCTCGAAATCTGGCATGGCAGTGCTACAAGTTTGTATTTATTCTTGGCCGGTACAAGCTCTAATGACAGTATTGATGTTGTTCTTGTGGTTTCTTTGTTTTGCGTTCTTGTGGTTTCTTTATTTTGTGTTTAAGTTTCGCTTGGTTTAAATTTGCAACTGTTTGTGTGCATTTTGACATATCATAGTGAGTGAAGAGTCATATGAGGCTGACACCTATTGCAACATCCTTTCTAAGTATCAATTGGCTTCCAAATAAAGGGGTAAATTAGACAATCCTAAGACCAATTATAGTCCAATTGTGTAAGTAAAAGTCAAAAAAAGATTTGTAACTGGATTTAGAAAAAGACTACGGATTCTCACTTCTCTATTGCGAGTGATCGTGTGCGAAAGATATTGATAGGCTAGATGTTAGGATGTTGTTATTGGTTTAGTTATGCCTTATTGACTTTCGAACAATATGTGTATTGTCGCTCATGTTTCAACTGGATTTGCTCCTAGAGTTGACTCTAGAACGTGGATGGGGAATGCCCAACACAACTTGTTCAGTCTGTTTATACCAATATTGACATATCTAATGAATGAAGTTGCTTATCGTAAAATAAAATAAGAACTTAAGGAACAAATGACATCCCATTTATATCTTTTTTTTTATAAGTAAAACAATTTATTCATAAAATCTAGCTTTAGCATCACTGTGACATTCCCCCACCTTCTAGGAAATGTTGAAGGATATGCACCTATCATTTGTTGGAAGCTAGATACCAAATCAATACAAAGTCCAATAGTCATTCACCCTTACATAGGCCTGCTCAGAACTTCTTATCACGGTATACAGGCTGATACACCCCTATCCATTATCCTATGTTACTTCGTCTATTACAGGAGATAATAACTACTTTTACTACTTTGCTTAACACAATACAGATATACAATGCTAAAACTAAGGACTAGGACAAGTCTGTCCAGCAATTTTTGGTTCATTTTCACACCTCAGAATGACACAATACTGAATTAGCATCAAGAGCTTCCTTGACTTCAAGAAACAACCGATTTGGCCATATCACCTCTGCTTTGACATGTACTTACTTTCATGCCCGTACCCTTTTGTTGTTGATTCTGGGAATTTATCAAGAATAGCAGAAACTGTGTCTCTTCCCTTTATTTGCAGCATGTAATTTCATCTGAAAAACACACCTTTGCAGAAAACATATCCATGCAATCAATGTAGTAAAATAAACTACTTTCTATCATCATCATCATGCACATATAAACAAATGACAACAAGTTTAGGAAAATAATAAGATAACATCTACCAAATTGTTACTCCCAGATTATCCACCTTCCTTCCATATGGGAACCTTATTTGCTAGAGCATTCGCAATATCATTCGCCTCCTTGTTTTTATGCTCAAAATCAACTTTGAGGATGAGCAATAAATTCTAGTTTATTTTCGAAGAATCTAAGGGCTCGTTTGGTAGACATGATAGGATAGAGACAGGATATGATAGAGAATTGGATAAAGAAATGATAGGATATAGACATGATAAGCTTTTATCATATCATATGTTTGGTGCGCACTGGATAATAAACTAGATATCATTATATTATGACTTTAGCTTTTTTAAAATAATATAAAATGACAAAATTATCCTTATGACATAATTACATATAATTTTTAAGGCTAAATTACAAAATTGGTCCTCTATGTTTATTTTAGGTTTTAATTTGGTCCTCTATGTTTTATTTATTTCGTTTTGGTCCCTTACGTTTTAAAAATTACAACAGGTTGGTCTTTTCCGTCACTAAAAGCCAATTGTCCGTAGCTAAAAGCCAAATTCTAGCTACGGACAATTGACTTTTAGTGACGGAAAGGACCAAATTGAAAACTAAAATAAAACGTAGAGGACCAAAACGAAACAAATAAAACGTAGAGAACCAAATTGAAACCTAAAATAAACTTAGAGGACCAATTTTGTAGTTTAGCCAATTTTTAAAATTAAATAGTTTAAATTAGATATTTAAATTTTTACATATAATTAGATATTTAGATATTTAATAGTTTAAACTAATTTTAATAATTTGTACAATTTTTAATATTAATAATAATTTTCTATTTTTAGTTTTTATTTTAAATATTTTTATATTTCTTGGATTTTAAATTATTCTTTTACAATTTAATTTTCCATATTATGTAAAATGACATAATTATTCTCGTTAAAAAATTACATACAAATTTTAAAATTAATTATATTAATTATTTTTATTTTTTATTTTTTATCTTCTATAACTTTTATTATTAATTTTTTCAATTTTATTTTTTATTTATAATATTTTTATATTTTATTAAATTTTAAATTATTTTTCATAAGGATAAATACGGAAACAATTTTCTTATCCTATCGTGTTGTTTCTAACCCAGCCCTCCCCTCAGGTTAAAAAATTAACTAGATAGACAGGATAGGATATGTGACAAGATTGAGTTATCATATCCTGCTGGTTCAACAAATACCGGATTAAGACAGGATATGATTGTCTATCATATCCTGTCTCTCCTATCCTAACCACCAAACGGACCATAAGTTCCCAGGGCACTCCCCCTTCTTAACCCATGTAAGATTCCACTATAATCTCCTTATCTTTAACCCATGGTTGCTGAGTTGACAAAATCTTGCTACTATTCTACATTGTTTATCTCTAAGGACTCCTCCAATTCCAGCTTTACCTGATTTACCTCTAGATGAGCCATCTACATTCCATTTTAACTTCCTAGGTGGGGGTGGAGACCATATATCATATAAGTTACCAATTTTTTGAAGTTTGAATTGATCACGTTTATTCATGAACATATTAGAATTGAAGCGAAGCTTTGAGTATATTTGCATTTTTAACTTCGAATTGTTTGAATCGTGGTGTGTATTTTTTATTGTCAAGTCCTTGTCAAATTTTATTGTTTATACAAAAATTTATAAAAAATTTGAAATATCAATCCCATTTGTATCTAAAGTTGTTTCTTCATGGATATAAATGGGACCAGATACAATCCAATTTGAGTTTGAGTTCTTAAATTCATTTTTATTGTACTCCGCACCGAACGGGAGGATACTATGGGGGAAAAAAATAAAAACTTTTCATCCAAATCTGCCTTTTGTTCGTAATATTGTCACAATTAATCCTTATATAATGGATCTTCAGGTTCATGGAAAGAACTCAACTCAATTATCACGCTTAAGCATACTATATATCTTCAAGCTGACCAGTGCGGACCCCATAAAAATAAAAATAAGACTAATTGTTACCACCAGAAATATCAGCCACAGCCGATGAAGGGAACAGCCGAGGTGTGGGATAAGCCGATCGGATTGGTAGCCGAAAATTGATCCCACTGAACCGGGGATAGAAAGGAAAATTCCAGAAGCCTAGGGAGCATCATGAGATCAGCCGATTATTAAAGAGTATAGCCGATGTGGATAAAGGAAATATCCGATCATTATGGATATATCGGCTGAGCTACCTTTAATTAATATAGAGCTTTGAAGCTCGACCAAGGGCTAGATATGTGAAAGTCATGTACTTTGGCGCTAAAATGACCAAAGCTAGCCGTTGGAAGTCTCCAACGCATTTAACACGTGATAAATCGTTTGCCCAGCCTGGGAGAGCGGTTAACCCACGATACGCATGAAGAAGCAGTTGAGGGACACCCACGACCGCTCGTGGTCAGCCATGAACGTGTGGAACGCATAATGGCCGATAGGGGGTGGTTACAGTTTTGTTTTCCTTTTTGTATATATATACCTACGCTGAGAAATGTAAGGACACGGGAAATCAATCAAACAACTATTTCTTTTGCAATTTATCAAGCTTTTTACAGCATTTTATCCTAGCCGATTCCATGTTTCTTAGTCTTAGCCTTAGCGTAGCGTAATTTCACCACACTCAACGCTTTCTGGAGCAGTTGGGGAACCCACAATCGAGAATCAGAGTTCCGTTCTCGGTGTAATCGCTTAACAGGAATCAATTTGTTGGCTGGACGTTAGCCGAATCCCTCGGCTGATTTTTCCACGCAAACAAGTTTGGCACGCCCAGTGGGACCATAGGTGAATTGAAGGACAGGTTTGATTCTCCAGGGCAGGATCACGCTTGGCGTATGAACCTGAGGTCCGGAAAGAAACTCAACAACAACATGGAGTCGAGTTCGAATCCCAAAAGAACCCCACCACGCAAGAACAACGAGTCAGCATACACCTTGGGTATGCCCATAGCGGTTGAAGACATCCCAGTCTCCGCACCAGCCTCTGCAGAGATGAATAACCCAGAGAATGCCGAGGCTCCAGTGGTCATGACCACTTCCTTCATCAGGCAGCAGATTGATATGGGAATTCATGACCTTATGTACCAAGTGTCAAGGCAGTTGGCAGATATTGTCAGACCCATGGTGCATAACGAGGTTCAAGAGCGAGACATGGAGAACAATGAGGACAAAGGTGAACACTCGGCTAGTTCTGCGTTGGCAAGGGGGAACGGGCAAACCCAGTATGCACAAGGTGGTCAGGCTTGGCAGCCTCAGCCGAATGTGGTTCAAAATGGGCCTCTTCAGACACAGCCCATACCACTATCGGCAGGGCCACCAACCCAGACGTACGGTGATTAGCAGAATACATGGGTACCACCCCATGCTAGGGGGCAAGTGATGCCACCTGATCAAGCGAATCTGCAGTATGGGCAGATCAACATGGCCTGGAGACCAATTAACACGGTTAGGCATATCGGTTTGCCGCCAGTAATGTCGTATGCTCCAACGCATGGCCTTACTGTGCAGGCGAATTCATATGGACAGCCGAATTGGCAGCCGATGGCCCCTGGTTATGGTTCAGGGAAGCTATCTGGGGATTGGAATGTTAACAATCCACCATTCTACCAACCGCAACCAGTCCCCACGCCATACCCTCCAGTAAGTTCAAATATACTACGAACGGCTGGCAACTATGGGGGAGAGCAGACATGGAACAATGTTCCACCTTTACCCCAGAATGCTTCACTGCTCCAGGACTCAGTCGGAGGTTTTGGGAATATGGTCCAGAGCGAGAATGGACTACTAATCCACCTCTAGGCAATGTTCCACCAAATACCTTTAACCTTCGTAATTGCTCCAACAGGCTTCCCCTCGAGACCAATGGGTCGAAGGCCACCAAATTGAATCCACAAGATAATTCGGCAGGAGCCTCTCATTTGATAGACCCGTAAATGATCGCAAATACCATCAAGAAGTACTTCTGAGTACGCTTAAAGCCGTTGGACCGTCTGTTTACATAGAAACCGTACTGAATGGGTGGATCGGATGTTTCCTCTCCCTAGGGGATTCAAAACTCCAGATTTCACCATATTCTCAGGGGAAGATGACAAGTCTACCATGGAGCACATAGGGCATTTCACAGCCCAGTGTGGTGAAAGCATCCAGAATGAGTATCACAAGCTTCAGCTCTTCCCATTATCACTCACTGGGACAGCGTTCACCTGGTACTCCTCCTTGCCTCCAAACTCAGTACAGAATTGGGCCGATATGGAGAGGTGTTTCCATGATAGATTTTATTGGCCGCAACCCCAAGTAATCTGAATCGATCTAACTAGTCTCAGGCAAAGAAGTTGATGAGCTCGGTTCTTTGATTACATTGAAAGATTCAGAGAAAGCGGAAATGTTCTGTGCAATTCCTCAAAGCGAATACACTTCTATGATGATTAACAACATGCACCCGCAAATGAAGGAGAAGTTGGTAGGATAAGCCTGCAGATTTGAATCACCAGCGCAGAGGCTATCCGAGTTGAGCAATATATCCAGGAAAAGGAGAAGCGAAGGGCTAGCCGAGGAAAGGGTCCCCATCTAGTTTCTATTATAGAGGCAGAGGAATCTGACTCCGAAACGGCTGACCTTACGGCTGATATGATGGTAGCCGAAATAGTCAAAGGGAAGAGCTATTCCCGCCAAAGATCAAGGCCGCTAAAGCCAAAGAAACTGAATCAACAGAGGATAGGGCAGGGTACTCCTTTGACATAACCAAGGCAGACCAGATTTTCGACTACTTGCTCAAGGACAAGCAAATTCGGCTGCTAGACGGGCATCGGATTCCACCTCCTGAAGAATTGATAAATAAGAAATACTGTAAGTGGCACAACTCATATAACCATTCTACAGCTAATTGTGTAGTTTTCAGGAAGGCCATACAGAAGGCTATCAAGGAGGGCAGATTCAAGTTAGCCGACAAAAGCATAGCCGAGATGTCAGTGGACACCAATCCATTCCCAGTTGTAACCATGGCCATGGTGTCTTTCTCAGGGCCCGATCAGCCCAGGCCAACAAGAGGGAAACAGTCTATCAGGAGTGTTTGGATGCCCAAAGAAGAATCCAAAAGAAACCAAGAGGTCGCCAGGGGATCTGTGTTCGACAGATTGGGAAACCCACCAGTGTTAACAAAAAACGCTGGGGGCCAGCCATCTTCGAGCCGATTCCATGGTAAACCTCCCAAACCCGGACGTTTGACCAACGAGTTGATCAGCCAGTACCGCAAAATGCAAGCAAAGACCGAGAGAGTCCAGCATGCCCAGGAGACTGGGGGGCAAACTCAACTGGGAATCTCAGCTGAAGCCCAGCCGAGTATGCCCAGAATCACTGAGGAGCCTCTCCCAAAGTCTAAGAGAAGAGTGGCGGAGTTCAATGTCGAAGGGGGACTGTCATATCTTCGCATAACTGTAAGGAATGATGATGAACTCCAACCATAGAGGATGATCAAGCCAGCTGCAAATGTCAAAGAAGGGAAGTGGGTGGTTAATCAACCTCCGAAGAAGAAAGAGTTCAAACCAGTCACACTGACTAGAACGCAGAAGAGAAGGCTGCAGAGGGCTAGATCCTTGCAAAAAATGAAACAAACCTTGCAGATGTTAGCCGATGCCAAGGCAGCCGATAAGAAGGAAATCCCAGAAGCTAAAGTGGCAGAAGCCATTGACAGGGCTTTTGGACCTTGCGGTTTGGAGCCCGACAAAGTTGAAACTGATCAAACCAAGGAGGTCCCAGTGACAATCCCGGTCGCCGAGGTAGACATCGGGCAGCCTGAAGAAGGAAAAGGGGAACCTGATGAAGAGGAAGGGCATATTCACATATACACAAACTGCTTAAATGGTGATGACGAGCCGATCCTAGAGTCTGGTTACCGAGAAGATTCAATTTTGGATTATCTCTCAGATGAGAGTGAAGCCGACCGATGGTCATCATCGAGGTCGTTAGTCTGATCCCAAGTGAGTTCTGGGCTGGTTACCCCCAGATCGAACACTTAGAAGGAGACATATTTGTGGAAGAAGCAGAATGGGAAACTTTAGCCGATGACACGGCAAAAGATGCTTTGGGTACTATATTTGGTAGGCCAACCGAAGACATGATAAAGCACTTGAAGCCCTCAGATGTGAGAGCCCACATCAATGGCAAGGCCTTCAATGAGTGTTCGTTGATAATGGGGCGATGATAAATGTGATGCCGGTGGCCACCTTGAGGAGTCTCAACAAGTCTCAAGAAGATCTCGATCCCAACTAACATGAAAATGGCTAGCTTCATGGGAGAGGCTTGTCGCCTTAGGAATCCTGGTAATGAGATCACGCTTGGCCCCAAAAGCATCAAGTCGCTTTCTTCGTGATTGATGGCAAACCATCTTATACAATCTGCTAGGAGAGATTGGATCCACACCAGCCAATGCTTACCTTCCACCATGCATCAGAAGCTCATTTTTTGGGAAGGGGATAAAATTGAGATAGTCCCAGCTGATGACAATCCATTCCCAGCCGAGGTACAAAATCTAGAAGCCCTGTTCTACTCTCCTTCTATGGCTCCCATAGTCATATCGAGGAATACGAGGAAGGATCCCGAATCTTGTAACTTGACACCCCAGGGGTTCAAAATTGAGCAATTAGCCGAACCACGGCTAACCACAGAGGTTTGATATGTTTAAAGACACCCAAGTGGTGCAGAACTTATGGGACCGGCTAGAGGCTTTCAGGATTGAATCTCACGTAGCTGAGTCCTGGCTGATAGACAAACAACAAGGCGATGGCCTCACATCGGCAGACGAGATCACGGAGTTGCCGATGGAGTTTGAATCACCTATTCGGAGGACTTTGCCAACCTTCGAATCATAAGACCCTCGAGGACCTCAATTTAGGAACTCCAGATGAGCCTCGGCTAACGCAAATCAGCGAACTGCTGGGGGAAAAGGATAAGGAAGAGATGGTAGCCCTGCTGAAAAAATATAAAGACTGCTTTGCATGGGATTATCATGAGATGCCTGGGCTAGCACCAGAAATCGTGGAGGATAGGCTACCGATTAAGGAGGATTCAAACCACATAAGCGACCACCTAGAAGATACCATCCTCACCGATACCACAAATCAAAACGGAAATCGGCGTTTGCTCAATGCCGGTTTCATCGTAACGGCCAGTGTGTAGAGTGGTTAGCCAATATAGTACCAGTAAAGAAGAAAATGGCAAGATTCGAAGTGCATTGATTATAGAGACTTGACTTTGGCCACCCAAAGGACGAATATGTGATGCCTGTGGCGCATATGTTAGTCGATGCAAACCGCCACACATGGTATTTTAACCTTCATGGACGGGTACTGCTATAATCGATACTTGTAGCCGAGGAGGACACTCACAAGATCGCATTCAGTGCCCAGGGCACTCGGAATTTATGAATGGTTAGTGATGCCATTCGGCTTGAAGAATCTTTGGGGCCACGTGCAGAGAGCAATGAACGCTATCTTCCATGATCTAATCGGCAAGATTATGGAAGTATACATAGATGATGTGGTAGTAAAATCCAAAGACTTCGAAGCCCACTTAGCCGATTTGGAACAAGCTTTGTAGAGGATGAGGGTCCATAACTTGAAGATGAATCCTGCAAAGTGCATGTTTGGTGTATCGGCTGGTAACTTCCTCGGTTTCTTGGTGCATCAAAAGGGCATTGAAATAGACCAAAACAAAGCCAAGGCAGTGATGGAGGCTAGACCACCCAGGAACAAAAAGGAATTACAGAGTCATTGGGTAAAATCAACTTTTGAGAAGATTTATAGCTAATTCGGCTAGTAAGATGAAGGCTTTTTCCCCTTTGCAAAAGCTCAAGAATGCCGAGGAGATGGTGTGGGGCCTGAACAAAGAAGAGGCCTTTGAACAAATAAAGAAGGCTTTAGCTAGTCCACCGCTTTGGTGCCCCCATGCCAGGGAAGCCTTTGAAACTTTACATTGCGACAAGAGTCTATCGGTACTGTTAGCACAGGATGTGAAGATGGAACCTGAAAGAGCGATGTACTACCTTAGCCAAGTCTCAATGATGCGAGACCAGATATACTCCATTGGAGAAGTTGTGCCTATCTTTGTTTTACGCTTGTACAAAACTTGAGTATTATTTAATGCCACATGAAATATTAGTTTTGTGCAAAATTGACATTGTTAGGTACTTGCTTAATAGGCCCGTCTTACAAGGTCGTTTGATGAAGTGGGCCATTAAGCTCACTGCCTTCGCGTTGAAATACGTCCCACTAAGGGCTGTCAAGGGTCAGGCACTAGCCGATTTCTTGGCAGAACATCCCTGCGTGGAAGTTGATGATCCTTGGGTACCCCCAATTACTTGCATAGACCTGTTGCCTTGGGTCCTAACTTTTGATGGGTCCAAAACCCAGAAAGCGAGCTCGGGCCTAATGACAATTACCAACCTAGATGGGAAGATGTGGAGGTTTGCGTATCGTCTAAACCCAGATTTAACTAATAACCAAGCCGAGTACGATGCCGTGATCATAGGGTTAAAGTTGTTAGCCATGATGGGCGCCGAGTACATTCATGTAAAGTGGCGACTCGGTTGGTGGTCGACAACTAACCAAAGAATATGGGTGCAACAACCCAAATCTGTTGGCGCGTTATGCAACGGTGATGATTGATTCACCGCTTATTGATGCAAAGGTGTCATACATCCCTAGAGGAGCTAATATGGAGGCGAACGATCCGCCCAAGAGGTCTCCTGATATAGGAACTCGTTCGACTTTAGAGTACGACGAATTACCACCGAGGTGATGGTCGCATCAAGTCGAGTCATGGAGGAACGAATGATCGAGTACTTACGAGATCCTTCTAAGTGCACTAATCTCAAAGTTAAGAGACGAGCTCTAAGGTATGTGCTTCTTGATGATGAATTGTATAAGAGAAGCATGAATGGGGTATTGTTGAAGTGCATAGATAAAAATGAAGCCCTAATGGTTATGGGTGAAGTTCACGAAGGCATATGCGGCTCGCATAGAAATTTGGGCGATTATGAAATGGCCGATTTACCGCCATGGTTATTATTGGCCTACCATCACACCGATTGCTTTCAATACGCCAAAGGATGCGAAGAATGCCGCTGCATGGTCCCATTCAAAGGGTACCAGCCGAATTGATGCATCCAGTGGTGAAGCCTTGGCCATTTAGAGGCTGAGCCATGGATTTGATCGGCAAAATCCATCCACCATCTTCTAAAGGACACAATTTCATTATTGTGGCAACCGATTACTTCACTAAGTGGGTGGAGGCTCAGCCGATGGTCAAGGTACAACAAGATGATGTTATCCGATTCATTCAACACCGGATCATATACAGTTTGGGATCCCAGACCATTACCACGGATCGTGAACTATGTTCACCTGGAGACAAGGTGGTTGCCTTTGCTCGTGATTTGGGATTAAGTTGATACATTCATCCCCATATTATGCACGTGCCAATGGACAAGCCGAGGCAACCAACAAGATTATTGTGGACCCGATCAAGAAGAATTTAGAAGACAAGTCTAGAAAATGGCATTTAACTCTGGATGAGGCTTTATGGGCCATAAGGAATTCCAAGTCAATGACCACGGCACAACTCCTTATCGGTGACTTACGGCCAAGATGCGGTTTGCCTTTGGAAATTAATGTCACTTCTCTAAGGGTGGCAAAACAGATTCCTTAAGCCTAGAAGAGTATCGCAAGCCATGCTTATGGAGTCGATCACTGGATGAAGATCGATTAATGGCTTTAGAAAGAATCGAGGCAAGCAAACGCAAAATGGCCAGTGCCTACAACAAACATGTTAAGTTGAAAAAGTTTGTTGAGGGCGACCTAGTTTGGAAAACTATTTTACCAATAGGAGTCAAGGACCCTAAATTCGGTAAGTGGTCACCAAATTGGGAAGGTCCGTTCACGGTTAATCAAGTATTCGCAGGAAACGCGTATCGGCTAGTTAACATGCAAGGCGAAGAAATGAATAGAAGCATAAATGGCAAGTATCTGAAAAAATACTACCCCACGGTGTGGCAAAGCATACTAGAACAATAAAGAAAGCTATTCATAGACAAAAAGAGTTGTTCTGGTGACCACAGGCCGGCCACCTAGCCGACAAAATACTCAAAGACAACTAGAAATAACTAGTCTGTTGGGTCAAGAGTGGTCGCGGGGGGATCAAAGAACCATAGCAGGATCGGCAGGATCAGCTTGGGTAGAGGTACTGGCGGGCTCGGCTGCCCCTTGAGGATCAACCTTTTCCATAGGATCAGCCACCTCTTCTTGGTTGGAGGCTTCGACTGGCGCAGTCTGCACTTCCACAACTACTGCCCCAACAATCTCAGCTGCATCTACAGCCACGCCTTCCGGCCCAGAAGGAAGGATATCAGTCGGTCCACCGGCAGCCGGTGCTTCAGTAACCACCACATCGGCAGGGACGCTTTTCAAAGCAGCGCTAGCCGATTCCTCAGCTCGAACCATACCTGCTTCGGCTGACGGTATTAAAGGTTGTTCCTTCGCCTGATTCAGCAGGAGCCGAAGTCCATCCCACTGGTGGTTGGCCGAGTCTATGCCTTCTCTACCCTTCTGCATATCTTGTTCCAAACCATCTTTTTGGGTGGTGAGTCGTAAAATGTCGGGATCTAAAGAAGAAGCTTGAACATATAAGCTGAAACGCCTTTCCGTGTGGGTCTCCAGTCTCGCGTCAAGCTGCTCAAGTTGGGGTGTTAGCTCTTTGATTTCATTTTGAATCAAAGTCGACTCAATTGATTGGGCTAACTTAGGCCTTTGAGTTCCCTTTCCTAGCAAGGTCGGCTTGCCGATCTTTATCAACCGCTGAGCAAGAGGACAAGAAAGAGGACTTTTGAGCTTGAAGATCCCTGAGGCGCAGCGTGTCTTGAGTGGCATGGTCATAATTCTCCTTGCACACCGATATAATGCGTAAATGTCATTTACTTGTAATGCCATTTGACGATACAAATTGTCGGTCAAGTGAGGGAACATCGGGAGAGTCGGATAGTTTAAAAGGGAAGTCCTCAACCGCCACCTTACTCTTATCTGTGGGGATCTCCCCATCAAGACCTCGCCTACCTTCTCCAGGTGACTAGAGGAGGGTGAGGAGACCTTCTGCAACGGATCAGCCGAAGCAAAATACTGCTGCAGTTCTTCCTCTGAAACCTGGATAGATGAAGTTGACTGACGAGGAGGAGTCCTGTGAGCAACAGGGGATTCATCCTCAGCCGATCAGAGTACGAGCACAAAGAAGTTAGGGCCAAACCAACACAGAGTGGGCAGTCACAATAAAAGAGAAAAAGGAGGATACCTGGATTGGGCTGTGAGCCTCGGCTACTGGAGAAGCGGGAGCTGGCCGGTGGGTTGCCTCGGATTGAGGACCAGCCGAAGAACCCCCTCGCGCCATTGGAGATTGGGAGGGGGGAACCTTGTGAGGAGGCGACCATGGAGCCGAAGTACGCTGTTTCTACAGCCAACATGAGCCGAGGATTAGAATTATGACAAAGCCTTGAAGAAACAGTAAAAAACAGAGGTACTTACCTTTATTTGTTTACCCTTGCCAGCGTATGCCGTCTGGGTTTTTCGGGAGATAGGGGCTGCAGCCGAAGGTTCGTCGATACGAATCCCCCCAGATCTTGTCCTTTTCTTCTTACTCGGAGGGGGAGAATCGTCTATAATGAAAACTCTAGGAGTTGGTTTGGCTGTCAAGAAAGCAGTTAGCCGATGCGTTTGCAAAGTAAGAAAAAGCAAAATGAGACAAAATACTTACCCTTCATGGCAGCAGAAACTCTAGTCTTATGCGTCGGCTCTGGCCTTACCATCTTCAGAGGGGGAACAACACCGCCTCACCTTCATCATCATCATCATCACCGGCCAGCATCGGGGCTGCTATCGAGAGGCATGGCAAGCCTTATGAAATAACTAGATACAGAGCCCTGAAACATCTTATCCTTAGCCGAAGGCCACCAATTAGCAAAGGCAGAGGTTTCCCCAGCCGACGGGTTAAATGAGGCCCATTGGAAGCTGTTCAATTTTTCCAAGTTGAAAGCTGCCAAGGTCTTTACCTCTTCAGCCGATAGGTTAGTTCTCCCTAGTGCTGGTACCTTGCTAAGGTATGGCCAAGGTACATGCTGCAACAATCCAAACTGACGGGCCACACAGTTAGGATGATAGAATTCAGCCGTGGTCTTGTTATTCCTGGAATTCGGTTTTAGCCCACCAAGGATGTCTCTAGCGGTCAAAACACGACTCCAATTGAGAACCATGGTCCCATGCGCTTCCCGAGAAATGCTGCGGTCAGCCGTGGTGAATATCCAATCCGGGCCGATCCGTCTTTCAAAGATCGGCTGCCAATCTTGAGAAATTCTGGTCAAGACGTGTATTTTCTCCACCACGTCAAAGGGAGTTACTTGCTGAAGAGGAGTCAGCCGCAAATGCTCGGCTAACGTCCGCGCCCCGGCCGGGAGAGAGTGAACGCTGAAAGAAGGTTCAATGAACTCTGGGAAATAAAGGGTAATCCATAGTTGCAAGAACCATAGAGGACCTGAAGGATTCTTCAAGTCGACACCTTGGTGCAACCGATCCAGCATGTTAAACAAAGCCCTATAAAGATAGCAGAGGAAGAGTGATCCCCAAGCGACTTGCCGACCCGATACAGCTTGGGCCACATATACTTGAAGTTCTTGAACGACTGCGACAGAGCCGGTACAGACAAAGTACTTACTAAACCAATACAAGAGGAAGGCGCAATGCTCAAAGATCGTAAACCGCAGCACTCTTCCCTTTTGATTGGCTAGAATGAAGGAAGAATAGCTGGAGCTGTTCCGATCATGAACAATCTTGATGTTGGAGGTTGAAATGTCGTATAGATTCGGAGCTCCCTGACCAGCTAAAGGCAAACCTGTAATGGATGCCACATCAAGAAGAGTAGGGGTGGCCATTCCCCAAGGAAATACAAAGGTATTGGTGGTAACGGACCAATAGCCAAGAAAGCCGAAGATTAGTCCGATGTTGAGTTGAAGGTCTTTAGCCGACAACATGATAGCATCGTAAAGACCCATTCTTTCCGGGCCTCGCTTTTGCCTCAGCCATCCTAGAGTGCCAACTCAAGTAATCGGCAGTAGTGGGCCAAGGCCTTATGTCGGCTGGACACCGTTTAATGGTAAACTAGTCGCAAACGAGTGGTAAACCATATGTGTCTGGGGAGAGATATTCTCTAAGATACATTGCACCGCCCTGCAGGTCGGTGGATGGCCGCAAAGTGAGAGAACCTTGAATCGGATAAAGAGGGGGTATGACGCCTTCGGCTAACCCAGTCGGCTCTTGAGGGGAGGAATGAGAGTCGATTGAATGGGAAGACTCGCCCAAGGAGTCATGGCCACCGTGAGTCGTGTTCACGATTTTGAGAATCGGATGCGTAAGACATGGTCGCAAGAAGAGGATGCGTAAAGGAAGCTAGGGTTTGAGGGTCCAAAAAAGTTCAAAATGCCTGAGTAGTAAGGAGGACGAATGGGCCTAGCTATTTAAAGAGAAATCATGCGCACGATCAACGATGAGAGTTGTTAAGATATTATCGGATAACAGCGCAGTCATCGGGTGTGGGAAAAGTAGCCGCTCAGTCATAATGGGTGACATTAAATGCATATAAAGTGACTAACGATTGACGCTTTCTGAGACTCAAACTTTATCCGATACATCAATCCAAAGATGGACAAATGAAATGATGTAGGGCAATTGTTATCACTGTAAATATCACCACACCGATGAAGGGAACAAATTGACGAAAGGAACAAATTGATGAAGGGAATAGCCGAGGTGTGGGATAAGCCGATCGGATTGGTAGCCGAAAATTGGTCCCACTGAACCGGGGATAGAAAGGAAGACGTCAGCCGATTATTAAAGAGTATAGCCGATGTGGATAAAGAAAATATCCGATCATTATGGATATATCGGCTGAGCTACCTTTAATTAATATAGAGCTTTGAAGCTCGACCAAGGGCTAGATATGTGAAAGTCATGTACTTTGGCACTAAAATGACCAAAGCTAGCCGTTGGAAGTCTCCAACGCATTTAACACGTGATAAATCGTTTGCCCAGCCGATGGGAGAGCGGTTAACCCACGATACGCATGAAGAAGCGGTTGAGGACACCCACGATCGCTGCGTGGTCGACCATGAACGTGTGGAACGATAATGGCCGATAGGGGTGGTTACAGTTTTGTTTTCCTTTTTGTATATATATACCTACGCTGAGAAATGTAAGGACACGGGAAATCAATCAAACAACTATTTCTTTTGCAATTTATCAAGCTTTTTACAGCATTTTATCCTAGCTGATTCCATGTTTCTTAGTCTTAGCCTTAGCGTAGCGTAATTTCACCACACTCAACGCTTTCTGGAGCAGTTGGGGAACCCACAATCGAGAATCAGAGTTCCGTTCTCGGTGTAATCGCTTAACAGGAATCAATTTGTTGGCTGGACGTTAGCCGAATCTCTCGGCTGATTTTTCCACGCAAACACTAATATAAGATTTAAACCAAGTGCTTGTGCGTAAAACAAGCAGAGAAAACAAGTGTGTCACCATCGTTATTTTATAAATGGTTAAATATTAATAAATATATTTCTTAATAATTTGACCCGTTAAAAGAATTTAGTCTACCTCCACCACTGAAGTAGAGATGAATCTGATGGTATGATCACTCTCCTCACAAAATTCATCAAGAAAAGAAGAAGGTGTATATACGATTGTTTCTTTACCCTAAATCGAGAAAATGTTAGGTGACTTTTAACAACAACAAAAGAAAAAAAAAATGTTATGTGACGTATCATAAAAAGCCACCGTAAGAACATCATTGTCAATTTAAACCTTAAACAGTAAATAAATTTAGCAGTTTGTGCCAACAAACAAATATTTGCTCTTTATCTGATTGAATGCGTATGTCATTTTTCTTGGTACAACACATATGTACGTGTCATCAATTGCAGAGATGTCAATATTAACAAACAATACCTTCGGATACTTATTTGTCTAGGTACACTACCATTTTGTTCCTCTAGGAGGTCTATGCATTTTTGTGTATAAAACTACCCTTACCTCAAGATACTTCCTCATGAGCTAGAATTCTTTATATTACTCTAAATTAAATTAAACGTATCATATTTATTTAAGTAATTTTTTAAGTGCTTTAATGTGTTTTTTTTCTGCCTACAGAAATAGAGATTTTTGTTTTTCGTCTTGTAAATTTCTTTCTTGTTTGTTCCTACAATATAAATTTTTATGCTTTTAATTCTGGTTGTTTCATTTTAGTTCTTGTAATATATTTTCAAGTTTATTTTAAGTCCTTGAAATTAGAAATCATTTTGATTTTAGTCTCTAAAATATGGACTATATATAGATCATATGAGGACTAATTTCAAATACATATATATATATATTGGTGTATCACTTTTTTAATACAATTTTGCCTTTCGCACAACTGCAATTAAATTTAAATTTATGGTTACCAAAATTGTGTAACTGACTCACATCAAAACTCAAGATCGTCTATGACCTCTTTGTATCTCACAAACCAAGGTACACACAAAAAGAACGCGGAGATATAAACATGAAAGAGGAAGAAAGATTAGAGATCGAGAGAGGGAACGCCAAATAAAGAAATAAAAAACGCGGACAGACAGACACAATAGTTCTCGTCTTTCTGCTACTATATATATTACTTGTGTGTTTGGTTCTGCGGTGGTAAAAATATTTGATTTTGAATGAATTGATTTTGTAAAATTGATTTTAGTTAAAATTGAGTTGAATGTAAAGTGATTTATGTTTAGATAAATTTACGTAAAAGAGAGTTAGAACAATAAATTTGAGAGTAAAAATCATTTTTGGAGGGAAAAGCTCTAAATCATAGCTTCAAGTTAGAATCAATTCTAGAGGTAAAATCAATTCTACCAGAGATCACCCAAATATGAAAAAATTAATTTTATATCTCTAGAATCACTTTTGACCATTTCAAAAGTAAAACCAAATATTTACATGAACGAAAAACGGATTTTTATTTTAACAGACAAAGGACAAAGTCAAAAAAAATTATAGAAATGAATAACAAAAAAGAGTCAAATGCATTTTACTACGATAAAAAACTAAAGAAAAATATTTTTTGAACACAGTTTTTGACACTGACACGTATAATATACGGACCGTACTATACAGACATACGGTTCGTACTGTACGGACAACCTTTTTTTCAAAAAAAAAAATTATTTGTTATTTTTTTTAGATTTTTTTAACTGGTTAAATTTTTTTTTGTCATTAACCAGATAATGTGAACCATTAACCAGATAAGTGAACTTCGTTAACCAGATAAATAAATAGAACGTGAGTTTGGCATTTACCAGATAATATGAATCATTAACCAGATAAGTGAACTTCGTTAACCTGATAAATAAATGGAACGTGAGTTTGACATTCACCAGATAATGTGAACCATTAACCAGATAAGTGAACTTCGTTAATCAGATAAATAAATGGAATGCGTTAAGTTTCAGGGTTGGTATTCACCAGATAATAAGAACTATTAACCAGATAAGTGAACTTCGTTAACCAGATAAATAAATAGAATGTATTCACTTTTAGGGTTGGCATTCACAAGATAATGTGAACCATTAACCAGATAAGTGAACTCCGTTAACCAGATAAAAAAAGAAAATTTGAAAAAAAAATTTGAAAAAAAAGTGGAATCTATACTATATGAATACGTGTCCATATAATACAAACGCGTATATATGTCACTGATGTGTCGTATGTGTCGTATGTTGTGTTCAATTCCAATATTTCATGGTACCCAAAAAAACATTGGTTCTATTTACTCTCCTGCCGTATAAAGTAGTTTTTCTTCATAAATAAAGATAAAGACGGGACCAGTTATTGTGGTGATGACTTTGGACGACGAAAAGACGAAACTACCCGTTGGTTTGATGCCTCACAGACAAATATTTCCAAAGACAAACACACACTGTCCCACGTTGTTGCTTTTCAAGTTGCAGCTCTGTATCTCTCTCTCTCTCTCTCGTCTCTACGACTCTACCTACAACCGTTTTTGCTTGCCGGAAAATCGACTCTGATCTTGGTCTCCGGCGATACCCCTCCGATCCTGCCGTCATGAGTTCCGGCGAGCTCCTCCAGATACAGCCTCAGGAGCTGCAGTTTCCATGTAAGCCTCTTCGATTCCCAAAAAAAAAAAAGTTTACTTTTGATTCAAAATTCGGTTTTCGCTTCTGGGTCTTCCTCTAATTTCTTCTTCTGTTTTTTCCCTTGGTTTTGGGTTTGTGAAATAGTTGAATTGAGGAAGCAGATCCCTTGCTCTTTGCAGTTGTCTAACAAGACAGATAATTATGTCGCTTTCAAGGTTCCAATTTCACTCTTGATGTTTCTTTTTTAACTCACTTTTCAGTTTTTTTTTTCCATTTATTTGCAGTTCTTTAAGTTTGCAAATTTTTGTGCCTGCATGCGTTTTTGTTTCATTGTTTCTAAAATTGTGTGTTATGAAGACTTGTAATTTTGATTTGGGGTGAGATTCATGGTGTTGCAGGTTAAGACGACAAATCCGAAGAAGTATTGTGTTAGGCCTAACACTGGAGTTGTGTTGCCTAGGTCTTCATGTGATGTTACAGGTCTCTCTCTCTCTCTCTACCTTCTTCAATCTCCCTCTTGCACATAAAAGCACACAGACATGCAGAGAGGAACAATCTTTTGCTTGATTATGTGTAAACTGGTACTTGTTTATGTAACGGTGAAATAATTTGAATTAGTAAATTTTTGGATTAATTTTTGCTATTGTTTTATTATTTTGTCTTTCTCCCCTTTTCCTGTGTGCAACTTTTTAAAATAACTTTGCCTTTTGTGTGGAAAATGCTATTTGTTATGATTTTTTGTTTTGTAAAAATTGAACGAAAGATTGCAATTGGTTGATAGCTGGGAAGATATAGTTACTTTTGCATCAATTTTTACATGGGACCAATCATGATAGGTGGTCCTCGGTACTTGAAAAAACGTCTAAA
Source organism: Calophaca sinica (assembly GCA_037113605.1). NCBI lineage: Eukaryota > Viridiplantae > Streptophyta > Magnoliopsida > Fabales > Fabaceae > Calophaca > Calophaca sinica. The sequence continues at coordinate 47,104,658 of CM073734.1, forward strand.
ACTCTAACCATGACCGACGCAGTCCCTGAGAAGCATAAGCGGACGGTCCTTCTTGTCCTCACACCTAAGACGGTGACCTGATCGGTGTCGGTTCGGCAAAAACAAAAGAAAATAAATATAAGTTGAGCTTTTATGCACTCGTATTCGTTTCTCTTTGTTGTTGTCGAAATGACACTGATTATGTTACCGTCTTAGCTGTGAGGACATGGAGTACCGTGAGTTTCTGCTTCTGGAGAGCAGCGTCAATCTTCGTCTGAGTTTTGAACGACTTTTCATGTGTCAGTCCACAAGGTGTTCCACTTCCACCCTAAAATTTGCCACCAATCATATATGGTTTGGTTATGCATTTCCATTTTTCGTATTCCTTTGGTTACTAATTTTTGGTTCTAAATAGCATCCTTGTTTTATGTATTGACTGGTTGTGTCATATTTATGTCTTCACTTTTTAGTAACAATGCAAGCTCAAAAGGAGGCACCTCCTGACATGCAATGCAAGGATAAGTTTCTCCTTCAAAGCGTAGTTGCAAGCCCTGGAGCAAACGCGAAAGATATCACTCCAGAAATGGTAACCATTCAACAAATAACAAACTGTTTTATGATAGAGATTAGAGAATAACTGTGTGTGACATATACAGCAGTTTTCACCCACCTTGCATAATTTAATTGTTTTCTCTGCTCGTTACATATATATAGTTCAGTAAAGAATCCGGCTATGAGGTCGAAGAGTGCAAATTGAGAGTTGTTTATGTTGCTCCTCCTCGACCACCATCCCCGGTCCAAGAAGGATCTGACGAAGATTCATCTCCTCGAGCATCTGTATCAGAAAATGGGCATTCAAGTGCTCTGGATTTTCAGGTTGTAAGTAACCACTGGGTTTGCATATATTTTCAAACAAAAGTTTTAATCCGTTTCATGTTAGTTAATTGTTATGATAAACATGCATGTAGGCTTCAAAGGCTTTCAATGAACGGGTTGAACTTCAGGATACTTCATTTCAGGTGACATATATATACATTTATAACATATTTTCTCATTGACAGTTAGAAGAATATCTTGTCCTTGACCTAGTTGAATTTTCCGTCTTTTGTCACTAATAAGGTTTCTGTCTTTCTTCAATATTTTTTAAAACAATTCACATATAATTTCTATCCTGCACACAATACTTTTTTGATTTTTGTAATTGACCCCTACCCAAACACACCTGCAATAATAGCTACTTTTGACCCTCCCCAATCCAAAAGGACAAGTTTTCATGTCATTGTAGAGAACTAGAGATATCAAAGATCATGATGATTCTAATTTAGTTTTAGGAGGTTGGAATCACCTTTCAAATGTTTTTGGAATGCATAATTTATATGTTCTGAGTCTATGTGCTGATTGATATTGCTGTACTGGCCTTTTAATTTAAGTATGTTCATTGGGAATGTCCCCACGGATAGGCCGTTTGAAGTTGATTGATTCATGTCATTTATTTACATTGGTAACTCTGATATTGAAATAAATTTGCTGATAAATCCCATTGTGCATGATGGTTATGTCTAGTACCTTGAAGAAGAGCTCGGGATTGCACTTGGTAAGATATGAATTCAGAAAAATTGGTGCTCATTTTGAATTTCTTATTATTTCAGGCAAGAGCTCTTATTTCAAAGGTAACTGAGGAGAAGAATTCTGTTGTTGAGCAAAATAAAAGGCTTCAGCAAGAACTGGTATGGCTTTTATTCTTTTTTTTTTTTTTTTTTTTTTCTCCGTTTTTTAAGGATGCTTATGCACATTTTATCTTGAATGTTCTGCCACGTGATCTTGATAGTTATCCTATGGTCCTATTTCGTTATTTTTTTACAACTGCACTCCAAAGTGGAAGCCGTGATGAAGTAGTTCTCTTTCAACACTTCTAATCGGTTCTTGTGTTATGTTATGCAACTATTTGGATGAAATGATCTGTATCTTTATGTCTGAATTCACATTTTTCGGAAACATAAGATCATCTTAATCATCTGTGTATGAATATCTAATAGGCTGGTGTGACAAAACGGTAGGGAGTATTTATTACTTTCATTTCCTTGAGGGACGAAATAGGAGAGAGGGTATAAGTTCGGAGACGAACTCCGTTCTATATTTGTCTTTCCCACTCAAATCATACCTGGAACGATGGGACTTGTTTTTTGCATAATATATGTTTTGATTGCTGAGTTAGGAATCATGATAGTCGTGCAGTCATAGTTCACACTATTCTTCCTCTTGACAATTCAGATTGTTTACACTTATCACACTATCATTTCCTTGGTTGAATATTACCAGCATAGTGAAACCGTACCCTTTACTCGCCATAATAATTTTTAAATGTTTGGTTCAGAAGTTAATAATTGCGTCATAGTGTATTATTTAGAATCTATGGTTCTTTTCGAAAATTATTGATTAGTTTTGAATCTTGTGATGCATAGGGGCTTTTGAAGCGCGAGGCCAACAAAAGCCGTGGTGGTATACCGTTTATGTATGTAGTTATTGTTGGCTTGGTTGGCATCATTTTGGGTTTCTTATTGAAGAGGACGTGACCTATGATTACAAGCTTCTCCATAATGATCAATTGTAGAAAGCAGCAATGAGAAGAAAAATGTGTGATATGGAAAAACTAACTAATTGTTGTCATATTATCTTGTATTGCTCCTAGAAATTTGGAATGTGTGATAAGAAATAGGTACCTCTATCAGCAGTAGCAATCTTAGACAGTAGACAGGTTGATGAAATCTATATCATGGGAACTGTGTTGTTATTTGATGTGGCACATGTGATTAAATTTTTTAGCTGCTACTATTCCCCACCTTGCCCCCCTTGGTTGTTGGCTGTCTGACTCTCAATGCATAGTTATTGCCACCATGAAAGTACCTTTCTATATCTACATTATCTATGTATATTTGATTTTGGATTTCTGATGTTGCTTCAAAGGAATTTTATAGATACTTTGGGTTCAGATGTATGTTTATGGTTTTTTTCAATTGTAAACCAAAAATACGTTGTCTAGAATCTATAAAATTCTGTGATAACAAAATATTGTTATTTATTAGAAGGGAAAGTCTATAATTGTTTTGTGATTAGAAAGCGGTTTTCATTCATTGTTTTGTCTCGTGACTCAAATAAGGATGCTTGCTACAAATTAATTTGAGTCATGCAGCCACTTAATTGTGGATTAATAAAAAGCTTGGGGACTTGAATACAAATTATTTAAAAGTAAAGTATTCAATTAAAATGTATGGACTTAATTACAAACTTAATTTAGAGATCAATTTAAAAAGTTCTCAAATAGTTTAGAGATTTAAAAAACCTAAAAAAAGATATAAGTATAGAGCATGACCTTATTCTGATGAAAAAAAAAATCAATTTTTCTCATTAAAACCTGAACCGGCTGACCAGTTTTAAAAAGAAAGTTAAAGAACTCTAATATTCTGTTCATTTAACTCTTAAAATCCCAAAAGCCATAGAGTCGGTGAAAATTTAACCGAGCCAGCATGGATTGAACTGATTTATTTGGATATATATGGGAAATTTTAACTCATCAAAACTAATTAATCAAATAAAGATCCAATCTTAAATTTGAAAACTCGTGAATAAGAAAGATTGAAAATAACTTATCCCCCACTCACCTTTTGTTTATGCTTGGATGTAATACTCATTGTCTTAACCTGATAAGACTTGGATATATAGACTCGTATACGTATTGTGTGTTTATGTTTTATGCGGTCAATGTGTCTAGTGTATTTTACCTGTGAACTATCCATCACTGTCGTTCTATGTATTAAAAATTATCTAAATTATTTATTAAAATAATAATATATCCAACAATTGCGTGTAACATGATACTGTATTCACTCTAGAAGTCCCCTTAGCTTACATAGGTTGATCCATCCCGAACTGACTTCAAAATAAGTTATGATAGTCCAACTCAGCGGTGAGCTAAAGGGTAGCCAATCCAACTTAATTTATCGATTAAATAAGTTGGTTCACTTTAAAATAAAGATCCCTGCTTGCTCAGCATAAACAAAAAGGGGTGGCTTTTAGGGTGAGCTAGCATGACAAATGGTTCACCCATGAACCATTAAAATTAACATGCTATAACAAGTAATCTCAGGGTCATTTCTATAATATTTAAGTTTTATAAGATTAAATTTTAAAAGTCTATATAACTATCAAATTTTATAAGATTAAATTTTTGTGTGGCATCTTCTCGGGGCTTCTTATTGCGAAGCTGAGAATCAATCAGCACCAAAACATGGCGGCATGGATAGCGGCGGCTCGGCAAGCAGCCAATATCAGTCGGCTCTCCCCACCCAAAGCGGCTCCTCTCGTTCATCGGCGCGGCTTGGCTGGTTCGGCCGATCATCATGGACCTCCAAAGGTGAACATTTGGCAGGACCCACTGTCTCCATCTAAGTGGAAAGAAGAACATTTGTCACTGTTTCTTTGGCTGGATGGGGTGTACTCATCTATGGTGGTTACAAATTCTTCACTAAAGGCAAGGACAAGAAGGAAGAGAAAGTTGAAGAATCAAACAAGGCCTGAGGTTCTTGTGACATCTGCTAATAAGTTGCCCTACTTAGCTTTAGTCCTCCGGGTTGTGATTTTTATCTATGTAAAGAGATGTTAGTATTGGCTGTTTTATTAGTGGTCTTTACATAACTCTTAAACCAATGGTTTAGGAATAATTACACCTTTTAGAATTCTATTGCTATTGTATGTCATCGTTCTGGCTGTAAGTTATAACATTTTGCGGGATATAGGCCTGCCTGCTGATAAATTAGCTCTCCAAATTGGTTTTTAACTTGAAAAAAAAAGATTGATAGCGCGAGAGGGTGGTCAGTCTGTTACAAAAAGGCGCCTTTTGACTCAGACAATAGGTGCGAACAGCAGCAGCCCTAGCTGCTCTGCGCCGCTGCTGCCTTAGCCGCTCTGCCGCATGTCTTCTGCACCGCGGTTTGCTCACGCGTTCGAGTTTTGGCCTAATCAGGCTTCTCTGGCTCGGTGTCTCTACAAATCGGCGCCAACCGACCACACCACGTCTCCATCTGTTTTCTGCTCGCCATTATTCGCGATCTGCTCGCCACTATTCGCGATCTGATTTCTCTGGTTCACTAGAACTGGTTTCAGATCTGTTGCAACCAGAATCGTGGTAGACCTGCCCTCTTCTGGCACAGATCTCGTTCCTTTTTCCACTAGCGGGCTTGTGTTTGTCCATGGTCGCCGCCGCAACTGCACCTGTGTGCCTTTGGGGCTTTCTCGCGTCATTTGCGCCGCCCTCTCCACTAAATGCCTGTCCGGCGGCGAGTTCTTCTCGAAAGAAAATGTTTGCTCAAGCATTGAGCAACTCATGTGACATTCTGGTATGCCAACTTCCGCGGCCATGTCTAAAAGGTGACGCAATCGCCATTAAAATCCCAGATGAGGAATACAGATCTGACTGGAGTGTTGCAAGAACAACTTTCACGGCTGATTAATGATGTCGAAAGGGGATAAGCCTATGCGATTTGTTGATTTGAAAGCGAAGCTTGCTGCTGTGTGGAAAGACATAGGGCTCTGGAGCATGATTTCACTTGGCAGGGGATTCTTCAAATTTACATTTTCCTCCACGACTGATCTCAGAAGCGTTCTCTCTGTTGGTACTTGGAATCTCCGGCCAGGTATCCTGCGTCTGTCTCTTTGGTCTCCTGATTTTAATCCAACTATCTAAAGACAATTTCATACTCAATGTTGGGTTCAAATTTGGGGTCTGCCGTAAGAATATTGGCGATCAAAAATTATTTTTGCTATTGCCGGAGGGATTGGTGTGCCAATCACTTTGGATGAAGCCACGATTAAGAAGACGTTTGGTCATTTTGCCAGAGTATTGGTGGATCTGGATCTCAATGCGAAAGTTTTGGATCAAATTATGGTTGAAAGGGAAGGATATGCTTTCTTTGTGGGCTTGGAGTATGAAAATTTGCCTCAATTCTGCCCCCACTGTCAGGCCATTGGATACTCTGCTGACAATTGTCGTAAGACTACTAAGTTGGAACCGGATGTAAAAGACTCTTTCCATCCCAGATATAAAAACTATAATCCTAATTTTCGCAAGACTATCACCATGTATGTTCTGAAACCTCCTAATAAGGAGGATTTACATGTTGATAAAGTCACAGAGGTTGTTAACTTGGAAGAGGAAGTAGCGGATCCTAATGCCACTCCTGTTGGTGTCTCGGTTAAAGGAAAAGAGATTGTGATTCATAATACTCCTAATGCTAGAATGGAAAATGAGAAGGTGGAGTCTAGCAATAGGCAAAACATAAAACGCAACCAAGAAAATCACCTAGCTGGTCCAACACACTACATTGCTGACGGTGGGAATTTGAATACTGAATCTCGGAATGAGGTCTCTATTGATACCATTGTCTCTGAATCTCCTAGCATCCACTCTGCGGGGCTGGGGTCGGCTTTGGTTGACAAGGATACAACCAATCAATAGCAGGATACAACCAAGGTAACTCCGACTACAGTTCCTGACTCCAGAGCTACTTGTTATTTAACAATTGGTGGTAAGATCTTGAGACTCCTGTTAATGTTGCTCATGATATAAAGATACTTGCTAAGCTTTTGGAAAATAGGGATGAGGATTGTTAGAACACAAGCGCATATACTCACAGCTTGATTAACAGAAATAACATAATGTGAATATTTGAGAGAATGAGATAGATTGCAAAAACTGATTTCATTGAATGACATATGGTGTATATATACAAAGCCATAATAGCCCATATTGCAACACTACAAAGCCCAATTCGATTGGCCCAATTACACCTATCAATTAACTAACTGAACTAACAAAATTTAACTACTTTAACTAACTAGCTTGCATTAACTACTTTTGAATTACACAACAATACCTTCCCTTAATTCAAATCTTAAGAGACACAACACCTAGCTCATCTCTAAGCTTCTCAAATCGATCAAGCTTCAATGCTTTTGTGAAGATGTCTGCCACTTGCAGATCACTTGGACAGTATACAAGCTCCAAGTTGCCCTTTGATACTTGATCCTTTAGAAAATGGAATCTAGTTTCAATGTGCTTGCTTCGGCCATGAGACACAGGATTTTTGGCCAAGTTAATAGCTGATTTATTTTCAACCATCAGCTTCAATGGCTTGCTCACTTCAATTTTCAACTCAGCTAGCAGAGATTCTAGCCACAAGGCCTGACAGGCCGCATAGGAACTTGCCACATACTCTGCCTCACAAGTAGATAAGGCTATGACAGGTTGTTTCTTGGAACACCAAGATATTGGTGCATCAAGGAACTTGAAGAAATAACCTGATGTACTATTTCTCTCAACTCTATCTCCACTCCAATCCGCATCAGAGTAGCCTGCTAGCACACTGTCTTTCTGCTCATGCTCACATGGAAACAACGTGCCATATTCCAAAGTAACCTGCAGATACCTCAGAATTCGTTTTGCTGCCAGCATATGTGACTTCCTAGGATCATCCATGAATCTACTTATCACACCTACTCCATAGGATATGTCAGGCCTACTATTGCACAGGTATCTCAATGAGCCTACAATTTGCTTGAATAAAGTGCTGTCAACCGAATCCTCTTCACTACTTTTCTCCAATTTCACATTTGTTTCAGCAGGTGTTGTAACAGAATTACAACCAGTCATGTTGAACCTCCTTAGAACTTTGCTTGCATATTTCTTTGGATGCAGCACCAAACCTTCCCTTGTTGGCATAAACTCCATACCAAGGAAATATGTTAGCCTTCCCAAATTGGTCATCTCAAACTCAGCCTTCAATTTTACTTTGAATTCTTCAATATCTTTTTCATTGCTGCCAGTAATCAAAAGATCATCAACATAAAGGCATATGATTAACATTTCTGACCTTGTATGCTGAGATTTCACATAGACTCCATGCTCCACAGTACATTTAGAAAGGCCAAGCTGAATTAGGAATGCATCTATTCTTCTATTCCAAGCTCTAGGGGCTTGTTTTAAGTCATAAAGAGCTTTTGCCAGCTTGTATACCACGCCTTCCCTTCCCTTAACTTCAAAACCTGGAGGCTGAGATACATATGCCTCTTCATCAAGTGGTCCATTGAGAAATGCAGATTTCACATCCAATTGAAATAGTAGCCAGCCTTTTGCACTTGCTAAAGCCACTACCAACCGAATTGTCTCAACTCTTACTACTGGTGCAAACACCTCGGAATAATCCACACATGCCCTTTGAAGGAATCCCCTTGCCACTAATCTGGATTTGTGTTTAGCAACAAAACCATTCAGATTCAGTTTCAATTTGTAGACCCATTTGACATCTATGCATTTCTTTCCTGCAGGCAGCATAGTCAAATGCCAAGTCTGGTTTTTCTCAATTGCTTTCAGCTTTTCTATCATTGTCTCTCTCCAAGCACTTTCCTTCATTGCTACCCCATGACTGATTGGTTCAGTATCTGCAAACAAGGAAAAATGCACTAGCTCACCATCATGTGCTATCTCATTATCAGAAAATAGCTCATAACCAGTGAGCCTAGTGGACAATTGCCTATTCCTTTGTGGTCTCCCAGAGTCTCCATGATTTTCTTGATCAGCCTCTTTTATATTTTGCAGTTCATCAAGCAAAGCTGAGGAATTGTACCTGAGACTGCTGGAATTCTGTTTCCAGTCCCAGAATTCTGTTTCTGCTACTCTTACATCTCTGCTGATCTGAATCTTCTTCTTCACTGGATCATATAGCCTATATGCACCTTTGGGATGATTACCAATCAAAATCATGGCTTCACTCTTATCCTGAAGCTTCCTTCTCCGCTGATCTGGCACATGTTTGAAGCACACAGAACCAAAAACTTTCAAATGACTCACTGTTGGCCTGTGTCCTGTCCACACCTTCTCTGGTATAACACCATTTAGCCTCTTTGTAGGACATTTGTTCAAGATAAACACAACAGTAACTACTGCCTCTCCTCAAAAGGATTTTGGCAAGGCCTTCTCCTTAATCGTGCTCCTTGCCATATCAAGAACAGTCCTATTTCTTCTCTTTGCTAAGCCATTATGCTGTGGGGTATAAGGGGCTGTAATCTTATGCTCAATTCCATTTTTAACACAGAAATATTCAAACTCATTTGAAGTATATTCCCCTCCTCCATTAGTTCTCAAAATCTTGATGCATTTCTCACTTTGTTTCTCAACTACTTGCTTGAATTTTTTAAAAACTTCAAGTGCTTCACTCTTGGTTTTAATCAAATAAGTCCACATCATTCTACTAAATTCATCAACAAATGAAATAAAGTAGCGATTACCTCCTAGTGAATTCACTTCAAATGGTCCACAAATGTCAGAATGAACCACTCCCAATAGATTTGCTTCTCTCATTGGAAGATGAGTCTTGAAAGAATTCCTAGGTTGCTTCCCAGCCATGCACACCTCACATATCTTCTCGGGTGCATTAATAACAGGCAGTCCAATCACCATTTGTTTAGAGCCTAGCTGATTTAAACTTCTAAAATTCAAGTGTCCAAATCTTGAGTGCCATAACCAGCAATCCTCCTTTTATTCTACTGCATTTAGACGCTGAATTTCTGCAGCATTTAAGCTGATCTAAAAAGTCCTGTTCTTTGAGATAGGAACTTTCAAGATTAGCTTGTTTGTGGAATCAAACATCTTTAGTGCATCATCTTTCATTACCACTTGGAAACCTTTTTGAATCAGCTGCCCTATACTCAACAAGTTGCTCTTCATACCTGGAACATAGAGGACACTCTTAATCACCACTAACTTGCCATTGCTTCTTTTTATCACCAAGTTTCCTATGCCCTCAGCATTTAGTGTTCTATCCAAACCTAATTTTGGTCTTTCTTGATGTGTCCAAAACAATTAACCAATTTTTGTGGCTGGTCATGTGATTTGAACATCTAGTATCAAGAAACCAAAGTTCTTTGGACAATTCCTCAGTGGTGGCTGCCATCATTAGAACTGGATCCGAATCAGAATCCTCCTCCTGAGTAGCACATGCATCCTTTTCTCCTTCTTTCTTTTGTTTCCCTTTGCCATGCCAACACTCACTAGCAAAGTGCCCGAATTTCTCACAGTTATAGCACTGCCCCTTCTTCTTATCAAATCCCTTTGATCCTCCTTTGGTTTTGACATTACCTCCTCCTCCTTTGTTTGAGGATTCAGCTTTGTCATCACCCTTCCATTAATTCTCGTTGAATTTTCCTTTGGCCCCTTTCTTCCAATTCTTCTTTGGATCACCTCCTTTCTTTTAATCTGAGCCTGCAGTGCCTGTTCACTACTTTTCTTCGGATTTCTTGCTAGTAATCTCAGTTCCCTTGCCTCTAAAGAACCTTGCAATTCTTCAATGCTCATGCTGGAAATGTCCTACGATTCTTCAATAGCACACACTATGAAATCGAATTTGGGAGGCAAAGATCTCATTATCTTTTCACACAAACCTTCATCACCGAATGACTTGCCACAACCACGCATTTGATTGACCAGATTCCTTATCCTAATGAAGAAATCTGCAATCTTCTCATGTTCCTCCATTTGAATCAACTCATACTGTCTTCGTAGAGCTTGAAGCCTTACCTTCTTCACTTTCTCACCTCCAGCATAACATTTCTCAAGAATCTCCCATGCTTTTTTGGAAGTTGCAGCCACAGAATTTTTGTCAAAGTTTGGCAAATCCATACTTTGATGAAGAATGAAGAATGCCTTGCTATCCTTCTCTTGTTCTCCAGATATGCTTTTCTTTGCACCTCTGTTGGATTTTCACCCAATTCTGGAAAACCTGTTTTGATTACCTCATACACATCTTGAAACCTGAAAAGAGCCTTCATTTGTATGTTCCAACGATCTCAATTCTTGCCATCAAGAATCAGAAATTGCCCAGGAATACCTCCATTTGAGTCCAACCCCATCTTTCTCTTTGATTGAATCTCACACTTTACTCGTGCTTTGATGAACTCCACTCTCCTCCTCACACTTCACTTATGTTTAAGTTTCAGGAAAAAAACTCTCTCAATCACTCAATCTTGCCCAGGATCTTTGAGCTCTAGATACCAATTTGTTAGAACACAAGCCCATATACTCACAACTTGATTAACAGAAATAACAGAATGTGAATATTTGAGAGAATGAGATAGATTGCAAAAACTAATTTCATTGAATGACATATGGTGTATTTATACAAAGCCATAACAGGCCCATATTGCAACACTACAAAGCCCAATTCCATTGGCCCAATTACACCTATCAGATAACTAACTGAACTAACAGAATTTAACTACTTTAACTAACTAGCTTGCATTAACTACATTTGAATTACACAACAATAAGGATGAGCCAGAGAATGACTCCCTCTCAACAGAGCAGTTTGATAATAATAATAATGCTACTGAAATTGATTCTGATTTCACGGTAGTTATGTTTAAGTCTCAGAAGTATAATCTGAGAAAGCATAGAAAACATAATGTTAGATATAAGTGACTCTTGTTTTCTTTGCATGGGTTTTGGTTTAAGTCCCCCATGATTTTATTGTCTTTTTTTTTCTTTTTTTATTTTTAATAAATTGTGGTGACTTAGGATCACAAAATGATCCAAATCTCTTTCCCCTGCCACCACTTTTTCCTCTTCCCTCTCCTCCTAACTCACCAAGTCAACTCGCGACCATTATAAACTACTCGTACAAGTTCCACCAACTCACTCGCACTCATTGCTTCTCTGAAAGCTGATTACCGTGTGAGTCAGCTCGTTATCACCGCATTTTAGAAGATCATCAAGAATGCTCGTCGTCCACCACAAGTGCAGATCTGTCATTGAGATCCAAGAGGCTCAACCTCAATAACTTGTCGAAGAAGCAGCTGATCTGTCCTCAAGATCGCCGATCCCGCCGTCGATACAATCCAGAAATTCATCTCACACAGCTGAAGACGCTCTTGTTGATTGTTTCCGGCGATGAAATTTCGGTTTCACGTTTTTTTGTGTGTGTGCAGATTTTGGTTTCATGTTCCGCTTTAAAGACCTTATTGCAGCGAAATCAGAGGCAACTTCTTAAGCCTTAAAAAAATATAGGAAACGGAAATTGTGATTATATGATAATATTAAGAAAAGAAAGAGCTTAGAAAAAAGGCCAGGTTCATCTGTTTTCTTCTATTTTGAGGAATATCCATTTACATGCTCCAGTTTTGCGTTTTTGTGATCAAATTCAACATGCGCTCAAAAGGTGCAACTTTTGCTTACTTTTCTCGTAGCAAAATCAACATATAAATTGGAATGGTGACTACACCATCACGTGGATGGCCGTGGTGGTGGTTAACAACAGCTAAGAATGGAGAGAACCCTTCATTGACGGTGGCTCAGACCATCTTCAACTTAGCGTTCAGGGGCTAATGTGACTTGAGAGAACCGTTCGTAAGGACCAAAACTAAAATTCTTAATTTTACTATTAACACGGGTAACTGAAACAACAAGGATAAGAGCGAGAAGTAATAATAGAAAAATAGTAACAAGATCTTCAATCCAAGGGTCATTAATAGTGGTTCACCCATGAACCATCTATTTAAAGGTTCCATCTAGACGTCACCAACAAAAAGAGATCTTTTCATATCATAAAAAAAGAGATCTTTGCATGTTGTTCTGATTTCACGCTATTTCAATAACTTTAACTAAATTAATCATTGACAGTGCTAATAAGTTGACATCCTTTGGTGTTTCTTCTTAGTGTTATACTTGGTGGGATTCCATCTCAGATTTTATTTCCGTTGATTTCTTTAGGAATAGATTTGGTCTACCAAACTATAGATTTCAATAGCTTGGTCTTTTTGTCTTATTGGGTCAGGTCTATGCCCCCCATCGCTTTGCTTTTTCTGATTTTACTCAACAAATTATGGTGTGCTGCAAATAATTTGTAGTGTTTGTGGTGCCAACATAGTTGGGATCACTTGTCTATACAGTGATACTTTTGCATGTTATTTTGCCTAAAAAAAAGTAAATTAATCATTGACAGAAAAACTATAATGTATTAAAATTCCACGTATTTTCTCTTAACAATTTATTCATTCAATTTATTTATTCCCTTTTTGATATAATGTTTTGACATAATTTATCATTTGATATACGTATTTTATTATTGTTTTTTATGACAGTATTTTATATTGAATACAAATATTAACATAATAAAATTATTAAAAATATTCAATCATCAATTTGCATACCTCTATCATCAAGACTCTAATTTGATATATATCATTAGTATTTTCATTTTGAATGATTGATTGCTTGGTTTTAATAAAGACTCACATTAATTCTTTGCAGATATTGATCATTTCAGGTTTGCATGCTTTTGATCTCTTATATCTTGATCAGTTTCTTATTTAAATTGATAAAGAATCATAGTTTTGAATTATGCAAAAACATATATTTCATAATGTGCATAGTGCATCGAAGAATATCTTCTTATTAGTTCTTATATTCAGTAAAAAGGGATAAAAGTTTTCAAAAAAACTTCCATACACAATTCACCCCTCACGAGTATAGTCATTTGATCCAATATTTTCTTCTCTTAAAACCACCTTGTCAACAAATTCTAAAGGTTGGATCTTTCCCTTTCCTCCTATTATGTAATTTTAAGTCTCAAACGGGCTGTTTGGAACCACAGAAAGATAGAGAAAAGATAGGAAGGGGAATGGACAAGTTTTTGGTAAATGTGCTTCCATAGTTTCGTATGTGTATTAGAGAGAAATGAAAGACCCTGACATTGGGCCCCATGGCAAAAAATGTTTCCACTACAATTGGGAAAAAAACGAAAGAAAACATCATTTTAAAGCCAAAAGACCAAAATGACCTTATATTTTGTTGTTAAATTGTTGTCGACCACGTACTGTCACCTTGTTTTATCATGCTTTTTATTTTTAATATGTTTCTATTTTTTAATATATGTTTATTTAGAGACAGCGGCATGACTATATATATATATATATATATATATATATATATATATATATATATTATAAATAAATATATCGATAAATATATCTTTATAAATAAGTATAAATATATAGAAAATAAATATAAATTTATATATATAGATATTTATGTCATTTATAAAATACACCTCTTTCTTTTCTCTCACTTTTTACTCTACTTTCACTTAAACCAAAAAACCCAAAAATCATCTAACTTTCTACTCATTTTTATTCCTTTTACTTTCATTCCTTCCACTTTCACTTTTAATCCAAACAAAGTGTAAGAGACGCTTTTTCTTTTGGTCCCCACAACTTTCCTTTGTTGAGAATTGGAGAAGTGAAGTTGGTGGGATGAGTTTGATTTTTGATGGCGACAGGAAGATGAGATTTATAACATGTATGGATACGCGTTCACACAGCTGGGCTTGCGTTCCAAAGTCCCATTCCGTGAGAAGCAACAATTCATAGCTTCAACTTCAACATGCGTTCAAGTCTTTTTCAACATGAAAACAATCATATGCTTATTGATGGATAAAACCTAGGTACAGTTTATTGTGTGCAATTTTTACTGTTTTTCAATCACAATTCAACAGATGGACTAACTATCCAATAGTAAAAATATTATTATTTTGAATTTAAATTTAAATTAAAAATATTTTATAATCGGTGAACAATACAAATAACACCTATTGGCCCAACACCTAAGTTTTATCCAATAGTGACACACTCTCCCCCCATGACGGCTCAATACTCTGTTTTTTCCCACTCAATTTTTTTTTTTAAGTACCTTACATCCTCGAGTAAATGAGGGAGTTCACTTTTGATAAGTTATGTGTAATCCATGTGCTTAGACCATCGTTAGATTCACCAAGTCACGTTTTCCAGTTGGACCAAACTATGGATGGCTTCGGTGCCACCATTAAAAAAGAAAGTAAGATTGAGGAAATGTCAAATAACACGTGAACAAAGCCCTAAAAATGAAACTTGTCACAAAGAAAATTACAAAGGATACAAAAATGGAAAAACAACATAGTAATCATGGCCTCGACCCCTCGGAATGAAGCCAAAATGGGCATAAATCTTGCCATCCTATAACTATTAACCTTGATTATTTTCAAGAATTTTCAGACCCTTTCAGCATGTTGCAACGAACAACAATCTTCCGGAAATCATCAAGACTTAGCTGCAACAAAGCCCATTATACTTGAGTAGTTAATACCTAATAATAATAATAAAGACAAAACTTAGGTGCAATTCTTTGTGTGCAGTTTTTACTATTCTCTAATCGCAATTCGACACATAGATTAACTATCCAAAAGTAAAAATATAATCATTTTGATTTCAAATTTAAATGAAAAATTTAATCCACGTGGCATGTTATAATTGGTAAACAGCACAAACAACATCTATTCAACAACACCTAAGTTTTTTTTCCTAATAATAATATAATGATGATGATAAGTTAAACATGGTACACAAAAATTAGGGATCAAAATGATTGATAAGAAAAAATATCCATCTTTTCTAACCTTGTAGATTTAGGGAAAGACACGAGTAACAACGAAAAAGTGAAAGATTATCTACATAGTACTTGCAATAACCATAATATACTTGGACTAGTGTACAGAATCTACAGATCCTAGATAATATATAGTTCATATCTATGCTATGTTCCAAAATGTTTTGCAATTACCCACCTATGTTCAAATTGAAGGTTATGCAGCCTACAGGTTACTCTATGTTCTCTCTGACCTCAAGCCAAAATTAAAATCATTGAAAAAGATGTTAATGCTTACCTTTCCGTCTCCGTCGCCATCAAAGCAGCGAATCATATCAACCAACTCTTTGTCTGTCCATACAAAATCATGAGCTAAAGCTGCCCTTTCTAAATCCCTTATTGATACAGTTCCTTTTCCTGCTTCTGCATGTGAGAAAGAACTTCCCTTGTCAATCACCAATGGCTTGTCCATGAATTAAAATCAGGAAAGGAAAAGAGAGGAACAAAGCTTGGTCTTTTGTTTATATATTAAATCAGAACTTGATCTCAAGTAATAACTGGATGTTGATAGCATTATTGAATCTCTAGACTTCTCATTTTTAGTTTAGAGCTTAAGAAGTAACTTCTCTCCAATTCATTATTTTGTTTTGGTTTAGTGACACAGGGAGAAAGAGAAGCTTTACATAGGCCAATTAATTGATGCTCAAGAAGAAAGCAATACCAATTGATTATATAATAACAACTAACAATATCATTGTAAGCGCAAAAAACGTGGTTTCTCAGACCAGATTGCTTTTTTTTATGCACTTGGAAAAAAGTTTTAAGATTTTATTTCTAACTATTCAAGAAGTTGAAAGTGATGATAGATCATTCTTTCCCATTTTAAATGAATGGATCAAAATGGTTGGCTTATAATATGATTCGCATCACCTCAACAAGTGTAATTTTTATTTGGACATGATATATATATATATATATATATATACACCAAAACTTTAAGGGAAAACGCGGTTCCTCTTTGATGGAAGGGTCATATGTGAAACTCTTCACATACAATCTCTTACCACCATTATACCTTTCCCTCAGCAAATAAAAAGCAGCAGCAACATAAATAAGAAAATTACCATCAAGCTGGAAAAAGTGTACAATGAGTTCATCCTCAGTCATTTGCAGCCGACTAGCAAACTGTTGACAGAATCAAATATTAAAAAATAACTCCAATACAAACTAAAAGAATTTCAGGGGAAAGATCATATTGACATTCTGTGAACAGAATACAAACCGAATTTTTATTCTTCTTTCTTCCCTTATCTTCTTGAACGTGAATGTTTCCCTTTTTCTCAGCCTTGCTGATGTTCCCTACATTCTTCTCAGAACAATATGGAGCTTCTGCAGAGTCTTGCAGGGAAAGAGCAATTGCCTATCCATAGATATATCACAAAGTACAGTTAAGATGCTTTCTAACTATCCACAACATTATTCTTATCAGCAGCATGGCAAAATTTTTAGGATATATATCAAACAAAAGAAACCAATACTCCAATACGATTCAAAAATCAAAACTACCTGCCTCAAAGCTTCATCATCATCATCATCATCATCATCAATGTACTCCGAATTACCGTCATTCTTCTTCCCAGAGACTCTACCTTTCGTCTTCAAACCTTTGTTCTTCACCTGCAGTTAGTATCAAGTAAAAGAATTGTAAATGTCAAAATAATTTCAAACCATAATTTATAGGGCTAAGCACAATAACAATTAAAAAATCACACAGAAAAAACATCGTACTATTCATATTATACAAAATAACAATTCAATACAGAACATTCATCTTAGTAGGCTAATTCTTGCATGAAGGCTCAATCAATTGAAATTCATAAATAATATTATAATAACCTCAAATGCAAACTTTGTTGTATTTTTTATTATTATATTTTAATATAGCTTAATTTTTTTTACCAATTACACTTATATTTTTCTTTTACTATCCTAAAGTCAATTTCGACGCCTATTTTTCCATTCACATACTTGAAACATTAGATCTCTGCCAAAGTATATTTCTTCATTTACAAGACTCAAATTCAAGCGCCTTCATTTAAACGAACCAAACTCCTTACTACTTAATCTCTTAATTGTACTTATACAGTGTTTATACAAAAATTATTCATCACAACAACCAATATTCAATTAAACTTAAACATTTGATGAGATAAAACATAACAAATTGAACTGAAAAATAAAAACTTGAAAAATGGGGGAGCATATTCATTGAAAATATTTCACTACCAACCTTCCTTTTTCGTGACCCAGAAGCAATTTCAACATCAAAGTCGTGCCCCTCTTCTTCACCCGAAGAACTTGATCCTGGTTCTCCTTCACCCTCGTCTTCAGGTCTATACTCTTCGTCGTCGTTTTCAACCTTCTCTTTACCTTTCTTCTTAATCCGAGGCGAGCGCTTCAAGGAGGAGGCCATTTGAGGCAACCCAAGAGCCTCCAACCTAGCTCTGTTTTCCGCAATTCTCCGCAGTCTCTGTGCCTCGTACTCCGATACCACCTTCCCATTGCCAACGGTTTCTGGTTCCTCTGACTCCGACCTTGAACAAGATGTACCCTCCGATTCTGAATTGGATTCGGATGTGTCGCGTTTCGGCATTTCGGATTGACCCACGTGACGCTCTTTTCATTCAGTTTCACCGTTTTATTAGAGCATCTTATCTTTAGTGAGGTTAACTGGGTTGCCTAAGTTGTTTTTTTTTGTGGCACATTATGACCGATAAGATTTAAGCAATCTATAAACAACTCAATTAGTTTTTGTTTTAATGGTGGTTTTTTAGAAACAATTCATTTTGACCTTATATATTTATATTATTTTATTTATACTTAATTTTTTATTCAAATTTATATATTAATTCAATTATTTTAATTAATACATACAAAAATATTAAATATTAAAAAAATAGAAATTTTAGTTTAATTAATTTTTAGCTCTCTACCTTTTGGTCAACTCTCACGATTGGATCCTTTGAAATGTTGAGCCATGTCTGAATAAGCAACCTGTCTTCTGCATCTGAGAATCTGAAACGTTTGTTTTTCTTAGTAGGACACTCTTCTTCTTCATTGAGCGTAATGTTTTCTAAGCCGGCTTGAGTAGAGAATTGTGGGACTTGAGACTCGGACAAAGACCCAATTGGTGATTCCGGTTTATTGTTAGGAGACTCTACAACGCCGCTGATACCCATTGGAGGCCTAAACCACATGGTGGGATTGGATGGTTGTGGTGATGGATACATAAAATATTGGGGTTTTGAGAATTGCCACCGGTAGGGGGTTGGTTTTGCAAATAATTCATGTAAGCCGTATATTGAAGATGATTGGGATCCATTTGACAAAAAATAAACAAGATTGAGACTTGATAACAAAAGAAATGGGATTAAAATATGAGAAGCCGTGTGCAAAATAATTAGATTTGGGCCATTATTTATAGATTGATCAAATTTGTATCCGTTGGAATGACAACAACAATAATTTTTTGTGTCAAACGGATACATTTTTTGAAAAAATGTGTCAAACAATTATTTTCTTATCACAAACATTGGGTTTCTAGATTGTTCCATCCCATCCCCTTTTGATATTTTTTTCCCTTCACGTATCCAGATGCTTCATTTGCATCGTATCTCCTCTCTCTGCTTCTGCTTCAGTTCCTCGTTTCCTCATCTCCTTAACACCTCTGTTTCTGCTCCATCTCCCTCTCGTCTCCAGATCCTCAGTTTCTGCTTCATCTTCCTGCATCTCTCTCTCAACGGCCTTCTTCCATCGTCATTTGCCATGGCCTTCTTCTTCCATCGCCTCTCCTTCTCCTTCAACCACTCTCGTTCTCCTTTAACCTCGGTCCTTCTCCATCTTCAACCTTCCCCATCTTCAACTTCCAGACGCATCGGTTCTTCTTTCACAGTCACCCGCGATTGTCTCGTTCCCTCTCATCTTCAACCTCGGTCACCTCTCTCAAAACCTTCAGATCTATGAAATCCCTGAAACCCCAATCCCCCAAAACCTCCCTTTCTCCCTCGGTGATTACTTGGGATGACAGATCTGGTGCAATGGGGTTACGGTGCAGCCACAAAGAGTTTTGGCTACGCGACGACGAGTTGCTCTTTGAATTTGTTCTGTTAGTTGAATGTGTATTCAAATGTATTGTATTTTTTTTATATATAAAAATATAAAATCTATGTATTCTGGTTTGGAAGATTTGGAAGATGGTGGTTTTGTTTGTTTATTCTTCTTCTTCTTCTTCTTCATAATTTCTAGTTTTATCAGTTTTTTTCCCTCTTCTTTTAACATCATTTCTGCTGAGATTGTTGAGATTGAGAGATTAAAAATGAATTTTTTAATCTATAGTTGCCGTGTCTTCTGTTGTTGTCGTCCTCTAAAATTTAAGTTCTGCTCACGCCGCGCCGTCTTGCTCCAATGCTAAGCAACTATAAGCAACATCATCTAAAATTAAGAAACGCGTTAGTTTACCCCGCTAAAGTTGCTGACGAAACATTTTGGGAATTTTTTTTTGATCAATAAACATTTTGGGATTTGAGAATAAAAATGTCAAAATTTAATAACTAATAGTGAAATTACCTGTGCCCTTGGACCGCTACTAATTAATTAAATTAAGTAATAATCTAAAAAAATAATCATTTTCATATAATATATAATAGTTATTAACTTTGTAAGACAAGTTAATAATTATTTTATTTTAGTTCTAAATATAATAAATATTGATTGATATATCTACTATATTATATAAAATGAAGTTTTGCTACATGGGATTATACCACGTGTCACCTCCATATTCATCTATTTTTCGCCTAAAACAAAAATTAATTTTTAATTATTATTATTTTAAGATAGTCATTATTACATTATCTCAATTAATTGTTATTAATAATCAGAAATATATTTTCTTAAATGACTTACTAATTTTAAATTATATATCATTCATCTTTATCAGTTATCATTTATTATATATAGAACTAAAATGAAATAATTATTAACTTATCTTACAAAGTTAATAATTATTATACATTATATGACCGATTATTTTTTATACATTATTACTTAATTTAATTAATTAGTACCCGTGCAAGGCACGAGTAATTTCACTAGTAATTTAAAATAAGTAATTTATCTAAGAAAATGTATTTCTGATTGTTAATGACAATTAATTGAGATAATGTAATAATAATTATCTTAAAATAATAATAATTAAAAATTAACTTTTTTACACGGGAAAATAAATGAATATGGAGGTGACACATGGCATAATCTCACGCGGCAAAACTCTATTTTATATAATATAGTAAATATATATTTTTTTGACAATAATAATAACTTTATATTTAATCATTGTATTTGTTTATTTTTAACATATTATAATATATATTCCTTTAAAAAAATCATAAAAAATCATATTATGATATTATTTCTTAAAATTTATTTATATTAAAATTATAATAAAATGATGAAATATGAATAAATATGTGTATTAAATATGAATAAATATGTGTATTAAATATACTTACAATATATAATTATTAAACTCAAAATATAATGTATGATTATTTGAATAATTAATGATAAGATCTAAATATCACATCCAAGAAGAACAGAAACAGAACATTCTAATCTGGAAGTGAACAAATGGTTTCCTTTAGCTGTGCTAGGGTTTAGCATACCCCTATGTCATTGTGTGAAAAGTAGCGAGGAAGAAGACTTATTCAGAAGAAGTAAGAAGAGAGTTCATTTGTGGGAAGAAGATCGAGAGAGTCCATTAAAGGAGATCGATGCATGCAACGTAAATAAGGAGCTTGTGACTTCTTATAAAAAGAAGCTTCTTAATCTCTTTGGAAAGGTGGTTTTGGAGAAACATGATGTTAAAGTTATGAAGAAGAAGGCTAAACAAGATGGATTTCAATCTTAGCGTGATTTGGTTGGTGTAACTTCTTTAGGTGGACTAGAAATTCCACTATTTGATGAAGAGTGGGACAAACAGTCTAAAGTTTGGAGAAAGACTCTTGTTACGAAGTTGATGGGGAAGAATATCAACTTTAAGATGCTGGAAAATTATGTTCAGAGGAGATGGGTTCGTAAACGATCCATAAAGATTGTAGACATGGCTGATGGTCATTATTTGATCTACTTTTCATCCCAAGAAGATTATGTGTATGCTCTATTTGAAGATTCGTCGATGATTGCATATCATTATCTCATTGTTCAACGATGGAGATCTTTCTTTCTTTAAAATGCAGAAAAGTCGAGCAAAGTGGCCATTTGGCCAAGAATTCCAAAGTTTCCATTAGAATTATATAATTCTGAATTCTTATGTCGTAAGATGGAATGATTAACCTCAATTCATTGTCGTTGCAGATTTGCCCGTATATGTGTAGAGGTTGATCTAGATAAACCTTTGCTTTCACATATGGTTGTTTGTGGCCATAAACTATATTTGGAATACAAAGGTTTGCAGCTTATATGTTTTCATTGTGGATCAATGTGAGCATTGCTCGGAGGCTAAGGAGAAGTCCAAGATTAATTTGGAAAGTACTAAACCAGTTCAGGAGGAAAATAAGGAGAATTCTAATTAAATTGTACATATGGAGAAGGAGGTGGTAGATATCACGATAACTATGTCCGTGATGGTGGAAGAATAGCCTGAAAGTTCCATTAACAAGCTAGCAATGGAGGAAAATTTGAATTCAAAATTACCTATTAATCCAGTAGCTGATTATTTGGAGGACTAGAAGTTTAAAGTCAAATTTGTCAAACCTTTGAATCAGTTTAAAAGCCAAGGTAAATCCCTTGATTTTGGGATGGTTGAGTTGAAGTTCGTTGAGAAGAAATCTTCCAAGATTAATGCTAATGTTGTGGTTAAGGAGAAGATCGCGTAAGATTCTGGTTTTGCTATTTTAAACTAGGGTGATCCTGCTATTGAAAATACAATGAGTGACAAAACTAAGGCTCATAGTAGTTTACTTTCACTGGAATGCCAACTCACTAGGTGCAAGTGACACATGTAAGGAATGCTCTTGGAGGAAAGAAACCTCAAGACAAGGGTGTGAGAAGTGTTGGCAGTGCTAAGAAAAAAAGAGCCAATTATGGACAAAAAGTGATCAACAAACCTAAAAAACATGTCAATGTTTCCACTAAGAATGACAAAATAGCAGAATCTTTTAATAGAGAACATGTGAAAGTTCACCAGAGAAATAATACAGAGATGTTTTACCCTGATTCCAAAAGAAGAAAAAAATCCATTATTTGAAGCTGAAGTAAAGGTGGATGATGAAACTCTAACTTTTATAGAGAATAAATATGTGTATCAAATATACTTACAATATATAATTATTAAACTCAAATTATAATGTATGATTATTTGAATAATTAATGATAAGATCTAAATATCGCATCCAAGAAGAATAGAAACAGAACATTCTGAACTGATGTCGATTTGAGGGGGGGCAAAAATAGCATGGCGCTATGCTAGGGTTTCCTCGCAACCGTAGTGATCTATGTGAAACCAAGAGAAGCTGGCTCAGATCAACCTCAACGAAGCCCTTCATTTCCAGGAGACTTTTTGGAAAGAAAAATCGAGATTGGACTGGCATACCTACGGAGACAGGTGCACTACCTTCTTCCAAACAGTCACCAAAATCAGAAACTCCACCAAAAGAATGTTTATGCTTAAATCAGGTGATGATATTATTGATGACCCTGCTTGTAACGACCCGTTTCCAGACCGCTACTAAACTAGAACCAACTCTATATGCGACGTGCTTTTAAAATAGTACTCTTGTGTCCTTTGGAAAATGCGGTCTATTTTTTTTTTTTTAAACAACACTGCGCCCACAAAGCACACTCAGAGTCGCCACAGCGTTTCGAAACATAATGCAATCTTAAAGACACAAGACTATACACTGGAAACACATACACAAAATATATATATATATATATATATATATATATATATATATATATATATAAAAGCACGACAGCCCTAACAGTACATACAAAACATAATCAGTGCATACAAAATAAAAGCGGTGCATAACTATGTGCAAGAAAATACACCTAAAGTATGAGAATCCTCGTGAGGACAATCATACCTCGGGGTACTCCCGGCAGACACCCACACAGGGGGCTGCTCCAAAAGTATGCCACCAGTCTACCCTGCAGTACACATAGAACAACACCAAAAGCTTGACTGGTCACCACAAAAATTGTACACTATAAACAAAATCCTACAGCCATCCGAAATACAAGCGTGCAACAGCCAATCACGATAAATAAAAGTCATTGCCCGGATCCTCGAAGGGGTTCTCCTCCTCATCGCCCGCCAACGGGTCTTCCGCGTCCTCGCCATCGCCTGGGTAACCATCATAGATTGAAGGCACCACGGGAAAGAGTCAACTTCTCAAATAATCATAGAAATAACAAATCACAAAACAAAAGATAACAAGATGTACAATTTCTCAAAACACCACTCATATCTCTTGAGACACTCTCGACAATTCCGGAAAGCAACGTCGATCCATCCACTGAATACCAGCCGTAGCCTTGGGTTTCATCACCACCCGGGTTATTCAGGTTAAGTTCCTTGACAACACAGACGCCCACTGCGCAATTTGAACACCAGCCGTGGCTACGGGCTTCTACACCACCAGATGCCAACTGAGCAATTGAACACCAGCCGTGGCTTCAGGCTTCTACACCACCTCAGCCATGGCATCGGGCTTCGACACCACCCTTGGTTGTTCGGGCCACTGAACACCAGCTTTGGCTTCGGGCTTCTTCACCACCCAGCCGTAGCTTCGGACTTCTACACTGCCCTTAGTAGTTCAGATTAAAACTCCAAAAACGTCACGACACTCGACGACTCGACTAAACTCTCGCACTCCAATGAATAAATCGCCGCATACGATAATTCAAGAAACAATTTGAATAATGATTCAACCGCAAGTTAAATATATATTCATGCAAAGCTTAATACAATACAACTCAGTCCAACAGTAATAAGCAATCAACGCAACCAATCATATCACGACCATCAATCACAGAATCCATCCCGCTGCAACTCAGTGGAGTTGACAGAGAGGAACAAACAAGTGTGGGGGGTTGGGGACAGCTGCCAACCACTTGCAGACAAGCCCACTAAATACTCAGTATATCAATAAAGTAATGAAACGAAGGGGTATGAGACCCTCACTTCAAACCCTGAGGTTCTCAGACTTCTTCGCGTTTCGACAGAAATTAAATATTAAACCTATCCATATCTAAGAGTTGCCCTTACGCTAACAAACTAGAGCAAGTATTAAATGTGAAGTGCCCTTACACCTACTATAAAAACATAAACACATATAATGTGAAGTGCCCTTATCACAAATGCTAACTAGCGTAGCACCGCAAGCTTCGTGTCCACGCTGCACGATCTTCGAGTTCGGAATTCCTATCACCACAAGCATCTTAGCACAATCTATAAATTCTAACTAAATTTAAGCCCTCAAACCTACCCTTTTTCTAACCAAAAACCCACTCAAGCATTTAAATCATTAGCTACTTGAAAATAAATGGAGTTTTAAAATCAAAACACTTCTAGGAAAGGTAACATAACACATAACAACTTAGAAACATAAACTTTTTTTGAAAAGAGTAAGGTTTTGAAACTAAACACCTCTCTTGAACTTCAAGTAACACCGTGCAAGGAATCATAATTTTTCAAAGCCTAAAAACATATTGATACAAGCATTTATACAAGTTGATAAATTAAAATTTCCTTCCCAAAAACCACCTAGGCCAACTCTTTTTCTCCTAAAAAATATTTGCAAATCTTCTTTTCATATCTACGACAACCTCCAAATCATTTTCAAATACATTTTCAAGCATCAACATCAAGTTTCAACAACTTCATACAACAATTAAGACACATAAGGAAATTTAAATCAAATATGTTCCAAGACATTTTTCCAAATCAATTTCCATAAAAAAAACCAATTCCTATAGCAATTAAATTCATCAAGGCATGCTATACATCAACCAACACATGATCCAAAAATGAAGACCTACAAAGTTTCAAACTCATTTTCAAACATTTCAAGAGTAAGTTTTTCCCAAAAATTATTTCCAATTGCTTGCTTCAACCCAACTTAATCATGATCATACCAAAGCCAAAATTAGAGAACAACCTAATCAATAATACACTCAAGAATTTAATTTCTAATTACTTGGAAAAATACGGGTTTTGAACCAAAAATCGCTTTTCTTGAAAATTACCTAATCACATAACACTTACTTTCTTGAACTTAAAGCATAAACATAATCAATTAGCACTTTTCATAATATTTCTAATGCCTAAAGCATATCACATACAAGTATTAAATCTAAGTTCACAATTAAAATCTTCCTTTCAAAAATAAGAGTTCTCAAAGAGTTCTTTCAATTAGACCAATTCACAAAGCTTCATAGATCACTTACTAAAACATTTCCAAAAATAAGAGTTTTAAGAGTTCTTTCAAAACAAACCATTTTCAAAACACTAGAATCATGGCCATAATCATGCTAAGAATTTGAAGAACAACTAAATCAAGTCCTACATGTCACTCTAATCCTTCAAGCATCAATATTGCACAAAACATAAACTGACTCTTATGCTAACTCATGCATAACTATTTCAAAAACCTTAAAATTACCTAAAACATTCAATTTAACCGTTAAGACAAAATTCACAATTTTAACCCATACTTCCACTAGTTCAAGAGTAGGCCAAAAATCATGAAATCACAAGTTGAACATGCTAATCAAAGACTATAACTCAAATAATCATCAAACAACTTCCAGTAGTCTTAATATCACCCAAAACTTATCATTTAACCTTTTAACACATGATTCAACACCAAAGATCCACATTCCCTATAGTTCAAGAATAGGCAAAAACCAATTAAATGTTCCACAAGGTTATCACCATGAATCCCTCTTTCAAGAATAGATTTAAAAAAAAAAAAAAAACAATACCCAACAATGTGCTAGTTCCAAACCTATCACCAAATATATCAGCAATAACAACAAATAAACTCAATCAACTAATCAATTATCAAAACATAGGCACTCATCAAGCTCAAACTCAATTTTTATGCTCTTCAAGAATAGGATTCCTCAACAACACAACAATCCTTTGATTCAAGTTAAATTCTAACAAGTACAATAGCATTATCAACCACTAGGAAGCAAGAAACACAACCAAATTTAAAGGATTCACAAGGAGATAACCCAAATCCCTTTTCCTTAGGTTTTTGCACCTAGGGTTCCATAAAAAAATTTGGGGGAATGAGTTCATGTCTCCATGATCATGATCAATCACACACAAAGCATAAAAATAAGAAAATGAAGCAAGAAAATTTACTACTACAAAAATGGGGAGGGGAGGCGTGAACTTTATGCAGAAAAAGGGGAAGGAAATTCTTTTTTTCAACTCACTTGGATGAGGGAATAGGTGGTAGGAAGATGAAGTAGAAACTAGGAGTAAGAAAGCTTGAACATTGGAGGTGATCTCAAGCTTGAAGATGAAGTATGGAAGCCATGGAAGAGCTTGGACTTTCTCACTCTAGAACAAGGAAGAAGAAGAAGTGAAATGGGGGGTGGGAGTTTTGGGTTTGGTCACAGCCCCTGTTCTCAAAATAAAGGGAGGAATTTCAATTTAACAAAGCAATTAATTAAAGAAAGGTTTTAATAGGTTTTTTTTCCTCCACTTAAACAAAAGAAATAAAATGAAAATGAGGGGTAGAATTAAGGGAGGTGGCTGCGGCCAGCAGCCAAAAAAAATGGAATAAAAAAAATTATTAAAGGATAACAAAAATGCTTGGTTAAGGATCAATTAGGAAAAGTAGAAAAATACTAATCACCCAAAAAATGACACCTAGCTTCTAAAGTAAGATTCTAATCACATCAACTAATCATACCCATCTAATCTCACATCTCTTATGATTACCCTCTAATTCTAGAGTATAACGGTTGCTAAAACACGGCGTCAAATAATCGCGTTATCGATTAATTACTCGCCGATAAAATCGCGAAAATTAATTTAGCGAGAAATTAATTTACCGCGTGATATTATATTGTCATAAATAATAAAAACAATCTAAAACACTAAAAAATAATCTCAACAAGTTACGATTCGATTTTTATCGAAATCGGGGTTCATTTACAATTTTATTCGCGGATAAAAACTACCCGGTGATTCGAAACGCGACGAAACTTCGTTAGAATTTTTCGACGATATTCGAACCGTGAATTAATATAAAATATTAATTCTCAAATATAGTTTGATCTTGATTTACGGGTGTTACACTGCTGATATTGAGGCTCATGTTCTTGATTTTTACACTTCTTTATTTGCATCTGATAATACTTGTGTGGATAATGGCCTGATCGAATCTGTTATCTCTCCGGAAGTGACAACTGATGATAATTTAATGTTGACTAATATGCCTTCCATGGATGAGATGAAAAATGCAGTTTTCTCTATGAATGCTAATGGTGCTCCTGGCCCTGGTAGCTTTGGTGGTTTCTTCTATAAAAAATATTGGGACATTATTGGTGTAGATGTCTTTAATGCAGTGCTTCAATTTTTTCAAAATGGTTGGATTCTTCCTAATTTTAACTCAAGCATAGTGGCCCTCATCCCCAAGACTCCTGAAGCCGATGTGATTGGTCAATATAGGCCTATTGCATTAGCTAAATTCAAATTCAAGACCATTACTAAAGTTCTAGCTGATAGATTTGCTACAGTGGCTTCTAAAATTATTTCTCCTAATCAGCGTGGCTTTATTCAAGGGCGCCAAATCTTTGATTGCATTGGGGTGGCTTCTAAAGCTGTCAATCTTCTTAATAAAAAGTGCTTCGGGGGTAATATTGCTCTCAAGATTGATATTAAAAAAGCTTTTGACACTTCGACTGGAATTTTCTTCTCAAGACTCTTAAGCAGTTTGGTTTTGATTCTACCTTTTGTAAATGGGTGGAGGTTATTCTCAATTCTGCTAAGCTCTCTATCTCTATCAATGGAAAAGATGTTGGCTATTTTGCTTGAACGGAGGGGTTAGACAGGGTGACCCACTTTCCCCCTCCTTTTTTGCCTAGCAGAAGAGGTTCTCAGCAGAGGGATTCTCAAACTTGTTCATCCGGGAAATTTTTTGCAAATGGCTAGCCCTAGAGGCTACAAAGTGCCTAGTCACGTTCTATATGCTGATGACATTCTCATTTTTTGCAAAGGTACCAAGAAGAACATAGAACACATTATGCATCTTTTCAATCTCTACATTCAATCTTTTGGTCAGATTATCAGTTAGGAGAAATCTAAATTTTATGCTGGGGGTATCTCTCATGCTAGCCTTCAATCTATATCTTCTTTCTTGGGCTTTGGTGCGGGACAACTTCCCTTCACCTATCTAGGTGTGCCTTTGTTTCAGGGCAAGCCAAAATAGGTTCATCTTCAGCTTATTGCTGATAAAATCCTCCTTAAGCTGGCCAATTGGAAAAGTTCTTTGCTTTTTATTATGGGAAGAGTCCAATTAGTTAAATCTGTGATATTTGGTATGCTTATTTATTCTTTTCAGGTTTATGCTTGGCTTGTTTCCCTTCTTAACATGCTTGACAAGTGAAACCGTAATTTTATTTGGTCGGGGCCATTAACACTCAAAAGGTTGTTACAGTCGCTTGGCACAAAGTGTGTACCTCTTCCAAGGATGGTGGCTTAGGTTTAAGATCTTTAAAAGCTACTAATAAAGCAGCCCTCTTAAAGAGATGCTGGGAGCTTTATTCTTCGGATGCTCAGTGGGCCCAATTACCTAGAGTGAGGGTTTTTGTTCATAAGGCCCCTATTCATTATCACATTTCCTCCCCTATTCATTATCACATTTCCTCCTCTATTAGGGCAGGTTTGAAGCATTTCACCAATATTGTGGACTCTCATACTTCATGGCAGATTGGAGATGGTACTTGTATCAATTTTTGGTTAGACTGCTGGTTATCCCATCCTATTGTTGATATGCTGAGCATTCCAGAATCGGTGCCCAAGTCCTTAAAAGCTACTGTTAGTGACTTCATTATAGGGTTCTGAATGGCATATCCCTCAAACTTTGCTTTAGCGGTACCCTAATATTTTTAATGAATTACAAAAGGTTAGTAATCCTCAGATTTCTAGCTCCGATTCTCGTCTTTGGAAGGATAATGATTCGGGTGGTCTCTCCCTCAAAGAAGCCTATCTCAGTCAGGCCGCCACCACCCAATCTCAACCTTAGTCCAAGCTTATTTGGAGTAAGTCTGTCCTTCCCTCCAAATCCTTCTTGATTTGGCGTTTAATTCATAATAAACTCCCTACTGATGAGCAGTTATGGAGAATGGGTTGTACTACTGTTTCTGTAACATCCCCCCAAATTAGCCTAATTAGCTTAAACTACATAACTCGTATAACTTGCTTAAATTGCATAAATTACTTGATTTGAGTATCTAAGTCACTACAATTATGATTTGAATGTGATGTGATTAGGATTAATAAACTTTGGGGTGCAACTCATGATAATAGGGGGTGTATCTAGCAAGTATAGTTGTTAAATTAGAACACAAGTGAGGGTAGAATGGTAAAAACCACTCCCAATCAGCCCCTTTTCCCTTTAGGGCTGTACCAAGCCCTCATTCTTCTCCTCTCTCACGAAAATTCTGATCAAGAGAGCAAGGGAGAGAAGCCATGAGCTAGGGTTTGGAGTTTTGGTGAAGAAGAAGTTGGAAACTTGAAGGAGTTCACTCATATATTTCCTAGGAGGAAGTTTGGTGCTGCTCTTTGTTGATCTTGAGGAAGATTAGAATGACATTTGGTGGAGAAGAAGGGAAGCTCGAATTCCTGAGGAAAAACCAGAAACTTCAAAGAATCTATCCCCATTTATTTTGATTGGTGAGTTCTTCTCACATTAGGTGTGGGCAACCAATAAGTCCCACCATAGGGTTATCTTGATTTGTTTGCATGTTCATATAGTTGAGGTGTTGGGTGAATTCTGGTTATCTAATATTAAAGGAATGAGTTTAGAAGTCTTGAGCATGGCTAAGTGAGGTTTGAGTAGAATTTTGGAATTTGAGATATGGTTTGGCTTTGCATGTAGTTATAAGTATGTGCAAAGTGTTTGATCATCATTTGAACTTGCTTGATCACTGATATTGATCTCTATTTGGTTGGTTTTGATCTTGAATGGCTTGAATGAAGTTTTGGGAAGTTAGGGACTCTAAAAACCCATTTTTCTGCTGAATTCTGTAGGAGTGCTCTTGAGTTGCTCTTCGGATGCTCTTGAGCGCACTCCCTGTCGTTTGGAAAACAGAAACAGCTGCAGGAGTGCTCTTGAGTTGCTCTTCGAATGCTCTTGAGCGCACTGCTTGTCCTTTTTAAAACAGAAACAGCTGCAGGAGTGCTCTTGAGCGCACTGCTTGTCCTTTTTAAAACAGAAACATCTGCAGGAGTGCTCTTGAGTTACTCTTCAGGTGCTCTTGAGCGCACTGCTTGCCCTTTTTAAAGCAGAAACAGCTACAGGAGTGCTCTTGAGTTACTCTTCAGGTGCTCTTGAGCGCATTCCCTATTTATTTAAAACAGAAGCAGCTGCAGGAGTGCTCTTGAGCTGCGCCCCAGGTGCTCTCGAGCGCACTCCCTATCTCTTTTATTTAATGTTTGTCTGTTTCAATGGCTTAGAGGTTGAGAGGGCATGACCTTTAAGACCCTTTTTAATCCTAATATGTTGATGGTTAATTGGACTAGTAACCTTGAGCAATAGGGCTTAATCTTAGGGTTATATGCATGTATAAATTGATGCTTTGACATTGATGTGAGTGATGCATTTGATTGAATCTGATTGTGTTTAGAATGTCTGCGAATTAATTTGCATCCCCTTCGTAAGTGATTAGCTACCACCTTTGTCGTTGGGGGGCCCCTTGACTTTATCCTTCTATATATAGGATTTTACCCATTCTGCGTTTGAGCTGGGCCTTTGGCTTTATCCTTGTGTACTGGATTTTACTCATTTTGCAATTGGGCTGGGTCAAGTGGGGACATTCATTGTGGTCCTTTGGACATTTGTTTGTAATTGCTTCTCTTTTTAAAGATGTCAATTGCATTATTATGAAATTGAGCTTGTGACTTGTGTATTGTCATGTAAATGCTATTGAATTTGTCTATATTAAATAGGATTGAGGTAAGTGTTGGTGAGGGGTCCGTGAAGGACTCACTGAGATTTCTTAAATCTCACCCCTTTCTACTTTATTGTTTCAGATAAGCAGGTGAAAGCAGATTGACACAGCCTGAGTTACTTAATTGCTAGCTTTTTTTTTTATTTTGGGTATGAGTTGTATAGGGGTCTATGAACCCTACATTCTGTAATCCTTGTGACCTTGGGATTGTAATTTGAGACTTAAGATATGTACTCATGTTAATTTGTAGTACCTCGTATGAATTATAACTTGTAACTGTCAAGTTTTAATTTATCCTCGTCTACGATATCTCATAATGATTAAATGCTATAATTCGATGTAAAAATTGAATTAGGGTGTTACATTATGGTATCAGAGCCGTTCGATTCTTATCGGACTGTGAGGTAGATAGTTTTGGCTTAGTGTGTCATTGTGGACTGTTTACATCTTTCTACTTATTATGCTAAGAGACATTGAGCCTGATCAACTCAATTCTTTGTGCATTGTATGCAGAATCATGGCATCCAGTTCAGGACGACGTGGTAGGCCACCAATACATGGCGAAAGGAACCCCAGGAATGCCACCAGAAACCTCGGGACTCCGCAAGAACCCGAACCTTGGAATGTAATAGCAAAAGCACTGAGGGTGCAAACTGAGGCTGCAAATGTTCAAGCTGAAGCGATTAACGCACTACTCCAACAGATCCTTCAGGGAGGAGTAACCCCAGGTAACAATGTAACCCAGCCAGATAATCCTAATCGGGCGTACTCTGACTGCAGGAAGAATGACCCTCCTTCTTTCAAGGGTGGAGCTAACCCATCTGCAGCGAAGTATTGGTTGCGGGAAATGGATAAGATATTTGAAGTAGTGAACTGCACTGAAGAGCAAAAATTGACATTTGCCGCTCACTACTTGAAGGAAGAGGCTGAGGTTTGGTGAAGAGGAGCAAGAGCTCATATGGTTACTCTTGAAACACCTTTGAACTGGGAGAACTTTCAGAGAGTGTTCTTGGAGAAATATTTCTCTAAGAGCTTAAGACGGCTAAAAGAGCAAGAGTTTGCTCACCTAACTCAAGGGAGCATGACGGTAGCGGAGTACATCGCCAAATTTGAAGAATTACCTAAGTACTCTACTTATCTACAAAGTAGGGAAGATAGTGAGTGGAAGGCTCATCAATTTGAGCAGGGTCTTCGACCGGAATTGAGAAATGCCGTGTGCGGATTTGAGGAGACTGACTATACCAAGCTGGTAGGGAAGTGTATTATTGCTGAAGAGGCACAAAATGCCTTGAGAGTGGATCACCAAGAAAAGTGGAAGAAAAGGAACGAAGAATGCAAGCCTAATCAACCCGCCCAAGCCAAAGGGGAACCCCAACAAAGGAAAGCAAACTCATCCTTTGGACATCGGAAAAGCAAGGACATGTACCACTTGTGGCAGGTATCATCAAGGAGAGTGTATGGGTAGAGACTTTTGTTTTTACTGTAAAGAGAAAGGTCACGTTACAAACAATTGCCCCGCACTCAGGAGGAAGAATGATAGAAAGGAAGCAGCAAAAACCAATGATCCTAACCAAGGGCGTGTGTTTGCCTTAGACGCCAAGAGGGCAAAGGGTGCGGACGGTCTGATGAAGGGTACGTGTCTCTTGAGTGATCAGCCTATTATTGTTCTTTATGATTCTGGTGCCCCTCATTCTTTCATCCCCTACAAATGTGTAACAAGGTTAAAGTTACCACTTACTTCGTTGTCAGTTCCTTTGAATGTTCAGACACCTGCTGATGGCGGCATCTCTACTTCCTTCCTATGCGAGAATTGTCCTCTTGAGATACAAGGAAGGGTATTCCTGGTCAATCTAGTTTGTTTACCCTTGGAAGGCATGGATATTATTTTGGGGATGGATTGGCTTGCGGCTAATCAAGTCGTTTTGAATTGTTATTGTAAAACCATAGAATTTGCAAATTTACAACCTCCCCAAAAGAATATTCATCCTGATGTGTTGGCCAATGTTGCTCTATTAAACCAATGCCTAGGAGAGGGATATTTCGGCTATGTTCTGTTACTCTCTTCATCTTCAGAGGTTGAACTAGATCTGACTGCTATCCCGGTTGTGAATGAATACTTAGACGTGTTTCCTGAAGAGGTGATGTCCCTACCTCCCGAAAGGGAAATTGAATTTTCAATAGATTTAGTTCCAGGGACGGGACCAATATCATTGGCTCCGTATAGGATGTCACCAACAGAACTCAAGGAGCTTAAGTGCCAATTGGAGGACCTTATCTCCAAACAGTTTATTAGGCCTAGTGCTTCTCCTTGGGAGCACCTGTT
The DNA here is from genome assembly GCA_037113605.1 of Calophaca sinica. NCBI lineage: Eukaryota > Viridiplantae > Streptophyta > Magnoliopsida > Fabales > Fabaceae > Calophaca > Calophaca sinica. The sequence continues at coordinate 47,138,719 of CM073734.1, forward strand.
ATTAGTCAAGAAGAAGGATGGTAGCATGAGACTGTGTGTGGACTATAGGCAGATTAATAAGGTTACCGTAAAAAATAAGTATCCGCTTCCTCGGATAGACGATCTTATAGATCAGCTTAGGGGGGCTTCATACTTTTCCAAAATTGACCTAAGGTCGGGTTATCACCAGATAAGGGTCAAGGCTAGTGATGTTCCAAAGACTGCTTTTAGAACCCGGTACGGTCACTATGAGTATTTGGTTATGCCATTCGGGCTGACCAATGCTCCAGCCGTGTTCATGTGCTACATGAATCAAATTCTAGAGCCTTATCTTGATAAATTTGTGGTGGTATTTATTGATGATATTCTAATTTATTCCCAGAGCTCTCAAGAGCACGCGAAACATCTTAGGATAGTGCTAGGTACCCTTAGGCAAAAAAGATTGTTCGCAAAACCCTCAAAGTGTGAATTTTGGTTAGAAGAAGTGAAATTCTTAGGACACATGATCTCTCACGCTGGAGTGTCGGTTGACCCCGATAAAGTACGAGTAGTGCTGGATTGGGAAAGACCGATAACCATTACTGAAATTCGAAGCTTCTTGGGCCTAGCTGGGTATTATAGGAGATTCATCAAAGGATTTTCTCAGTTAGCACTTCCGCTAACAAGGCTAACTCGGAAGGGGCAGCCATTTGTGTGGAGCAAGAGTTGTGAGAGCAGCTTCATAGAGCTTAAGATTAGATTGACCACTGCTTCGATTCTGATTATTCCGGATCCATCCTTAGGGTTTGAAGTGTATAGTGATGCTTCGATTAAGGGATTAGGTTGTGTGCTTATGCAAGGTGGTCAGGTGGTAGCTTATGCATCAAGACAATTGAAACCCCATGAAGAGAACTATCCAACTCATGATTTGGAACTTGCAGCAATTGTCTTTGCCTTGAAGATTTGGAGGCACTATTTATATGGTGCTCGGTTTGAGGTCTTTAGTGACCATAAGAGTTTAAAATATCTCTTTGATCAAAAAGAACTTAACATGAGGCAAAGAAGGTGGGTAAAACTCCTCAAGGATTATGATTTTGAGCTGAAATATCACCCAGGCAAGGCGAATGTGGTCGCGGATGCTTTGAGTAGGAAGTCCCTTCAAGTATCATCCTTGATGATTAAGGAATTAGAGTTATTAGAGTCCTTTAGAGACTTAACCTTAGAATCCTTCTCTACTGGTTATAGTCTTCTAGTGCATCAATTGCAAATCAGTTGTGACCTCAAGTCTCAGATTAGGCAAGCTCAACTCTTGGATGAAGAATTGCAATCTAGGAAGAATCAGCCCGACTTCTCCATAGACAATGAGGGAACTATCTTATTTCAACATAGAATCTGTGTCCCTAAAAATTCAGAACTTAAGTGGCAAATTTTAGAAGAAGCTCATAGGAGCGGATTCACAGTCCATCCCTGACAACCAAAATGTATCATGACCTCGTAATCGATATTGGTGGTCGGGATGAAAACGGATGTAGCTGAGTTTGTAGCCCGATGTCTAGTGTGTCAAAAAACCAAAATTGAACATCAGAAACCTTCTGGTATGCTCCAACCCCTAGAAATACCTGAGTGGAAGTGGGAAGGTATATCCATGGACTTCGCTATGGATTACCCCGTACCCAAGCCGGTCATGACTCAATTTGGGTGATTGTGGACCGATTGACAAAATCAGCTCACTTTATACCTGTTAAGACTACGTACTCCACCTCTAAGCTAGCAAAAGTATACATCCAAGAAATAGTCAAGCTCCACGGGGTCCCTACGAGCATTGTCTCGGATAGAGATCCCAAATTCACCTCTAGATTTTGGAAGGTTTTTCAGCAAGCTTTGGGAACTAGGTTGAACCTTAGCATGATACCACCCCGCATCGATGGTCGATCGAGAGGACCATCCAAACCTTAGAGGACATGCTTAGAGCATGTGTCTTAGAGGATGGAGGGAGTTGGATTGGTTATCTACCTTTGGCGGAGTTTGCTTACAACAATAGCTACCATTCGAGCATAGGGATGGCTCCTTATGAAGCCCTTTATGGGCGGAAGTGTAGGACACCTTTGTGTTGGTATGAAGTTGGGGAAAGGAAATTGATAGGTCCCGACCTAGTTCAGGAGACAACAGATAAGATTCGGATGATTAGGGATAAGCTTAAGACCGCCCAAAGTCGGCAAAAGAGTTATGTGGATTTGAAATCTAGACCATTTGAATTTGAAGAGGGAGAACATGTGTTCTTGAAAGTGTCTCCTACAATAGGTGTTGGCAGGGCACTAAAGGCCAAAAAGTTACATCCTCGTTACATCGGTCCTTTTCAAATCTTGAGCCGAATCGGTCCTGTTGCTTACGCACTTGCACTTCCTCCCTCTTTGTCCAATTTGCACAACGTGTTTCATGTGTCACAACTCCAAAGATACATTCCTGATCCTTTCCAACCCTTGACTCATGAGTCCGTACAAATAAGATCGAACCTAAAATACCAACCTATGCCGGTCCAAATCGTCGATCGGGACACTAAGGCACTAAGGAACAAACGCATTCCTATGGTTAAGGTCATTTGGGAAGGATCTACTTCGGGGGATGCTACTTGGGAGATGGAAGAAGAGATGCGGACCGCATATCCATATATGTTTCAATAGGTATGTATGTTTTGTTTTTGAGGGCAAAAACCCTAAAAGGTGGGGAGTAATGTAACATCCCCCCAAATTAGCCTAATTAGCTTAAACTACATAACTCGTATAACTTGCTTAAATTGCATAAATTACTTGATTTGAGTATCTAAGTGCCTACAATTATGATTTGAATGTGATGTGATTAGGATTAATAAACTTTGGGGTGCAACTCATGATAATAGGGGGTGTATCTAGCAAGTATAGTTGTTAAATTAGAACACAAGTGAGGGTAGAATGGTAAAAACCACTCCCAATCAGCCCCTTTTCCCTTTAGGGCTGTACCAAGCCCTCATTCTTCTCCTCTCTCACGAAAATTCTGATCAAGAGAGCAAGGGAGAGAAGCCATGAGCTAGGGTTTGGAGTTTTGGTGAAGAAGAAGTTGGAAACTTGAAGGAGTTCACTCATATATTGCCTAGGAGGAAGTTTGGTGCTGCTCTTTGTTGATCTTGAGGAACATTAGAGTGACATTTGGTGGAGAAGAAGGGAAGCTCGAATTCCTGAGGAAAAACCAGAAACTTCAAAGAATCTATCCCCATTTATTTTGATTGGTGAGTTCTTCTCACATTAGGTGTGGGCAACCATTAAGTCCCGCCATAGGGTTATCTTGATTTGTTTGCATGTTCATATAGTTAAGGTGTTGGGTGAATTCTGGTTATCTAATATTAAAGGAATGAGTTTAGAAGTCTTGAGCATGGCTAAGTGAGGTTTGAGTAGAATTTTGGAATTTGAGATATGGTTTGGCTTTGCATGTAGTTATAAGTATGTGCAAAGTGTTTGATCATCATTTGAACTTGCTTGATCACTGATATTGATCTCTATTTGGTTGGTTTTGATCTTGAATGGCTTGAATGAAGTTTTGGGAAGTTAGGGACTCTAAAAACCCATTTTTCTGCTGAATTCTGCAGGAGTGCTCTTGAGTTGCTCTTCGGATGCTCTTGAGCGCACTCCCTGTCGTTTGAAAAACAGAAACAACTGCAGGAGTGCTCTTGAGTTGCTCTTCGGATGCTCTTGAGCGCACTCCCTGTCGTTTGGAAAACAGAAACAGCTGCAGGAGTGCTCTTGAGTTGCTCTTCGAATGCTCTTGAGCTGCTCTTCGAATGCTCTTGAGCGCACTGCTTGTCCTTTTTAAAACAGAAACAGCTGTAGGAGTGCTCTTGAGTTACTCTTCAGGTGCTCTTGAGCACACTGCTTGTCCTTTTTAAAACAGAAACAGCTGCAGGAGTGCTCTTGAGTTACTCTTCAGGTGCTCTTGAGCGCACTGCTTGCCCTTTTTAAAGCAGAAACAGCTGCAGGAGTGCTCTTGAGTTACTCTTCAGGTGCTCTTGAGCGCATTCCCTATTTATTTAAAATAGAAGCAACTGCAGGAGTGCTCTTGAGCTGCGCCCCAGGTGCCCTCGAGCGCACTCCCTATCTCTTTTATTTAATGTTTGTCTGTTTCAATGGCTTAGAGGTTGAGAGGGCATGACCTTTAAGACCCTTTTTAATCCTAATATGTTGATGGTTAATTGGACTAGTAACCTTGAGCAATAGGGCTTAATCTTAGGGTTATATGCATGTATAAATTGATGCTTTGACATTGATATGAGTGATGCATTTGATTGAATCTGATTGTGTTTGGAATGTCTGCGAATTAATTTGCATCCCCTTCGTAAGTGATTAGCTACCACCTTTGTCGTTGGGGGGCCCCTTGACTTTATCCTTCTATATATAGGATTTTACCCATTCTGCGTTTGAGCTGGGCCTTTGGCTTTATCCTTGTGTACTGGATTTTACTCATTTTGCAATTGGGCTGGGTCAAGTGGGGACATTCATTGTGGTCCTTTGGACATTTGTTTGTAATTGCTTCTCTTTTTAAAGATGTCAATTGCATTATTACGAAATTGAGCTTGTGACTTGTGTATTGTCATGTAATTGCTATTGAATTTTTCTATATTAAATAGGATTGAGGTAAGTGTTGGTGAGGGGTCCGTGAAGGACTCACTGAGATTTCTTAAATCTCACCCCTTTCTACTTTATTGTTTCAGATAAGCAGGTGAAAGCAGATTGACACAGCCTGAGTTACTTAATTGCTAGCTTTTTTTTATTTTGGGTATGAGTTGTATAGGGGTCTATGAACCCTACATTCTGTAATCCTTGTGACCTTGGGATTGTAATTTGAGACTTAAGATATGTACTCATGTTAATTTGTAGTACCTCGTATGAATTATAACTTGTAACTGTCAAGTTTTAATTTATCCTCGTCTACGATATCTCATAATGATTAAATGCTATAATTCGATGTAAAAATTGAATTAGGGTGTTACATTAATTGGTCTAGTGGTAGTGGTGGGTGCTTTCCGTTAGCCTTTATCCCTTTGGGCGCGGTATCGAATCCCCACGAGGGCAAAAACTGGGAATTAAGGGTTCCCAGAAGTCCTGTGAGTAGCACTTGATGTGGGCCGGGCTGCCAAAGGCAGTTGATGTGGGCTGGGCTGTTACAGTTTCCATGTGTAGCTTATGTGGTTTTAATTATGAAACATCGGATCATTTGTTCTATTATTGTTCCTTTGCTTCTCAAATCTAGAACTGGTTGGGACAATGTACAGGACTCCACATTAATAGCTCATCTATTTTATCTATTCTTAACATTTGTACTAATAGCTGGAGCTCCCAAACCAAAGATGTGATCGTTGCTGCTATTGCATACTCCATCTGGGCCATTTGTTATTACAGGAATCTACTTCATTTTGAGAATAAAAGTATCCCTTTGGCAGCAGCTATTAATTTCATTATCTCCAATGTTAATCTCACAGGTAATCTCTCCTCTGGTTATTGATCAGGTGATCCGCATGAACTCGGCCTCCTTAATAGATTCCATATTAACGACAAGATGGGTAAAGCACCCAAGATCATAGAAGTTAACTGGACCCCTCCTAATTCTACCTGGATTAAGGTCAATACTGATGGCTCAGCAAAAGTGTCCCCTGGTCTTGCAGCTTACGATGGTATCTTTAGAGATAGCATGGCGGCCACCCTAGGTTACTTCTCCTTCCATATTGGTATTGCCAATGCCTTTTATGCTGAGCTGATGGGAGCTATCTTAGCTATAGAGCTGGCCTATAGGAATGGTTGGCATAAACTTTGGCTTGAATGCGATTCTAAATTGGCGGTTCTTGCTTTCACAAATCATAATATTGTGCCTTGGAAGTTGCACAATCATTGGCTTAACTGCATCCTCCTCACTAAACAGATGACTTTCATATACTCTCATATCTATAGAGAAGGAAATTCCTGCGCTGATAAGCTGGCTAATTATGGTGTCTCTTCGTCTGGTCTGCATTGGTCGAACACTATCCCCTCGTTTCTTGTTGAAGATTTTGCCTGTAAGATTGGGTCTTCCTTGCTTTCGTTTTATGTAACATTCCAAATTCCCTAAGCCTAATTGTTAGAAATCCTAAGTGAAAAAGGGATTAAATCCCTAAGGATTAAAAATAGTTCATAGCCTTAATTTAGTAATTTATAACAAATTTGGAACTAGAGGATAAAATAGTAATTTTACCCAATAATTTAGGATATATGGGACTAATTAATTAGGAGTAGTTTTAATTGATTAAAATTACTCAAGATGTTATTAGAAACCAAAGGTTAAATTAAGGAAGCTAAATAAGGGTTTGTTTCCAAGATTTTAATTAAATCTAGGCCTATGTCCCACTATGCACCACAATTCCTTTCCTCCCACCTTGGCACCCTCACCCTCACTCTTTTACTCCTTCCATCATGACCTGCAGAAAAGAAAAAGAAAGGAAAAACAGAAAAAAGAAAAGGAAAAGAAGAGAAGAGGAGAAAAGAGAAAGAGAGGGAGAGCGAGGAAAAAGAGGAGAGGGGATGGAGCTGTTGCTGCTCCTGCTCCAGCGCGGCGTGGAGGAGGTGGTAGCGCCACTGTTCACGTGGCCGAGAGAGGGAAGAACGAGGGAGAGAGTGAGAGACAAAACAAGGGAGAGAAGAACGAGACAGAGGGAGACCGAGAGACAGAGGTGGAGCTCGAACGGAAGAAGAAGAAGAAGAAGAATCAAGGCCAAAGGTTCGAAGATTGAAGCTTGAGAGTCAACTTCAATGGAGGAAAAACCCTAGGATTTGGGGGTTTTCACCCTAAATCCTCTAAAGAACAATAGGTAACATAGATTTCCCTTAAAACCTCCCTTAGGGTGTGCTAAGATTTTTTGTTTAAATTCCTTGATTCAATAATTAGTTTATAGATTATTATGAAATTATATGGGGTTTGGCTGAAATAGGGTTAAATCCTGCTCCCAAACCCCTAATTATTGTGTGTTGTTGCCATTATGAGTTCTATTGAGCTCCGATTAGAATATATGTATATGTTTGGTTTGGTTTAGTTGGTCACTTTGATCAATATGCATGAATTAATTTGGAAAGGGTTGGCGTTTAAGCTAGCCTAATTTGGAGTGGCTATGATTTCTGGGAATTGATGGAGGGCTTTATGTCCCTTTTAAAATAAGTTTGTGATTATCTTGTTAAGTGTTTTGACTGCCCAATTAGACATTGTAAATTGTATAGAATCAATATTTGGTTTGGATTGGGGTTTGGTTAGGTATGATTTGAGTTGAGTTTGGAATTTTGAACAACATTTGAGCTTTGCATGTGATGATAATGTTGTGCCAAATGTTTGATTCGTCTTTTAAACATGCTTGATAACTGATGTTGAATTTTTAGTGGTTGGAATTGGTAGAGTGAAATTGGTGTGAGTAATTTTGGGTGTTTTGGTATTAGAAATGGCAATATTCTGCAAAAAAACTGAAATTCTGCATTTTTCGGGATCATAATCGATTATGATAATCGATTATGATCCCTCTGTGAAAATTCTGCGATTTGTAACCCGGCCATAATCGATTATGCTGGTGTCATAATTGATTATGACCCTCAGTAATCGTGTATATAATCGATTATGACTTGTCACATAATCGATTATGAAATCGATTATCATCTAAATTTTTCCCAGAAATCGAATTTTTGCTGCCTATTCGATTAGGACTTACCCATAATCGATTATGTTGGTCCTAAATCCAATTTCCACTCATTTTTGAGGTCACCCTTCTACTTTCAATCTAGGCTTAAAATGTTGAGTAGTGGAGAAAAGGCCGCGCTGCATGATTTTGGATGTTTTCATCCCTATGTTTTAATATGATGTCCTATAAATATATTTCATCCTTTGGGACCTCAAATGAAAGGGTTTTAACCCTATGTATTGACTTACGCTAATTCTTACGATTTCACTATTGACTAATGTCCTTTGATTGAAACTTGTTTGTATGTGTTTGGAATGTTTGCGTTTGAACTGCAAACCCGTCAATGATTATTTTAGGGTGTTTTCATTGACAGTGACCCCTTGGTGGAACCGAAATGGTTCTCACTCATTTCTCTAGGCTATTGAGTGGCGCCAAGTGGGTACATTCATTGAGGATTATGATATGTGCTTGTTTTGTGACTAATGTTCCTTTGATTGGAATTGTTTGTGTGTGGAATGTTAGCAATTCGCTTTGCAACCCCTCGAATGTGATTTGCTACCACTTATGTCGTTAGGGACCCCCTTGGTTTTATCCCTTTAAAAAAGATTTTACTCATTGTGTACTTGAGCTGGACTAAGATAGGGAACATTCATGTGATTGCTGTAACATATGTTTGCATTTGTAATTAGTGTTGAAAATTCAAATGTACTAATGTGAATTGAGGTTTGTGATATGCGTTGTATGGTGATTATGTTATATGTTTGATGTGTGATTGATGTTTGAAAGCTCAGTTGTACGATCGTGTTAGAGGATTCTTTTTTAAGGTATTTTGAATAAATATACTTTTGCTTATGAGGAGAAGTTTTCCATACGTAGCACACCACGTATGGCAGGAAACAACGGTAAAAGTATTTATGATTTTAAGTCTATGTTACTGAGTTTTATAAACTCACATTTTGGGGCGTTGTTTTCAGGTACAAGCTGATCGAAGAGGTTCAGAGCATGAAACATGCTCAGTCTTGCTTTTCTATGAGACCTCGAGTTACCGGATCACGAGTCAGAGTTCTAAATATTAGGTTGAGTCCCAGTAAAAAACAGGAAATATGTGTAATTGTAATTATTTTTTATTGATGTTATTGTAATGGTTTGCAACTAATTAAAGTAACTCCGCTTTTCGAAACTCTGATTTACGTTTACTAATTTAGTAGCATATTTTGGTATGATGCTTATGCATCCAGGGATTTTATTAAACAAAGTATAGTATAGTATTTTAAACAGGATTCATTCTTTATTATTCTTCTGTATGCGAAAATTTTTCCAAGTCTTATTTATTCTAATTCAAGTTAGATTAGTAAGTAAATCCTTAATTAGAGTTAGGGTATTATGGTATCAAGCAGTTCGATCCTATCGGACTGTGAGTCAAGTGTGTCTAGAAGTGATCCGGTTTAAGAAAGAGTCAGTTGCGTCTGTAAATCTGTGTTTTCTAAGTTCTTGTTACGAATTATTGAGGTAGGCCACCTCAAGAATTCAACTAAGGAATGAGGGGGATGAAGATTTGCAGGGAATATTAGAGGTATGTACTCATTTCGCGAGACGTCCTCATATATGTATCTACTCCTAAGTACAAATTCAGACTCTATAATGGTCGTCCAGTAGTAGTTCAGGTCGTGAAGAATTTAAGCCACTTTGGCCTGCCTAAGTCCACGGAATGCATTCCTGGCCGCAGCTGAGCATAGTGGCCACGTTAAACTCTGTTATCACTGGAAGCTCATTACAAGAGTTCTGCTATGACGAATTTGATGATCAAAGTAGTTACAGGACGACGAAAGTATTATGGGATACTCTTGGAGAAACTGCGACCTTTGTGAAAGATAAGGTGTTTTGGTATTCGATAAATACTAATGATTCAAGTATTGGAAAATTCTTTTATATGATATAAAAGTTTAAGTTTAAAAACACAAAGTTTGAAAGTTAGAAGGGTATAATTTAGTAAACGTGAACGAATTTCTTTCGTTTTTGATTTTTCATTTAGTTGTTTTCAATTCCTTGCATGAACTGATTATATGCTTGTTTGGAAACTGAAAAATTTAGATGCATCAGCTTAATGTTTAATATGCTACTTAATTTTGGTGGTGCTTGATTTAAATGATGTGAAATTTCATGCGACGTTATAAGTTTTTAATACTTATCACTCGTGTTAATCATTGTTGTTAGTTATGAAGTGCACTTTGATGTGTTTGAGACTTATAGGTATGAATTCATATACCTTGGTCAGTAAAGTTTTAGTAGGTGTTCTCTGCCTGCATGACTGAGGGACGTATGTGTTGTGTTTGGGTTTTGAGTTCAAGCATGTATATTGGTTATGTCTAAAACTTGAGGCATTGATGACTTGAGAAATATGTTTGTTGTGACTTTATGCCCTATACTAAAATTGGAAATTCATGTGGATTATGTAGAAGTGATTAGATGATGCGTAAGTTAGGCTTTCCGCGTATACCTAGAACCGTTAGACCTGATAAGAGTGATACTTCTGAAGTAGGAAATGCGAAGGTCATTATGGATGTAGTGAACCCACGTCTTGTGATTAAATTGATGTAGTTGCCCTAGAAGGTACAATCATGTGCTGTTTGAATTATTGTGGTTTAGCACTCCCTGTCAATTCTTTTGTCGTGATCACTTAATTCAATATCAATTAGAATATTGAGTAAGAATTCTTAGCGGTGCGGTTTGATCAATTTAGGATATTCATATTTGATTAGGTTTCCAACACTTGCTAACTAGTCAAGCTTGTTTGACCTAACCATTATGAATGGATCCCAAATTGATTGGTAACCTCAAAGCCTTCTTTTAGGCGTGGTAACCTTAGTGGAATATCTAGCCTAAGGAAGAGTATTAGATTATAGTCCTCGAACTATAAGAGTCTTAGTCATTGCTAAATTGGTGGGAGTCGAAGATATTAATATCTATGCTAGATTCATTAGCTAGAGTACAGAGTGACCTTGTTTGACCAATTACAAATTCTGTCTTAACCCAATAAGAATCTTATTAGGAATAAGACTTAGTTTGTAACCGGTTAACTTTATCACCAAATTTTTTCGGATAATGGACCTATTGTTGCTATTAATTCCTTTCATACTTCCAATGATTTAGATCGACCAAGGGATGGAACTTACTCATTTGGAGCCGAGTAGGAATAGAGTTCTCAACGGAAGCACATAAAGCAAATCCTGCATAAGGATAAGGTTAGAAGGTAAGGCGAATTTTGGGGACAAAATTCCTAAAAGGTGGGGAGTAATGTAACATGCCAAATTCCCTAAGCCTACTTATTAGAAATCCTAAGTGAAAAAGGGATTTAATCCCTAAGGATTAAAAATAGTTCATAGCCTTAATTTATTAATTTAAAACAAATTCGGAACTAAATGGTAAAATAGTAATTTTACCCAATGATTTAGGATATATGGGACTAATTAATTAGGTGTAGTTTTAATTGATTAAAATTACTCAAGATGTTATTAGAAACTAAAGGTTAAATTAAGGAAGCTAAATAAGGGTTTGTTTGCAAGATTTTAATTAAATCTAGGCATATGTCCCATTATGCACCACAATTCCTTTCCTCCCTCCTTGGCACCCACACCCTCACTCTTTTACTCCCTCCATCGTGACCTGCAGAAAAGAAAAAAAGGAAAAATAGAAAAAAGAAAAGGAAAGGAAGAGAAGAGGAGAAAAGAGAAATAGAGAGAGCGAGCGAGGAAGAAGAGGAGAGGGGGTGGAGCTGCTGCTGCTCCTGCTCAGCACGGCGTGGAGGAGGTGGCAACGCCACTGTTCATGGGGCCGAGAGTGTAACATCTTCATTTTTCTAATCTTGCTTAATGTCTGTTTATGTGTGACTAAGCGTATTGGTGTGCCCTAGGTAGGGATTAGTGTGTTTTGACTGCATGTTTGGCCTTTTGGCAGTGTGCTCACTTTCTGTGTTATGTGAAAGCTTGTTTGGAGGTTTGATATGTTATTTGAGTTTGGTATAGTGTGTTATGAGGTTTCGGTTTGAGTCATGGAAGCTTGGTTAAGTTTGAGAACGATCGGAGTTGAGATTAGGGCTTTTAGGTGTTCGTACCTTTGAGCGAGTGAGAGTTTTTGGACGAGTATATGAGGCTTAAAACCTTTGTTCTTAAGTCCACTTGATGTCCTCTTGTGTTAGGAATCATGTTTAAGTGTTACGGTATCGAGTTCAGGATTGCACGGAAGTTGGAATCGAAGAAATCATACAAAAACGAACAAGTGTGTGTAGAAGCGTGTGATGCGCGCCTGCTATGCCTACGAATGCGCTTGATATGCGCTGGTGCACCATGGGCCAGTAGCCGAGTCAGTGTGACACGTGGCGCACATGCAGCAGCAAACTTCTGGACGAAGTTTCCTCTGAACGGTGGTGTGCACTCAAGCGCGCGTGATGCGCGAGGAGACAGAAGCTATTTGTAACGATGCCCGCGACGCGCACCCGAGACGCTGGGGAATGCGCATGGCGCGCACCTGTATAGGGAATTTTGCCTATTTAAGGCAATTAACCCCTCATATCAGTTTTTTTCACCTCCTTCTTCATTTTTACGTCCAGAGCATCCCCTTCAACCCGAGACCTCTATTTTTAAGGGTTTCCAAGCTTTGGTGATCCATCCAAAGCAATCTTGTTCATCCATTCTTCAATCCGGCGGTGCTAATTCGCCTGTTACCGTTCGAGCTTGTTAGGGCTTATCTCCGATCGTTGTTTTGTCGAGGTAAACTCTAATCCCATCCTCTGATCACCTCTGTTTTAGTTTGCCAATTCTTAATCTTAGATTGATTCTTGTTCTTAACCCTAATTAGATTGTGTTTTGGACCCCGGTTCGATCGTGCGGGTACCAAACGAGCTAGGGTTTTCCCAGCTCTGTTTTCTTGGTAGACTTGTAGGTTTGAATGGTCTCTCATTACCTGTTCTTCGTATTAAAGGGTTTTGGCGATAATACAGGTACCAGTTGACTGTGGAAGCTTATCTGGAGTTATTTTTGGGTAAGTTATGGTTCTGGAACTGGAAGACCAGCCCCTGGCCATGGTCTTTCTTGGTGTTTTAATTAGTTTATTAGTTGCCCTAATTCTAATCTGAGTGCGTTTGTGTGTTTTCGATTAACTGTGGACTGTTCTGGACTGTTTGGTAACATTGTTGGTAACTCTGAACTTGTTTCTTGTTGTTGGCTGAATCGGATCATAGTGCGGGAGTGTTGGTGTGATTGTTGGTGAGTTCGTGGTTACGTCTCGGTGTTCAGTTTTCTTCCAAGTGCTTCTATTACCAGGTGGGGGGGAGAGAATGCACTTTTATTGGGTTCTGTATTGTAGATATGACTGTTTGGCATGTGTAGGGTGACTTAAACCCTACTAGGGGTTGATGTCAGTAACACCTACGGATAGGGGTTACGGTATGCCACATCTAAGGATAGGCATGGTAGACCCATCAACTAACTTAGGATTATTTTATTATTAAACGTGATTGTCTGATAATATGCTAAAACTGTGAGATGTGACATATGTGCACTATGTGAATAGTGACATGCTTAGGGTGACATGATTAAATGTGTATTATGTGGAATATGTGTTGTATGTTGCCTTAGCATGCTATATGCCTGAGTATGGTTTCTAATATGCATTAATATGATAAAAAGGGTATATCTGGGAATGTGTGCATAATCTGATGTGAGACATATGATTATGAGGTGTTGAGATGCATGCACGTGATATTGCATTAGTAACCACTCTATTCTTGACGGGAATGTGATGTGGAGAGAATCCCTAACGGAAATGGGGGATATCTCACCTAGTAGGTTTGGTCCACTCCGTTCCCTATCAAAAAAGGGGGGAACGGACGTCCCTATCGGAAAAGGGGGAGGAGGATTCCTAACGAAAAAGGGGAATACCTCGTGGATTAGGCTAGTGTCGCCCCGTGCTCTATCGGAAAAGGGAGACGGGAGTCCCTAACGAAAATGGGGGGCGGCAACCTAACGGAAAGGGGGTTCGCCAATAAGTATTCCTAACGAAAATGGAGAGTACCGTGACAATAGAAACAAAAGATGCCGAAGCACACAACTCATTTATTCATTAAGAGACATGTGAATAAGTAGAAGTGGGTAGCTAGGTCATATTTGTTTATATGTGCTTGTTTGTCTGGTTTGTCAATCATTCATTCTACCTATGCATTTCCCCCTTTTTGATGATTGTGTTATTCTTACCTCCCTGTCTTTGTATGCTTGTGTGTATATGTATTATTGTGTGTTAGACTTTGTTGAGGAGGAGGATGCAACCGCAGTAGCTCCCGATGGAGCAGTTTACACTGATGCACCCGTCGATGCTCCTTCCCCCACGGATCCCCGTATGGGGTGATTTTGAGATTTTGTACCATGATTTCGACGGCATGGGGTGGGAGATTGACCATGTGTGTCAGGAAGTGATCTATACGGGTACTATCTCCATCTATTTCAGGATTCTAGGCTTTCCTATAGCCAGCTTTTCAGGAGACTTCCGGATATGTCAGAGACTACCATTTCAGCAGATGTGGCTGGCTCCAGGGTTTCCACCAGGCTTTTGTAACATCCCAATTTTTATGAAAATTATTTTATAGTTCCAGCTACTTGAAAATAAATCATGGAGATTGATCACCTCAATGGTTTGTTAAAAGTACGAAGAACAACAAAGATTTATTGTAAACAATTTACTGTTTTAGCGATTAATTCAGATTAAGAGATAGTGTAGATGTATACTGTTTTTAATATGAATTAATATCGAAAAATGTGAAAGATTGTTATTTGATTAAAGAAAATTATTTTATTGAAAGAGAAATAATTTTCAGGATTTGATAAATATTTTTAAGTCATAGTTTGGATTTTTATTGTCTAGTTATTGTATTAATTGTCTGTTTTATGTCATATTTAATATGACTATGATTTTAAAAAATTTGTCTTGATAACTTTATTGTTTGAATAATATCTAGTTGATAAGAGAAATTGAAATTAGTGATCCTCAGTAATTTACAGTTTTTATTACGCTGCGAAAATTCTATCGAATTCTGCCGTAACTAGGCTATTGTGTGTGTTTCTAACTGAAACATGCACAAAAGTGATCCGAATTTTATAAAATTTGAGATCTTAGCATTTTCCAATATTTAGGATTTATTGTAATTTTTCTAGAATTTTTGGGCATCAGAAAATATTTAGTGTATTTTCTATGGCCAGAAACTGTCTTATCGCAACGTTTCAGTTCACATTTCGAGAAAACGAGATACATGGGTACTTTTCTTATACCGCGAGGAACATTTGTAATTTTTGGGTGTGGGGTTATAATTAGAATTATTTTTGGAATTTTTAGTATTAAAACCTAATATACGTGTAACGTCGTGCACCCGGTTGAGCAAAAACGCGTCGTAGCGAAACCTTGAGATATTTTGAGCAAATGGCTGCCACACATGGACCAATGGGAGACCAGCCATGTGCTTGTAGCCTACAATTTTGAAGGAAGCATTTTGATTGGTTTAGGAAGTAATGGGTAGTTTGGTTGTTAAGTTAGTTTCTAATTATTTGGTTAGGATTCAACTTAAATGAACAATTTTATTCCCACCTTGTCCTCATTATTTCTGTGGCCTTCTCCCTTGCCCAAGATCAGATCCATTCAATTCTTCCATTGGAGAAAAACTTGAAAAAAAATTTAGAAGGAGAAAGCTTGAGTTTTTGAAGTTTTGGTGATCAAAGTTTCCATCTTTACTTCCTTTCTTCTCAATCATTGTTTTATCACCTCTAATCTTCTTGGTAAGGATCCTAATCCCTTTTCCTTTCTCCATGGCTGCCATGGATGAGTTTTCATGGTATTTGTGTTGTTTCTCATGATTTTAGTTTTGATTCTTGAAGGAAAGTGATGTTTAAGCTTCAATCTTCCATCCTTTCTTCTTAATCCTTGATCCATCACCTCCAAACTTCTTGGTAAGCTTCTTACCCATTCTTTTCTCTCTTGAGTTTCATGATATGGGTCTGGTTGGTTTTAGGAATTATTTTTGGGCAAAAGTGTTAGATTTTGATAGATATGCATGATTAGTCTTAAAGCCCTTTGTTTTCTTCCATGATTAGCATTGTTCTTGATTTTTAAAATTTGGAAACCCTAACTTTTTGAGTTCGCCGAAACCTAGGGGCTGTTCTAAGCCTTGGCTTTGTTTGATTTTTGTTGTTTTAGGGTAGATTCTTGATGGGTTATACTTGATAAGTTTGGAAACTAGTCATATATGCATTATTACAAGGTTTTGGAAAAACAAATTTGTGTGTAAAGGGGGGCCGGAACCGTGGCCATTAATATAGTTTTGATGATGTTTTTAATTGTTCTTAAGTATATCAAAGTGATTTGGAAGTTGGTTTTTGATTAGGATTTTAAATCTATAAAGATTCGTTAGTTTAAAGCTTTGAAATATAAGTTGGAAAAAAAAAGAATTTGGGGCTGTTTGTGATGCTTAAAAATAGTAATTTATGAGAATGATTTGAGTGAGTTCTAACTTGTTTTTAAGTGTATTAAAGTGGTAAATAAGTTTGGTTTTGATAAGAAGTTTTGATTAAGCAAAGTTTGTAAGATTTTGATGTTAAAAGGTTTGAAAACTTGGAGTTGTAATTGAAGCCTTGAAACCGTGGCCTTCAAAAGGATTTTGTAATTTTTTCTTGACTTGCATTTATGCTTAAAAATAGTTGTAAAAGTGGTTGATGATTTGATTTAGCAAAACAATTTAAAGAAGCATGATTTTGGAAAAAGTTGGGTTATGTCTTAAAAATTGTTTTAAACTTGTAATGAATTTATTTCTAGAATTTTGTGACATGTTTTAGTGTTTTGAAAAGTTGTTCAAAGTTTGGAAAACACTATTCATTTGGTAAAATACTATTCCAATTGGTAAATTTTGGTTTAGCTATTTTTCTAAGTGTGTAGCTTTTGTAAAAGCTTGAAAACTTGCATAGCTTGAACTTGTTTCATGATATGTGACTAGGTGTAAACCAAATGGGATTAAGTGAGTAATTCTTAGGCTTTAGGAACCTTAGAGCCGTGGCTGCCCTAGGGGTATTAGGGCTTGAGTTTTGGTTTTAATTGATTGAAACTTGTGTTGTTAGGATACGCGCGAGGTACGACTTGACGATAATTCGAATTTACCTTGCTTGGATTGTTAAAGCGCCCAAGGTAAGGGAAATTCTTACATAATGAGTTTGGGCTTTTCGCCTTGTGTGTTGTTTGTTTGATTGTTGATTGATTGTGTGGTAGCACTTGTAGTATTACTATGTGTTGTTGGGATGTTGTAGCATGAACTGCTGTGTATTGATTTGGCCCTGTGTGACAAGACTGAATTGTATTCTGTGACTTAAATCATACTTGATTGATTTAATTGGACTTGAAATTGATGATAATATGTAGCATGTTCTTGGCCCTGCATGGCATTATGAGTTGTATTGTTTTCCTTGAATCACCCTGGATTTCATTGGAACTTGGTATTGAATTGGAATATGAAAAATATTACTGTTGATAATGGATTAATTAACAATGCGTTGATCGACTGCTATGGGTTGACGATTTACATCGGTAAATCTGATGCGATTCCACAAGCTGAATTCTGATTTCGTAACAAATTGTTAAGTGCATTTTAATTTAAAAGTAAGCGTGAGGGTTGTAGTACAACTAGCCAAAGCTTGCAAGGAAATTTCAATGGAATAATAGTAGAGAAAAGAACTTGAAATAAATAGTATAATTTGTGAAAACGGTTGAGTTAAATGATGCGCCTGGGAAAATTCTGGCTAGGAAAGACTTGGTAATTAAGAGTGTTTGCACCACCTCTCTTTCCAGGGAATTCTTCCAGTGTGTTATTTAGCATAACTAGGGTTGCAACGACCTAGAACCAAAAAGTATTTTCAGATACATAGGAGTGATACAAGAAATGAGAAAGAGACTTCAAAGATCGGGATTTTGAAAGAATAAGACATAGGGAACCTAGTGTTCCTATTGAGCATATGGGTCATGTGTCCTGTGCTGGGACTTAATGTCCTGCTTGCGTGCGCATTTTCTCGATTGAGGATTGGACCTAGTGTTCCATATGGCGTGCCTAGTATCTCAACCTAAAAATTGAGCCTAATGTTCCGCATTACGTGCCTAGAGTTTCAATCTAAGATTGGGACTCGCGTTTCGCAGTTGAGCACCCGGACATTGTGTCCTGTGTTGAACTCTTAGTTAATTGAGATTTGGAAACCCACTAAGTTGAGTGAGTGAGGGTTCGTCAATCCGCATTGATTAATTAAAACATTACTCGGGCGTTCACTACGGTGAGCATGCCACATTGTAGAATTTGTTTGGATATCACTTGGGTGTTCACTACGGTGAGCATGCCATATTGTAGAATTTGTTGGATATCACTCGGGCGTTCACTACGGTGAGTATGCCATATTGTAGAATTTGTTGGATATCACTCGGGCGTTCACTATGGTGAGCATGCCATATTATTGAATTTGTTTGGATGCGTACTAACCATTGAGCATCGATACTTGAAGCGTTTGATTGGTCTTAAAGACTTCAAAAGACGAGTTGTCATGTCACTCGTAGCATTTGATTGGTCGTATAGACTTCAAAAGGCGAGTTGACACTGCATTGCCTAAGTAGAGGCAAGCCAAAATAGTGGCCAGCCAAAGTAGTGGCAAGCCTAAGCAGAGGCTATCTTGTTCGGACGTTGGGAAAGTAGTCCCCGTCATACTGCTGACCTATTAAGGCTGCAGGTGTATACACAACTTGCCATACTGCATTGACATGCATAGCTAACCACATTTATGATATGTGATGAAGGGTTTGATGAATTGATATTGTGATGACTTGATCACTGATCTGTTGATAGATTTGCCTGCTCACATGCAATAGTTTGATATTGTAGTGACTTGATTGTTGATCTGTTGGTTGTTTCGTTTGCTCACATGCAATGCTGGATAAACCATGATGATGCGTGCGGTCTATTAAGTATGTATATGTATATAAAAGCATGTTGTTGTATTATATATGTTGTTTGCATGCGACATAGCCTATGATAAACTCGTGGACAAAGGATTTTCCCTTGCACTGTTGTTGGATTAGATGTCCTTATGGATGTCACTTCCAGATGGAGTTCGGTAGCTGTTGCAGCTTCGTCTTTCAAGAGCATTGAAGATTGAGCCAATGGAGGAAGATTCCTCTGAGTGCTTCATATTATGGTCTTGCTGAGCTGTTTCTCAGTAAGAGTTATAGTGGTTGGCCAGCTTAGCTTAGGGTAATGGCATTGTTATTTGTGTAATTACTCTTTTAAGAAAACCTCGCCTTAGTGCGAAATGATTATGTTATGTGAAGTATTATTTTGTGATCCATTATACTCTGATATTTGAAAAAGTCTGAATTGGCATCATCTAGAAAACTGTAGTACTCTATGTCTCATTTTGAAAAGGGTTTCAAAGGAAAGAAAATGAAAAAAAAATTACTCCTATTTTTCCATTGCGAAATACATAAGAGTACTCTTTAACTGAAAGCATACAATCATTAAATGTTTTCAGCATTAGATTGGGTTGCACAGTAGCGCTCCGAAAACGGGGTGTTACAGCTTTGGTTACGGAGGTTATCCTCCAATTCCTCCTCAGTCGATGCCGGTGCGACCTGTTAGCCATCACAGCAAGTCTAGCCACTATGGATGACAGAGGCGTGGGAGAGGAGCGACATCTGGTCCTTCTCGCCACCCGACAGCTCATGACTATCGGTGCTTGTTTCCTAGGTGGGCGGGTTCTCAGAGTGGGAGCTCTCAGTATCCTCCTCGCTGAGGTGTTTGGTTATTTGTTGGCCAGGAGTTTTGATACTATGTTATGTCTATGTTTTACTGTTTTGTTTAGTTGAGGCAGCAGGTTAGCCTCACAGGTTTCCTTCTTTTTGGGATAGCTGTATCATTACTATCTACACTACGCACTTTGCACTCTGATAGTAGATACTCATTTATATACCTGCATGTGAGACACTTAATATTATTTCACTGTAGCGCGTCGTAGTCTTATTCGTGTTGCGATTTTTATTCCTCCGTATTTTTTTATACCCGTTAATTACGCGAGTTAGGCTAATTATTAGAATAAAGCACGAATAGGACTTTAGGGTGTTACATTTGTGGTATTAGAGCAGTTCGGCCCTAACCGGACTGTGAGGTCATTTAGGATGTTAATTCTGGCTGACTCTAGTCGTATTCCCACCGAATACGACTGTCTTTAGAAGTTGGGTAAAGTGTCCGCGTTATCTTTATTGCCTTAAATAAAGGTGACCAGTTATCAATTCATAAGATATACGGCCTATATTTCTATAATTCTTTATATCTTATGGACCTTGAGCTAATGATTTCTTTTTCAGGACTTCATGGCTCGTCGTGGCAGAGGTACACATGAGAGAGTGAACGAAGCAAGAAATGGAGATACCTCAGGAGTTGGAGGAGGTCATACCTCTGATGAGACCTTGCGATCTGTTAGGAAGTTGGCCACTGCTATGCTTCAGCAGGCACAGCAGAATGCCCAGTTTCTGTAGGCTGCTCAGACTATGAGGGAAGAGAGGAGTGATGACAATGGGATGATAGTTTTTTTGAAGGCAAATCCTCCAAAGTTTAACGGGGAGTTTAACCCCGAAAGAGCTGAGAAGTGGATTCAGGATATTGAGAAGATCTTCGTGGCTATGAACACCTGAGAGGAGAGAAAGGTATCCTTTTCTTTTTTTATGTTGATTGGCAATGCTGAGTCTTGGTGGAGGGGTAAGAAAAGGTTGTTGGAAGAGCAGGAAAGTGTAGTGAACTGGGAGTTGTTTAAAGAGAGTTTTCTGGAGAAGTTTTTTCCAAGGTTGAACCGCAAGGAAAAGGAAAAGGAGTTTAAAAGTTTGAAACATGGAAATATGACTATAGGTGATTATGCTACACGGTTTGAGGCCATACTGAAGTATTCAGAGTTCTATCGCTTGCATCCTAGTGAGCTGTGGATGTGCCAGAGGTTTCAGGATGGACTGAAGTATGAGATACGATGAACAGTGAGTCCTTTGAAATTGACAAGGTTTCCAGATCTAGTAGAACAGAGTATGGAGTTGGAAAGTATGGATAGAGAGAGATCAACAGAGGAGTGGCGGTCCCATCAGGAGTGGGGGTGGCGCGAGAGGCGATACGCATAGAGGAGGTGGTAGACATGGAGGAGGTAGGTTTCAAAGGGGCAGAGCCAGACCCTATTCTAGACCGGCACAACCTGATGCTACTGAAGGTGCTGGAGCTATAGGAAGAGCTCAGGGATGTTATACGTGTGGAGGTCTGCATCTTATCAAGGATTGTATAGTGTCAGTCGGTGGAGGAGAGTCAAAACAGTGTTATCAGTGCGGACGAATGGGTCACTTAGCGAAGGATTGTTGGGGTGGACAGAGAGCTGCAAACAGACCTGTTGTAGGAGGACGTGGATGAAGAGGAAATGGAAATGGCATAGGACGAGGTGGTGCAGGACGTGGTGGTGCAGGACGAGGAGATGGAGTCGGTGCAGGCAGACTTCAAACTTCGGGGAAAGTGTCTACCATGAGGGGAGCTGAATCCTCTCAATCGTCTGATTTGATACAAGGTACGTGCTTGGTCTTTGGTAAACTCTTATCTGTATTGTTTGACTCTGGGGCTACACATTCTTTCATTTCACTTGCATGTGTGGATCATTTAAAATTGCCTGTTTCTTCTTTACCTCGTAAACTGGTAGTTTCTACTCCTACTAGTGATCCCCTGACTACTTCATCAGTTTGCCTTAAATGTCAAGTCACCATAGAGAATAGGAATTTCTTAGTAGACCTTGTTTGCTTACCGATGCAAGACCTAGATGTTATCTTAGGAATGGACTGGCTTGCAGCCAACCATGTGTTACTAGACTGTTCCCGTAAGACCGTTACTTTTCCTGAACAACCCAGTATGGTATCTACCAATGATAGTCAATTTGTCGCTAGTGGTAACTCTCCAAAGTATATGATGTTATTTTCAATGGAAGTTAAGGATACTCCTAGCATGGACTCTTTGCTGGTAGTAAGAGAATTCCCAGAAGTATTTCCTAATGACCTTCCAGGATTACCCCTGGAAAGGGAGATAGAATTCGCAATAGACCTTATCCTTGGAACTGGACCTATATCCATAGCACCCTACAGAATGTCCTCGGCAGAACTAGCAGAGTTGAAATCCCAGTTAGATGATTTAATCAAGAAAGGATTCATTAGACCCGGTGTTTCACTGTGGGGAACACCGGTGTTATTTGTGAAGAACAAGGATGGATCTGCAAGGATGGGTATTGATTATAGGAACTTAATCGGGTCACGATTAAGAACAAGTATCCTTTGCCTAGAATAGACGATTTGATGGATCAAGTGAAGGGAGCGACAATATTTTCCAAAATTGATCTGAGATCTGGTTATCATCAGATTAGGGTCAAGAAAGAAGATATCCTTAAGACTGCCTTTAGATCTAGATATGGACATTATGAGTATTTGGTTATGCCTTTTGGTGTGGCTAATGCTCCTACAGTGTTCATGGATTATATGAATTGGATCTTTAGACCATTCTTAGATAAATTTGTAGTCGTCTTCATTGATGAAATACTGATTTATTCGCGAACGAAAGAAGAGTATGTGGAGCATCTGAGAACTGTACTTCAGATTTTGAAGGACAGACAGTTTTATGCTAAACTGTCAAAGTGTGAATTTTGACTTGAAGAGGTGCAATTTCTCGGACATGTGAATAATAGGGATGGTGTAGATCCCTCGAAGGTGCAAGCTGTGACCGAATGGGAAAGATCTAAGTCAGTGAGTGAGATTAGAAGCTTTTTTGGTTTGGCTGGGTATTATAGGAGATTTATAGAAGGATTCTCGAATATAGCCTTACCTATGACCCAGTTGACAAGAAGGAGAACCCTCTTGTATGGTCAGGTAAGTGTGAAGAGAGTTTTCAAGAGCTGAAGAAGAGGCAAACCACATCACTTGTGTTGGTTTTACCTGATCCCTCAAGAGAATTCGAGGTGTACTGCAATGCATCATATCAAGGGTTAGGATGTGTTCTTATGCAAAGAGGTAGTGTAGTGGCCTAGCATCAAGACAATTAAGGATTCACGAAAGGAACTACCCTACCCATGACCTTGAACTTGCAGCTATAGTTTTTGCATTGAAGATTTGTAGACATTACCTTTACGGAGCTAAGTTCATGGTATTCAGTGATCATAAGAGCCTGAAATACCTGTTTGATCAGAAGGAGCTAAATATGAGGCAACGACGGTGGATGGAGTTTAATAAGGATTATGAGTTTGAACCGCGATATCATCCAGGAAAAGAAAATGTTGTAGCTGATGCTTTAATTAAGAAATCCCTACATGTGTCAGCTTTGATGGTGAAGGAAGTAGAGTTGGTGGAACAATTCGGAGATTTAAATTTGGGTGTGCAACTGTATAAGGACAAGATATGCTTGGGGCAGATAGTTGTGACCAATGAGTTTCTACTAGAGTTGAAGGAGAAGCAAGGACTTGATGATCAACTGGTAAAGATTAAGGATTCCATGAAGGACGGTGAGACTTCAGAGTTTAGTATCAAGAAAGATGGAGTGATGAGGTTTAGAGACCGAGTTTGTGTCCGACATGACTCGAAACTTTGAAGAACGATTCTGGAAGAAGCCCATAAGAGCATGCTTAGTTTTCATCCGGGCACTACTAAGATGTATCAGGATTTGAAGAAGATGTTTTGGTGGCCTGGAATGAAGAAAGACATAGCAAACTTCGTCATGTCTTGTCTAGTGTGTCAGAAGGCAAAGATTGAACATAGGATGCCGGCAGGATTGTTGCAATAATTGGATATTCCCGTATGGAAGTGGGATGGAATAGCAATGGATTTCGTAGTAGGATTACCAAGGACGCCTAAGAAGTTTGATGCAATTTGGGTAATTATTGATCGGTTGACCAAGAGTGCTCATTTTATTCCGATCAGAGAGAAGTACCCTTTGGAGAGATTGGCTCAGATATACATTAAGGAGGTTGTCAAATTGCATGGGGTTCCTTCGAGCATCATCAGTGATAGAGATCCTAGATTTACCTCAAGGTTCTGGAATGCGTTGCAACGAGCTTTAGGAACCAAATTAAGATTGAGTTCAGCTTATCATCCTCAAACGGATGGTCATTCGGAATGAGCAATCTAATCCCTAGAAGATTTGTTGAGAGCTTGTGTGTTGGAGCACGTAGGAAGTTGGGATGAATTCTTGTCGTTAGTAGAGTTTACATATAACAACAGTTTTCACTCAAGTATAGGTATAACACCTTTTGAGGCACTGTATGGAAGGAAGTGTAGGACCCCTTTGTGTTGGTTTGAGACAGGACATACACAAGTATTAGGATCAAAGTTAGTGCAGCAAACCACAGAACAAGTTAGGAAGATTAGAGAGAAGATCAAAGCATCACAGGATAGGCATAAGAGTTATAGCGACAAAAGGAGGAGACCTTTAGAATTTCAGGAAGGAGACCATGTTTTTCTGAGAGTGACACCTAGAACTGGAATTAGCAGAGCCATCAAATCTAGAAAGCTAACCCCTAGATTAATTGGACCTTTTCAAATTCTTCGTAAGATTAGCCCAGTAGCTTATCATATAGCCTTACCGCCTAATCTTTCTAGACTTCATGATATTTTTCATGTTTCACAACTTCGCAAATATTTTTTCGATCCATCACATATACTTGAACCCGAGTCAATACAATTGAAAGAGAACTTAGAGTATAAAGCGATGCCTGTATGGATTTTAGATAGGAGAATGAAGGAACTTCGTGGTAAAACTATTCCTTTGGTTAAGGTTCAGTGGGATGAGGTGACAGGTGACATGACTTGGGAGCGTGAGAGTGAGATCCGTCAACAGTATCCTCATTTATTTTCAGGTGCGTGATTTCGGGAATGAAATCTCTTTTAAGGGGGATAGTAATGTAACATCCTTATTTTTCTAATCTTGCTTAATGTGTGTTTATGTGTGATTAAGCGTATTTGTGTGCCCTAGGTAGGGATTAATGTGTTTTAACTGCATGTTTGGCCTTTTGACGGTGTGCTCGCAAAAGCATGTTTGGAGGTTTGATATGTTATTTGAGTTTGATATAGTGTGTTATGAGGTTTTGGTTTGAGTCATGGAAGCTTGGTTAAGTTTGAGAACGATCGGAGTTGAGATTAGGGCTTTTAGGTGTTCGTACCTTTGAGCGAGTGAGAGTTTCCAGACGAGTATATGAGGCTTAAAACCTTTGTTCTTAAGTCCATTTGATGTCCTCTTGTGTTAGGAATCATGTTTAAGTGTTAGGGTATCGAGTTCAGGATCGCAAGGAAGTTGGAATCGAAGAAATCGCGTGAAAATAGACAAGTGTGTGCAGGAGCGCGTGACGCGCACCTACTATGCCTATGAATGCGCGTGACGTGCGCTGGTGCACCATGGGCCAGCAACTGAGTCAGCGTGACACGTGGCGCGCATGCAGCAGTAAACTTCTGGACGAAGTTTCCTTTGAATGGTGCGCATGGCGCGTGCTCAAGCGCCCGTGACGCGCGAGGAGACAGAAGCTGTTTGTAACGATGTGCGTGGCGCGCATCCGAGACACTGAGGAATATGCGTGGCGCGCACCTGTGTAGGGAATTTTGCCTATTTAAGGCAATTAACCCCTCAGATCAGTTTTTTTCACCTCCTTCTTCAGTTTTACGTCCAGAGCATCCCCTTCAACCTGAGACCTCCATTTTTGAGAGTTTCCAAGCTTTGGTGATTCATCCAAAGCAATCTTGTTCATCCGTTCTTCAATCTGGCGTTGCTAATTCGTCTGTTACCGTTCAAGCTTGTTAGGGCTTATCTCCGATTGCCATTTCGTCGAGGTAAACTCTAATCCCATCCTCTGATCACCTCTGTTTCAGTTTGCCAATTCTTAGTCTTAGATTGATTCTTGTTCTTAACCCTAATCAGACTGTGGTTTGGACCCCGGTTTGACCGTGCGGGTACCAAACGAGCTAGGGTTTTGTCGGAACTCCCAGAGGAGATTCCATGGGTCACGAAACAGAGATAAGAGTCTCTGTTCTTCATGTCCCAGCTCTGTTTTCGTGGTAGACTTGTTGGTTTGAATGGTCCCTCATTACCTATTCTTCGTATTTTAGGGTTTTGGCGATAGTACGGGTACAGGTTGACTGTGGAAGCTTGTCTGGAGTTATTTTTGGGTAAGTTATGGTTCTGGATCTGGAAGACTAGCCCCTGGCCATGGTCTTTCTTGGTGTTTTAATTAGTTTATTAGTTGCCCTAATTCTAGTTCGAGTGCGTTTGTGTGTTTCCGGTTAACTGTGGACAGTTCTGGACTGTTTGGTAACATTGTTGGTAACTCTGAACTTGTTTCTTGTTGTTGGCTGAACCAGATCATAGTGCGGGAGTGTTGGTGTGATTGTTGGTGAGTTCATGGTTACGTCCCGGTGTTCAGTTTTCTTCCAAGTGCTTCTATTACCAGGTGGGAGGAGAGAATGCACTTTTATTGGGTTCTGTATTGTAGATATGACTGTTTGGCATGTGTAGGGTGACCTAAACCCTACTAGGGGTTGATGTCAATAACACCTAAGGATAGGGGTTACGGTATGCCACATCTACGGATAGGCGTGGTAGACCCATCAACTAACTTAGGATTATTTTATTATTAAACGTGATTGTCTGATAATATACTAAAACTGTGAGATGTGACATATGTGCTCTATGTGAATAGTGACATGCTTAGGGTGACATGATTAAATGTGTATTATGTGGAATATGTTTTGTACGTTGCCTTAGAATGCTATATGCCTGGGTATGGTTTCTAATATGCATTAATATGATAAAAAGGGTATATCCGGGAATGTGTGCATAATCTGATGTGAGACACATAATTATGAGATGTTGAGATGCATGCACATGATATTGCATTAGTAACCACTCCATTATTGACGGGAATGTGATGTGGAGATAATCCCTAACGGAAATGGGAGATATCACATCTAGTAGGTTTGATCCACTCCGTTCCCTATCGGAAAAGGAGGAAACAGATGTCACTATCAGAAAAGGGAGAGGAGGATTCCTAACGGAAAAGGGGAATACCTCATGGACTAGGCTAGTGTCACCTCGTGCTCTATCGGAAAAGGGAGACGGGAGTCCCTAACGGAAATGGGGGACGACAACCTAACGGAAAGGGGTTCGTCAATAAGTATTCCTAACGGAAATAGGGAGTATAGTAACAATAGAAAGAAAAGATGCCGAAGCACGCAACTAATTTATTCATTAAGAGACATGGGAGTAAGTGGAAGTGGGTAGCTAGGTCATATTTGTTTATATGTGCTTGTTTGTCTGGTTTGTCAATCATTCATTCTACCTATACATTTCCCGCTTTTTGATGATTGTGTTATTCTTACCTCCCTGTCTTTGTATGCTTGTGTGTATATGTATTATTGTATGTTAGACTTTGTTGAGGAGGAGGATGCAACCGCAACAGCACCCGATGGAGCAGTTTACACTGATGCACCCGTCGATGCTCCTTCCCCACGGATCCCCGTATGGGATGATTTTGAGATTCAGTACCATGATTTTGACGGCATGGGGTGGGAGATTGACCATGTGCGTTAGGCAGTGATCTATACGGGTACCATCTCCATCTATTTCTGGATTCTAGGTTTTCCTATAGCCAGCTTTTCAGGAGACTTCTGGATATGTCAGAGACTACCATTTCAGTAGATGTGGCAGGCTCCAGGGTTTCCACCAGGCTTTGGTTACGGAGGTTATCTTCCGATGCCTCCTCAGCCGATGCCGGTGTGACCTGTTAGCCATCACAGCGAGTCTAGCCACCGTGGACGACAGAGGCATGGGAGAGGAGCGACATCTGGTCCTTTTCGCCACCCGACAGCTCATGACTATCGGCGCTTGAATCCTAGGCGGCCGGGTTCTCAGAGTGGAAGCTTTCAATTTCCCCCTCGCTGAGGTGTTTGGTTATTTGTTGGCCAGGAGTTTTGATACTATATTATGTCTATGTTTTACTGTTTTGTTTAGTTGAGGCAGCAGGTTAGCCTCACAGGTTTACTTCTTTTTGGGATAACTGTATCATTACTATCTACACTACGCACTTTGTACTCTGATAATGTGTACTCATTTATATACCTGTATGTGAGACACTTAGTATTATTTCACTGGTGCGTGTCGTAATCTTATTTGTGTTGCAATTTTTATTCCTCCGTATTTTTTTTTACCCGTTAATTACGCGAGTTAGGCTAATTATTAGAATAAAGCATGAATAGGACTTCGGGGTGTTACAGAGATAGGGAAGAACGAGGGAGAGAGCGAGAGACAGAACGAGGGAGAGAAGAACAAGACAGAGGGAGACCGAGAGACAGAGGTGGAGTTCGAACGGAAGAAGAAGAAGAAGAAGAAGAAGAAAAAGAATCAAGGCCAAAGGTTGGAAGACTGAAGAAAGGAGACGAAGATTGAAGCTTGATAATCAACTTCAATGGAGGAAAAACCCTAGAATTTGGGGGTTTTCACCCTAAAGCCTTTAAGGAACAATAGGTAACATAGATTTCCCTTAAAACCTCCCTTAGGGTGTACTAGGATTTTTTGTTTAAATTCCTTGATTCAATAATTAGTTTATAGATTATTATGAAATTATATGGGGTTTGGCTGAAATAGAGTTAGATTCTATTCCCAACCCCCCTAATTAATGTGTGTTGTTGTCATTGTGAGTTCCATTGAGCTCGAATTAGAATATATGCATATGTTTCGTTTAGTTTAGTTGGTCATTTTATTCAATATGCATGAATTAATTTGGAAAGGTTTGGCATTTGAGCTAGCCTAATTTGGAGTGGCTATGATTTCCTGGAATTAATGGAGGGCTTTATGTCCCTTTTAAAATAAGTTTGTGATTATCTTGCTAAGTGTTTTGACTCCCCAATTAGACATTGTAAATTTTTTAGAATCAATATTTGGCTTCGATTGGGGTTTGGTTAGGTATGATTTGAGTTGAGTTTGGAATTTTGAACAACATTTGAGCTTTGCATGTGATGATAATGTTGTGCCAAATGTTTGATTCGTCTTTTAAACATGCTTGATCACTGATGTTGAGTTTTTAGTGGTTGGAATTGGTTGAGTGAAATTCGTGTGAGTAATTTTGGGTGTTATGGTATTAGAAATGGCAAGATTCTGCAGCAAAACTGAAATTCTGCATTTTCTAGGATGATAATCGATTATGATTATCGATTATGATCCCTCTGTGAGAATCCTGCAATTTGTAACCCGACCATAATCGATTATGCAGGTGTCATAATCGATTATGACCCTCAGTAATCGTGTATATAATCGATTATGACCTGTCTCATAATCGATTATAAAATCAATTATCATTTAAATTTTTCCCAGAAACCGAATTTTTGTTGCCTATTCGATTAGGGCTTACCCATAACCGATTATGTTAGTCCTAAATCCAATTTCCAATCATTTTTGAGGTCTTCCTTCTACTTTCAATCTAGGCTTAAAATGTTGAGTAGTGTAGAAAAGGTCGCGCTGCATGATTTTGGATGTTTTCATCCCTATGTTTTAATATGATGTCCTATAAATATATTTCATCCTTTGGGACCTCAAATGAAAGGGTTTTAGCCCTATGTGTTGACTTACGCTAATTCTTAGGATTTTATTATTGACTAATGTCCTTTGATTGAAACTTGTTTGTATGTGTTTGGAATGTTTGCGTTCGAACTGCAAACCCGTCAATGATTATTTTAGGGTGTTTTCATTGACGGGGACCCCTTGGTGGAACCGAAATGGTTCTCACTCATTTCTTTGGGCTATTGTGTGGCGCCAAGTGGGTACATTCATTGAGGATTATGATATGTGCTTGTTTAGTGACTAATATTCCTTTGATTGGAATTATTTGTGTGTGGAATGTTTGCAATTCGCTTTGCAACCCCTCGAATGTGATTTGCTACCACTTGTGTCGTTGGGGGCCCCCTTGGTTTTATCCCTTTAAAAAGGATTTTACTCATTGTGTACTTGAGCTGGACTAAGATGGGGAACATTCATGTGATTGCTGTGACATATGTTTACATTTGTAATTGGTGTTAAAAAGTCAAATGTACTAATGTGATTTGAGGTTTGTGATATGCGTTGTATGGTGATTATGTTATGTGTTTGATGTGTGATTGATGTTTGAAAGCTCAGTTGCACGATCGTGTTTGAGGATTCTTTTTTTAAGGTATTTTGAATAAATATACCTATGCTTATGGGGAGGAGTTTTCCATACATAGCACACCACGTATGGCTGGAAACAACGGTAAAAGTATTTATGATTTTAAGTCTATGTTACTGAGTTTTATAAACCCACATTTTGGGATGTTGTTTTCAGGTACAAGCTGATCGAAGAGGTTCAGAGCATGAAACATGCTCGGTCTTGCTTTTCTGTGAGACCTCGAGTTACCGGATCATGAGTCAGAGTTCTAAATATTAGGTTGAGTCCCAGTAAAAAACAGGAAATATGTGTAATTGTAATTATTTTTTTATTGATGTTATTATAATGGTTTATAACCAATTAAAGTAACTCCACTTTTTGAAACTCTGATTTACGTTTACTATTTTAGTAGCATATTTTGGTATGACGCTTATACATCCAGGGATTTTATTAAACAAAGTATAGTATAGTATTTTAAACAGGATTCATTCTTTATTATTCTTCTGTATGCGAAAATTTTTCTAAGTCTGATTTATTCTAATTCAGGTTAGATTAGTAAGTAAATCCTTAATTAGGGTTAGGGTATTATGATATTAGAGCAGTTCGACCCTCTCGGACTGTGAGTCAAGTGTGTCTAGAAGTGATCCAGTTTAAGAAATAGTCAGTTTTGTCAGTAAATTTGTGTTTTCTAAGTTTTTTTACGAATTATTGAGGTAGGCCACATCAAGAATTCATCTAAGGAATGAGGAGGATGAAGATTTGCAGGGAATATTAGAGGTATGTACTCATTTCGCGAGACGTCCTCATATATGTATCTACTCCTAAGTACAAATTCAGACTCTGTAATGGTTGTCCAGTAGTAGTTCAGGTCGTGAAGAATTTAAGCCACTTTGGCCTGCCTAAGTCCACGAAATGCATTCCTGGCCGCAGTTGAGCTTAATGGCCACGTTAAACTCTGTTACCACTGGAAGTTCATTACAAGAGTTCTGGTATGATGAATTTGATGATCAAAGTAGTTACGGGACAACGAGAGTATTATGGGATACTCTTGGAGAAGACCTTTGTGAAAGATAAGGTGTTTTGGTATTCGATAAATACTAATAATTCAAGTATTGGAAAATTCTTTTATAAGATATAAAAGTTTAAGTTTAAAAACGCAAAGTTTGAAAGTTAGAAAGGTATAATTTAGTAAACATGAACGAATTTCTTTCGTTTTGATTTTTCATTTATTTGTTTTCAATTCCTTGCATGAAATGATTATATGCTTGTTCGGAAACTGAAAAATTTAGATGCATCATCCTAATGTTTAATATGCTACTTAATTTTGGTGGTGCTTGATTTAAATGATGTGAAATTTCATGTGACGTTATAAGTTTTTAATACTTATCACTCGTGTTAATCATTGTTGTTAGTTATGAAGTGCACTTTGATGTGTTTGAGACTTATAGGTATGAATTCATATACCTTGGTCAGTAAAGTGTTAGTAGGTGTTCTCTGCCTGCATGACTGAGGGACATATGTGTTGTGTTTGGGTTTTGCGTTCAAGCATGTATATTGGTTATGTCTAAAACTTGAGATATTGATGACTTGAGAAACATGTTTGTAGTGACTTTATGCCCTATAACTAAAATTGGAAATTCACGTGGATTATGTAGATGTGATTAGATGATGCGTAAGTTAGGCTTTTCGCGTATACCTAGAACCTTTAGACCTGATAAGAGTGATACTTCTGAAGCAGGAAATGCGAAGGTCACTATGGATATAGTGAACTCACGTCTTGTGATTAAATTGATGTAGTTGCCCTAGAAGGTACAATCATGTGTTGTTTGAATTATTGTGGTCTAGCACTGTGTCAATTCTTTTGTTGTGATCACTTAATTCAATATCAATTAGAATATTGAGTAAGAATTCTTAGCGGTGCGGTTTGATTAATTTAGGATGGGCATTCATAATTTATTAGGTTTCCAACACTTGTTAACTAGTCAAGCTTTTTTGACCTAACCATTATGAATGGATCCCAAATTGATTGGTAACCTCAAAGCCTTCTTCTAGGCATGGTGACCTTAGTGGAATATCTAGCCTAAGGAAGAGTATTAGATTATAGTCCTCGAACTATAAGAGTCTTAGTTATAGCTAAATTGGCAGGAGTCGAAGATATTAATGTCTATGCTAGATTCATTAGCTAGAGTACAGAGTGACCTTGTTTGACCAATTACAAACTCTGGCTTAACCTAATAAGAATCTTATTAGGAATAAGACTTAGTTTGTAACCAGTTAACTGAATCACCAAATTTTCCAGATAACGGACCTATTGTTGCTATTAATTCTTTTCATACTTCCAATGATTTAGATCGACCAAGGGACGAAACTTACTCATTTGGAGCTGAGTAGGAATAGAGTTCGAAGCGGAAGCACATAAAGCAAATCCTGCATAAGGATAAGGTTAGAAGATAAGGCGAATTTTGGGGACAAAATTTCTAAGTGTTGGGGAGTAATGATAACATCCCAAATTCCCTAAGCCTACTTATTAGGAATCCTAAGTGAAAAAGGGATTTAATCCCTAAGGATTAAAAATAGTTCATAGCCTTAATTTAGTAATTTAAAACAAATTTGGAACTAAAAGGTAAAATAGTAATTTTACCCAATGATTTAGGATATATGGGACTAATTAATTAGGAGTAGTTTTAATTGATTAAAATTACTCAAGATGTTATTAGAAACCAAAGGTTAAATTAAGGAAGCTAAATAAGGGTTTGTTTGCAAGATTTTAATTAAATTTAGGCCTATGTCCCACTATGCACCACAATTCCTTTCCTCCCACCTTGGCACCCTCACCCTCACTCTTTTACTCCCTCCATCGTGACCTGCAGAAAAGAAAAAGAAAGGAAAAATAGAAAAAAGAAAAGGAAAGGAAGAGAAGAGGAGAAAAGAGAAAGAGAGAAGGCGAGCGAGGAAGAAGAGGAGAGGGGGTGGAGCTGCTCCTGCTCCTGCTCCAGTGCCGCATGGAGGAGATGGCAGCGCCACTGTTCACGTGGCCGAGAGAGGGAAGAACGAGGGAGAGAGCGAGAGACAGAACGAGGGAGAGAAGAACGAGACAGAGGGAGACCGAGAGAAAGAGGTGGAGCTCGAACGGAAGAAGAAGAAGAAGAAGAAGAAGAAGAAGAAGAAGAATCACGGCCAAAGGTTGCAAGATTGAAGAAAGGAGATGAAGACTGAAGCTTGAGAATCAACTTCAATGGTGGAAAAACCCTAGGAATTAGGGGTTTTCACCTTAAAGCCTCTAAGGAACAATAGGTAACATAGATTTCCTTTAAAACCTCGCTTAAGATGTGCTAGGATTTTTTGTTTAAATTCCTTGATTCAATAATTAGTTTATAGATTATTATGAAATTATATGGGGTTTGGCTGAAATAGGGTTGGATTCTGTTCCCAACTCCCCTAATTATTGTGTGTTGTTGCCATTGTGAGTTCCATTGAGCTCCTATTGGAATATATGTATATGTTTGGTTTAGTTTGGTTTAGTTGGTCACTTTGATCAATATGCCTGAATTAATTTGGAAAGGTTTGGCGTTTGAGCTAGCCTAATTTGGAGTGGCTATGATTTCCTGGAATTGATGGAGGGCTTTATGTCCCTTTTAAAATAAGTTTCTAATTATCTTGCTAAGTGTTTTGGCTCCCCAGTTGGACATTGTAAATTGTTTAGAATCAATATTTGGTTTGGATTGGGGTTTGGTTAGGTATGATTTGAGTTGAGTTTGGAATTTTGAACAACATTTGAGCTTTGCATGTGATGATAATATTGTGCCAAATGTTTGATTCATCTTTTAAACATGCTTGATCACTGATGTTGAGTTTTTAGTGGTTGGAATTGGTTTAGTGAAATTGGTGTGAGTAATTTTGGGTGTTTTGGTTTTAGAAATGGCAAGATTCTGCAGAAAAACTGAAATTCGGCATTTTCTAGGATCATAATCGATTATGATAATTGATTATGATCCCTCTGTGAGAATCCTGCGATTTGTAACCCGACCATAATCGATTATGCTGGTGTCATAATTGATTATGACCCTCAGTAATCGTGCATATAATCGATTATGACTTGTCTCATAATCGATTATGAAATCGATTATCATCAAATTTTCCCAGAAATCGAATTTTTGCTGCCCTCAGTAGTCCTAAATCCAATTTCCACTCATTTTTGAGGTCATCCTTCTACTTTAAATCTGGCTTAAAATGTTGAGTAGTGGAGAAAAGGCCGCACTGCATGATTTTGGATGTTTTCATCCTTATGTTGTAATATGATGTCCTATAAATATATTTCATCATTTGGGACCTCAAATGAAAGGGTTTTAACCCTAAGTGTTGACTTACGCTAATTCTTAGGATTTCACTATTGACTAATGTCCTTTGATTGAAACTTGTTTGTATGTGTCTGGAATGTTTGCGTTCGAACTGCAAACCCGTCAATGATTATTTTAGGGTGTTTTCATTGACGGGGATCCCTTGGTGGAACCGAAATGGTTCTCACTCTTTTCTTTGGGCTATTGAGTGGCGCCAAATGGGTACATTCATTGAGAATTATGGTATGTGCTTGTTTTGTGACTAATGTTCCTTTGATTGGAATTGTTTGTGTGTGGAATGTTTGTAATTCGCTTTGCAACCCCTCGAATGTGATTTGCTACCACTTGTGTCATTGGGGCTCCCTTGGTTTTATCCTTCTAAGAAGGATTTTACTCATTGTGTACTTGAGCTAGACTAAGATATGGTACATTCATGTGATCGCTGTGACATATGTTTGCATTTGTAATTGGTGTTGAAAATTCAAATGTACTAATGTGAAATGAGGTTTGTGATATGCGTTGTATGGTGATTATGTTATGTGTTTGATGTGTGATTGATGTTTGAAATCTCAGTTGCACGATCGTGTTTGAGGATTCTTTTTTTAAGGTATTTTGAATAAATATACTTATGTTTATGGGGAGGAGTTTTCCATACGTAGCACTCCACATATGCCTGGAAACAACGGTAAAATTATTTATGATTTTAAGTCTATGTTACTGAGTTTTATAAACTCACATTTTGGGGCGTTGTTTTCAGGTACAAGCTGATCGAAGAGGTTCAGAGCAAGAAAAATGCTCGGTCTTGCTTTTTGTGAGACCTCGAGTTACCAGATCGCGAGTCAGAGTTCTAAATATTAGGTTGAGTCCCTGTAAAAATTAGGAAATATGTGTAATTGTAATTATTTTTTTATTGATGTTATTGTAATGGTTTGTAACTAATTAAAGTAGCTCTACTTTTCGAAACTCTGATTTACGTTTACTAGTTTAGTAGCATATTTTGGTATGACGTTTATGCATCCAGAGATTTTATTAAACAAAGTATAGTATAGTATTTTAAACAGGATTCATTATTTATTATTCTTCTATATGCGAAAATTTTTCCAAGTCTGATTTATTTTAATTCAGGTTAGATTTGTAAGTAAATCCTTAATTAGAGTTAAGGTGTTACATTTTACCTTGTTTTCTTTGGTTCCTGTTTCCCAAGTGTTTTGTTGTTTTTCCAATGGGTTTGGTTAAGTTCCTTCCGTGTTGGTTTCTCTGTGTTTTCATTTTGAATTTTGATTTTGGTATGCTGCAAATGATTGTTAATGTCTTTGGTGCCAACATAGTTGGGATTAAATTCATTATAGTGATGTCTTTGCATACCATTATTGCTCTATTTGTTACTGTTTTTCTCCATGGGTATTGGCTTAGTCCCCCCATGTTTACTTGTTCTATTTTTTCCTTTTTATTAATAAAATTTAGGGGGGAGTACTCTTTTACCTTCTAGATGTTTTTTGCCTAAAGAGGATTTTGTATCAAAAGGTTTTAACGAGTCTCATTTCCTTTCTTTAAAAAAATAAAATGAAACAAAACATTTTAATCTGGAAGTGAACAAATGGCTTCCTTTAGCTCTGCTAGGGTTTTCCATACCCCTATGTCGGATTGTGGGAAAAGTAGCGAGGAAGAAGACTTATTCAGAAGAAGTAAGAAGAGAGTTCATTTATGGGAAGAAGATCGAGAGAGTCCATTAAGGGAGATCGATGCATGCAACGTAAATAAGGAGCTCATGACTTCTTATAAAAAGGAGCTTCTTAATCTCTTTGGAAAGGTGATTTTGGAGAAACTTGATATTAAAGTTATGAAGAAGAAGGCTAAACAAGATGGACTTCAATCTTAGCTTGATTTGGTTGGTGTAACTTCTTCAGGTGGATTAGAAATACCACAATCTGATGAAGAGTGGGACAAACGGTCTAACCTTTGGAGAAAGACTCTTGTTACGAAGTTGATGAGGAAGAATATCAGCTTTAAGATGCTGGAAAGTTATGTTCAGAGGAGATGGGATCGCAAAGGATCCATAAAGATTTTAGACGTGGCTGATGGTCATTATTTGATCTACTTTTCATCCCAAGAAGATTATGTGTATGCTCTATTTGAAGATTCGTCAATGATTGCAGATCGTTAGCTCATTGTTCAACAATGGAGAACTTTCTTTCTTCAAAATGCAGAAAAGTCGAGCAAAGTGGCCATTTGGCTAAGAATTCCAAAGTTTCCATTAGAATTATATAATTTCGAATTCTTATGTCGTAATGGTGAAGGTTTAGGCACTATGTTGAAGGTGGAGTGATTAACATCAATTCATTGTCGTGGCAGATTTGCTCGTATATGTGTAGAGGTTGATTTAGATAAACCTTTGCTTTCACATATAGTTGTTTGTGGCCATAAACTTTATTTGGAATACGAACATTTGCAGCTTCTATGCTTTCATTGTGGTCATTATGGTCACAAGATGGATCAATGTGAGCATTGCTTGGAGGCTAAGGAGAAGTCCAAGATTAACTTGGAAACTGGTAAACTAGTTCAAGAGGAAAATAAGGAGAATTCTAATTAAATTGCACATATGGAGAAGGAGGTGGTAGATAGCCCCATACCTATGTCGGTGATGGTGGAAGAATAGCCTGAAAGTTCCATTGACAAGCTAGCAATGGAGGAAAATTTGAATTCAAAATTACCTATTATTCTGGTAGTTAATTATTTGGAGGACTATAGTCTGAAATTAGCTAGAAGTTTAAAGTCAAATTTGTCAAACCTTTGAATCAGTTTAAAAGCAAATCCCTTAATTTAGGGAAGGTTGAGCTGAAGTTTGTTGAGCATAAATCTTCCAAGATTAATGCTAATGTCATGGTTAAGGAGAAGGTTGCACAAGATTCACATTTTGCTATTTTAAACCAGGGTGATCTTGCTATTGAAAATACAATGAGTTACAAAATTAAGGCTCATAGTTTTGCTTTCACTGGAATGCCAACTCAGCAGGTGCAAGTGACACGTGTAACGGATTACCTCTTAGAGGAAAGAATCCTCAAGACATGGGTGTGAAAAGTGTTGGCAGTGCTAAGAAAAAATGAGCCAATTCGGGACAAACCTAAAAAACATGTCAATGTTTCGACCAAGAATGACAAAATAGCATAATCTTTTAATAGAGAACGTATGAAAATTATCCAAAGAAATAATAAAGAGATGTTCCACCCTGATTCCAAAAGAAAAAAAAAATCCATTATTTGAAGCTGAGGTAAAGGTGGATGATGAAACTGAAGTGAATAACAGTCATAAGAATGGGGGTTGAATTGTGACCTTTTATAAATTTCCTACAACCTTCTCAAAATATACTTATTTCTCAAGGTGAACTTGGATGATAGTAGGCTAGAATAATATAGATTAATGTAACCTACTCAGAAACCTTCACTAATCACAATAATATAAACTTGATTATAAAAGTTGTATAGATGACGATTAGTTAATGAAAATGCGTTTAGAACTTAGTGTATAAAAGACTAACTTAACAACTTATGATTTTATAATAACCAAGAGGGTTAAAAACAGTTTAAGTTATGTTCTTAAAAAGGAATGCAGATTCGGTTAAGAAGTATAAGAGACACAAGAATTTTATAGTGGTTCACCCAAAATTCTTGGGTTACATCCACTCCTTACCTCCTGTGAGATTTTTTATTATTATCAAACAGTTATAACTTGCCCGACCTTTCCTTGGTTAACAATACTTTAGTAATGTTTCTTTCTTTAACCTCTTCAAGCTGTCTCTACTAATAAACACTTACTTAGAACATTCTTACCATCACCCTCTCACCCTAAGCAGTATGGTAGAACTTGAGTAAGATATAAGTACAGGTTTAAGGGTGTTTGTTGTGATTCTTTTCATATCTTGTGAATGAAAAATAGATCAATACATATCAGTGTATGCAAGCTAGAACGCACTCTAAACTAATCCCTAACATTTTGTAAGTTCATGATCTTGAGTATGTTGAGAGGATGATAACTGTATACTTAATGATGAATGTAACAGTGCAGCTTCAATCTTTATCAAGAACAATGATCTCGCAGCGTATATAACAAAGAAGAGATGAGTTGTATTCGTTGAGCAGACCATTGCTAATCAATCATAGCAGCAAAAGGTGACTGATGTGGTGTAGAGAAAGTACACCTACTTTTGTACTTTTGTCAACTCATGTCATCCATCTTTTGGAACCTTCTCATCCTAGTATCCTCTGATTTCCTTTCTTCTTGTGCATGAACTCACTCCAGTTGTGAGTTTTTGTGCAGGTTCTTTATTTTTGCTGGATTGACTTTCTAAATTGAGATTCTTTGAGCACTTACTTTTGGTCTGAATCTTTGAAGTCATACAACTTGCATTTTGTCGTGTCTTGATACGTGCCTATTCACCTAAAGTAGCTTCCATGCATGCCTAATCACCTAGAGTAGGTTTCATGTGTGCCTACTCACCCAGAGTAGATTTGTCCAAACTTGTCATGTTGTTTTAGTGATATGAACAATGACTGGTAGTGTCTTTCTTTTTGTGTTTCTATTTCCTTTAGCAAGACTCGTTGAGGATGTGCTTTGATGCTACGGATTTGCCTTTGCTGTTTTGAGTTTCTTATAGAACATGCTCTTAACTGAACTTTATCAAGAACAAACATTATTAGTAACATAACAGATCGGATAATTTAAGTATCCCTCAGTGAGTTTGTTATCTTCAAAACACTATATAAGAGATTTTTGTCTCAACAATCTCCCCTTTTTGATGATGACAAACTCTTGAGTAATGAATGTAAGTATGATACGTTAATAACTGAAATACCAGAAACAATTTCATTTATTTAGTCAAAAGATCTGAATGATTTTACTTTGAGCTCATACAAATTCATAATCAACAAACTATAGAATTGGCCTAATCTTCCTAAGGCCTACAAACAAACAAAAATTATAAGCTCTTCAATAATGAGTTGATTGATCCAATAACACAGCTAAAAGTCCTAACCCACTAGAACCAAGTAGCTTACTTAATCTACTCTTCTTTTTTGTTAGAAATCAAAAGATAGGACATACGAAAACATTAGGATGCTACTTGCTAGGCGAGGAATCACTAGAAGAATCTGATTTGGCAAGCTGTGGAACATCTTGTTCTTGCTGTGAAGGTTCAAACAGAGGAGGAATAAGGTTTGGTTAATGGAAGGAAGTGCATGCTCTAAAAACCAGCATTGATATTTGAAGTTTCTGGCTGCCACTTTCCTTTGTTCTTTCTGAATTAAGTCCATTTCAAGAAGAACTTTCTTGAGCTCCCTCGAATTCTTCTTGACCTGCCTCTCCAATTTTGCCATTCTTGAGTATGAAGAGATTTGCTCAGGTTCAGCAGTAGGTTTCTTAGGCTGTTCTTCAGAGGGCATTTTCTGAGAGGAAGATGGCCCTCCAGATTCTTTGTTAAAGAATGAGCCAAGAGAGCCTGATTGAGTTAATAGGTTAGGAGGATGGTCAAAGGAGTGTTCTAAAATGGTTTGACCTTGAGGAGCTGAACTGTCAAATACTGGAAGAGGGAGTATAGAAACTTGTTCAGGTTGGCAGAGCCAAATGTGTTGGTTTTGGTTGGAGAAGAAAATAAATTTTCTAGCAGGCTTTCTTCATTTCTTGGCCTTGGAGAGTTCTGAGTAAGATTCTCAACAAGTTGTTCTGTCGGAGGTGGGAGGATATGCAATAGAGTGAAATGTGTGTGAGGTGGGGAAGGAATGATTTGTAGACATTGTTCAGAGGAGCTATGGATCATAAGATGGGCAAGAGCAAGAGAGGCTTTCTTCTGCAGCAAGTTTTTCAGGAGAATCCTCATTTTAATCTAAGGATACTCATCTTGAGTAGGTACATTGTGAGTAGGTTCGTCTAGAGTAGGTTCATCCAGAGGATCATCATACTCTTCCTCAGCAAGGTCCTTATCTTCTCTCTAAAGATCATCCTCATGCTCCCCCTGAGCATGTTCTTCTTGCTTGAGACGCCCCTCTGTCCCATTTATATTATTATTAATCTTAACGTATAATTTAAACGATAATATAATTATGTCAGAGTGCAACAGAGAAGAGAAGCATATATATATATATATATATATATATATATATATATATATATATATATCAGAGTTTATACATACAACAGAGGGTTCCCTCCAAGGAACCTCCAAACATAATGATGTACAAGCTGTTCGAATATATACATCAACACCACTCTGGGTGTACAAAAAATATAGATATCAAAAGTATCATCACTACCTGTGAGAGTCCTCCTCTAACAAAGTCCTAACACTGGCCTTGACGTCATTAACTAACGCGCAGTCATGGTGGTAATCTGGAGTCACTGGTAGAAGGGTGTCCTTGGAGTCTAGGATGGCACATCCTCAATGGCTCTACCATAGGTATCACAAGAGAAGAGGGAACAAAAGTCTCGGATCAACGACGAAACTCCCATTTCCCCTTGCTATCTCTCCCCAGACTGTAGGATCCTAAAGATGAAAGGGTAGCAGACTAGCGATCACGATACTTAGACCTAGGCTCACGCCACATGTAGTGGAAAGGCAACCGCTACGCAATCCTAAAGTCACATATAAAGGAGGCTCTCGGGGATCCTAATATACGAAACAAGACACTAATTAATCCTGTGTATATTACGACATGGCTTCCATAGTCGATCTCCCAGCTGTCACC
This sequence comes from Calophaca sinica, assembly GCA_037113605.1. Lineage (NCBI taxonomy): Eukaryota > Viridiplantae > Streptophyta > Magnoliopsida > Fabales > Fabaceae > Calophaca > Calophaca sinica. The sequence goes on from CM073734.1 coordinate 47,179,739, forward strand.
GTCTATGTCGTGGTAGTAGACCTCGAAGTCACCCCCTACTGAGATGCTCGGCTCCTGAAGCATCGGCGGGTGGAAGGAAGTAGTGCAACATCTTCAATATCTGTATCTCTGGCCTCCTTAGGATCTAATCACATGAAAGGATAACAGAAAAGACAAAACCAAAGGGAGATGGGAACACATTATACACTATACGAATAGGAAAGTAGGAAAATAGAATGTGTGTATGAATAGGTGTTCAGATCATACGCATCACCAATCAACTGTTGGATCATCGCCTACCTACCCATGACACTCATTCACTTAAGGTCTATATCCCTAAGTGGCCACACAGCAGTAATCAGCATAATCGGCCCCATCTTAGCCATAACAATAGATAAACAACAACCTCCCATCAGCCTGTGAAGGGCAAGTCAAGTCAGTTATCCATCTACATATCCCACTCATTGTACCCCTAAGAGTGCATCCCTATTCCCCAACTTCAACGATAGGAACATGTGTTGGGGCAGAACTCGGGATCGTTACTATGGACAGTGAATACATCAGTATCTCGTCAAGATGAACAAGCACCCCGACGTCCCGATGCAATGGCGGCCAAACCATTGGTCACTTGTAGACTTGTCGGACCTAGACTATCCCTAAGGACCAACGAGTCCTATATTGATTGTACTTGTACCTGCACTCAGATACCTGACCTCGTATGCTAGCCTTGCGTACGACGGTGGATTACTGCTATGCAAATGAAATCTCACCACATTAATCTCCCAGTTAAAGCCTAATCATTACCTCGTATCAACTCATATAAATCAACTCTAATCCCACAAATCATCTCAGTCGTATCAACAATCATCATACTTTCCCATATCACAGCAGCAGTCAACAATCATACACAAATTGACACAGTTAACCATCAGCGCGTATAGATAGTCTTGTTGTCGCCAAAAGCGATTGTCAGCTAAGCATATTATCAATCACAATTAACGACGAATATCATAGCATTTTTCACACAACAACCAGTGTTCCTACTGGTTGATAGACTAACAATGACTATCCTTAGCAATCGTATTCATAATGTAACACCCCGTTTCACTGAAGCGTTACTGGTGAAATTCTAGTAAACTAAATGTGGATTTTGTTTTAAAACATGCGAAAATAAAACTTTAACTAATCACAATAATACACATACACATAAAAACACTGCATGTATACATATATATAGTCATCAGTCTATAGACACAAAAAACTACTAAGACCATAAACTTCGCACGCAGGCGATGGTCCGGAATGTATATAAGATCTATAAAACAAAAGAGACTAATCGGTAATAATATGAAAAACCCTAAACATCGAGAATTGACTTATACCTATGATGCACTTAGCAGATCCTTATAGGGATTGCATCTAGAATAAACCTATAGTATAAAACATTACCTTAAAAAAAAAAACTAAAAACCATCACCAATAGTCAGATTCCTAAACTGGCCTGAACCTAAACCACTTACGAGGTGGAAACCTCACAAGAAAAGACTCAAACTCCGAACTAGCAGAACTGGTAGCCTTAGAGGGATCCTCCTCCTCCTCCTCGTCACTCTCAATCACGATCACATCCTTGTGTGATCATTCCCTAGTGGTCCTACGCCCATCTATAAGATCTCCCGCCATCGGTACAGGAGCTGTGGGATAGGAGCAGTGCGGGAAGTGAGCACAGAAAAGAGGCAGAGTAACCTCAGGTGCTACCAGGGGAACCTCAGGAACCGATGGAGTAGCCACAGCAGTAGCAGCAGCAACAACAACAGCAGCAGCAGCATTAGTAGTAGCAGCAGCAGTAGTATTCGTATTAGGAATCATCGATGGATATGAAGCAGCCAGCAAACAGGGAAGAACATAAAACTGACACCTTTTACTGCTGAATCGAACAGCAGTACAGAACTCACCATTATCATCAGTCTCCATCACCAAGCCAGAGTATGAGAGACTTCTGGTAATTGGATCAACAGACCACAGCGTGGGAGTATTCCCCTCAGGGAACTCATATGTTGTGCAGCCCACGAACCTTATCGGAATCATCGTCATCTAAGTAGTGAGTCCGAAACATAAACATAGAACAAAGCGAAATGCAAGTGTGGTTTCCTTTTCCACGAGTTCATCACAGACTAGTCGCATTCGAACAAAATATATTCATACTACAACAACATGCTCTATATATAGATATAGCTTAATAGACCGCTGAACGTGACAAAAACATAAGAAAGGGGGTTTGAATTGGGTTTTAGAAAATCTTTTCCAAATACATGTGTTTTTTGAAAACCTTTTTCAAAACAACTCTTTATATAAAGATAGTAATAAGAAGCAATAACGAGAAGAGAAAGAACAGGACACAATGATTTATACTAGTTCACTACCACCTGGTAATTATGTCTAGTCCCTTCACCACACTGAAAGATTTCTCCACTATAATCAAGTGATTACAACTCAAGAGTATACTACTGCCAAACTGGCTATACTCTCAACTTCTTAGAACGACTTAGTGCAGTCAAGCCTCTAAGGAATACAGCCACTACTGGGTTAAATACAAGTGTTTAAAGATACTTTGAAACAATATAAACAACTCTCAGCAAGAGTGGATTTACAACAAAAGCTTTAAGCACAAAGATGACTTTCTAAAAGAAAGGATAAAACTTTTGAGTACTGTTCACTTGGTGTCAGAGACTTGGAAAATTTCTTTGTTGCTCACTGCTCAGTTTTGTTTCTAATAGTTTCGTTCAACTTCTTCAGTGATTTGAGTAAGGTATATATAGCTAGGGTTTCAAATAGTGCCGTTGTGACTTAGCAGCTCTTTCACTAATGGACAAAACTTGAGATCCGCTTTTTGTGGCTTTTAGTGAGTCATGTCATTTTCAACTTACAATCTGTGTACTGACACAGCAGACAAATACAATTTCTGTCCCTTTGTGATCCTTTTTGAATTTGTGATCCTTTCAGAGTAAGACATATCTGATGAGGTTTCTTTAATGCTTGAAATACCCTTTAATGCTTCACTCAGTATGGTTTCCATCCAGACGCATCTTCTACCAGATGATGCTTGTTACTGAGATATTCTGCTTACCAGAGTATGCTTGGACCAGAGGTAAGTTCTTCATAGTGTAGTTTCACTTAGGCTTTCATCTACAAGAGCCTTGTAGTACCAGACGCAGGATTTTAACAGTGTAGTCCTACCAGAACTTAGTCTCACCAGAGCATGGTCTACTAGAGGGTTGACTACCAGAGCGTTGACTACCAGAGCATGGTTTACTAGAGCATAGCTATCAGACGCTGACGTCATCAACTTTTACTAGATGATCAATGTCGGACTCAGAGGAATGGACCAGAGGGTGAAATGCGCACAGAGCCAAGGCTTTCTGAAATAGTTCCATCTAATAAATAGTGACTTATTCACTAATTTATGCACACTAACAAGCACATCAGAGGATACAGTGTTCTTACCATTATTTGTTATCATCAAAATAATTAAGGGTCATTGTTTCTGAATCCACTTAATTCCAACAATCTCCCCCTTTTTGATGATGACAAGCACATGGATTAATTAACAATTTTCAATTAGAAAAATATTTATTTAAGAGATATTCAGAGGCTCCCCTTGAATTAAGCACATATAAATATTTTCTAAGTGCAGTAACACATCGGATGCATGCTTATGAATATAATGTATCAGAGTGTACAATGTAATGCATGGTGTTCATTTCTTTTTAACACTTAATTGATACATTGAGTTCATCAATTACTCTCCATATAATTCTCTATTTTCTTCTCCCCCTTTTGTCATCAGACAAAAAGGTTAAAGAGATAAAGAACATCATTTTCAAAATAGAGTATAAGAATACGAAAGATAAAGACTAGAACTCAGTAAGTACCAAAATATGACTTTTTTATTTAATTCAAAGTTGTATCAAATTACAAGAGTTGAAATTTTAAACAACTAGGACAAAAACACAGAAAAGGGCTAAACCAAAAGGTGAAAAATAAATCCTAAGGCATGCTAAGGCTTGTTCAACTTCTCCAGGATCATCTTTAGCATGTCAGTAACTTCATCGTGTTTCTTGGTTAAGGAAACCATGAATTGCTTAAACTCTCTATTGTCGTCAATCAGTCTATACAGGATATCCCTTGGAACTTCAATACGATCAGACTGGCTAGATTGAGCGGAGGCAAGATAGGGGGTAAGATAATGATGGGGCTTGAAGGAACAGGTGGGGTAGAGTGTGAGTCTGGAGAAGGGAGTTCAGATTCAAGGTTTCGAACAACCTCAGAGGCAATCTTAGAAGTAATGACAATGTCATCTTCTAGGATTGGATCTGTTGTGTGTTTAGGTTCAGTGTGGTGTGGTGATGGCGGTGGTGATGAAATTGGTTGTGTGGAGGGAGGTGAAATAGGTTAAAAAGAGGCTAAGTGTTGAATATCTTGTATTGTATCAGAGCTAGGGTCAAGTGACTGGGTTTCCTTGGTGAAAGGTTCTGGTTCTGGATGAGTTGGGAGGTTAAGGTTAGGTTGTGTGACTTGTGTTTTTGGTTGAGGTGGAGGGGTAGGTTTGGGTTGTGGTGGAGGGATAAGATCTGTTTGTTGTGGGGGGTAAATAAAAGTGGGTTCCTTAAGTACAAGAATTGAGACATTGGTTCTCATTGTTTGTCTTAAAGGCTTATCCTCTTCTGATTCATTAGATGAATCAGAGGGTCATGTGGGTAGAGGGGCAGTGGATGATTGAGGGTTTGCAGTAGGGGCAGCATAAATAAATTCATAAAGCTTAACAGCATTGTCAAGTACCTTTGTCTTCTTTGCCAAGCCTTCTCTTCTTTGACACAGAGGTAGCTGCACCAAAGGCAACAGCTGCACCAGAGGCAGTATATTATGGTGCCTTAGCAGAGGCTTCCTCCTGAAGCCTTTTTGCCCTAAGTTCCTCATGGAACTTAACACATTCCTCCTAACTTTTAGCCAAAAATTCTGCTATATCTGCTTTCTCTTCTTCATGTTCTTCAGTCAGCAGGTCAGGGATGCAAGCAGGTCGAACTAGAGGAACCAGTGGAGGTGCATGTGAATAAATAGAAATCCCAGCAGCACTTTTAGTAATCCTCTTAGTTGTTTGAGAAGGGCCAACATCTACCCTTTTCCCTTTCTTCCTCTCAGTTTTAGTTGCTTGTTCTTCCTCCTTGGCAACTTGAGCAATCAACTCTGATGACAAGAGCTTCATCTTCTTCAAGTTATTGCTGTCAAAGATAGGGGCAGTACACTTATGAAGCATCAACCCAGCTTCTTCAGTGTCTTGAGCTTGAAGGTGTCTGATTACACCATGTCCTTCCAGAATAGCTGAAATAACCCTTCCATAGGGTATATTCCTATTCTGCCCTTTCCTAGAGAAGATGATGGCTCTTCTCAAGAAGTTGAAGATGATGCTTGGTAGATTAAGAGCAGTGCGTAGTTCATAATGCCACATCACAAATTAGTGTTCAAAGCTCACGGGGTCCACAAAGCCTGCTTTGGGCATTATATTGCTCTTGATGATCGTGAACAACACCCTGAAGTAGTTCTTCATGTCCACAGCCTTCGTAGCACCAGACTTCTCATAAATGTGATCAGAAACCATAGAAGGACCACCATAATCTAGTTCCCAGTTATCAGTTATCTCAGTTCCTTCATTGTAACACCCGTATTTTTTTTCGATACGTTATTTAGCGCTATTGTAGTGTATTTCTGTCGTATTTATGTTATAATAAGCAATTTCTTGTTCTCTAATTAAGTGAATTAATTAAATCAAGATCAAATTAAATTTAAAAATTAATATTTTATATTAATTCATGGTTGGAATATCGTCGAAAATTCTAACGAAGTTTCGTCGCTTTTCGAATCACCGAGTAGTTTTATCCGCGAATAAAATTTTAAATGAACCCCGATTTCGATGAAAATCGAATCGTAACCTGTCGTGACTATTTTTGAGTGATTATTATTGTTTTTATTATTTATGATAATATTTTATCACGCGGTGAATTAATTTCGCGGTAAATTAATTTTCGCAAATTAATCGGCGAAAGAACTAATCGGTAACGCGATTACTCGATGCCATGTTTTTAGTACCCTAAGACTCTAGGATTAGAGGGTAATCATGAGAGTTGAGAGATTAGATAGGTTAGACTCTTTGATGGGATTAGAATCTTACTTTAGAAGCTAGGTGTCACTTTATGTGTGAATACCTTTAATTATTTTTCCTAAATTATTACTAACTTAGTATTATTTTTTAAAGAGAAAGGAAATAACCCCACCCCCTTAGGCAGCCCAAAACCACACCCACCCTCTCTCTCTACCCTCATTTGTTCATCATCTTCATCCTTTAGAGAGAGAAGCTCTCAAATTCTCCATGGAAGCCACCTCCACCAAGTCTTGAACTATTTCATCTCCTTGCTTCATTTTTCTTGTTAGTTTCTTCTCCTTCTCTCAATCATCATCTAGCTCATCATCAAGAAAGTGGAGAACACCATTTTTCTTCCCAAGAATAGCCCCTAGGCCGCGCCCCACTAGGAGGAAGAGGTGGTGGTTCTTTTGCTTTCTTTTCGTGATTTTATGACATGTTTTGTGTTTGATTTTTGCTTGGTTGTGATCAATGATGGATATGAACATCATATTCCTAATTCTTGGAACCCTAGGCGTGACCTAAGGGGGAAGAAGAGGGATAGGTGTGATCTTGAGGGAATCAAGAAATTGATTGATGATTCTAGAATAATTGATGTTGTTATTGTTGAATTGAACTCATAGTCTTGAAATTAGAAGTGATTGGGTAATTTTCATGAGAAATACCTATTCTTTAAAGAGGGAAAATGAAGGATTTGATTGTTGAATCATGTATCTAAGTGTTAAGTAGTATGTTTTAGATAGTTACATTGGTTATGGAATAGAGATGCATGAGTTAGCATAAGTGTAGTTTATGCTTTGTGCAAAATTGATGCTTGGAGGACTAAAATGGCATGTAGGACTTGCTCAAGTGTTTCTAAATTTTAGCATGATTATGACCATGAATGCAATACTTTTGGAATTCTTGAAATTGGTTTGATTGAAGAAATTTTGGGGAAAAACCTATTCTTGAAGAGTTTGAAAATGGATTTTGGGAACTTAGTAATTTGGTATAAATTGTTGGCTTATGTGTTAATGGATATATGGCATGCTTGATGAATTTAATTGCTCTAAGAAGTGATGTTTGAAATTTAAAAAAAGGGGGATTTGGAAATTTGGTTCTTGAAATCTTGGAAATGGGTTTTAGAACATGTTTGATCAAAATTTCCATATGTGCATAAATTGTTATAAGAAGTTGTTGAGTCTTGTGAATGGTTTGGGAATGGTTGTTACTTTTAAAAAAAAGGTTTGTTAACAAGTTGTGTGGAAAATCTTTTGGCTATTGTAGTTGTTAAATTTTATTTGAATCAAGGAATTATAATTTTGGGTGATTAGATATCATCCATAAAAAAAATCTGTTTCTGTTTGAAATTACTGGGAATTATTGAATTACAATTTTGGCATGGGACCACTTGGAGATGATTTACATGTGTGTTGGGATCTTCCATATTAAATTTTGGAATTTTTGGATAAGTTTTGAGACCTCTAGGACATTATGAATCCAAAACAGTCTTGCTGAAGAAATTATGTCCTAAATCCGAAAATTTAATGATTTTTACCCAAATAAAAATATGTTGACGGTTGTGTTCTTTTAACTTTATTAGTTGTGTTAAAGTGTATTTAAGTTTTGCTAAGTTTATGGAAAGTGGTTAATTAGTTATGTTTTATGCTTAGAGTTTCAAGAAAAGTTTTTTTTTTGAAAGTTAGTATTTTCCTAAATTAAGTGTTATGTAGCTTTTCAAGAAAATGATTTTTGGTTCAAAATCTTATCATTTTCAAGTAGCTAATAACTTAAGTGCTTGAATGAGTTTGGTTAGAAGAAGGGCTAAGTTTGAGTGCTTAAGTGTAGTTAGAATTTATAGATTGTGCTAAGTTGTTCGTGGTGATAGGAATCGTGACTCCGGAGACCGAGCGAAGCAGACCCGAGGCTTGTGACGTTGCGTTAGCGACTGTCTGTGGTAAGGGCACTTCTAGATATTTGTAGGCTTTTATTTTTGTATGTCCTTGTGTAAGGGAAAATTTAGATATTGATAGGAATTTAATTTTCAGTCTTATGCAAAGAAGTCTGAAAGCCTCAAGGTTCGAAGTGAGGGTCTTATACCTCTTTGTTTTACTGCTTTTGATATACTGAATATTTAGTGGGCTTGTCTGCAAGTGGTTGGCAGCTGTCCCCAACCCTCCACACTTGTTTGTTCCTCTCTGTCAACTCCATCGAGTTGTAGCGGGATGGATTCTGTGATTGATGGTCGTGATATGATTGGTTGCGTTGATTGTTTATTACTGTTGGACTGAGTTGCACGGTATTAAGTTTGGTATGAATATTTATTTGATATGCGGTTAAATACTTATTTGCATTGTTTCTTGAATTATCGTAAGCGGCGATTTACTCATCGGAGTGCGAGAGTTTAGTCGTGACGTTTTTGGAGTTCGATTTGAACAACCAAGGGCGGTGTAGAAGTCCGAAGCTACGGCTGGGTGGTGAAGAAGCCTGAAGCCAAAGCTGGTGTCCAGTGGCCCGAAAAACAAGGGTGGTGTGGAAGCCCGATGCCACAGCTGAGGTGGTGTAGAAGCCCGAAGCCACGCTGCTGTTCAATTTCTCAGTGGGCATCTGGTGGTGTAGAAGCCCGAAGCCACGGCTGGTGTTCAAATTGTGCAGTGGGCGTCTGTGTTGTAAAGGAACTTAACCTGAATAACCCAGGTGGTGATGAAGCCCAAGGCTACGACTGGTATTCAGTGGATGGTTCGGCGTTGCTTTCCGGAATTGTCGAGAGTGTCTCAAGGGAGAGTGTTGAGTGGCGTTTGAGAAATTGTGCATCTTGTTGTCTTTTTCTTTGTGATTTGTTATTTCTATGATTATTTGAGAAGTTGACCCTTTCCCGTGGTGCCTTCAATCAATGATGGTTACCCAGGCGATGGCGAGGACGCGGAGGACCCGTTGGCAGACTGCGACGAGGAGGACCCCTTCGAGGATCCGGGCAACGACTTTTATTTGTCGTGATTGGCTGTTGCATGCTTGCATTTCGGATGGTTGTAGGATTTTATTTGTAGTGTACAGTTGTTGTGGTGACCAGTCAAGCTTTTGGTGTTGTTCTATGTGTACTGTAGGGTAGACTGGTGGCATACTTTTGGAGCAGCCCCCTGCGTGGATGTCTGTCGGGTGTACCCCCGGGGTGTGATCGTCATCACAAGGATTCTCATACTTTAGGTGTATTTCTTGTACATAGTTATGCATCGTTTTTATTTTGTATGCACTGCTTATGTTTTGTATGTACTGATAGGGATGTCGTGCTTGTATATATTATGTGTATGTGTTTCCAGTGCATAGTCTTACGTCTTAAGATTGCATCATGTTTCTAAACGATGTGGCGACTCTGTGTGTGCTTTGCGGGCGCAGTTGTTGTTTTACAACAAAAAAAAATAGACCGCATTTTCCCAAAGGACACAAGAGTATTATTTTAAAAGTACGTCGCATATAGAGTTTGTTCTGGTTTAGTAGCGGTCCGGAAATGGGTCGTTACAATAGTGGTATCAGAGCAGTTCGGTTCTAACCGGACTGTGTATTAGGTAATTAAGCTGGTCACCGTGTCAGGTTTTGTTTTGTCGGGTAACTAGCTGTGTTGTATTGTCATTGTTTGTTGGGTGAAGCAGTTTTGCTTGCCAATTGTTTGAATTGTTTCTTGACTGAAGCAATGTGTGCTAACACGACACTTGATTGTGAGGTCCAGACAGGTTTTAGACTTTGTGGAATCTAATGCCAACTTGTAGAGATACTACCGCCGGACCTGATAACGCCACGATGGAGAGAGCGATTCAAGCGATGATAGAGATGGCGGCGGCTATGGCTCAGCAATCGGCTGCTGCAACTCAATAATCCAATGTTATGGCTCAACAGACTGCAGCTTTGACCCAGCAAAATCTGCAACAACAACAGAGAGCAGAACGAAATGCGGAAGCTAGAGGACTAGCGGATTTCCGAAAGCACGACGCACCAAAGTTCTACGGTGAGCCGAATCCAGACAAGGCAGACCTTTGGATGCAGGAGATAGAGAAAATCTTTGAGGCACTCCATTTCCTAGGGAATGTTAAGGTGGACTATGCAACCTACTTGCTGCTAGGAGATGCCGAGTACTGGTGGAAGGGAGTGAAAAAGACTTTGACGGCCGAGCGTCGTGAGATCACTTAGGAAGTTTTCCGCTGGAGATTCTTAGACAAGTATTTTCCTGATACTTGTAACGACCCGTTTCCGGACCGCTACCGAGCTCAATATACCGAGCTCGAGTTACCGAGCTCAACACACCGAGCTCAACTAAACCTGTATGCGACGCGTTTTAAAAACGGTACTCTTGTGCCTTTTAAAAAGTACGGTCTATTTTTTTTTATAAAACCAACTCGTGCACATCAGAGTAATTACAGCTTTTCGAAACATGGTGCAACTAAGACACAAGACTTAAATTCTAATAAAACATACATGCATAACATACATATATATATCACTCGAAATAATAATGTATACAAAATACAGAGTAGTAAATGTACAAAGAAAATACACCTAAGGTATGACGACTTCAAAAGAGCAATCATACCCTGGGGGTACTTCCGGCAGACTCCCACGCAGGGGGCTGCTCCAAAAGTAAACCGCCAGTCTACCCTGTAGCAACAAACATAACCGGCCCAAACTGGTCACGACCTCGAACACAAAGAAGAACAAAGTACAGTCATCAAAAAAAAAACATCCAACAACATAATCAATCACGACAAGTAGAGGTCGTCACTCGGGTCCTCGTCGAGCTCCTCCTCGGCATCATCTGCTGTCGAGTTCCCTGCGCCCTCGACATCGCCTGGGTAACCGTCATGGATTGAAGGCACCACGGGAAAGGGTCAACTTCTCAACAATTCAATATAAGCACGACATAAAGGATATAAGCAAACAGCAAAGTATAACATTCACCGACGTGACTCGACCATCTCACTCTAACTCGACACAACTCGCAATCCATTTTCTCTCGACTCGACAATTTTTTCCGGAATGCACACGCCCGTCAGATGTCGGAAAGTCCAGCCAAGCCTTGGGATCCTCGCTCTCCCTAGGGACCAACTCAGTCCCATAGCGTGGCGACGTCTAGTCAATCTCCCGTAAACAAAAGGGGACCTAGCACCCTTAGTTATCCGGGTCACGGCTCAAAAACGTCATACGACTCACCTAGCTCGCTCACTCGATGAACAACATACGATATTCAAAGAGTTAAACACAAGATATTCAACCGCATGTCAAATAAAAGAGCAAGCTCGACATGAAGAAACGCAATTCAACATGCAATACACAATTCACAGCATATATTCAATCACATATTAAATACATGCAAAAACCCAAATCAAATCACAACATTTCAAGCTCGACACAAATCAGGGAATCCATTCACAATAACATATAAAATAAAGTCTTAATAATGTCTAAAAGTTGCCCTTACGCTCACTACAAAAAAATCAGTTTTTAGTGACCGATTTTTCGGTCGCTAAACCTCTAAAATCGGTCGCTAATCGAATTAGCGACCGATTTAGAGACCAACAAAAATCAGTAGCTAAAACGCTGGTCGCTAATTTTAGCGACCGATTTAGTGACTGAATATATAGCGACCGATTTAGAGACCGATTTTAGAGACTGATTTAGTGACCGATTTTAGAGACCGATTTAGCAACCGATTTAGCGACCGATTTTAGAGACCGATTTAGAGACTGAATATATAGCGACCGATTTAGAGACCGATTTTAGAGACTGATTTAGCGACCGATTTTAGAGACCGATTTAGCGACCGATTTAGAGACCGAATTTGACTAATTTGATTTTATATTTTTATAAACCGGTCGCTAAATCGGTCTCTAAAATCGGTCGCTAAATCGATCGCTAATTTATGTTTAGTTTAAAAAAAAATTAAACTTTAAAAAATCTATTTTTCAACATATTTTATCAGATTCCTTAAACTTTATCACCTTTTTATAACCAAATAAATTTTATTAAAGGCCAAACCCTAGATATAACTTTATTTGAATAAAAATAAAATAAAATTCATCACCATGTAAGATGTTACAATACATCAGTAATTTCATTCAAACTGAACTATTACAAAACAATATAACAGTAATTTCATTCAAACTGAACTATTACAAAAAATAGTACAATGTCAACATGAGAACCTTGCACACTAGTGTGTGTGTTTGGTTACGTGTCTTGTCCTCAGGTTTCACTACTCCTTCCCAATGCATTCCTTAGCCTGGTTGCAAGCAGAAGTATGTCTTCCGGATCCATATTCGTCACACATATCACTCGCTGGTTTGTGTCCTCTACTTCCAACGGCTGCTATCTTAGCTTCAACAACAGCAAGGTTCTGACTCCTGAGTGAGCTTTATATTCTGAGACTGCAAATTCTTGATCAAACTCTCACTAACCTCAAGCTTCTCCAGCAACTCCAGTTGGTGTGGTTTGGAGAAGATGAACTAACTTGCAGAGACTTCTTGTTAATATGCAAGATAAGCAGTTTCTAAAGAATCTTATTCAGATTCACATGAATTTTAGAATGCACTAATAGTAAACACAGCTTCTTTAGCATCCAAAATCACACATCCGAATATGATAAAACAACAAATACACTTAGAACACAAAAGAGATAGCAGTAACAAAGAAAGGAAAAGCTTCACAAAATTTAAGTTCTTATCATTCTAGATCACTTTAAATTTAAACCATATACATAATACCTTTAGTTTAAAAATTTACAACGAAGACACACCTCATACTTCCAAACCCACAAAACTATTCACAATTAGAACCAATGTAATTGTCCTCCTTCCCCTCAATTATCCCAGATCTGAAAACAATATAATAAAAAAAGTATATTAAAGATAAATAGAAGAATAATGTAGCAAGCATGCCCAACAAAGATAAACAAACAACAAAGATAAACAAAGGAATAATAAAAGAAATAAAATAGCTATTTGTGTATGATCAAAGAGTAAACTGAACCACAATGGCATCAAAGACATTTTCTTTCTGAATGGGCTAATGTGTCCTTTCTCTTCAAGAATCTGCAACTAAGAGCTGAACATCAGCAAGCATAATATCATACATAGAGTGTGATGAACCATCAAGATTCATTTTTTATAAGCCAAAATTTCTATTGATAGTGTGATAAATTAGTACAAGAAATGCTCAATTCAAGCACCAGAAAGAGTTCAAAATGCCACAAAGAGGAGACAGCAGAACAAGAAAATAGAACAAAAAGAAATAACACAACAATTTCCAAATTGAAAGGCAAAGAAAAACCAACAAAGGGACTAAATAGCAGCTCTGCATCAAAGCAAAGAAGTTCAGAAAGCAAGAACCGAGTCCAATGCCTGCAACCACTTCCTTTGGCAAAGAAACGATACACACCAAGCCAAGAATGGATGTAGCTTCATTTCAAGGGCTAGCCGCAGAACTCTTTGACAAATGACACCAATAAGCCAACCATCTAATTCAAATTTGAGAGAACATATGTATGACCAAGGCTTATGCAACAAAGAACCAATTATCTGCAAAACACTATAAGAGGATCCAAAAAACAAAAACAAAAGATAACTTCTCAACCAAATATGTGGCCTACAATACTACTACATATCAACTCTTAACTACTTATATTCTCATTGAAAGAAGGTTAACTTTTGAAAATGACAAGCACCAGGTTACACATAAAACATACTATAATATAAAAAAGTAGCCAATCCAAGCCAAAGTAAGGTAACAACACCACGTAAAAGCAACCATCCATTTCAATCCTTACATTCCAGATTATATCACAAAAAGTATATGCTTTTCAGAAAAAGATAACATACAATTCTAAAAGTAATCAGACAAACAAGGTGGTTTCTTCGCCACAAAATGAGGGCTTCATGGTCATGTCAACCACGAGTTTCAAAAAAGGAGAAATGTGTTCCTCATTAAAAATGGGATTAGTAAAAGAATCATATCAAGATGAATCATAAATAGCTAATTCAGTGATAACCATTTCAAAACTAACATAGCTAACCATTTCAAAACTAACATAGAACATGATAATGACCTCATATATCTTGAAAACTATATTTGTTACCGAATATTTTTAAAAGGAACAATAAAATAAGTCTAACTTTGAATACAAAGAGACCATTATTGGGAAGAATTCTGCTCCCTAGTAACATCAGCAAGTGTTTGTTTCCAAGTCTGCAAAGGAAACAAAAACCAACTATAAATTCCTCAGAACTTGTCAATTGAAGAGATTCACTTGTTACCTCTTGATGGATCTTTGGCTATATCTACAACTAAGATCTCCAAGCGATGGACTAATTGTAATGCAAGAATTATGTTTCTTTAAGTCCCTTTGAGAATTGTAATGCAAGAATTAAAAAGCAAGAATTAAAAAATATCTCTATCTTCATATAAAGAAATTAGAGGCATTGAAAAAGAAAATAATATATCTAATTATTGAAATTTGTTTGTAATGAGTGACTACTGGACATGAAATTTAAAATCAACCCCACACACAAACTAAATTTCATTTTGGAATCAAAACACCCTATGCTGCATATTTCTTGCAAAACAAAAACAGAGATAGTATTTTAAAAAACAACGCAAAGTGATTACCCAGAAACAAAGACAGTATATTAATAATATAAGAAAGGTTTCAAGACGTACCCAAATGGCTTAAAAACGTAAGTTACCAAAATTTGAGAATGAATTGTCAGAGATTACAGTGAGCGTAAGAAGCTTCATGCTTTGTTTGTCTAGATGTGATATCACCTTCTCCTTCTCAGCCATTTTTACAAACACCTTATGAGACAAATGAATTGACTTGAAAACCCTAAATCCACCTGCAATCCAAGCTTAGGATATAGAACATAAGAGGATGTTAATAACATAAAATGCAAATGAACTCAATATGCAATAATTTACTTCACAAGATTTCTAAAGTTATTTTCATAACCATACATTGTGCCTTTTATAGTTTTTTTCCGTTGAAAAAAGTAATTAATTGTTTTGCATTTGATATTTATGTTCAATCATTTTGAAATCCAATCCCAAAAGGAGGAGTATCATACTAACAAACAAATATAAGTCATAGATATGTGTTACACACTGCAATTTTTATTACTCAATTTGTAATTTTCAATTAGTTCTCAACTTGTAATTTAACAGTGGTAGTACAGTACTCCCTCTTTTTAGAGGGCATATAAAACTTTCTTGATGAAGGTTTTAGAAAGTTAAAAACACTTGCCTAGACATAATTCAGGAGTCCTTGTGCCCTTGAATCCCTAGAATATTCCTTGGACAGCTAGAGAAATAAGTGCAAAGAGCACTAATAGCTTTGGGTGATAAAAACTTGTGCTGGAATGTGCATAAGTGGAGTTCAATAAGATAGAAACAATATAGAATTACAGAAGCAATAACAGTTTTTAGCATAGCAACATGATTGTCACTCCTTTTAATGATAGGCTTACTTGAAAAGGCAGATTTGGAGGGGCCAACATTGCTTTTGGTGTCGTGTCGTGAAAGCACCGATCATCCTAGAAAATGCAAGGGACCACCAAGGGACATAGGAATTAAAAACTACGTAAATGTAAACGAAAAAGGCAAAGAAGCAAATGATATTAGTAGTGGATAGCCCCAAAATTACCTTGTAAAGAGAAAGATAAAAAAAAAAGAGATATAATCAAGGACAGAAACACAATAACTTTTCCTTAAATCCCAAATGCACAGAAAAAATTATAAAAAAATAGGCAAGCATGAATATTCTTCATGATTAAGGAAACTGAAAATCAACCAAAACCACACCCCAAAGCTTTATAAAACCTGATTGTGGGTGGAAGCATTTTAATGAATCCAACTTATTAACAGAAAATTTGATGTTGCTGAAGCAGAAAACACAAGAACATAGAACTCCATGTGAAAAGTCATGTTTCTAATCAATTTTATGTTAAAACACCAGCATATATAGTGGCTTCAGACTTGTAGGAATAGTGCAAGAGGTTACTAATTTTGGTGTAACCAACTACTATTGAATAAATCAGGAAACACACACATTAACTAATCACATCTGATTTGATCAAAAGCAGGTCATTGGCATGTTATAAATGTTTTAATAGACAAAATGCAATTCATTACAATCATCAAACTAAAATGTAATGAATTCTCCAAACCTAAAATAAGGTGCTTTTCATTGGTATTTAATTTAATATATACAAAACAACAAAGATTCTCTACAAACAATTAACAATATTCTTGACAAGTTATAGCTAGATAGTTGTTTAATTCAACCCATTACCTATCACCGATTCACTTATCTTCTTCGAGAGGATGGCTCCTTTCTAGGTTTTTTGGTCCGTACAACAAGAGAAGGAACAAACATAAAGTTAGCATAACCCCACCCCAAAAAAGAACACTGAAGCCTCAAGAGCACCAAACAAAACCAAAACAAAAGAAATACCTTCATCCTCATCGTTGCCTCCTTCTTCTCCCACATTCTTCCTCTGCTCTCTCTCCCTCTCGGTCTGCTCTCTCTCTCTCTCTCTCTCTCTCTCTCGCTCCGCTCCCTCTCTCGCTCTTTCTATCTCTTTCTTCCCCTTCTTCGTCACCACCGCCAGCTCCCTCCTCCCCACACCACAGATCTCAAATTTCACCTCCTTTCCCATCTCCTTCGCCCTCTCACCTTCTCGCTCGGCTCTCGCTCTCGCTCCAGGATGTGAGATCTGTGCGGCGCTTCTTATCTCCTCTTTTCTCAGATTTTGTGTGTGTGTGTGTGTTATGTTTTAGGTTCAGTGAGTAAAACCGTGTCACCCCCACCCCCTTTGGTTTGTTTTAATTCTTTTGTTTTCTTTATTTAATAAAAAAACCTAAAAAAACTTAAAGAGAGTTCAACACCGCTTTTTCGGTCGCTAACATTAATAAATTTTTTTAACTTTTTTAAACCGAATAAAATTCTGGTTTAGCGACCGATTATTCCGTCGCTAAGTATTCGGTCTCTAAATCGGTCGCTACAATTGATAAATATTTAATAAATTTTTTAAAATGAAATAAAATTCCGTTTTAGCGACCGAAAAATCGGTCGCTATGTATTCGGTCTCTAACTCGGTCGCTAATATATATTTTGCTGCACTTTTTTCATCAATAATTCTAAGAATTCGGTCTCTAAATCGGTCGCTATTGTGACCGATTTTTTTCGGTCTCTAAATCGGTCGCTAAATAGCTGATTTCTAGTAGTGGCTAGCATACTATGAAAGTATTAATGTGAAGCGCCTTTACCGAACTCCAAGTTAATGCTGCTCGACAACGACCTCGACACGGCTGTCTTCAAAGAGCTCGACAACGACTTCTCTTACTCGATCTTGACACGGCTGTCTTCAACGAGCTCGACAACGACTTCGACATCGCATCGCCCTCAATCGACCTCGACACGCACACTTCTCACGACCTCGACACGCATAGCTTCTCGATCCGATCCCACCGCTTCCACGTCCCCTGATTCGCTCTCCAGACACCTCGAATCGAAAATCACACGATCTCTGAAATCGGACTTCCTAAAACAAGCACAACTCGATTCGATCTATGGGTTCTAATACACTTAGCTCTCATCCCAAACTTAACCACAACCCAAAAAAATATAAAAACTCAAGAACTTAAATATATTTTTCCTCTAACACAAAGTTAGGGTTTTCGATCAAAAGTTCATGAAAAAGGTTATCTGATGCTTCAACAGATAGATCGACAACAACAACAACCAGAAGCAACAAACGAAAAACAAGAAATCGAAACAAACCAAAAATGAAGGGTTTCTGGGCACTGCTGATTGCAGAAAAACAGAGAAAGAAATTTGTTTTTCAAGCTCAAATAATCGGTTAGAAAGATAGGTAATATCGTGAAGAAGAAAACCCATCAGTTTGACATGATTTGGAAGCATAAAAACTAGCTAAAATGGAAAGAAGAAATGGCGCTAAACAAGAATACGAAGAAGAGAAAATCTGTTTTCCTTACCTCGGATGGTGGTCGAGATGGTGAGATATAGGTCGAGAAGATGATGAGGAACAAGGTTGATGAAGAAAATTTGTGCGAGTCTCGATGGAACTCAAGGTTTCTTCGATGCAAATTTTGGAGAAAAACAAGGAACTCAGAGCAGAAGGAAGGAAGAAGAAAGAAAGAAGAAAAGAGAAAGTGAGTGTTTGAGGGAATTGGTCGTGGTATACAGCTGGTGAGAGAAGGGGTATAATCGTAACTTCAGCTATAAGATGCCAATCCCATCAATCAATCTACCCGTCTAATCGCTACTCTCATAATTACCTCTACTCTATCGGTCAACGATCTAGACACGGCGACGAACGGCAAGCCGACAATATAATTATTACAAACAATATAATAATAATAACGCCAATAACGCTCAGAAGAATACGAGTTATCATCTCGACACGATGTCGACAAGGGTGCTCGTGCAAGCGCATAAGGCTCTAACACGAGTTCGCACGCGGCCTCCTCGATTCGACATGCGACCTCCTCATTTCGATGCACGCGACTTCATCAACTCGACACCCGACCTCCTCAGCTCAGCAGCTAGTGCACGCGGTCTCCTCAGCTCGGCAAATGACCTCGGCAAACGATCTTGGCACGGGATCTCGACACAAGATCTCGACGCGAGGGCTCGATACGTCGTCCTAAGACGATGTTGATCTCGCCCTCAGGTGTTACAAACTCTCCTCTAAAAAATTTCGTCCTCGAAATTGCAAATAAGTTTCTTACCTCGGAAAAGTTCAGGTAATCGAAGTCTTCATCTTCTCCTCCAGCTCCCAAGTCGCATCTCCCGCCTTCCGATCCCACACAACTTTGACGAGTTGAATCT
This sequence comes from Calophaca sinica, assembly GCA_037113605.1. Taxonomy (NCBI): domain Eukaryota; kingdom Viridiplantae; phylum Streptophyta; class Magnoliopsida; order Fabales; family Fabaceae; genus Calophaca; species Calophaca sinica. Next base: position 47,198,779 of record CM073734.1, read on the forward strand.
CTTTGTTCCGCAATCGCTTGGCTTTCCGATCAACGATCCTTCTTTGGTGATGCTTCAAAAGATAAGTCGCCCCTTAGTTGTATCACATCCGTTCGATGACATGAGAGGGTCGGAAACATACTTCCGAATCGTGAGACGTGGAAGACGCCGTGAATGTTCGACAAGAATGGTGGCAAGGCAACTGATATGCCACCGACCAATACGACGAAGAATCCGTAAGGTCCAATAAATTTAGGGTAAGTTTCTTGGATTTGATCGCTCGACCAACTCGATGGTGGGGTGACTCTAAGAAATACATGTTCTCCTTCCTCGAACTCGAGTGGTCGACGTCGTTGGTCTGCATAACTCTTCTGTCGACTTTGAGACGTTCGCATCCTATCTCTGATCAAACGGATCTTCTCGGTAGTCTGCTGGATCATATCTGGTCCCACAACAAAACGCTCGCCGTCCTGGTACCAACAAAGAGGCGTCTGACATTTCCATCCATACAGCGCTTCAAAAGGTGCCATTCCAATGCTCGCATGGAAACTGTTATTGTAGGTGAACTCCACCAATGGTAAGACGTCGTCCCAACTTCCTCGGTGATCTAACGTACAAGCTCGCAACAAATCTTCAAGTGATTGGATCGTTCTCTCAGTCTGACCGTCCGTCTGAGGATGATATGCCGAGCTAAGCCTGAGCTCGGTTCCCATCGCTCCTTGTAATTCCCTCCAAAAATGAGACGTGAACTTCGGATCTCGGTCCGACACGATCGAAGAGGGTATACCATGAAGTCGTACTATCTCCGTGATGTAGATCTCGGTCAGCTTTTCCACGTTGTATGTCGACCTCACTGGTAAGAAATGAGCAGATTTGGTCAATCGGTCGACGATCACCCAAATCGAATCATTCTTCTTCGCCTTCGCAAACCTACAATGAAATCCATGGAAATACTATCCCATTTCCAAACCGCACGTCAAGCGATTGTAGCATTCCCGCAGTCGTTGGTGCTCCACCTTTGCTTTCGACACGTTAAACACGGTTACGTGCTCGGCCACTTGCTTCTTCATTCCGACCACCAAAAATGCTTCTTCAAGTCTTGATACATCTTCGTAACTCCTGGGTGAATACTAAAGTTGCTCTTATGCGCGCTTCGTCGAGAATCAACTTTCTCGGCTCGGATCGTTAGGTACACACACTCGGCCATTGCATCTTAAGATGTCGTCCGCTCAGACTTGGAATTCGCCGACTTCCCTTGCGCTATCAATCGAACCTTCTCTTGCGAAGCTCGTCATGAACTTGCTTGGTCTCGGATCTCGCCCAACAATCATTAGAAATGGTAAGCATACCAAATCTCGGCTTCCCTGGTGAAACTTCGACACTCAACTTCAAGTCTCGAACTTCTCGAGCATCTCCAACTCCTTGATCATCATTGCCGAGGTTAAAACGCTCTTCCTACTCAACGATCTGCTACCACGTTAGCCTTACCGGATGGTATTCCAACGTAAAGTCGTAGTCCTTGAGAAATTACGTCCATCTACGCCGACGCATGTTGAGCTCTTTCTGGTCGAACAGTACTTCAAGCTCTTGTGATCGCCGAAACAAAGAAGAGTGCTCCCATAAAGGTAGTGTCTCCATATCTTGACGCCAAAAACTATCACGCCACCCAAGTCGTGAGTAGGGTAGTTCCTCTCGTGAATCTTAAGTCGCCTTGAAGCATACGCGACCACCTTCCGATGTTGCATCAAAGACGCATCCCAATCCCTGGTGTGACGCATCACAATACACCTCGTAAGGCTCTTCAGGTCGAGGCAAAATCAGCACAGCGCCGCCGCCAAAAGCTCCTTCGCCTTTGAAAATCGGCTTCGCACTCTCTGGCCCAGGCAAAAGGTTGATCCTTCCTCGTCGATCGTGTAAGAGGCGCGACAATCTTCGAGAAACCTTCAATGAATCTTCTGTAATATCCTGCTAAGCCGACAAAACTCCCGATCTCAGAATCGCCTTCTACTGTTCCCACGCTAACACGACTTCAATCTTAGTTGGATCCACGGTATCCCTTCTTTGAAAATCACGTGACCAAGAAAATTTACCTCTTCAAGCCAAAATTCACACTTCGACAGGTTGGCATAGAGTTGCTTATCTCGTAATATCTGCGATGCTCGACATAAGTGTTCTTCGTGCTCTTCTCGGTTCCTCGAGTAGATCAAGATGTCGTCGATGAACACTACAACAAACTGATCCAAGAACGAATGGAAAATCCTATTCATGTAGTCCATAAACACACCGGCGCGATTCGCTACTCCAAACGGCATCACCAAGTACTCGTAGTGACCGTATCTAGTCCTGGAAGTCGCTTTGGGGACATCTTCCTCCTTCACGCGAACTGATGGTAGCCCGACTTCAAGTCTATCTTGAAAAGATCGCCGCTCCACGAAGTTGATCCATCAAGTCGTCAATACGAGGTAACGGATAACGGTTCTTCACGGTAACCTTGTTGAGCTCGCGATAGTCCACGCCACGGCCTTGATCGCCCATCCTTCTTCTTAACCAACAACACCGAGCTCCCCACGGTGACACGCCGGTCGTATGAATTGCTTCGACTCCAAGTGTTCGATCCGGGACTTCACTCTTTCATCTCGGCAGAGACATCCCGTATGGCGCTTTGGAAATCGGTCTGTCCCTAGAATCAGTCGATGGAGAACTCGACCTCTCAGACCGGTGGTAACCCTGGCACGCCTTCTGAAAACGCCCTCAAAGTCACACACCACCGAACATTCTTCACGTCGATCCGATGGAAAACTTCCGAACTAGCCGATACATGTATTCCCTAGTTCCTTCTTTCAAAGAAACTCCAATACGTTCGACGTAAAGATAATTGGAGACTCCAAGGTCCGGGAAAATTACGCTTTACGGCACACCCAAGAGGACATGGTGGTGTGACAACCAATCCATCCCGAGAATGACATCTAGGCCCTTAAGAGGCAAACAAACCAAATTGACCACAAACTTTCTCGTGAATAACCACTACACAATTAAGACATGCAAAGTGTTTGTGACTAAGGTTTTAGCAACCGGGTTGTAACTACCAATTTAAAGCGGTAAAGCGATCACAATAAGTTCAAATGGTTCACACAATCAGAAGAAATAAAGGAATGGGTTGCACCCGAATCAAAAAGAACGGATAAGGATTTACCCTCGATTTCACATTCACCTTGGATAAGATCTTCAGCTCGATCTGCTTCCTCGCCACTCATGCAGAAAACACTGCCTTTAGCTACTTGACGCTTCCCTTTGGCCTTTGCCGCAAGCATCGTCGGTTCAGCTTTGGGTATGGGACAATCCTTGGCAAAATGCCCTGGCTTCTTGCAGTTGAAACACACCTCCTCCTTCTGAGTACGCCATCGCGTAATGTCCCGCTTTCAACATCGATAGCAAGTCACCTCGACACCGGTCGACCTCCACTCCTCGCTCCCTGGGTCATCGGACGACATCGTCCCCTGTTGTCGTTCCCCGAGGTCGGTCGTAAGGCTTCTTCTGCGGTTGTTTCCCTTCAGGCAAACCTCGCCCCGCACTGGGGTCTCACCGGTCCGCCCAACGCCTTCTTCTTGTGGTTTACTCCTTCTACCTCGACACAATGATCTATCGCCTCTTGGAGGTTTTGATCCTCAACGACACCATCGACTTCAATGTCGAATCTCAATCCCGTTGGAATCTCTCACTCAACCATCTTTGGTCACTCGATCACGAAATGGACTGAAATCACTCGCCGACGACTGGGACTTGGCCGCATACTCGGACACTGTCATACCGCTTCTTTGCCGCATTGAAGAAACTCTTGCTCCTTCTCGGCTCGTGCAGTATCTGGGAAGTACTTGTCCAAGAACCTTTCACGAAAAAGCTCCCAGGTCATCTCGCGACGTTCCGCTATAAATGTTTGCTTCACTCCTCTCCTCCAATACTCTGCGTCTCCTAGCAGTAAGTAGGTGGCATAGTCGACCTTCACGTTGTCCGGGCAATGAAGTGCCTCGAAAATCTTCTCGATCTCTTGCATCCAAAGATCAGCTTTATCTGGGTTTGGCTCACCGTAGAAATTCGGTGGATCATGCTTCCTAAAGTCGGCCAATCCTCTCGCTTCATCATTTCGCTCTGCTCGTTGTTGTTGCTGTAAGTTATGCTGAGTTAACGCTGCCGTCTGTTGAGCCATCGCGTTAGCCTGTTGAGTTGCAGCAGCTGATTGTTGAGCCATGGCTGCCGCCATCTCGGTCATAGCTTGAATTGCTTGTTCCATGTCGACGTTCTCGGTTGCAGTATGCAGATCTCGACGAGGTGGCATTAGATTCCACAAAGTTCAAAACCCCGCTGGGAATCTCACAACAAGGATGTGTTAAAACACACCGCTTGATCAAGAAACAGTTCAAACAATTTTTCAAGCAATAAGTGCTTCACTTAATCAAACAAAGAATCAATATAGTACAACTAGGTACCCAACACACATAACCCGACATAGTGACCACTCAAATTTCCTATGCACATTTCGGCCGAACCGAATCAAGCTCGATACCAACAATGTAACGACCCGTTCGACCGCTACCGAGCTCAATATACCGAAGCTCGAGTTACCGAAGCTCAACACACCGAGCTCAACTAAACTCAGATGCGACGCGTTTTAAAAAGCGGTACTCTTGTGCCTTTTAAAAAATGCGGTCTATTTTTTTCTAAAACCAACTCGTGCACATCAGAGTAATTACAGCTTTTCGAAACATGGTGCAACTAAGACACAAGACTTAAATTCTAATAAAACATACATGCATAACATACATATATATATCACTCGAAATAATAATGTATACAAAATACAGAGTAGTAAATGTACAAAGAAAATACACCTAAGGTATGACGACTTCAAAAGAGCAATCATACCTTGGGGGTACTTCCACAGACTCACGCAGGTCGCTCCAAAAGTAAACCGCCGCCACCCTCAGAGCAACAAACATAATCGCCCAAACTGGTCACGACCTCGAACACAAAGAAGAACAAAGTACAGTCATCAAAAACATCCAACAACATAATCAATCACGACAAGTAGAGGTCGCCACTCGGGTCCTCGCCGAGCTCCTCCTCGGCATCATCTGCCGCCGAGTTCCTGCGCGCTCGACATCGCCTGGGTAACCGCTATGGATTGAAGGCACCACGGAAAGTGGTCAACTTCTCAACAATTCAAGATAAGCACGACATAAAGGATATAAGCAAACAAAGAAAGTATAACATTCACCGACGTGACTCGATCATCTCACTCTAACTCGACACAACTCGCAATCCATTTTCTCTCGACTCGACAATTTTTTCGGAATGCACACGCCGTACCGGATGTCGGAAAGGCCAGCCGAAGCCTTGGGATCCTCGCTCTCCCTAGGATACCAACTCAGGTCCCATAGCGTGGCGACGTCTAGTCAATCTCTCGTAAACAAAAGGGACCTAGCACCCTTAGTTATCCGGTCACGGCTCAAAACGTCATACGACTCACCTAGCTCGCTCACTCGATGAACAATTCGCCGCATACGATATTCAAAGAGTTAAACACAAGATATTCAACCGCATGTCAAATAAAAGAGCAAGCTCGACATGAAGAAACGCAATTCAACATGCAATACACAATTCACAGCATATATTCAATCACATATTAAATACATGCAAAAACCCAAATCAAATCACAATATTTCAAGCTCGACACAAATCAGGGAATCCATTCACAATAACATATAAAATAAAGTCTTAATAATGTCTAAAAGTTGCCCTTACACTAGCATACTATGAAAGTATTAATGTGAAGCGCCCTTACCGAACTCCAAGTTAATGCTGCTCGACAACGACCTCGACACGGCTGTCTTCAAAGAGCTTGACAACGACTTCTCTTACTCGATCTCGACACGGCTGCCTTCAACGAGCTCGACAACGACTTCGACACGTACCGTCCTCAATCGACCTCGACACGTGCACTTCTCAGTCGACCTCGACACGTACAGTTCTCGATCTGGATCCCACTGCTTCCACGTCCTCGGATTCGCTCTCCCGTACACCTCGAATCGGAAATCACACGATCTCGGAAATCAGACTTCCTAAAACAAGCACAACTCAGTTCGATCTATGGGTTCTAATACACTTAGCTCTCATCCCAAACTTAACCACAACCCAGAAAATATAAAAACTCAAGAACTTAAATATATTTTTCCTCTAACACAAAGTTAGGGTTTTCGATCAAAAGTTCATGAAAAAGGTTATCTGATGCTTCAACAGATAGATCGACAACAACAACAACCAGAAGCAACAAACGAAAAACAAGAAATCGAAACAAACCAAAAATGAAGGGTTTCTGGGCACTGCCGATTGCAGAAAAACAGAGAAAGAAATTTGTTTTTCAAGCTCAAATAATCGGTTAGAAAGATAGGTAATATCGTGAAGAAGAAAACCCATCAGTTTGACATGATTTGGAAGCATAAAAACTAGCTAAAATGGAAAGAAGAAATGGCGCTAAACAGTAACACGAAGAAGAGAAAAATCTGTTTTTCCTTACCTCAGATGGTGGTCGAGATGGTGAGATATAGGTCGAGAAGATGATGAGGAACAAGGTTGATGAAGAAAATTTGTGCAGAGTCTCGATGGAACTCAAGGTTTCTTCGATGCAAATTTTGGAGAAAAACAAGGAACTCAGAGCAGAAGGAAGGAAGAAGAAAGAAAGAAGAAAAGAGAAAGTGAGTGTTTGAGGGAACTGGTCGTGGTATACAGCTGGTGAGAGAAGGGGTATAATCGTAACTTCAGCTATAAGATGCCAATCCCATCAATCAATCTACCCGTCTAATCGCTACTCTCTCATAATTACCCTCTACTCTATCGGTCAACGATCTAGACACGGCGACGAGAACGGCAAGCCGACAATATAATTATTACAAACAATATAATAATAATAACGCTGAATAACGTTCGTAAGAATACGAGTTATCATCTCGACACGATGTCGACAAGGGTGCTCGTGCAAGCGCACAAGGCTCTAACACGAGTTCGTGCACGCGGCCTCCTCAGTTCGACATGCGACCTCCTCAGCTCGGTACGCGACTTCATCAACTCGACACCCGACCTCCTCAGCTCAGCAGCTAGTGCACGCGGTCTCCTCAGCTCGGCAAATGACCTCGGCAAACGATCTTGGCACGGGATCTCGACACAAGATCTCGATGCGAGGTCTCGATACGTCGTCCTAAGACGATGTCGATCTCGTCCTCAGGTGTTACAATACTGCACGACCAGAGAAAGAGCAAGAGTTCCTCCGACTACAGCAAGGTAGCATGACGGTGTCGGAATATGCCGCTAAGTTCGAATCACTTGCAAGGTACTTTAGTCCGTTTTGTGACCGCGCTGACCAGGGATGGTTGAGTGAGAGATTTCAGCGGGGATTGAGATTCGACATCCAGAAATCTGTGACGTCTCTAAGAATTAGGAATCTTCAAGAATTGATTGATCGGTGTGTTGAAGTGGAAGGAGTAAGGAACCACAAGAAGAGGAGTGGTATAGGCGGACCAGTGAGGCCCCAGATCATAGGGCAGAGGTTTGCTCAGAAGGGAAAGCAGCAGGAGAAGCCGTATAATCGACCTCAAGGGAACAACGGCAAGGGACAATACCGTCCGATGGCTCAGAATGCGAGAGGCGAGAGTCAGACTAGCGCCGACGTGACTTGTTATCGTTGTGGTAAGCCAGGGCACTATGCATTCAACTGCTCTGAAGAGAAGAACAACGTGTGCTTCAACTGCAGGAGACCGGGACACAGGGCTAGGGACTGCAAAGCTCCTAAGGCTGAATCAGTGGTGAATGCTGCGGAGGCTAAAGGGAAGCGTCAGATGGTCAAGGGTAGAGTATTCTGCATGGGCGGCAATGAAGTAGAGCGATCAGGAGATCTAACCCAGGGGAATTACAAAATTGGAGGTAACTCTCTATCCATATTCTTTGATTCTATTGCTACACATTATTTGATTTCTTTGGATTGTGTGAGCTGATATAAAATTGCTTTTGACTGTTTTATCCTTCGACTTAGTAGTGGTTACTTCAACTGCTAAGACCCTAGTTTCTAACACTGCATGACTTCGTTATGTAGTGATTGTCGAGTGTAGAAAGTCCTTGTCAATTCGAGTCGTGTATCTTTAAAAGTCTTACCATTATTCTCAGGTTGGATTGGTTTTCGAATCACCATATCCGTTGGGACTGTGCCCAAAAATCGTAGTTTTTCCAATTTTGGAGTTTTCAAATATCTTTCTGATAATTCTATCGAAGATTCTTGTAAGGGAGAGAGCTCAGGATTTCATATTCCCTCGCTAGTTTAGAATTTGCCAAGTGACCGAGTTGAAGATTGTACCAGTTCGCGATGGTATTTACGGACGACATCCTGATTTATTCGAGGAGCAGAGAAGAGCACGAAGAGCATCTACGCAGAGTACTACAGATACTACGAGAGAAGCAGCTGTATGCTAACCTTCCTAAGCGTGAGTTCTGGCTCGAAGAGGTGAACTTTCTCGGACATGTGATAACTAGAGACGGGATAGCGGTAGATCCAACCAAGATTGGAGCTGTGTTAGCATGGGAACAGCCGAAGATTTATCAAAGGTTTTTCAAAGATTGTAGCACTACTTACACGATTTACGAGGAAGGATCAACCGTTAGCTTAGACCGAAGAGTGCGAGTCCAATTTTCGGAGACTGAAGGAGCTTTTGACAACAGCACCTGTGTTGATTCTGCCCCAATCAGAAGAACCTTACGAGGTTTATTGCGATGCGTCACACCAAGGATTAGGATGCGTGCTGATGCAACATCGGAAAGTTGTGGCTTATGCTTCGAGACAGCTCAAGATTCACGAGAAGAATTACCCTACACATGATTTGGAGCTTGCTGCGGTGGTTTTTGCACTGAAGATTTGGAGGCGATCAAGCATGGGAGTACGTTCATCACTTCGATTACAAGAGCCTGAAGTACTTGTTCGATCAGAATGAGCTCAACATGCGACAGCAAAGATGGACGAAATTTTTAAAAGACTATGAATTTACTTTGGAATATCATCCAGGGAAGGCGAATGTGGTAGCTGATGCACTGAGCATGAAGAGTATTGTAGCTTCAGCAATGATGATTAAGGAATTGGAGATGCTAGCAAAGTTTCGAGACTTGAGGCTGAACGTGGGAGCTGGAAGAGAAGATGAGTGACTAGTATCCATAACTTTTTCTTGATACGTATCTTAACCGTAGTTTCGAGGACGAAACTATTTTTAGAGGGGGAGTATTGTAACACCCGTATTTTTTTTCGATAAGTTATTTAGCACTATTGTGGTGTATTTATGTCGTATTTATGCTATAATAAGCAATTTTTTGTTCTCTAATTAAGTGAATTAATTAAATCAAGATCTAATTAAATTTGAGAACTAATATTTTATATTAATTCATGGTTGAAATATCATCGAAAATTCTAACGAAGTTTCGTCGCTTTTCGAATCACCGGGTAGTTTTATCCGCGAATAAATTTTAAATGAACCCCGATTTCGATGAAAATCGAATCATAACCTGTCATGACTATTTTTGAGTGATTATTATTGTTTTTATTATTTATGATAATATTTTATCACGCGGTGAATTAATTTCGCGGTAAATTAATTTTCGCGAGTTAATCGGCGAAAGAACTAATCGGTAACGCGATTACTCGATGCCATGTTTTTAGTAACCTAAGACTCTAGGATTAGAGGGTAATCATGAGAGTTGAGAGATTAGATGGGTTAGACTCTTTGATGGGATTAGAATCTTACTTTAGAAGCTAGGTGTCACTTTATGTGTGAATACTTTTAATTATTTTTCCTAAACTATTACTAACTTAGTATTATTTTTTATAGAGAAAGGAAATAACCCCACCCCCTTAGGCAGCCCAAAACCACGCCCACCCTCTCTCTCTACCCTCATTTGTTCATCATCTTCTTCCTTTAGAGAGAGAAGCTCTCAAATTCTCCATGGAAGCCACCTCCATCAAGTCTTGAACTATTTCATCTCCTTGCTTCATTTTTCTTGGTAGTTTCTTCTCCTTCTCTCCATCATCATCTAGCTCATCATCAAGCAAGTGGAGAACACCATTTTTCTTCCCAAGAACAGCCCCTAGGCCGCGCCCCACTAGGAGGAAGAGGTGGTGGTTCTTTTGCTTTCTTTTCTTGATTTTATGACTTGTTTTGTGTTTGATTTTTGCTTGGTTGTGATCAATGATGGATATGAGCATCATATTCCTAATTCTTGGAACCCTAGGCATGACCTAAGGGGGAAGAAGAGGGAAAGGTGTGATCTTGAGGGAATCAAGAAATTGATTGATGATTCTAGCATAATTGATGTTGTTATTGTTGAATTGAACTCATAGTTTTGAAATTAGAAGTGATTGGGTAATTTTCATGAGAAAGACCTATTCTTTAAAGAGGGAAAATGAAGGATTTGATTGTTGAATCATGCATCTAAGTGTTAAGTAGTATGTTTTAGATAGTTACATTGGTTATGGAATAGAGATGCATGAGTTAGCATAAGTGTAGTTTATGCTTTGTGCAAAATTGATGCTTGGAGGACTAAAATGGCATGTAGGACTTGCTCAAGTGTTTCTAAATTTTAGCATGATTATGACCATGAATGTAATACTTTTGGAATTCTTGAAATTGGTTTGATTGAAGAAATTTTGGGGAAAAACCTATTCTTGAAGAGTTTGAAAATGGATTTTGGGAACTTAGTAATTTGGTATAAATTGTTGGCTTATGTGATAATGGATATATGGCATGCTTGATGAATTTAATTGCTCTAAGAAGTGATGTTTGAAATAAAAACAAAGGGGGATTTGGAAATTTGGCTCTTGAAATCTTGGAAATGGGTTTTAGAACATGTTTGATCTAAATTTCCTTATGTGCATAAATTGTTATATGAAGTTGTTGAGTCTTGTGAATGGTTTGGGAATGGTTGTTACTTTTAAAAAAAAGGTTTGTTAAGAAGTTGTGTGGAAAATCTTTTGGCTATTGTAGTTATTAAATTTTATTTGAATCAAGAAATTAGAATTTTGGGTGATTAGATATCTTCCATAAAAAAAAATCTGTTTCTGTTTGAAATTACTGGGAATTATTGAATTACAATTTTGGCATGGGACCACTTGGACATGATTTATATGTCTGTTGGGATCTTCCATATTAAATTTTGGAATTTTTGGATAAGTTTTGAGACCTCTAGGACATTATGAACCCAAAACAGTCTTGCTGAAGAAATTATGTCCTAAATCCGAAAATTTAATGATTTTTCTGCACCTATTGGTAATTATTTTTACCCAAATAAAAATATGTTGATGAATATATGTATGTCAAGGACATGCATAAAAAGTTTCTTAAGAAACGGAGTTCGTTTGATATGGTAGGAAAATGGTTATTTTAAATAGCGTAAAAATTGTCAAATTTTGCACATTTTGAGTACATGTTGACTTTAATTTATTTTGGAAGTTTTGCCAATTGTCCCCTAAATTGGTGTGGTGGCCAAGAGCCCTATAGGTTGGGAGAAATTATGGTTGTGTTCTTTTAGCTTTATTAGTTGAGTTGAAGTGTATTTAAGTTTTGCTAAGTTTATGGAAAGTGGTTAATTAGTTATGTTTTATGCTTAGAGTTTCAAGAAAAGTTTTTTTTTTTTTTGAAAGTTAGCATTTTCCTAAATTAAGTGTTATGTAGCTTTTCAGGAAAATGATTTTTGCTTCAAAACCTTATTCTTTTCAAGTAGCTAATAACTTAAGTGCTTGAATGAGTTTGGTTAGAAGAAGGGCTAAGTTTGAGTGCTTAAGTGTAGTTAGAATTTATAGATTGTGCTAAGTTGTTCGTGGTGATAGGAATCGTGACTCCGGAGACCGAGCGAAGCCGACCCGAGGCTTGCGACATTGCGTTAGCGACTGTCTGTGGTAAGGGCACTTCTAGATATTTGTAGGCTTTTATTTTTGTATGTCCTTGTGTAAGGGCAACTTCAGTTATTGATAGGAATTTAATTTTCAGTCTTATGCGAAGAAGTCTGAAAGCCTCAAAGTTCGAAGTGAGGGTCTTATACCTCTTTGTTTTACTGCTTTTGATATTCTGATTATTTAGTGGGCTTGTCTACAAGTGGTTGGCAGCTGTCCCCAACCCCCCACACTTGTTTGTTCCTCTCTGTCAACTCCATCGAGTTGCAGCGGGATGGATTCTGTGATTGATGGTCGTCATATGATTGGTTGAGGTTATTGCTTATTACTGTTGGACTGAGTTGCACGGTATTAAGTTTGGTATGAATACTTATTTGCATTATTTCTTGAATTATCGTATGCGGCGATTTACTCATCGGAGTGCGAGAGTTTAGTCGTGACGTTTTTGGAGTTCGATCTGAACAACCAAGGGCGGTGTAGAAGTCCGAAGCTACGGCCGGGTGGTGAAGAAGCCCGAAGCCAAAGCTGGTGTCCAGTGGCCCCAAAACCAAGGGTGGTGTGGAAGCCCGATGCCACAGCTGAGGTGGTGTAGAAGCACGAAGCCACGGCTGGTGTTCAATTTCTCAGTTGGCATCTGGTGGTGTAGAAGCCCGAAGCCACGGCTGGTGTTCAAATTATGCAGTGGGCGTCTGTGTTGTCAAGGAACTTAACCTGAGTAACCCGGGTGGTGATGAAGCCCAAGGCTACGGCTGGTATTCAGTGGATGGATCGGCGTTGCTTTCCGGAATTGTCGAGAGTGTCTCAAGGGAGAGTGTTGAGTGGCGTTTGAGAAATTGTGGATCTTGTTGTCTTTTGCTTTGTGATTTGCTATTTTTATGATTATTTGGGAAGTTGACCCTTTCCCGTGGTGCCTTCAATCAATGATGGTTACCCAGGCGATGGCGAGGACGCGGAGGACCCGTTGGTAGACTGCGACGAGGAGGACCCCTTCGAGGATCCAGGCAACGACTTTTATTTGTCGTGATTGGCTGTTGCATGCTTGCATTTCGGATGGCTGTAGGATTTTATTTATAGTGTACAGTTGTTGTGGTGACCAGTCAAGCTTTTGGTGTTGTTCTATGTGTACTGTAGGGTAGACTGGTGGCATACTTTTGGAGCAGCCCCCTGCGTGGGTGTCTGCCGGGAGTACCCCCGGGGTGTGATCGTCCTCACAAGGATTCTCATACTTTAGGTGTATTTCTTGTACATAGTCATGCACCATTTTTATTTTGTATGCACTGCTTATGTTTTGTATGTACTGATAGGGATGCCGTGCTTGCATATATTATGTGTATGTGTTTCCAGTGCATAGTCTTACGTCTTAAGATTGCATCATGTTTCTAAACGATGTGGCGACTCTGTGTGTGCTTTGCGGGCGCAGTTGTTGTTTTTAAAAAAAATAGACCGCATTTTTCCAAAGGACACAAGAGTACTATTTTAAAAGTACGTCGCATATAGAGTTTGTTCTGGTTTAGTAGCAGTCCGGAAACGGGTCGTTACAATAGTGGTATCAGAGCAGTTCGGTTCTAACCGGACTGTGTATTGGGTAATTAAGCTGGTCACCGTGTCAGGTTTTGTTTTGTCGGGTAACTAGCTGTGTTGTATTGTCGTTGTTTGTTGAGTGAAGTAGTTTTACTTGCCAATTGTTTGAATTGTTTCTTGACTGAAACAATGTGTGCTAACACGACACTTGATTGTGAGGTCCTGACAGGTTTTAGACTTTGTGGAATCTAATGCCACCTCGTAGAGATACTACAGCCGGACCTGATAACGCCACGATGGCGAGAGCGATTCAAGCAATGACAGAGATGGCGGCGGCTATGGCTCAGCAATCGGCTGCTGCAACTCAGCAATCCAATGTTATGGCTCAGCAGACTGCAGCTTTGACCCAGCAAAATCTGCAACAACAACAGAGAGCGAATCATGCTAAGCTAGAGGACTAGCGGATTTCCGAAAGCACGACCCACCGAAGTTCTACGGTGAGCCGAATCCAGACAAGGCAGACCTTTGGATGCAGGAGATAGAGAAAATCTTTGAGGCACTCCATTGCTCAGGGAATGTTAAGGTGGACTATGCAACCTACTTTCTGCTAGGAGATGCCGAGTACTGGTGGAAGGAGTGAAGCAGACTTTAACGGCCGAGCGTCGTGAGATCACTTGGGAAATTTTCCGCAGGACATTCTTGGACAAGTATTTTCCTGATACTGCACGGGCGGAGAAAGAGCAAGAGTTCCTTCGACTACATCAAGGTAGCATGACGGTGTCGGAATATGCCGCTAGGTTCGAATCACTTGCATGGTACTTTAGTTCGTTTTGTGACCGCGCTGACCAGGGATGGTTGAGCGAGAGATTTCAGCGGGGATTGAGGTTCGACATCCAGAAATCTGTGACGTCTCTAAGAATCAGGAATCTTCAAGAATTGATTGATCGGTGTGTTGAAGTGGAAGGAGTAAGGAACCACAAGAAGAGGAGTGGTATAGGCAGACCAGTGTGATCCCAGAGCACAGGGAAGAGGTTTGCTCATAATGGAAAGCAGCAGGAGAAGCCGTATAATCGACCTCAAGGGAACAACGGCAAGGGACAATACCGTTCGATGGCTCAGAATGCGAGAGGCGAGAGTCAGACTAGCGCCGACGTGACTTGTTATCGTTGTGGTAAGCCAGGGCACTATGCATTCAACTGCTCTGAAGAGAAGAACAACGTGTGCTTCAACTACAGGACACCAGGACACAGGGCTAGAGACTGCAAAGCTCCTAAGGCTGAATCAGTGGTGAATGTTGCGGAGGCTAAAGGGAAGCGTCAGATGGTCAAGGGTAGAGTATTCTGCATGGGCGGCAAAGAAGTAGAGCGATAAGGAGATCTAACCCAGGGGAATTACGAAATTGAGGGTAACTCTCTATCCATATTCTTCGATTCTAATGCTACACATTATTTGATTTCTTTGGATTGTGCGAGCTGATATAAAATTGCTTTTGACTGTTTTATCCTTCGACATAGTAGTGGTTACTTCAACTGCTAAGACCCTAGTTTCTAACATTGCATGACTTCATTATGTAGTGATTGTCGAGTGTAGAAAGTCCTTGTCAATTCGTGTCCCGTATTTTTAAAAGTCTTACCATTATTCTCAGGTTGGATTGGTTTTCGAATCACCATATCCGTTGGGACTATGCCAAAAAATCGTAGTTTTTCCAATTTTGGAGTTTTCAAATATCTTTCTGATAATTCTATCGAAGATTCTTGTAAGAGAGAGAGCTCAGGATTTCATATTCCCTCGCTAGTTTAGAATTTGCCATGTGATCGAGTTGAAGAATGTACCAGTTCGCAACGGTATTTACGGACGACATCCTGATTTATTCGAGGAGTAAAGAAGAGCACGAAGAGCATCTACGCAGAGTACTACAGATACTACGAGAGAAGAAGTTGTATGCTAACCTTCCTAAGCGTGAGTTCTGGCTTGAAGAGGTGAACTTTCTCGGACATGTGATAACCAGAGACGGGATAGCGGTAGATCCAACTAAGATTGGAGCTGTGTTAGCATGGGAACAGCCGAAGATTTATCGAAGGTTTTTCGAAGATTGTAGCACTGCTTACACGCTTTACGAGGAAGGATCAACCGTTAGCTTGGATCGATGAGTGCGAATCCAGTTTCCGGAGACTGAAGGAGCTTTTGACAACAGCACCTGTGTTGATTCTGCCCCAATCAGAAGAACCTTATGAGGTTTATTGCGATGCGTCACACCAAGGATTAGGATGCGTGCTGATGCAACATCGGAAAGTTGTGGCTTATGCTTCGAGACAGCTCAAGATTCACGAGAAGAATTACCCTACACATGATTTGGAGCTTGCTGTGGTCGCTTTTGCACTGAAGATTTGGAGGCAGTACCGTTATGGGAGTACGTTCACTGTTTACAGCGATCACAAGAGCCTGAAGTATTTGTTCGATCAGAATAAGCTCAACATGCGACAGCAAAGATGGACAATTTTTAAAAGACTACGACTTCACTTTAGAATATCATCCAGGGATGGTGAATGTGGTAGCTGATGCACCGAGCATGAAGAGTGTTGTAGCTTCAGCAATGATGATTAAGGAATTGGAGATGCTAGAGAAGTTCCGAGACTTGAGGCTGAACGTGGGAGTTGGAAGAGAAGATGAGGGACTGGTATCCATAACTTTTTCTTGATACGTATCTTAACCGTAGTTTTGAGGACGAAACTATTTTTAGATGGGGAGTATTGTAACACCCGTATTTTTTTTCGATACGTTATTTAGTGCTATAGTGGTGTATTTCTGTCGTATTTATGCTATAATAAGCAATTTTTTGTTCTCTAATTAAGTGAATTAATTAAATCAAGATCAAATTAAATTTGAGAACTAATATTTTATATTAATTCATGGTTGAAATATCGTCGAAAATTCTAACGAAGTTTCGTCGCTTTTTGAATCACCGGGTAGTTTTATCCACGAATAAAATTTTAAATGAACCCCGATTTCGATGAAAATCGAATCATAACCTGTCGTGACTATTTTTGAGTGATTATTATTGTTTTTATTATTTATGATAATATTTTAACACGCGGTGAATTAATTTCGCGGTAAATTAACTTTCGCGAATTAATCGGCGAAAGAACTAATCGGTAACGCGATTACTCGATGCCATGTTTTTTGTAACCTAAGACTCTTGGATTAGAGGGTAATCATGAGAGTTGAGAGAATAGATGGGTTAGACTCTTTGATGGGATTAGAATCTTACTTTAGAAGCTAGGTGTCAGTTTATGTGTGAATACTTTTAATTATTTTTCCTAAACTATTACTAACTTAGTATTATTTTTTAAAGAGAAAGGAAATAACCCCACCCCCTTAGGCAGCCCAAAACCACGCCCACCCTCTCTCTCTCTACCCTCATTTGTTCATCATCTTCATCCTTTAGAGAGAGAAGCTCTCAAATTTTCCATGGAAGCCACCTTCACCAAGTCTTGAACTATTTCATCTCCTTGCTTCATTTTTCTTGCTAGTTTCTTCTACTTCTCTCCATCATCATCTAGCTCATCATCAAGCAAGTGGAGAACACCATTTTTCTTCCCAAGAACAGCCCCTAGGCCGCGCCCCACTAGGAGGAAGAGGTGGTGGTTCTTTTGCTTTCTTTTCTTGATTTTATGACTTGTTTTGTGTTTGATTTTTGCTTGGTTGTGATCAATGATGGATATGAACATCATATTCCTAATTCTTGGAACCCTAGGTGTGACCTAAGGGGGAAGAAGAGGGAAAGATGTGATCTTGAGGGGATCAAGAAATTGATTGATGATTCTAGCATAATTGATGTTGTTATTGTTGAATTGAACTCATAGATTTGAAATTAGAAGTGATTGGGTAATTTTCATGAGAAAGACCTATTCTTTAAAGAGGGAAAATGAAGGATTTGATTGTTGAATCATGTATCTAAGTGTTAAGTAGTTTGTTTTAGATAGTTACATTGGTTATGGAATAGAGATGCATGAGTTAGCATAAGTGTAGTTTATGCTTTGTGCAAAATTGATGCTTGGAGGACTAAAATGGCATGTAGGACTTGCTCAAGTGTTTCTAAATTTTAGCATGATTATGACCATGAATGCAATACTTTCGGAATTCTTGAAATTGGTTTGATTGAAGAAATTTTGGGGAAAAACCTATTCTTGAAGAGTTTGAAAATGGATTTTGGGAACTTAGTAATTTGGTATAAATTGTCGGCTTATGTGATAATGGATATATGGCATGCTTGATGAATTCAATTGCTCTAAGAAGTGATGTTTGAAATAAAAACAAAGGGGGATTTGGAAATTTGGCTCTTGAAATCTTGGAAATGGGTTTTAGAACATGTTTGATCTAAATTTCCTTATGTGCATAAATTGTTATATGAAGTTGTTGAGTCTTGTGAATGGTTTGGGAATGGTTGTTACTTTTAAAAAAAAGGTTTGTCAAGAAGTTGTGTGGAAAATCTTTTGGCTATTGTAGTTGTTAAATTTTATTTGAATCAAGAAATTAGAATTTTGGGTGATTAGATATCTTCCATAAAAAAAATCTGTTTCTATTTGAAATTACTGGGAATTATTGAATTACAATTTATATGTGTGTTGGGATCTTCCATATTAAATTTTGGAATTTTTGGATAAGTTTTGAGACCTCTAGGACATTATGAACCCAAAACAGTCTTGCTGAAGA
Organism: Calophaca sinica; assembly: GCA_037113605.1. Lineage (NCBI taxonomy): Eukaryota > Viridiplantae > Streptophyta > Magnoliopsida > Fabales > Fabaceae > Calophaca > Calophaca sinica. The sequence continues at coordinate 47,216,963 of CM073734.1, forward strand.
AATTATGTCCTAAATCCGAAAATTTAATGATTTTTCTGCACCTATTGGTAATGATTTTTACCCAAATAAAAATATGTTGATGAATATATGTATGTCAAGGACTTGCATAAAAAGTTTCTTAAGAAACAGAGTTCGTTTGATATGGTAGGAAAATGGTTATTTTAAATAGCGTAAAAATTATCAAATTTTGCACCTTTTGAGTACATGTTGACTTTAATTTATTTTGGGAGCTTTGCCAATTGTCCCCTAAATTGGTGTGGTGGCCAAGATCCCTATAGGTTGGGAGAAATTATGGTTGTGTTCTTTTAGCTTTATTAGTTGTGTTGAAGTGTATTTAAGTTTTGCTAAGTTTATGGAAAGTGGTTAATTAGTTATGTTTTATGCTTAGAGTTTCAAGAAAAGGTTTTTTTTTTGTTTTGAAAGTTAGCATTTTCCTAAATTAAGTGTTATGTAGCTTTTCAAGAAAATGATTTTTGGTTCAAAACCTTATTCTTTTCAAATAGCTAATAACTTAAGTGCTTGAATGAGTTTGGTTAGAAGAAGGGCTAAGTTTGAGTGCTTAAGTGTAGTTAGAATTTATAGATTGTGCTAAGTTGTTCGTGGTGATAGGAATCATGACTCCGGAGACCGAGCGAAGCGGACCCGAGGCTTGCGACATTGCGTTAGAGACTGTCTGTGGTAAGGGCACTTCTAGATATTTGTAGGCTTTTATTTTTGTATGTCCTTGTGTAAGGGCAACTTTAGATATTGATAGGAATTTAATTTTCAATCTTATGCGAAGAAGTCTGAAAGCCTCAAGGTTCGAAGTGAGGGTCTTATACCCCTTCGTTTTACTGCTTTTGATATACTGATTATTTTGTGGGCTTGTCTGCAAGTGGTTGGTAGCTGTCCCCAACCCCCACACTTGTTTGTTACTCTCTGTCAACTCTATCGAGTTGCAGCGGGATGGATTCTATGATTGATGGTCGTGATATGATTGGTTGCGTTGATTGCTTATTACTGTTGGACTGAGTTGCACGGTATTAAGTTTGGTATGAATATTTATTTGATATGCAGTTAAATACATATTTGCATTGTTTCTTGAATTATCGTATGCGGCGATTTACTCATCGGAGTGCGAGAGTTTAGTCGTGACGTTTTTGGAGTTCGATCTGAATAACCAAGGGCGGTGTAGAAGTCCAAAGCTACGGCTGGGTGGTGAAGAAGCCCAAAGCCAAAGCTGGTGTCCAGTGGCCCGAACAACCAAGGGTGGTGTGGAAGCCCGATGCCACGGCTGAGGTGGTGTAGAAGCCCGAAGCCACGACTGGTGTTCAATTTCTCTGTTGGCAACTGGTGGTGTAGAAACCCGAAGCCACGTCTGGTGTTCAAATTGTGCAGTGGGCGTCTGTGTTGTCAAGGAACTTAACCTGAATAACCCGGGTGGTGATGAAGCCCAAGGCTACGGCTGGTATTCAGTGGATGGATCGGCGTTGCTTTCCGGAATTGTCGAAAGTGTCTCCAGGGAGAGTGTTGAGTGGCGTTTGAGAAATTGTGCATCTTGTTATCTTTTGCTTTGTGATTTGCTATTTCTATGATTATTTGAGAAGTTGACCCTTTCCCGTGGTGCCTTCAATCAATGATGGTTACCCAGGCGATGGCGAGGACGCAGAGGACCCGTTGGCAGACTGCGACGAGGAGGACCCCTTCGAGGATCCGGGCAACGACTTTTATTTGTCGTGATTGGTTGTTGCATGCTTGCATTTCGGATGGCTGTAGGATTTTATTTATAGTGTACAGTTGTTGTGGTGACCAGTCAAGCTTTTGGTGTTGTTCTATGTGTACTGTAGGGTAGACTGGTGGCATACTTTTGGAGCAGCCCCCTGCGTGGGTGTCTGCCGGGAGTACTCCCGGGATGTGATCGTCCTCACAAGGATTCTCATACTTTAGGTGTATTTCTTGTATATAGTTATGCATCGTTTTTATTTTGTATGCACTGCTTATGTTTTGTATGTACTGATAGGGATGTCGTGCTTGTATATATTATGTGTATGTGTTTCCAGTGCATAGTCTTACGTCTTAAGATTGCATCATGTTTCTAAACGATGTGGTGACTCTATGTGTGCTTTGTGGGCGCAGTTGTTGTTTTAAAAAAAATAATAGACCGCATTTTCCTAAAGGACACAAGAGTACTATTTTAAAAGTATGTCGTATATAGAGTTAGTTTTGGTTTAGTAGCGGTCCGAAAACGGGTCGTTACATTCATTAGGATAATTGATAACTTGCCTATTAAACCCTTAGTCACCACGATCTCCTTTCCTTGAATGTGGCTAATGATGGTTTCATATACAGTCCTTGCAAACCTCCAGAATTCTTTGACAAGCTCTGGGTAGATGTCTCTCGATTCAACATAGAAGAACTTTATCCAACCCATATCTATGAAGTGAGTTCTGAAGTCGTAATCATTGATAGCTAGCTCATTGAGATCAACTCTTGCTTCGCATAGGACGATTAGATCCTTGGGTTCAATATCAACTTTAGGAATAGGGGCATTCTGAGGAGCAACCACTTGTTGTTGTTGTTGTTCAGCCATGGTAAAGAGTTGCAGAGAGATTTCAGAGAGAAGAAGAAGATAGAATGCGAAAGGGGGCTAGGGTTCAAATTGAAGAACTTCTCAGAGAGTAAGAGTGGGTAGTGGGTGAGTGAATGTGAGTGGGTTTGAAAACGTGTAGAAGAATGTGAACCGGCTTCAGCAGTTTTCAAAATAAAATTAAAGAAAATATTAAAACTATCGTTTCAAAAAGGAACCTGTCAAACACACTATTAAAGAGGCGCAATAAAACTGTCATCGGGCAGTACAAATCATTATGACTTAGCAAAGAGCAATTCTCAGCCACTAACGTATCAACCAGTCTCAGAGAGACACATGTTCATTAATATTCCCTGAGGGAACAAATAATGAATGCACCATACGCATGCAAATATGAGAAGTGTACCAGATGCATTAGCAATAACAGAGGATATAATAAACACATAACCAGAGGCAGCATATGATTACCAAACGCACATATGATATCAGAGGCAAGTATGATCACCAGAAACAGATGCAACAAATGATATCAGAAGCACACATGTCAGAGGCAAATATATTCAATTTAAACAATCATTCCTTTATAAGATGAAAATTCAAATTTTTCCTTATAAAGTTGAATCTATCTCCAGCAAAGGGTTTTGTAAAGATATCTGCCCATTGATGGTCAGTATCCATAAATTTGATTTCTAGAATCCCTTTCTGAACATAGTCTCTAATAAAATGATGTTTAATTTCAATATGTTTAGGTCTTGAATGTAAAATTGGATTCTTAGTCAAACATATTGCAGAGGTATTATCACAGAAGATAGGAATGTTACTCTCTTTTATATGATAATTCTCAAGTTGATACTATATCCATAGAAGTTGTGAGCTACAGCTTGCTATAGAAATATACTCTACTTCTGCTGTTGAAAGTGCTATTGTGCTTTGTCTTTTGCTGGACCATGAGATAAGGTTTGCTCCAAGAAATTGGCAGCCACCACTTGTGCTTTTTCTTTCAATTCTATCTCCAGCAAAGTTAGCATCACAAAAACCTACTAACTTGTCATCATCTGATTTCTTATACAGCAAACCAAGATTAGTAGTTCCTTTAAGATACCTAAAGATTCTCTTAACAGTAGTTAAGTGAGATTCTCTAGCGTTAGATTGGAATCTTGCACATAATTAAGCACACACTAAACATTATATTTGGTCTTGAGGCAGTAAGATAAAGGAGTGAACCTATCATACCTCTGCATGCCTTTTGGTCTACTTTTTTTTACTTGTTTATCTTTGCTTAGAGCACATGTAAGATGCATCAGTGTGCTCATTAGTTTAGTTTTCTCTAGCTTGAACTTCTTCCGGAGTTCTTTCACATATTTTGTCTGATGGATATAAGTTCCATCTTGACATTGCTTGATTTAAATACCAAGGAAGAATTTCAATTCTCCCATCATACTCATCTCAAATTCATTCTGCATCAGCTTAGAGAATTCCTTGCAAAGAGATTCAATAGTAGCATGTTGCGGCTTGTAACATCCCAATTTTTAAGAAAAAAATATTTTAGCGATAAAATCCCAAATACTTGAAGGAAAATCCTAGAGATTGATCACCTCAATGATTTACTGAGAGTACGAGAAATTATTTTGATTTATTTTGAATAATTTATTTATTATAAATAGGTATTACTTTTGATGTCAATTCAAATTAATAGACAGCATAGACGTATGCTGCATTTAAGGTGAATTTATCAACAATACTTATTATAGAAGTTTTCTGTGTGACGCGATAACGCGTATTTTTATTGACTAAGAAAGTGATTGAATTAAAGCACGATAAAATTAAATTTAAGAATTAATATTTAATATTAATTCATGCATGGTTCAAAATTCGTTGAATAATTCTTATGAATATTTGCCGTATTTTGAATCGCCGGGTAATTTTATCTGCAATAAATTTAAAACGAATTCCAATTTCGATGAAAATTGAATCGTAACTTGTTGTGATAATGTTTGAGTGTTTTCAATTGTTTTTATTATTTATGATAAAATTATTATCACGCAGTGAATTAATTTTTAGGTAAATTAATTTCTGTGATTTATCGGCGAACGGATTAGTGTTAACGTAGTTACTCAACGCTGTAATTTTGGGACACAAAAACTCTAGGATTAGGCTAAATGGTTAAGTGTCAAGATTATGTGGGTTATTGAGAAATATCTTAGTTTGATCTTATCCTAAATGCTAGGTGTCTAGTGCTTATTAGTCATTAGGAAAATATCTTCCCTGATTAATTGTGAGCCAAGTGTTTATCAATTTGATTAAATTATTTTTTTTACTTTCCTTTTTCACTTGACTCAGCCGAAGCTTCCCCATTTTTTTTCACTTCTTCACATTTGATCTTATCCAATTGCTTTATTCCTTGGGATTAATATTTTTTTTTTTTTTTTCTTCCTTCTCTTTTAAGGGAACCAGATCGTGGCCTCCCTTTTTTTTCACTCCTTCATTTTATTTTTCTTAGTTTGTCTAAGTGTGGGTGAAAGAAAGCAACCCAACTTTTTTTTTTTTACTTCTTCACATTTGATCTTATCCAATTGCTTTATTCCTTGGGATTAATATTTTTTTTATCTTTTTTTTCTTCCTTCTCTTTTAAGGGAACCAGATCGTGGCCTCCCATTTTTTTTTTCACTCCATTTTATTTTTCTTAGTTTTGTCTAAGTGTGGGTGAAAGAAAGCAACCCAACTCCTCCTCCCCCATTTTGCTCCCCTAGTATTGGCTCCCCTCACCCAACCCCATTTCATTTTTGTTTTTTTTTTTCCTTCCTTCTTTTCTTGCATCAGCGTGGCCCTCCCTCTCACTCATTTACTCCATTTTTCTTCAAGTGCTTAGTAAGACTTCAAAGCAAGTTTCCATTTCTTCTTTTTGACTCACTTTTCATTTCTTGGTCTTGTAGGTGAGATTGAAATCAAGCTCTTCCGTTGTTCTCTTCCTAGCCAAAACCGTGGCTTCACTAGAGTTTTTGGGTGAGATTCCTTTTGATTTTAGTTCTAATTTCTTGTTTAATGCTTTAATTATGTGTTGATAATGATCATGAGTTAGATGATCAAAGTTTTCCCCAAATTTTGGGAACCCTAGGTCAGATGGTCTAAGGGAAAAGGGGCTTTGTGATTTCTCAAGTGGATCTTGCAATTGATTTGTGTTTGTTGTTCCTTAATAATTGTTGTTGTTGTTGTCGTCAATTTTAGTTTTTATCAAAGAAAATTGTGATTTTGAGAAACCCTTGATTCTTGGTTGGACATGATAGGGTGATGTAGTGATGTAATGATTTTTGTTTTGGAAAAATTTGATAATTTGGAAAGAAAATTAGGTGTTGAAGGATGTTAATTTGGAATTTTGCAACTTGTTTCCTATTTTGGGTGTGTAGGCCGCGAGCTTCTATGAGCTTGGAGGGGAATATTTTTGGTGTTCTTTGGTTTATATTAGTTGTATTGAAGTGTGTTTAAGTTTTGTAAAAAATTTTTAAGAAAGGGAGGGGTATGGCCGAGAGCTCTTATGAGCTTGGGAGGGAATAATTTTGTGTGTTCTTAGCTTTAACCAAGTATATTGGGTTGTTGAATAAGTTTGGAAAGTTTGGAAATGGTTTGATTAGTTTGAAAGTTGTTTTGATGATTTAAGGCAATGAAACGCTTAAGGAAAATTAAGATGTTGTAATCTTAAAGCCAAGTGGAGCCTAACTTAAAGATTTTGATGAAAAGTAGTTGATCTTAGAGTTGTTTCATGTCTTATGTTTTCAAAGAAGTGAGTTCCAGCCTTTAAAACCTTGTTTTCAACTTTGTGTATTATTTCAAGTAAGTCTTTAAAAACCTTTAATTTCAAGTTGCTTATTGTTTCAAGTGGGTATATCTCATTAAAAAGAATTTTGGGGATTGAGAGCCTAGGGGTTAGAATTGAATCTAAGCCTAGGGAATTATTTTTGGGTGAATTAGAGTTATACTAAGGGTTGGTGTGTTGTTTAGGATCCTTGAGGAATTGTTCATGCTGAGTAGAACGGTAACGTGCTTTGACACGTGGGTGGTTAACTTTCGGCAAGAGCACTTCACATTATAGGTGTTTATGTCTTGTGTAGTATGTGTAAGGGCTACTTCTAGACAAGCTTAGGACTTTAAATTTTATTTTGTATATCGAAGAAGTCTGAGAACCCCAGGGTTCGAAGTGAGCGTCTCGTACCCCGTCGATTTTATTGTTTTAAGTTTTATATATGAATATTTAGTGGGTTTGTATGCAAGAGGTTGGCGACTGCCCCTAACCCCCCACACTTGTTTGACTTCCTCTTTGTAACTCCACCGAGTTGCAAAGGGACGAACTTGATTGATGTTGTTGTTTGTTGTGCTGTTGATTTGTCACGTATTGATGGATTGTTGTGCTTGGTTGAATTGAAAAGCATTGTGGTGTGTGTATGCTTAAAACATGATTAAAATATATGCTGTAGATTTTTATTGGATAATTGATGTTATTAATTATGCCATGATTGAAATATCAAAAGTAGTGATATGTTCATTGGGGGTGGTTGAAAGCATTGTTGCGTCGTGTCTTGTGGTAATGTCGACTTGTCTATCCTGGGTAGTGGAAATGCCCATGGCCAAAGGAACTCGGGAACGTCGTTAAATTTTACCATTGCAGGGAAAAGTGTCGGTCTGGTACGTACAGCCCGATATGCCTCTAGCATATGGATTCCGGAATTAAAACTGCACTGGCATATAGTTGCATCAATAAGATCTTGGGTGCATCCTTATTGATTGTTCTGTTACTATTGATATGGTTGTTATATACATTGGAGATTTGTGGCTTTATATTATATTGTGTCTATATAATATAAATGGCTGTCGTATTTGCTTTTCTGTGCTGCTTGTTCTATTTTAAGAAGTTGACCCTTGCCCGTGTTCTTTCAATCAATGATTGCAACCCAGATCATGAAGACTACAAGGTGTTCGAGGTCGCTGACCTGCGTGGTTGAGGATAGCCTGTCCGACTTCTACTTGTGGTTGTTTGTAACTTACTAGAGGAATAGTAAGTATTGTAGTGCTCCGACCAGCTATAGGGTGTCAGATGCTTTAATTACAATATTGTAATAAATGTATTATGTTTAAAACTTGACATGTCGTATGTGTATGTTTTAAATAAATTCCTTGTATGGTTTTGTGAATTGGACATGGTATTTGATTTATTCACTGCCTTCGAAAATGCTACAATACTCTGATTGCCAATTTCTTAAAAAAAGCTTAAAAGAAAAAAAAATTAGACTCACATTTTTGAAAACCATGCAGCAGCGTGTTTCATTTTCGAAAGTATTTGAAATGCCGAGATTAATATCTAGTTTAGTATCGCTCCAGAAATGGGGTGTTACACGGCTCATGCAAGTGCACCAAGTGGAGTATATTTAAGACTCCGAATGTTGAACCCATAGCGAATGCGTGAGTACTAAATTAATAGAGATCCTTTATTATTTAGACAAACAAAGATGGTGGTTATTGGAACGAGAACAAAGCAATAAGACAAAAGCAATTTCGCAAGAATAGAATAGAGATCAAGTAGGGAAAAGCCTAGGGGAACCGGGTTCACTAATACTAGATCCTGAATCTATTACCCTGCTATTACGAACTATATCTCCTTATTGAAAGATAGTCACTTACTCTAAAATTACTAACACCGTTTGGTCATGCAATGTTAACAGTCTTCTTCCTAAATAACTACCTCGTTTGGTCATACAAGGCAATTATTAAAAGAAAGAGCATTAAGAATTAGTAAGTTTATCAATTCAATGACTGATTGGAAATAAGCAGTTACCCTTTACCGGGCATAAAACGTGAATTTTGTTAATCATAGAGCTCCATTAACTAATTGTGGTATGATCGCCTCCAATTAACTAATTTATTAAGGACTGGCCATATCCTATGGGATTAAGCATGCTAGGAAAAACACATTCATAAGGATAATAAGAAGTTCATAATGGGAATTAAATAAATGTTAAGAACATCGTAAAAGATCTCCGGTCACCCCTAGTGATGGAATTAGCTACTCATACTGTTTCTCAACATAATAGAATAACATAAATCCAAAGAAGAAATCATAAAAGAAAAGAGATGAAAGACAGGAGGCAAGAGGCAAAAGCTAAAGTGGTCAAAAGACCCTCAGCCTCCAGCTCTCATGAAAGAGAGCTAAGATTGCCTATTTATAGGCTTTGAGGCGCACTAGGTTAACTGGCTTCAAATCTATGCGTTCTGGGCTTGGGTACAGTCGTACTACCTTTGGCACGATCGTACTAAACTTTCTCATCGGCGCCAGGCTGTACTGACCAAGGGGGTATGCCCCTACTATTTCTCTTGCATAGGTACGGCCGTACTGACTGACTGTCAGGCCGTACCGCTTGTCCAGAAGTGCTAAAAATCTCCAAAACTTGCAAGTTTTTGATCCATTCTCATATCTTTTGATCTGAGTGATGTTTTTATGGTAATTCTGCAAAATAGGACATAAGTAAGTACTTTTATACTTTAAATAGCACAAAATGATATAATTAAGTACTAAAAATGCCTTATAAAAGTAAATAATTTGGTGTGTTGAAACATCCCCACACTTAAGCTTTGCTTGTCCTCAAGCAAACTACTTGGATAATTGTAAGAAAAATTAAATTCACTGACTAGGGGCCTAAACGAAATGCGGGACAACAAATTAATATCATAAGAAGTGCTAAGTAATAGAATGCCCAATTAGAAATGCAAGTTCACCAAGTATGTGATTTATAAGTCACGCTTCTCACCGCTCTCAAAGTGTTTAAAGGTGTAGTCATTAATGCTCAAATTTTTCCAAAGAAGTGACATTGCTATAGGCTTGTACATTAACCAAAACTATATTATTAAAATCTACTTATCATGCAAAAGAGGAAAAAGGGTCTTTCATGGGTTGTAATGGGGCCTAGGTAATAATATTAGGTGGGATAAAAAGAAAGAAAAAGTCATGCAAAGGGTCAGAAACAAATAAACCAAACAAGTAACCTTTTTATTTTTTTTAACTATAAAAAGTAGGCAAGAATCCCTCTAATATTCATCATTTTTTTTATTTCTTGAAGGAGTAATAAATATTTTTCTTTTATTCTTTTTCTTTTTTTCTTTCCTTTCCTCCTTTTATGCTTTTTATACCGCAATTTAACAACTTAGTAATTCTAGGAGGGGAAAGTATTTGCTAAGCCTTCCTTTTTATAAACTTTCCTGAGGGATTTTTAACATTATTATTTTGATTTTTGCCACTAATTGCTCTAACAAAAGTATTTTCCAAGGTTACGTCAATAAAAATAAAAATCAGTAACAATGAAAGGGGTACCAAAGAAATATAATAATAAGCACAAAAATGGACAACTAGTGGAAAAATATTTGTAACAAAATTGAGGTGGGCCTGAAAAATTCCTAAAATTGCCCCTGCCAAATTCACATGAAAGTAAATTTGTATTCGCTTTGTAATGGTCTCAGCACAAGTTCTAGAATGCACAACATTGAAAAATATCACTCAATCAATGAAAAGAGGTAAAAAGTATGATGTGACCTCTCATTTAGGCTCAAATCTCACATTTAGTTGTTTACACAGATAAGTTGAAACTCATAAAACTTCAATGCTAATTATTAGCAAATTCTAACCTAGCAACAATCTCATTTCAAACACTACCTGTCAGAAAAAATTTTAAAATAGCCCCTAAATCAGAAAAATCTCAAATTTTCCATAATTTAATAGTTATAAGCATAGCCAAGTAATTATAATTATAGTTTCCTCCCCATACTTATTTTTAGTAGTGTCCTAATTGCTAATAGTTATAGAATAAGCAATAAAAATTTTAGTTAAAATAAGTGCTAACAATAATTTAAGCTGGAAATGTACTCCCCTCTGATAATTTCTCGAGCAAATTTTGGGAGGAGTGATTCAATTATTGTTGTTGCCTTGCCATTACCCCTGTAGAAACTGTAAATCATAATAAACTATTAATAATATAAAAATAAATAGAATTAAATTAAATAACACAGGTTCCCTCCTGAAAGCGCTTGTTTAACGTCGTGGTCCTGACGATTTGCTTAAAAGTGGTCAACCAGACGGCTCTCTAAAAGTGAATTTTGCATTCATTGCATTGCCCCTTCTCCACTTCTTAATCATGTAGTTCAAGTTGTTTTTTTCTTTTTCCATGTGGTGGATTGACTTCAAAATATTGTGGAAATTTTATTTCTTCACCACCCACCAATATGCTATGATTCTACAAGTTAGTATTTTTTTCTAAAGGGTCCTGCACTCTTAAATCATCAAAGCCGTTAAAAGCAACCACATCATTAGTAAAATAGGAAAGAGTAAAAGAACTTGGATTTTTAGTAGAATTTAAAACCTTTAAAACATTATCTTCCTTACCACTCATTATAGTTACCATTCCCTTTTGGACTTCAATGACTGCTTCACCTATTTTGGCCCAAAGAGTTGGTCTCAGATTAATTGGGGCTTTCTCTTTTTGTTCACAATCAAGAATCATGGGGTCTTCCTTGTTTTCTTCATAAGTGCTCCCTTTAGTAGGAGCTTCATTCTTTTCTGGAAATGATTGTTCTTCATGCTTAGGCTCAGACTTAGGCTCTTTAATCAATTCCTCAATAACTTCAATAATGCTGGTTTCATCTTCCTCCTTAAGATTAAGCTCAACATGATTGGGCAGGGTGCTTTGTTCCCTTTGAGTTGTCAATGTTGCTGGAGCATAATCCTGACTTTCCAAAGGTTCAGCAGGAATTTCAAAAACATCAAATTTGCACCAGTGTTTTCCCAAATTTAGCCAAAATCTCGTCTATGGTTAGCTCTTCAATTGATTCTTCATCACTCTCATGGACGATGACTTCATATTCCTCCTTGGGATTGGGCTCAACTTGAGTGGGAGGTGATTTTGAAGTTTGTTGAGTCACTAATGCTACCAAAGCAGAAAGCTAACTTTCGAGGCATTTTTGTTCTTCTATATATTGATTCATTATTCTTTCTAGCGACTTGAATCCTTCATTAGTCCGATAACTTGAGTGGGCGGTGATTTTGAAGCTTGTTGATTTGCTAATGCTACTAAAGTAGAAATCTAACTTCCCAAGCATTTTTTTCTTCTATATATTGATTCATTGTTCTTTCTAGCGACTTGAATCCTTCATCAGTCCGATTGGGCTCAACTTGAGTGGGCGGTGATTTTGAAGCTTGTTGAGTCGCTAATGCTACCAAAGTTGAAAGCTGACTTCCCAAGCATTTTTATTCTTATATATATTGATTCATTGTTCTTTCTAGTGACTTGAATCATTCATCAGTCCGATTGGGCTCAACTTGAGTGGGTGGTGATTTTGAAGCTTGTTGAGTCGCTAATGCAACCAACGTTGAAAGCTGACTTCCCAGACATTTTTGTTCTTCTATATATTGATTCATTGTTCTTTCTAGCCACTTAAATCCTTCATCAGTCCACTGGTTAAATTTGCTCTTTGCCCCCCAAGTCTTGGTTCTTGCTCCTCAAGTTCTTGCTCTTGAGATGACCAATAAAAATCTTTTCTTTGATGCTGACTTCCCTAAGAGTTGCTCACACAATCTGCTTTGATTTCAGCCCGAAAGTTATATGCTGAACAGTCTTGCCATTCATGTCCTACAACACCACAATACTCACAAAAAAGGAAAGGACCCATGAGAATTTTTTTTATAAAATAATAATAATAATAATAATAATAATAATAATAATAATAATAAATTTAATTTTTTTTAAGAAAATAAAAATAATATAAAAACAAAAACACTAAGTAAAATACAATGAAATACAATAGAATCAAAGTAAACTCAAATAGAATCAAAACAAAATAAGATAGAATCAAAGTAAAGTAGAAAGAATCAAACTAAAATAAAAAATAATCAAAATTTGATGAAAATAAGGAAAGTTGGAATAGAATAGAAATAAGACACTTTTTTTTTTGTAACAAAATAGTGTAAGTTAGAATAAAATAGAAATAAAATATCAAACTAAAATAAAAGAGAATCAAACAAAATAAGAAAAGTTGGAATAAAATAAGTCAATATATATATGTATATATTGGTGACAAAACAGGTAAGTTGGAATAAAAATAGAAATAAGACAACTAGAATCAAAACAAAATAAGATAAGATAATATTATCCTTATCCAATCCTTATCAAATCTTTTCTTAAATTCAAATTCAAATTCTATCTATATCTAATCTCAGATTCAAAAAAAGATAAGAAAAATAAAGATCAGTATATATATATAAGGAAAATCTTTTTGAATTTTTGATATCAAATTTAAAGCAAAGCAACCAAACAAAAATTCAAAACAAAACAAAACAAATAACTTTATCGACTATTTTTTTAATGAAAATAATCACTATCAATAATAATAATAATAATAATAATAATAAAATAAAATAAAACATTGTCTAAAGTAACAAGAATCTCGTTAGTTTAATATCGCTAGAAAATTTCCCGGTAACGACGCCAAAAACTTGTTGCGGCTCATGCAAGTACATTTGATCATAACTCGTAATAAAGTGGAGTATATTTAAGTCTTCGAATGTCGAACCCACAGTAAATGTGCGAGTACTAAATTAATAGAGATCCTTGATTATTTAGACGAACGAAGATGGTGGTTATTGGAACGAGAACAAAGCAATAAGACAAAAGCAATTTTGCAGGAATAGAATAGAGATAAAGTAGGAAAAAGCCTAGGGGAACCGGGTTCACTAATACTAGATCTTGAATCTATTACCCTATTATTACAAACTATATCTCCTTATTGAAAGCCAATCACTTACTCTAAAATTACTAACACTGTTTGGTCATGCAATGTTAACAGCCTTCTTCCTAAATAATTACCCTGTTTGGTCATGTAAGGCAATTAAAAGAAAGAGCATTAAGAAGTAGTAAGTTTATCAATTCAATGACTGATTGAAAAAATCAGTTACCCTTGACCGGGCATAAAACAAGAATTCTATTAATCCTAGAGTTCCATTAACTAATAGTGATATGATCGCCTCTAACTAACTAATTTATTAAGGACTGGCCAGATCCTATGGGATTAAGCATGCAAGGAAAAACACATTCATAAGGATAGTAAGAAGTTCATAATGGCAATTAAATAAATGTCAAGAACATCGTAAAAGATCCCCTATCACCCCTAGTAATGGAATTAGCTACTCAAACTGTTTCTCAACATAATAGAATAAAATAAATCCAAAGAAGAAGTCATAAAAGAAAAGAAATGAAAGACAAAAGGCAAGTGGCAAGAGGCGAAAGCTAAAGTGGTCAAAAGACCCCCAGCCTCCAGCTCTCTTGAAAGAGAGCTAAGATTGCCTATTTATAGGCTTTGAGGCGCACTAGGTCAACTGGTATCAAATCAGTGCGTTTTGGGCTTGGGTACGGCCGTACCGTCTTTATACACGGCCGTACTTGTGCACTCTACACTCCCTGACACAATTGTGTACGGTCGTACTGCCTTTGGTACGGCCGTACTGAACTTTCTCATCGGCACCAGACTATACTGACTAAGGAGGTACGCCCTTACTGCTTCTCTTGCATAGGTTAGACCGTACTAACTGGCTGTCAGGCCGTATCTCTCGTCCAGAAGCGCTAAAAATCTCCAAAACTTGCCAATTTTTGATCTATTCTCGTATCTTTTGCTCTGAGTGATGTCTTTATGATAATTCTGCAAAATAGGACATTAGTAAGTACTTTTATACTTTAAATGGCACAAAATGATATAAGTAAGTACTAAAAATACCCTATAAAAGTAGACAATTTAGTGTGTTAACATAGCACCAAAGATAATATCATCTACATATATTTGAACTAATATGAAATGCTTTTTCGATGATTTCCTAAAGTGTGTTATATCCACCTGTCCTCTTTCAAAACCGTTTGACATTAAAAGGGGACTAAGTCTATCATACCAAGCTCTTGGAGCTTGCTTAAGACCATATAGAGCCTTTTTAAGGTTGAAGACATGCTCTAGAAAAGCAACATCTTCAAAACCAGGTGGTTGTTTAACAAATACTTCCTCACTTATGAAACCATTTAAAAATGCACTATTTACATCCATCTGATATAAAGTAATACCATGATGTGTAACAAATGATAATAAAATTATAATTACTTCTAATCTAGCTACAGGTGCAAAAGTTTTCGTATAGTCAATACCTTCCTCTTGCGAATACCCTTGAGCAGCTAACCTTGCTTTGTTTCTTACCACTTTACCATTTTTATCAATTTTGTTTCTGAAAATTCACTTGGTTCCAATGGCTTCCTTATCCTCTGGTAGAGGTACTAACTTCCACACATCATTCCTCTGGAATTGATTCAGGTCCTCTTGCATGGCAAGTATCCATCCTTCGTCTGTTAGGGTTCATCAATTATCTTTGGTTCTATCTCTAACAACAGTGCAAGATCAGAGTTTTCTTTGAGAGATGATCTGGTTCTGACTCTGTCACTTGGTTCACCAATGATCTGGTCCTTTGGGTGATGAGTCTAGAACTTTAATCTCTTCTTAACTCTGCTTAAGTCTGGTCACCAGACGCAGGGCTAAAGGCAACATCAGAGTCACCATCAGATGCATCAACATCTGTTCCATTATTTATCTGCATATCTGTGAAAATCTGTAACAGCCGCACCTCAACATAAATTGAAAGTACAACAAATTACATTAAAGCACAGGAATTACTAATAATTTACAAACTTGATTACAATAACCTAAGTCATAAATTTAAAACTTAAATCATAAATCTAATAAATAGATTACAACATATACAATACTTGGAATATTAAATTCCATTACAGCATAAAACCTAATCTATGAGTCCCAAGCCTGGAGCTTCGCCTCATCAGTCTTCGGTACCTGTTTATCAGTAAAACAATAAAAGGAATGAGGTGAGATTAAAAATCTCAGTGAGCCCTTCACGGACTCCTCACCATTCTCTCGTCGAATCATTCTATCCTAAAAAGACTAACTTAGGCATTCCATTCCTAAACATACTCTCCCTATAAACCATAAGGACTTGCTTAAAAACTTATTAGACATCCTAAGCGAAAACACTCTAGAATGTGCTAATCTGAACTTACAGCTTAGTATATTATGGGGTAGGATAATCCTAAGTCCAATATATCACTTAAAGGCTTGTGAATAATCTAAACATAAAAATGTATAGGCAATACACATCAATCATATGAACATTCATTCTTTAACCTATGCTTAGCACAACTAAACTTGATGCAATATAAATGCTACTTTCTTAACTAAGAACTTAAAGCTCTTCCTTACTTTGTACTTAGCACATCTTTGCTTTTCTTTATGCTATATTTGTAACACCCTGTTTCTGGAGTGCCACTAAACTAGTATTTTGACAAAAGTTGACGTGTTTCCGAAATGTGAAATACTCTGCTCATAGGGTTTCTGAAAAATGTGGTCCTATTTTTTTTTCTTTTCCTGCAAAACTCTCTTTTTTTTATAAAAAAAAGCGGACAGAGTATCACAGCGACCTTTAGAAATATGGCGGTGAATAATTCAAGACACCAAATAAGCCACATTAACCAAAATCATCAAGTTATTCCATCATTTCATAACCGATAGTACATGTTTGAAAACATAATAGGCATTTCATTACAACACTGAAGTGAACTACAAATATCCTATAGCTGGTCGACAAGCTATACTCCTTACTAGCCTACTAGTAGGTTCCACAACATAACATAGGTAGAAGGCTGGACGACTATCTTCAGCTGTTCCTCTCTGCAGTTCCAAATCCTCCGCTTGCTCTGCCATCTGGGTTACATTCATCAATTGAAAGAACCACTGGCAAGGGTCAACTTCTTAAAATAAAAGAAACAGGTACACATATTCGACAACACACTCGGCAACAAAGCATGTAATAGCACAACATATTACAGGAATTAGCAAAACATGACAATAGGCAAAACAACAATATGCACAGTTCTCAAGACACAATGCAAGACTCACTCACGACTCATCTCACGACTCATTTTCTCTTGACCTTCGATAATTTTTTCGGAAAGCAGACGCCGATCCATCCATTGAATACTAGCCGTAGCTTTGGGATCTTCGCTCTCCCTAGGACATTCAGCTCCGGTTCCTTAACTCTGCGACGCCTAGCTAATCCACCATGAACGAAGGGGACCTAGCACCCTCAGTTGTCCGGCTCACAGCTCAAAAACGTCTCGACGACTCGACTAAGCTCTCAGACTCGATGAACAATTCGCCGCATACGAAATTCAAAGAGCAATTCGCATAATCATTTGACCGCATATCAATAATTTAAAGCAAGCTTAATACAGTGAAACACAATTCAACAGTATAAGTAGTTCGCATATTGAAACGCAATTCAATAACCTAAGCAACTCACAACATTATTTAATCGCATATTAAATAATTGCATAGCTCGAGACAACAGTCAACATTCACATCAAGGAATCCATCCCTCTGTAACTCGATGGAGTTGACAGAGAGGAACAAACAAGTGTGGGGGTTGGGGACAGCTACCAACCGCTTACAGACAAGCCCACTAAATAATCAGCATATCAAAAAAGTAAAACGAAGGGGTACAAGACCCTCACTTCGAACCCTGAGGTTCTCAGACTTCTTCGCGTAAATACTTGAAATTAAATTCCTATCGTATCTAAAAGTTGCCCTTACACAAGGACATACAAAAATAAAAGCCTACAAATGTCTAGAAGTGCCCTTACCGAACTCCAAGCTGTGCGTATTCCCGTATTCCACACCGCACGATCTCGGATTTACTAAAGGCCTAACACAGCAAACAAACTTAGCACAATTCTAGGGGCCTAATTCTATAACCCTTAGTCTCTCAACCTAACCCTTTCCTAACCAAAATTAATTCAAGCATTTAAATACTAGCTGCTAGAAAAGAAATAAGGTTTTTGAACTAAAACACTTCTTAAAAAAAAGTAACACATAACACTTACTTTAGAAAATGCTAACTTATTTGAAAAGAGTGAAGTTTTGAAACTAAAATCTTTTCTTGAAACTTCAAAATAAACAATCATGCAATTAGCCACTTTCATAAATTTCAAGGCCTAAAACATATACTCATGCAAGCATTTAGACAAGTTTACCAACAAAATTCCCCTTCCAATACCTCCTAGGGCCTCTCGGCCACAACCTCTTTTCTTTCAAAAAGAATTTGCAAAACTTCCTTTCATGATCTACAAACCACAAATCACTTCCAAGTCATTTTCAATTATACTACAAGGCAATAAACATCAAATTAACACAAGACATGACTCAAGCACATTCAAAGGTATGTTTCTAAAACCTTTTTCAAAAACAAGAGTTTTAAGAGTTCTTTCAATCAACCAAACACTTTTTACTTAGAAACTAGTTTGAAATACTAAGTCACATACTTGAAGTATTTGTGTAAAGAATCATCTCTTGAGAACTAAAACACAACACACAATTTAAAGGCTAGCTTTTGAAGAATTATTTTTCTACATTTCTAAAATCCTAATTATCACACCTCTAAGCAAATGGTTCCCACAAATCAATTACCAACTCAAGCTTACAATAAAATGCACAATTTCCTTTCAATTGGCAAGTCATGTTTAAAACCAAAATTACTAAGTTTTATACTCTTTCACCAAAAATAATTTCAAAGTAAAATTTCCAAAGCATTTTCCAAACAACAAGCTAGTGCCATTTTCCATAGCATTTTTCCTTTTAAAGATAAGTCATGATCAAATCCAATTTCATAAAGTTTCATGATTCACTTACCAGAACATTTCCAAATTCTTCTGCTTTCCAAAACATTTTCATCATGGCCATAGAAATGCTAAAAATTAGAGAATCGCTTAATCAAGTTCACATGCCATTCTAGTCCCTCAAGAGTCAATTTTTCATGAATCATACACTAACTCTTCTACTTAATCAAGCATAGCTATTCCAATAACAATAAAACTACCCAAAACATATCATTTAACAATTAAACACATGGTTCTACAACATAAACCCATTTATCCCCAAATTAAAGAATAGGTCTAAACCCTTAAACAACAAGTTTAACATGCCAAATCAAAAACTATTTCTCAAACAAGCATCAAACAACTTCAAATAGCTCAAATAAACAATTTAATTGCTAGATTGAAGCTCAAGATCACGTTACCCCTCTTTTCCCTCTTGACTTGCGCCTAGGGTTTTCAAAGATGGGGACTTACATGCTCATCTCTTTCATTCAATCATAAACAAACACAAAACAACACTTACATAGGTATAAATCAAGACTAGAAGCAAGGAAATACAACCTAGGCAAAAGGGGGTGGAAGGGCACTGTTATGAACAGTGAATGGGGGAGGGAAAATCTGTTTTTCTTCTTGCTCCAATGGTTGGAAGATGATGATCCCTAGGAGAAGAAATTGGAAGAAAATGTGATGGTGGAGGTGGATACCATTCACGCTGGAAGTGGAGGAAGAAGGACATGGAAGTTGTCTTGCTTTCTCACCTTTTCTCCACAATGGAAACAAGTTGGAAGAAAATAAAATGATGTGAGAATAAAAGGGGAGCTGCAGCTGCATAAAGGAGAAGGAGGAGTGGGCTTGCCTCTTTTTTTTTTTTTTCACCCACCCAATGAATAACTTTTGAGAAAGGAATAAGAGGAAAGGGGTAGAAATGGGGGGTGGGTTCTCGCTGGGAATAAAATGGGAGGAGAAGAAAAATTTAAGAGAATGAGAATGTGGGGGTGGGAAGGTCGCAGCCAAGTTGCTCTTAAGAGGGAGGAAGTAAAAATTTTATTAAAAGATAAAAAGACTTGGTTAAAAAAAAATGCCAACCAACAACCACCACAAAGACACCTAGTACTTAAAGTAAGATGCTAATCAAATCAACAAGTCTAAACATCCAATCTCTCTCTTCTCATGATTATCTCCTAATCTTAGAGTCTAAAGCGCGCCAAAAACACGACGTCGAATAACCACGTTACCGATTAATTCTCTCGCCGATAAATTCGCGAAAATTAATTTAACGAGAAATTAATTCACCGCGCGATAAAATATTGTCATAACTATTAAGAACAATATCAAACACTCAAAAATAATCACAACAAGTTACGATTCGATTTTCGTCAAAATCGGAATTCGTTTTAAATTTTAATGTGGATAAAATTTACCCGGTGATTCAAAACGCGACGAAACTTCGTTAGAGTTTTCCGACGATTTTCGAACCATGAATTAATATTAAATATTAATTCTTAAATTTAATTTCATCTTGATTTAATTCAATCAATTTCTTAGTCAACAAAAATACGCGTTACCGCGTAACGCAGAAAACTTATAATAAGTATAATTGATGAATTCTCTTTAAAATCAGCATATGTCTACGCTGTCAATTAATTCGAATTGACATCATGAATAATAATTATTTATAATAAATAAATTATTCAAAATAACTCAAAATAATTTCTCATACTCTCAGTAAACCATTGAGGTGATCAATCTCTATGACTTATTTTTCGAGTATTCAGGATTTTATCGCTGAAATCACTTTTCTTAAAAATTGGGATGTTACAATATTCCATAGACTCCAATCAACATAGCCTGTTTGCTTTCTTAAGTGATCTTATCACAACTCTTACTACTTCTATAGAGTAATTTAGCATCTAAGGATTTACAATCCATGACGTCATTTAACTAACTAAGCTAATTGCAATGATAGTTACAAGGAATTCATCAACAATTATAAACTTTAACATTGTTAAGCTCACAAAACTTTACTTTGCTACTAAGCGCGTTCTAGCTATTCCCACCGGTTGAATCGTTATTCAACAGGGAATCTTCGTTGCCGGGTTTTGTCAAGGCTTTGGTCCCTAGACCCCGACCACGTCACTTTCGATATGGTGGTTAGACGTCTTAACCATCCAAGTGACGTCCTACGAGGCTAACCATACCAATTTCTCCTATAAATTGAGGAGACTTGCTTGGCCATTAAGTGATTTATATATATCACAATGGTTATGCTTTTATGCATGTTTACAAAAATGTAACTTAACTAGCTAGGATTATCAACCATCCTCATCACTTAACTGTTCAAGGAAATTTACAACCATTCCAATGAATCTAGCTTAACAATAACAACATTCATTACTAATTAACTACTCGCTTAGAGTTGAAACACATATTCATAATATGAACTATACCAAATCATAAATAACTACTTCAAATATTCTTCCTATCCCATAGTTTCCTTGGGTCTTTTATTTGGCATCATTGCCATGAACTTAGGGCTCATTTACAAGCCACAAAACTGACCAATATAATGGACACACATACATCAAACTCATCCCCGTTGGAGCTCTATGGAGCTAATCAAGGAGCAAAACATCAAACATACATAAATTTGTGGGGGGTAGGGGGTAGCCATCCAACCTCTTTCAGTCAAACCCACTATAGAATCATCACAATCATAATAATAGAGACTCTATCTCAAATAGGTATTCAAACCCTAACTTGAACCTAGGGTTCACATATTGCTTAAGGAAAGAAATTCCTATATGTGGGACTTATGGTTGCCCTTCACCTAAGGGTTGAAGAACTCACTTTTACTCTTCAAGGTCTTGAGCTAGAATAGTTGAACTTTGCTTTCTTTAATCTTTTTCACGTTTTCCCCTTTTCCCTACTTGGGGCTTCTTCAAATTTCTCCCAAATCTTGATCTTTAACCTTCCATCTTCCTCTTCAAGCCTAAGAACTCGAGCTAACCTTGAAGAAGCTTGGTCTTCTTCCTCTTTTTCTCCTTCAATTCAATTCTTCTTCTTCCTTTTAGTTAGGGTTCCACTAAACCTCCATTAAAGCTCAATCTCAACTCTCTAAGCTCTCATTCAAGCTAGGGATTGAAGAATCCTAGCAAGAATCTCTTCAATCTCTGTCATTCTCATGAAACCCTAGGGGTTTCTCCCTCTTTCTTCTCTCCAAAATCGCCATTTTCTTCTCCTTTTTCCTTTCTCTT
This sequence comes from Calophaca sinica, assembly GCA_037113605.1. Classification (NCBI taxonomy): domain Eukaryota; kingdom Viridiplantae; phylum Streptophyta; class Magnoliopsida; order Fabales; family Fabaceae; genus Calophaca; species Calophaca sinica. The sequence goes on from CM073734.1 coordinate 47,238,565, forward strand.
CGCGTTCTGCTCATTCTACTGTGTTTTTAAGCAAATTCAGGTATGTGAATCGATTCACTGCTTAGTGTGAATCGATTCACATAGTCAGAAATGTGACAGCTCGAATTTAAGTGTGTGAATCGATTCCTGCAGCTCCCAATTCGATTCCCAGAGGCTTGTTTTTGCATGAATTGATTCACAGAGTGTGTGAATCGATTCCTAACTGCTCAAATTCGATTCCCAGAGGATTGGAAGTGCTTGAATCGATTCATGGCTTGTGGGAATCGATTCCCACTACACTAAAATCATAAAAAACACCAATCTTGAGGCTTGCTCCCTAAACTAACTTCAATTAACTCCTAATCAATACTTCCAATCATTTTAGGATCAAATCCAACTTATTCCTTATCTCAAAATCAATAACTTACACATTAAAGCTTTGTGTAATCATATTTACTCAATTTGAATCCAAATTAAGCTTAAACACAATCACACAACTTCTCACACTTATTCTCAAATTAAGCTTAGGGAATTTGGGGCGTTACAAAATCTCATCTACCTCTGACATTTTATTATCAGGGTTCTTGTCATCAAACCTTACATGCATTGATTCATAAACAATTAAAGTTTATTTGTTGCATACTCTGTAGGCTTTAGAGCGTTTAGAATATCACAAAAAGATACCTATTTGTGCTTTAGAATCAAATTTACCAAGACTGTCATTTGTATTGAGAACAAAGCAGTCACACCCAAATTGATAAAAATATGAAATATTGGGTTTTCTCCCTTTCTACAATTCATATGGAGTCTTATTCAAAATTGGTCTAATGTAGATTCTATTTTGAATGTAACGTGCAGTGTTTATTGCTTTTGCCCAAAAGTGCTTTGCAATATTTGTTTCATGAATCATGGTTCTGGCCATCTCTTGAAGAGATCTATTTTTCCTTTCTACAACACCATTTTGTTGCGATGTTTTAGGAGAAGAAAAATTGTGAGAAATGTCATGTTCTTCACAAAAGTTTTGAAATAGTTCATTTTCAAATTCACCACCATGATCACTTCTAATAGTTGTAATGCAAAAAAAAATTTCATTTTGCACTTGTTTGTAGAAGACAGAAAACGTCTTAAAGGACTCATCCTTGTGTGCAAGGAATTTTACCCATGTCCATCTGGTATAGTCATCAACAATAACAAGACCATATTTCTTACTAGACAAAGAGGCAGTTCTAATTGGACCAACATCATAACTACTATCACATAATTGACTTATGCTAAGTAAGTTATGCTTAAGGCCATCAACAAGTAAAACATTATCAATAGAAGGTAGAAATTTCTCACAAACCCTTCTAATGCCAATGATTTTACCCTTCTGGTTTCCACCGAAACCAAAAGTTCCACTTTTTTTATATTGCAGCTCTTGGAACATACACCTTTCTCCTGTCATATGTTGTGAGCACCCACTGTCCAAGTACAGGACTGGTGTTTCAACTCTGTTGTTAAGGAAATCTGCAACTTAGATAATCTTATCCTTAGGTACCCAAATCTTTTTGGGTCCTCTCTTGTTAGTTCTAGAAGGAAACTTGTCCTTCTTGTTTTTCAAAGCATAATAGTTGTTTCTTATGTGACCTTTCTTATTATAGTAGGTACATAGCAGACAGTCACTATGATTGATGGTCTCATCAGACTTTAGACTGGTGTTTTGAAAAGTGGGTTCCTCTGGTTTATAACCAAGACCCTTTTTGCCATTTTGGCTGACACCCCAGATCATAGATGCCGATTTGCAGCGTGTCACACACTCGGCAAGAAATATTTGAAATCCCTCTTCTTATTTTGAAGAGTTACATTCAAGCTTTTCTTCAGTCTTAGAGCTGACATTCACCAGACAGTGATTTTCAGCTCTGAGTTTCTCATTCTCCTCATTGAGTGTTAAAAATTCTTTTGAAAGTTTTGAGAATTTTCTTTTCAACGCTTTATACTTAATGCAGAGCTTGGAAACTCATCTAAGAGTTCATCAAAAGCTTTTTGAACATCAGAGGATGAGTTAGAATTTACCTCTTATTCCTCTTCTTCACTGTCTGATCCAATAGTAGCCATCAGAGCCATGTTAGCATGTTCTTCATCATCATCAGATGATGATGAGTCAGAGTCATCCCATGTTGCATTGAGACTCTTCTTTTCATCTTTGAAACCACTTCTCTTTAGTTTCTCTTTTTTCAAGTAGTGGACATTCTGACTTGAAGTGCCTCAGCTTCTTGCACTCGGAGCACACTACTTGGCTCTTGTGTTTGTAATCTTTCTTTTCTGTTGTATCCTTCTTCTGGAATTACTTCCTGAACCTTCCTTTCTTCTTCCACATACGTTGAATCTTTCTTGAAATAAAAGAAAGTTCATCGTTTGTTCCATCACTGCTCTCACCAGACGATCCTTCGTCTGTTTCTTGTTAAGCTTGCAGAGCCTTGGAGGAGGAAGCATTGATAGTAGATTTCAAAGCTATGGACTTTGAGTTCTTTGGAGGTTTTTCTTCATTTAGCTCAAGTTCATGAGCTCTCAAGGAATTGAGAAGATCTTCAAGACGCAAGGAATTTAGGTCATTGGCTTCTTGTATAGCCGTGACCTTAGGTCTCCATTGCTTAGCCAGGCTCCCCAAAATGTTTTTCACATGATCAACAGTAGTGTAGCTTTTGTCAAGAACTTTTAGACTGTAACACACGTATTTTTTTTACGATACGTTATTTGGCGTTATTTATTGTATTTTGTCGTATCTATGCTATAATAAGCAATTTCTTGTTCTCTAAGTAAGTGAATTAATTAAATCAAGATCAAATTATATTTGAGAGTTAATATTTTATATTAATTCATGGTTCGAATATCGTCGAAAAATTATAACGAAGTTTCGTCGCGTTTCGAATCACCGGGCAGTTTCGTCGCAGATAAAATTCTAAACGAACTCCGATTTCGATGTAAATCGAAACATAACTTGTTGAGACTATTTTTGAATGTTTGATATGATTTTTATTATTTATAATAAAATAATATCACGCGGTGAATTAATTTCTCGCTAAATTAATTTTCGCGATTTTATCGGCGAGTAATTAATCGGTAACGCGATTATTCGACGCCGTGTTTTAGCAACCCTTAGACTCTAGAATTAGAGGGTAATCATGAGAGATGTAAGATTAGATGGGTAGGATTAGATGATGTGATTAGCATCTCATAAAGTTGTTAGGTGTCATATTATGTGTGATTAATTTGAAAATTCCTTTTTACTAAACTATTTTTTAACTATGTATTAAATTGTTTTTAAGCAAAATAAAAAAGAAAGGAGCCTATATGCAGCCCCCATCGTGATTCCCTCTCTCTACCTCATTCCAACTTCTTCTTCTTCATTTCCTAGAGTGAGAAAAAAAACTTGAAGCTCCATGGTCACCAACCTCCATTTTCTTGCATTTTCAACCTCCAACCTTCATCATTCTTGCACCTAGGCTCCACTTCTACTTGAATCATCACTTCTCAACCATCCAAACAAGGAGGAAAAACTGATTTCTCTCCCGCCAAAACAGCCCCAAAACCGTGAGCTAGGGAGGAGGAGAGGTGGTGGTTTTCTCCCTTTTCTTCTTGATTTTTATGCTTGTTAAAGTGTTGTTTTGTGATTGTGTATGATTGAATGAAAGAGATGATCATATAAATCCCTAATCTCGAGAACCCTAAGCGCAAGTCAAAGGGGAAAAGAGGGGTAATGTGATCTTGAGGTTCAATCTTGCCATTGGTTGTTTAATTGAGTTATTGGAAGTTGTTTGATGATTGTTTAAGCAATAGTTTTGTGATAGCATGTTTAACTTGTTGTTTCATGATTTATGACTATTCTTTAAGTTGGCGAAATGTGGGTTTTGGTTGTTGAATCATGTGTTTAAATGTTAAATTAAATGTTTTGGGTGATTTAATTGCCATTGGAGTAGTGATGCATGATTAAGTGTAAGAGTTGGTTTATGTTTTGTGCAAAATTGGTTCTTGAAGGACTAGAATGGCATTTAGGACCCGATTAAGTTGTTCTTTAAATTCTTAGCATGATTATGGCCATGATTTAAATGGTTTTGGGATTCTTGAAATTAGTCTAATTGAAAGAACTCTTGTTTTTGGATAATGTTTTAGAACATGTCCTTAAATGTGCTTGAGTTATATCTTGTGTTAACTTGATGTTTATTGCCTTGTAGTATGATCAAAAATGATTTGGAAGTAATTTTTGGTTTGTGAAAGAAGTTTTTGTAAATTTTTTTGAGAGAAAAAGAGATTGTGGCCGAGAGGCCTTGGGGGTTTTGGAAGGAAAATTTCTTGATGTGAACTTGTCTAAATGCTTGAATGAGTATGTGTTTTAGGCCTTGAAGATTTATGAAAGTGGTTTATTGCTTGATGTTTACCTTGAAGTTCAAGAAAGGTTTTTAGTTTCAAAACTTTACTCTTTTCAAGTAAGATAATATTTCTAAATTGTTATGTGTGATGTTACCTATTCAAGAAAAGCTTTTAGTTTCAAATCTTTTTTTCCAAGTAGCTAGTGACTCAAGTGTTTAAGTGAATTGTTGGTTAGAAAAGGGTTAAGCATGAGAGCTTAAGTTTAGTTTAGAATTTACAGAATTGTGCTAAGTTATTTGTGGTGATAGGCGTTACGATTCCGGAGACCGAGCGACGTGGACTTGAGGATTGCGGTGCCCCGTTAGCAAACATCTGTGGTAAGGGCAACTTTAGTATTTATAGGAATTTAATTTCAAGTATTTATGCGAAGAAGTCTGAGAACCTCAAGGTTCGAAGTGAGGGTCTTGTACCCCTTCGTTTTACTGTTTTTGGTGTACTGACTATTTAGTGGGCTTGTCTGCAAGTGGTTGGAAGCTGTCCCCCACCCCCACACTTATTTGATTGCCTCTCTGCCAACTCCATTGAGTTGCAGAGGGATAAACTGAGTTGTTTGACTGTCGTTGTTTGTTGAGTTATGATTGTTGAGATGAATTGCTTATACTGCTAAACTGTTCGCACTGTTTTGAGCTTGGCGTGAATATTATTTGATATGTGGTCTAATAATTATTCAATTGTTTCCTGAATTATCGTATGCGGTGATTTATTCATTGGAGTGCGAGAGTTTAGTCGAGTCGTCGAGTGTCGTGATGTTTTTGAGTTGTGATCTAATTAACCTAGGGTGCTAGGATCCCCTAAACGGCTCCGGCTGGTTTTTCAGCAGATTAGCTAGGCATCGTAGCGTCAAGGAACCTGAGCTGAATGTTCTAGGGTGAGCGGAGAGCCCAAGGCTACGACTGACGTTCAGTGGATGGATCGGCGTTACATTCCAAAAAATTGTCAAGTGACGAGAGAATATGAGAATTGAGTCGAGTCATGTGATAGTTTGAGTTGCGTCTCGAATACTGTGCATATGTTTGTTTTGCTCATTGTTATGTGTGGTTATTTCATGATTTATTGAGAAGTTGACCCTTTCCTGTGGTACCTTCGATTCATGATGGTTTACCAGGTGATGGCGAAGAGTGTATCGATACTAGCGATGAGGACGTCGCCGGAGATCTTCTTTGATTTCCTAGACTTGGAGCTACCCGCGGCGATGGAGTTCGACCCCATCTCCCGTCGCGTTGTATATACCAGGGATGTTGTTCAGAGTTTCAGAGAGGATGGTATTGTGGTGAGACAGGAGACTTCACGGCGCACAGTGAGCTTTCCGATCCGGATGTTGCAGATAGTGGACGCCTGGCGTACTATGGAGAGAGAGGACTACACCAGCTTCGTCTTCCTCACCTGAGGGACCTCCCAAAGTTTCGAGGCATACTACTCCCTATTTTGCTTCCCGAGGACGAGGACGAGGACCGAGGATCAGAGTGACCGCTCGCAAGAGCGTGATTCGACGCGGGACTGCAGGAGCGTCTATAAGGCCTGAGCCGGTTTCCCCTCCTGTTGTTAGGAGCTCCACTCCACCAGCAGATCCACCTCCTGTCTGTGCCGTGTGCGGTGAGGCTGATTGTCTTAGGGCGAGATCTGATGAGGACGATATGGTCGGAGAGTATGTGCCTAGTGATGTACCCGAGGATGTGCCTACTGCGGCACCTTTTATCGACTTGACTGGAGAGGACTCGATGGATGAGGAGGAGGATCCATCTGAGGATCCGGGTAGTTATCTGTAGTTGTCGTGTTGTCTGACTGTTGTTATGTTATTTTGGATGACTGTAGTATTTACTTTTGGTGTACAGTTAGTTAGTGACCAGTCAGGCTCGGGATGTTTTTTTGTACTATAGGGTAGACTGGCAGTTTACTTTTGGAGCAGCCCCCTGCGTGGGTGTCTTCCGGGAGTACCCTCGGGGTATGACTACTCTTGTGAGGGTCTTCGTACCATAGGTGTATTCTCTGTACTTTTCTGCACTGTTTTCTTTTGCACGTACTGTATTTGATGACTTGTCTATATATGCATGTATGTATCCCCAGTGCATGTGTCTTGTATCCTAGATTGCACCATGTTTCGAAATGCTGTAGTTACTCTGTGCGTGCTTGCGGATGACGTTGCCTTTTAAAAAAAATGTACCGCATTTTCGGAAGGACACAAGAGTACCGTTTTAAAAATGCATCGCATACTAATTTAGTTCTAGTTTAGTAGCGGTCCAGAAATGGGTCGTTACATAGACCGTGAACCAATGTTTGAAATATCCAAAACATTGATCCAATATCTTCTCCCTCTTCCAACTTGAAGAGTTCGTACTGTCTAATAAGAATGTTAGCCTTTGTTTCTCTCACTTGGGCAGTACCCTCATAGGACAAAGCTAATGAGTCCTAAATATCTTTAGCAGTGGCATTCTTGCCACACTTCTCATATTTTTTTCAGAAATAGCACATATAAGGAAATGTCTTGCTTTCTAATTCAGTTGATATGCTTTCTTTTGTTTAGTATCCTACTTATCCTTAGGAATTAAGATTATCTTAGCATCAACTGGTTTGGTGTATGATTTTTCAATCATATCCCAAAGTCCAAGTTGTTGTGACTCAAAAAAGGTTTTAACTTTATCTTTCCGGTAGTCATAGTTGTTCCAGTGAACAAAGGAGGATGGTTAACATGACCACCAGCTTCATTGTTTGCCATAGAAAAAATATAGGATCTTTTCCTCTTACACGGTTAAATGCTCAACTAAGAGGCCGAGCTCTGGTACCAATTGAACATGACAAAAATACAAGAAAGGGGGGTCTGAATTTGGTTTTAGAAAATCTTTTTCAAAAACTTATGTTTTTTGAAAACCTTTTTCAAAACAACTCTTTAAATAAAGATAGTAATAAGAAGCAATAAAGAGAAGAGAAAGAGCAAGAAACAGTGATTTATACTAGTTCATTACCACCTGGTAGCTATGTCTGGTCCCTTCACCACACTGAAGGATTTCTCCACTATAATCAAGTGATTGCAACTCAAGAGTATACTACTGCCAAACTGACTTTACTCTTAACTTCTTAGAAGGACTTAGTGCAGTCAAGCCTCTAAGGAATACAACCACTACTGGGCTAAATACAAGTGTTTAAAGATACTTCGAAACAATATAAACAACTCTCAGTAAGAGAGGATTTGCAATGAAAGCTTTAAGCACAAAGATGACTTTCTAAAAGAAAGGATAAAACTTTTGAGTGCTATTCACTTGGTCTCACAGACTTGGAAAATTTATTGGTTGCTCACTGCTCAGTTTTGTTTCCAATAGTTTCGTTCACCTTCTTCAGTGATTTGTGTAACATCCTCATTTTTCTAAATCTTGCTTAGTGTGTGTGTTTATGTGTACTTGTATGCCCTAGGTGGGTTTTGTGTGTATTTGATTGTATATTTGACTTTTCGGCTGTGTGTTCGCTTTCTGTGTTACCATGAGCTTGTATGATAGTGTGTTTTAAGGTTTGGTATGTTATTTGAGGTTATAATAGTGTTTGATGAGGTTTTGGTATGAGTCTTAGAAGCCTAGTAAAGTTTGAGAACGATCAGAGTCAGAATTAGGGTTTTTCGTGTTCGTACCCTTTAGCGAGTGTGAGTTTCCAGACGAGTATATGGGACTCAGAATCTTTATTCTTGAGTCCATTTGATGTCCTTTTCTGTTTATAATCATGTTTAAGTGTTAGGGTATCGAGTTCTAGACCGCACGGACGTCAGAATCGAAGAAATTGCACGAAACAGGACAAGTCAGCAAAAGAGCACATAACGCGCGCCTGATTAGCCTATGGATGCGCGTGGTGCGTGCTGGTGCATGGTGTGCCAGTAGCCTTTGATTAGTTTTGACACGTGGCGCATGATCCAATGGGAACGCGACATGTGGAGGATATGCATGAGACTCCCTCAGGATGAAGCAAGCTGTCCAAACGCGCGTGGAGCGCGCTCAAGCGTGCATGGCACACGCAGAAATAGAAGAGTAGCGCAGAAATGCGCATGGCGCATGTTAAAATGCGTGTGACACGCGCAGCGTTAGGATAGGGGCGCGTGGCGCGTGCCCAGTGACCCTAATTTTCCTATTTAAGCCCATTACTCCCTTAAATCAGATTTTTCTCCACTCTTTCTTCCTAAGCAAGACCAGAGGGGTGCTCTCAACCTGAAATCACCATTTTTGAGCTTTTCCAAGCTTTGTGACCTTAATCAAACTAATCTCAATCATCGGTTCATCAATCCGACGGTATAAACTCGTCTGTTTCCGTTCGGGCTTGTTAGGGCTTATCTCTGATCGCCGTTTCGTCGAGGTAACTCTAATACCCATTACTATTCTTGGCCATGTTCTGTTTGCGATTCCTGATTCTCAAAGTGGTTTTAGTTCTTAGCACTAATCAGACTGTGTTTTGGACCCCGGTTTGACCGAACAAGCTAGGGTTTTGCTGGAACTCCTGAAGGAGATTCCTTGGACCACGAGACAGAGACCAAAGCCTCTGTTCTTCATGTTCCTATTCTGAATTCGTGATTCCCTTAGTGATTTGGATTATCCCTAATTAATTGTTCTTCGTAGTTTAGGGTTTTGATGATAGTGCGGGTACCAGTTGACCGTGAAACCTTGTCTAACGTTGTTTTTGGGTAAGTTTAAGTCTCTGGATCCCTTGGCCAGCTTCTGGCCGTGACACTTCTTGTATTTTAGTGATGTTATTAATTGCCCTAATTCTAATCCGAGTGCTTTTTGTGTTTCTGATTAATTGTGGGTTGTCAGGCGTGCTTGGTGAAATTTTTGGATAACCCTTGGTCTGTTGAACTGTGTGGGATGAATCCAATCTTAGCATGAGGAGTGTTGATTTGCTTGTTCGTGATTGTGTTTCAATGTTCATTAGTAGTTCTGAGCTCTCCGAGTACCAGGTGGGAGAAAGAATATACTTCCATTGGGTTATGTGTTGTAGATATGACTGTTTGGCATCTGTAGGGTAACCTAAGCCCGACTAGGGGTTGATGTCAGTAACACCTAAGGATAGGGGTTACGATATGCCACATCTAAGGATAGGCGTGGTAGACCCATCAACTGAATTTTAACAACAAAAAATGCAGGATTTCAAACCACAAATCCTGGTTTCATGAACCCTAAAAGGTCACGGTTTTGGTCTGATTTCTCCCTCTACCGTTGACGAAAAAACACAACATTTGTGCCATTAGATTCGTGTGGTCATGCTCTAAAAAACCCATATGGTTTCATGCTTTGATTTGTTGTAAATCTTAGTTCAAATTTTACTTGTAAAATGTTGAACGAAAATTATCCCAAAATTAAAAATTAAAAATTGAACGTGATAAAAATTATCATCTCTCTCAATAGTTGTAACACCCAACATTCAATATTACTTGAAGTCAAGATATTAAACATTTAAAAGTATCCATGAAATGGAAATACAAACTTGAGTACATGATCAAGTTAGAATCCATACAAGTCTTAAACATTACATTACACTTTTAAAACAAAAGTATAAGTACTTCATGACTTAAAACTAGAGATTACAAATCACTTAATCTTCATTACAACGAAATGTAATAACTAAACTTAAAGAAAATGCTAAAGGAGTTTGAGATGAAGTCTCAAAGCTCTCTATCATGCATCGTCCTTTACCTGCTTATCTGACAACAAAGAGAAACAGAGTGAGATAATAATCCCAGTGAGTCACTCGCGCACCCCTCAGTTAGCATCACTAACATAGATAGCATAAGCAGAAACACTAGTGCATATATCATTTAGCTTTCTCTTACATTCATCATATAATACTCACTCATACATCTTTAAACAAGTATTAACATTGCCTTAGGGTTCTTTCGGAATCGAACCAGGAATCTACGCCGTCGGGTCTATAGGATCATCAAGTCACGAGACCCCAGACCGACGTCCGTTACGGTATGGATGGTTTGATGTCTATAACCCGCAAGTGGCATCCCAACTTGCCTTGCCATACCGCACCTACTTTCTAGAATGAAAAACTATCATTCTTACTTAATTCTTGATTAGCCAATTATTAAATTCATTCCCAAGCCAAGAACTTCAAACAAATTCATTCCCAAGCCAAGAATTTTGGTTGGTTAGCTGCTTTATGATTAAACATGCTTAATGATTTATTTCTAATATTGATTTTTATTTTGTAATTTCAACTCAAAGATTTAGTATGACTAGCAGAAATGGGACATTCTTCCTCTGGAAGTCACCAACCCCAAGATCATGGACTATTATCTTCTATTTAGACCTTTATTTAGAATTTATTGACTTACAATGTGATAGTGAACTTGTTATATTTTGTATATTTGTACTTAAATATAAGTTTACATTTGAAAGTAATAGGAGTTATATTACTGTTTTTTATAATTTTTAGATGTCCTAAAAATTTAATAATTTGGCCTTCTATTAAGTTCAAATGGTATAAGTTGAATAAAATTTTTTTAAAAAAAATTGGCGAATCGTGGCGGTTCAGACCGCCGTTAAAAGTAATGTGTAAATGCATGCAGTTTTGAAAACGTAGTTAGCAGTTTGCGGTGATTTGAAAGGCAATGTGTAAATGCAGTGAGTATTTTGTAGCGGGTCAAACCGCCGCTAAATGCAATGTTGAAAACGCAATTAGTATTTTGCGGCAGGTCAAAACCGTCACTAATTGCACGAGAAACTTGTGGTAGTTATTCGAGCGATTTATGAGCTGCCGGGAGATCCATTTAGTGGCGGTTTAAGCTGCCGCAATATACCTTTAGAACCGCCGCAATTTGCCTATTGTCTTGTAGTGATAATACTCATTCATACATCTTTAAAAAAGTATTAACATTCCCTTAGGGTTCTTTTGGAATCGAACCAGGAATCTACGCCGTCGTGTTTGTCGGATTATCAAGTCACGATACCCCAGACCGACGTCTATTACGGTATGGATGGTTAGATGTCTACAACCCACACGTGGCATCCCAACTTGCCTAGCCATACCGCACCTTCTTTCTAGAAGGAAAAACTATCATTCTTATTACTTAATTCATGGTTAGGCAATTATTAAATTCATTCCTAAGCCAAGAACTTCAAACAAATCATAAGTTTTCCATAAGTAACAAGGATATAATCATGTATGAGGGCTCAATACATCATCCTAAGTGGCAAAGCAAAAATAGCACAAAAACCTACAGGAGGTCGCCCAGCGAAGACAGGGCTTCGCCCAACGAAAATGCAACTGGTGCAGTGCTTTGCCCAACGAAGCGCCTAGCAATACCAGGTAGAATGGACTGGTGCAATGCTTCGCCCAATGAAGCGCCTAGTGATGGAAGGCAAAATAGACTGAAGTATTTGTGCCCCGCAAAGGCACTTCTTCGCCCAGCAAAAGGTCGCAGTCTTGCAGAATTTACACTGTTTTTTTTGCATAATGTCTTGATACTTGCTCTCCAACATTACCCAAGCACTAAAACATGTTTATAAGGACAATTGCACGCATAGACACCCATCAAACTTACATGCAAAGACCAACCATCATTTTCACTTATAAATCACACAAATCACTCTCACTTAATATCATATTATTTGAACTTACCCAAAACCCAACATTTACCAAATCAACACCCTAAATTCATAATCTGATACTAGCATTGGGCTTAAAATTCATTCTAATACCACCCAAAATAGAGTACACAATGTTACTACAAAGATTTGCAACCCAAATTTATTAACTAAAATCATGGAAATGCACACAATAACACACAATTTCTGCATAACTATAAAAATACCCAAGAACATCACTTTTCCCCATTTCTTGACTCAAGGAAATCAACTCCTAAAATGGGTCTTATGGTTTCCCATAACTATACTACACTAAGAACTCACCTTAGATGATGGTGTTTAGCTAAAATGATGAAGAAATTGCTTGAAACTTCCTCTCCTTCCCTTCAAATTCAAATTTTCCTCTTCTTCGCCCTTCTTCTACTTCAAATGTTTGTCAAATACTTACTCTAATCTTCTATGTCCAACTCCCACACTACAATTTTCTTGAGTGTCCCCCAATTTTCTCCCTCAATATCACTTTCTCTCTCTCTCTAGGTGGCTCTCATGGTGATGGTTAATGAGACGTTTGCATGCTCAAAATGATAGAGAGAGTGAGGGAGTCGCATGGAAGAAGAAAGATAGAATGGGTATGATGTGCTTTGCTGCTAAGTGACAAGTCTATCCCTTAATAAATTATAAATTCTCAAATATGCCCCTAAAGATTGCTATTCTCACACCTTTTTCTGCTATTTTCCACCCTCAACACTAAAAACTAAATAATAGTGATAAATCATACATAATGGGTCACTATGATAGGTGGGATGTTACAATAGGTGTAATCCATATAATAACTGCTTTGATACCACATTTAAGCATAAACAAGATCTATTATATGAAATTAAAACACCGGTTAGAGCACTTACTAGTTGAAGACATGATCCTAGTTACTAGGAATTGTCTCTGTCTCGTAGAGCTCCTGAAAAAATCAAAACTAAGTCTTCCTTTCCCTGAACACATGCTCCTGGATCTCGGTTTTCAATGGGAAAAACCGTAGAGCGGGCAACTAATCATGTGACGGCAAAAGGGACCTACACTGTCTCCCACATAGATCAGTATTAGGTGTCCTGACCCATTACCAATTGATCACAATATTAGCTGGCTTGAACATCATCAGATGGATCATACGATTAGCCTGTTGTAGGAAGCCGAAAAACCACAATTGATCGCTGCCTACAAGAATTTATTAAAAAAATTCTAACATTATATACACACAAGACGCGGCTGATTATGTGACCTTATAGTTTATTTTAGACTTGTGGTGAAATGATTATATAGGTAATACCTCATATGTACCAAAATTGTTATTTCGTAGTTCAGCATTTATTTTAGTTTGAGAATCTTATTTTAATGTATGTAAACCCTCGAATTAAAATTAATTTAGTTTAATATTTTGATTAGTTAGTTGGATTTAAAAGTATTACAAAACTCACCCAATACATCCCACAAAACTCCTTCAAAATGAAAAGTAGATTTTAACTCATTAAAAGTCTTTTTGTTTCAGTTTTTTATGAAAAAAAACACCTTTGTTTTGAAAAAAAAAATTGTTTTATGTTTTAAAGAATCAGAATTTAAAAAATTAAGAGAAGTTACTTTTTTCTATATGAAAAATTTAGGGTAAGGAGATAATGTCTCAGTCCAAGCCAGGAAAAACCTTCATACTTTAATTAAGAGCACCTAGAAATGAATTTACATTTACCTCCCCAAAAGGATTAGACGGGACTCGCCCTATGACCTGTCAAATACGTGACCCTTTGGGGTTATTAACGGGAAGTTACTAACAATTAATAGCTTTTCATTATAACCAAATAAAAAATAGTTTTCCTGGGTGTTTTTTAGTGCTTGTGACTTTAGGGTTTTGTGACAAAGTGTTTTTGGTGCTAGGTTTCTTACTAAGACTTAGGGAGGGAACGAAATTATGTTTTTACTTTTCTTTTGCATTCAAATTTTTTTTTTTACTGAAGTAGAGATTCGAATTTTGAGATAAAAATTAAACCTATTTAAAAGAAAAATTAGTTTAAAATTGTTAGTTTAAAGTCCTATTTAGAATCTTATTTAAAATTATTAGTTAAAAAAAGATTGTGAAAGCATTTTTTGTGAATTAGAATCTTATTTAGAGACCGATTTTTCAATCGCTAACAAAGTTGTCTCTAAATCAATTGCTATACATGGGAAAACTTCTTTTTTATTTGGCTTAAATATCACTTTAGTCCCTTAACTTATTTTTGAGGATCAATTTGGTCCCACAATTTTTTTTGGGCCAAATTGATCCTTTAATTTAACAATTCTGACCACGTAAGTCCTTTCTGTCACATGCCACATAGATGACATTAATATTATCTGATGTAGAAAATGTTAATTGATTTCCATGTAAGCGCCACGTCAGTCTCACTTAACCACGTCAGATCCACATATATATTTATGGTGAGTTGGATTAACGGATGTGATAGAAAGGACTAACATAGTCTAAGTTGTTAAACTAAAAGACTAATTTGGCCCAAAAAAAAAAAGTTATGGGACAAAATTGAGCTTAAAAAATAAGTTAAAGGACTAAAGTGATATTTAAACCTTTTTATTTTTATTCCGGAATTAAAATCCTACTTAGAGACCGTTTTTTAAGTCGCTAATAATCGGTCTCTAAATCAGTCACTAAATTACTTTTGCGACCAACTTATGTTTGGTCAATAATTCCAAGGATTTGGTCTCTAATTCAGTCTCTATAGTAACCGACTTTTTTCGATCTCTAAATCAGTCTCTAACTAGCGAATTTCTAGTAGTGAATATATAGCTTTTCATTATAATCAAATAAAAAATAGATTTTGTTTTACATAAAAGTAAATACATTAAAAAACTTCAAAAACTTTTGAAAAAGTGATGTTTTTATAAAACAATATATAAAACAAACGGACTTAAAATTTCTAAAACGTATTTTACACAATTTTAAAATCATTTTTTTTCAAAAGTTTACACAATTAGACTCTAAATTTTGATTATCAAGAACACCTAACCAAGGAAAATTCAAAACTTATAAAACACGATAATTGTGCTAACCAAATAATTACTTTTATGGTAATATAGTAGGTATAGATTACTCCAAAATAATTTGTCGTAATTACTATTATTGACTAAAAGATTTGAAATCGTGCACTTCATAGATGTTATTTTATATTAAACTACTAAAAAAATTTATAAACCAAGTCATATTAACAATTTTTTTGTTAATATAACTAGTTTTTGGATTGATAAATAAGGAAGTCGATGCTATTACTAAAGAATCACCAGACAAGTTTAAATTGTAACTGTATTTAAATAACTCAATTTTTATATATTTAATTGCTCCAAATCTTATTAAATTTGATAAAATTATTTACAGCAACTATGCATAAAATTAATTTATTGGAAGCTTATGATATTTTAAAATTTTAATTTTGTATTCAATTATATATTTAGAAATTAAAAGAATTATAAATTTAATAAATTCAATTTCAAAAAATTATTTAAACTTTTTTACAAACTAAAAGTGAATTCTAAAATTCTGAAAATAAACTATCATTATATTTTTCTAGAGAAGTTTTAACAAATGAACCCAAATCACAACCTAAAAAAGTTACCCTATCCGTATGCTTATGGTAAATGGGACTTCCCCTTGAATGCAAGTGCTATCACGCTCTATAAACGGGAGGTACGCTGCGGCTTTGAGAACAATTTTCCTTTTTATATCTTAAAATTTTATTTTACAGAGACCAAAGAAATAGAGAAAAGGTAAACTGGGCTCACTGTTTTTTCATAATTATTTTTATTCCCATTTTACCCTCTATCTTCAAGCTTCCCTCGAGTAAAGCGAGGTGAAAAGAGGAACAATATGCTAATTCAGTGTCCAAATGCAGCATTGGCATGTTTTTCGAAGCTGAATGTGACGGCCCGACATAATCAAAGCTTTTTAGAGGTACGACAATATCGAGACTGATTTGGACGGACCAGATTTTTAGTTGGGGGGATGAAAACGTGCAGCTGAGATCTTTAGTAGTGTGTTTTAACTTTGAAGAATCCATGAATTAGTTTTAAGAACATTTAATCAAACAAATTAATCTCTTAAATTTCATGTAAAAAAAATGATATGATCAGGTTTGGGGCCACACGTTTCCTAAAATGTAAATGGTGGAGTAAAGAAATGACTGATCTGAGAATATATTCGCCTTGTGTCTGAATTCGCCACGGGGACTAAATTATTAAAATTATAAAATCAAGTTTATTGTAATATAACTTAGTTCTTGATTTTTTTATTACTTTTTTTAACATTCTAAATGTTTATTTGATATATTATTTGAATTAAAATATATTTAATATTTAATTTTCCCCCCCCTAAAAAGTGCCTTTTACGATATGCAAAGTGTGCCTTTGTGTACTGGTGCATCATCGGCCGATCACAGCGGCTACGGCGGAAAAGCGGTCTATCCAGTTGATCTCAAGGTGGGCAGCTGAGTGTGGTGCTAGCTAAGGTGTGAGCAGACCAAAGGAGGGTAGTCAGAGTTGATTTCGAAAAAACAGAGGAGGGGTTAAGTGAAAAATGGGAGGGATGCTGAAGAAGGGTGGTGCAGTGGTGGTGTAGGGCGCAAAGCGATAGAGGGGTAGAGCCAGGCATCATGAGGACGAGGGTGGTGATAGCGGTGTCAGAATGGCATCGTGGCCACAAAAAGTAGTCGATTGTGCACTGGTACTCCAACTTTTTGCTTTTGTATATAGAGTGTTGTGAACCCATTACCCTTCATGCGATATGACATGAAAGAAAACATACATGTTGTCCAATTAAAGCCAAATAAACAAATCATAACGTCAAAAGGACTCATGTGCATCACATTATTAACGAAGCAGACATCGTAAAAGCAAACATCGGAATATGAAAAATAACAACGTCAATCCAAAAACAATCTTAACTACTACTAGAGTGCTCCGTAGCAATCACTCCTTAATTGCAAGCTCGTCCACTGCAGGCTCCTTCTCCACTGTTCATAAAACAATCGAGCATAAGAAAAAATGTAAACATGCATGGGGTGAGAGTTATACTCAAAATATATGTAATGAATATCAAATCGGAAAAAAACAGGTGCACACATATACACATCATATGCATAATTCATTCACATGAAGCAAACACAGTAATATGGCAATGATGTCAGTCGTTGCAGAGCCACACTAGTCTCCAACTACACTGTATGCATGTTGATCCATTTAACTCCAAAAATATGAATGGGGGGACATATCTGGCTAATAAAGAACCATCTTGCATGACCCCCATCAAATACTCTAACCATTCATGAGAACGTATTGTGACTCGTCAAGATAGTCTGACTTGGTCGAATAGACGCCCCAAGAGCATGCAGCTAGCCCCTGCCTGTGGTAGGACCTCCACACTAGACTTCTAACTTCCCAAAAAATTTCTAAGCCTTTATCAGTGTTTGATTATGTGTGTAATTATATGCTTAATTGGATGCCTACGAAGCGGTTAAGGTTAGAGTTTTAGAATGGGGGAAAAAGAAAGTCAAAAATGGAATTTTGACCTCAACGCTTAAGCGTGGGATGCCTCACGATCAAACATTGGCACGTTTAAGCGTGGAAATGGGAACACTCAAGCGTGGGTCACCAGACAAACCTACGAGGTATGAGCCATGTTTCACACTCTCATTAGAACACGTCTGTGTGGGTTGTTTCGCGACGAAGCACATGTTTGGTGCGCACGCTTAAGCGTAGGCACTCCTATAACATCCATGATTTTTCAGTTTTTTCAAAAAGGTGTTTTCTATATATTTTTATATACAGGGGTATTTTGATCATTTTGAAAAGTGCGTATTTTGGAAAATGGATTTTACCAAAATGTTTTGTTGGTGGTTGTAACAGCCCTAATTTTCATCGCTTGTCTACTTGCAATTGTGTGTTGTTTGTAATATACGCTATAGGTGTATTTTCGTAAATTTATAAAAGTGCGTAATTTTGGGAAACGGACTCCACGATTGAATTCCAAATATTTTATTTAGCTAGTGGTGATATTTTTAAATTTTAATTCTGATGAAAACCAGACGTCATTTTGACTACCCGATTAACGTTTTTACCGATGGAAAAGTCTGTTTGGACTCCAACACATCCATCTACATCAAATGGTTGTAAGGAATTGAAAAACAAAATTGTCCTTCCTTTTTTCCTTGCCTTGGCCGAATTGTTTGGTGGGATTTGGCCTTGTGTAACACCCCGTTCCCGGAGCGCTACTAAACTAGGACCACTCTAAATGCAATGGAGTTTTGCAAAATGATACTCTTCTTGTCTTTTGGAATTATAGTAAATATTTTTTTTATTTTTTACAAAACATATTTTGCAAGCGCAATCAGAGTATCTCCAGCGTTTTCAGAAACATGATGGAATTCCACCATACAAAAGACAAATGTGCCTGAAATACATACATATACACAATTTCAAAAAGATAGACCGTTGAAGAGTTTTACATACAAAAAACAGTAAATAAATATCCACAAGAAGGAATATATCCAAAGTATGAAGACCCTGACAAGAGTAGTCATACTTCTGAGGTACTCCCGGCAGTTACTCATGCAGGGGGCTGCTCCAAAAGTTAAACCTCATAACCTAACTGACAACTACCACAAAAGAACTAAAGATCCGATAGACTGGTCACCACCAAAACTATATACAAAATAGACCGACGTCACCAACTACACAACTACACATCACTATCAAGGTCCTCTACGGGTCCTCCTCCTCCTCCAAGTCATCCTCACCATCATCAGTCAGGTCAATAAACGACACAGTAGCAGGTACTCCCTCGGGTCTCACATCCTCCACTGACACATCATCCATCCATCCCTCACTGTTGCAACCAGCCTCGCTGCACATCCAACAAATGGAAGAAGGGTCCACAGGTGGAGTGGATATCCTGATACGCGAAGGTGGAGTCGTAACAGCCTCTGGCTCAGACTCGGGATCCACTACGGGACTAGGTGTATCTACCACCGCACACGAAGTAGAAGCTCCCAACGTCCAACGTCTCGCGCCAACGCTCTTATGAGCGGTCCTCCTAATAGCACCTCCAGGCACGGATGCATAACGATAAGTCGTCCTCCGAGGAATCTCAAAAGCCTCGCCAACCAAAGTAGTTGAAGTAGTCAGCAACACTCGATCCTGCTGAGTGCGACGCCATCCACCCACAACCTAATCAACCCTGACACGAAAGCTCACGGTACACCATGAAATCTTCTGCCGAACTGCCAGTTCATCTACGCGAAAGGTCTCTACCACGTCCCCTCTATTTACAACTCGGCCTGAAGTGGGGTCAAACTCCATTGCCTAGGAAATCTCCATGTTCGGGAAGTCAAAAATCACCTCCGGCGAAGTCGTCATCGCTGGAATCTCCATAGTCTTCACCATCATCTTGGTTACATTCATTGATTAAAGAACCACGGGCAAGGGTCAACTTTTTAAAATAAGCAAATATAACACAGTATAACAGAACATAAAATTCAATAAGAATGCACCAATGCCTGTAAATGCAACTACATGCCACTGTTTATGATTCCAGAATACTCCATGCAGTGGTCAATCGCTTGGTATACCCCAACCCGATAATGTTCCACACAATGGATCAAGACTATCCTGACGACACTGAACTTCATTGTGATATACCTCACCCTAAGACATTCATGTTTAGGATTAATGCCGACACTGAACTCCCTTGTGATATACCTCACCCCAAGACATTCAGGTCGAGGTTACCCTTATGCATGTCAATGCATTTCACCAACTCTAATGAATATATCAATGCATATGATATTCAACAAGGCATAATTAAATAACATTTAATTATCAAGCACCAATCCAGCAACGTATACCTTAAACACAAATAAGTATATACGTGTAACACCTGTATTTTCGCGATGCGTTATTTAGCGTTATTATAGTATGTTTTGACGTAATTATGCTATAATAAGCAATTTCTTGTGCCCTAAGTAAGTGTTTTAAATAATCAAGATCAAATTAAATTTGAGATTTAATATTTCATATTAATTCATCGTCGAAAAATTCTAACGAAGTTTCATCGTGTTTCGAATCGCTAGGCAGTTTTGCTGCACATAAAATTCTAAACGAACTTCGATTTCGATGAAAATCGAAACATAACTTGTTGAGACTATTTTTGAATGTTTGATATGATTTTTATTATTTATAATAAAATAATATCACGCGGTGAATTAATTTCTCACTAAATTAATTTTTGCGACTTTATCGGCGAGTAATTAATTGGTAACGCGATTATTCGACGCCGTGTTTTAGCAACCCTTAGACTCTAGAATTAGAGGGTAATCATGAGAGATGTGAGATTAGATGGGTAGGATTAGATGATGTGATTACCATCTCATAAAGTTGCTAACTGTCATATTATGTGTGATTAATTTGAAAATTTCTTTTTACTAAAGTATTTTTATAACTATGTCTTAAGTTGTTTTAAGCAAAATAAAAAAAGAATGAAGCCTATATGCAGCCCCATTTTCGTGACCCCTCCCTCTCTCTAACTTCATATCATCTTCATCTTCTACTTTTAGTGAGAGAAGCTCTCCACCTCCATGGTTTCCAAGCTTTCTCATCCTTGAACTACTTCACCTTTCTTCTTCATTTTTTTTCTTGCTACCAATTCCTTCTTCCCTTCATCCTCATCTAGTTCATCATCAAGCTTTGGAGAAGCATTTCCTCCATCAAAACAGTCCCTTGGCCGTGAGCATATAGGAGGAAGGAGGAGGTGCCCTTTTCTTTTCCTTCTTGATTTTTATGCTTGTTAAAGTGTTGTTTTGTGATTGTGTATGATTGAATGAAAGATATGAGCATATAAATCCCTAATCTTGAGAACCCTATGCGCAAGTAAAAGGGGAAAAGAGGGGTAATGTGATCTTGAGGTTCAATCTTGCCATTAGTTGTTTGATTGAGTTTAATTTATGTTGTTGTTGATGAATTGAAGTAGTAGTTTGGAACTAGCATGTTAAGGTGGTTGCTTTAGGGTTTGAACCTATTCTTGAAGAGGTGAAAATGTGGGCTTTGATGGTTAAGACATGTGATTAATTGTTGTTCCTAGCTTGCTATGTGTTAATCTTGTTGTTGCAGTTGAATGTTTTGTGTTAGAAGCATGATTAGGTATTTATTTAGAAATTTGAGTCTCTTGAAATGTTGTAAAGCATGCCTAGACTTGTTAGTAAATTGTTTTAAGGTGTTTAATTGTGGTTTGATGAGGAAAAGAATGGATTAAAATGGTGTTAGTAGTTGGTTTTGTTTTGAATTTGATTTGGTGGAAAAACATGGATTCAAGAGGTAGTAAAAAGGTTATTGAAGATTCTTGTTTATTGGCATTGAGAAAATGGGTTTTGAATGCTTGATTAAGTTGTCTTTATGTACTAGTTGTATACGAAATTGAATTGAGTCTTGCTTTTGAGTTATTGACATTGTTAATATCATGGTTGAATAGTTTGAATCAAAAGAAAATTTGAAAGGTTCTTGGAAACTTTGCTCTTGAAGTATTTGAAAATATTTTGGATTATGTTTGAAATGTGCTTTGAATTATGTCTTGAGGATGCCTTGATGCTTTGATGTCTTGTAGTATAGGTGAATGATTTGGAAATGGGTTGTTAGATTGTAAACAAAGAAGTTTGGTTTTTTTTTTTTTATAAAAAGGGGGGGTATGGCCGAGAGGCCCAAGGGGTGTAAAGAGGGAAGATTTTGTTTGTAAACTTGGTTAAAATGCTTGAATGAGTATGCTTTTAAAACTTGTAAGATTTATGAAAAGTGTTTAATGAGTTGTGTTTACTTTAAAAGTTTTCAAGAGCATTAGAAAATGTATTATGTTTGGTTTTCTTAAGAAATGATTTTGATTACAAAACCTTATGCCTTTCAAGTAGTTGGTAACTAAATGTTTGGTTAGAAAGGGTTATGTTTGAGAGCCTAGGTTCCTAAGTTAGTTTATAGAATTGTGCTAAGTTTACTTGTGATGGTAGGAGTTACGAATTCGGAGGACGTGCGACGTGGGCTCGAGGCGTGCGGTACCACGCTAGAAACTGACTGTGGTAAGGGCAACTTTAGATATTGA
This sequence comes from Calophaca sinica, assembly GCA_037113605.1. Taxonomy (NCBI): domain Eukaryota; kingdom Viridiplantae; phylum Streptophyta; class Magnoliopsida; order Fabales; family Fabaceae; genus Calophaca; species Calophaca sinica. Next base: position 47,260,681 of record CM073734.1, read on the forward strand.
TAGGAATTTAATTTCAAGTATTTATGCGAAGAAGTCTGAGAACCTCAGGGTTTGAAATGAGGGTCTTGTACCCCTTCATTTTACTGCTTTTTGATATACTGATTATTTAGTGGGCTTGTCTGCAAGTGGTTGGTAGCTGTCCCCAACCTTCACACTTGTTTGCTTGCCTCTCTGCCAACTCCATTGAGTTGCAGAGGGATGAACTGAGTTGTTTGACTGTCGTTGTTTGCTGAGTTAAGATTGTTAAGATGAATTGCTTATACTGCTGAACTGGTCGCACTGTTTTGAGCTTGGCGTGAATATTATTTGATGTGTTGTCTAATAATTATTCAATTATTTCCTGAATTATCATATGCGGCGATTTATTCATTGGAGTGCGAGAGTTTAGTCGAGTCGTCGAGTGTCGTGACGTTTTTTAGCTTTGATCCGATTAACCTAGGGTGCTAGGATCCCCTAAATGGCTCCGGCTGGTTTTTCGACAGATTAGCTAGGCGTTGTAGCGTCAAGGAACATGAGCTGAATGTTCTAGGGTGAGCGGAGAGCCCAAGGCTACGGCTGGCATTCAGTGGATGGATCGGCATTACATTCCGGAAAATTGTCAAAAGTGTCGTGAGCGTTGAGTCTTGAGCGGAGTCTTATGTTGTGTCTTGAGAACTGTGCATATGTTTGTTTTGCCCATTGTTTATGTTTCTTTATTTCTTGATTTATTGAGAAGTTGACCCTTTCCCGTGGTACCTTCGACCCATGATGGTTACCTAGGTGATGGCGAATAGTGTACCGATACCGGCTATGATTACTTCACCGGAGATCTTCTTTGATTTCCCAGACTTGGAGCTACCCGTGGTGATGGAGTTCGACCCCATCTCACATCGCGTTGTATATACCTGGGATGTTGTTAGAGTTTCAGAGAGGATGGTGTCGTGGTGAGACAGGAGACTTCACGACGTACGGTGAGCTTTCCGATCCGGATGTTGCAGATAGTGGACGCCTGGTGTACTATGGAGAGAGAGAGAGGACTGCACCAGCTTCGTCTTCCTCACCAGAGGGATCTCCCGAGGTCCCGAGGCATACTATATCCTATTTTGCTTCCTGAGGTCGAGGACGAGGGCCGAGGATTAGAGTGAGCGCTCGCAAGAGCGCGATTCGACGCCGGACTGCAGTAGCGTCTACTTCCAGAGCTGCGGCTATCCTGACTCCTCCAGTAGAGCCGTCTTCCCCTCCTGTTGTTAGGACCTCCACTCCACCAGCGGATCCACCTCCCGTCTATAGTGTGTGCGGTGAGGCTGATTGTCTTGGGGCGAGACCTAATGAGGACGATATGGCCGGAGAGTATGTGCCTAGTGATGTACCCGAGGATGTGCCTGCTGCGGCACCTTTTATCGACTTGACTGGAGAGGACTCGATGGATGAGGAGGAGGAGCCATCTGAGGATCCGGGTAGTTATTTGTAGTCGTCGTGTTGTCTGACTGTTGTTTATGTTATTTTGGATGACTGTAGTATTTACTTTTAGTGTACAGTTAGTTTGGTGACCAGTCGGGCTCGGGATTTTTTTTGTACTACAGGGTAGACTGGCGGTTTACTTTTGGAGCATCCCCTGCGTGGGTGTCTGTCGGGAGTACCCCCGGGGTATGACTACTCTTACAAGGGTCTTCATACCATAGGTGTATTCTCTATACATTTCTGCACTGTTTTATTTTGCACGTACTGTATATTATGACCTGTATATATATGCATGTATGTATTCCTAGTGCATGTGTCTTGTGTCCTACATTGCACCATGTTTCGAAACGCTGTAGCTACTCTGTGCGTGCTTGCGGATGATGTTGTTTTCAAAAAAATGTACCGCATTTTCTAAAGGACACAAGAGTACCGTTTTAAAAATGCGTCGCACATAGGTTTAATTCTAGTTAAGTTGCGGTCCGGAAATTGGTTGTTACAATGGTGGTATCAGAGCAGTTCGGTTCCAACCGGATTGTGCATAGGAAATTTGGAACTGGTCACCGTGTCGGGTTATGTTTGTTGAGTGATTACTTTTGTTGTATTGCTATTGTTTATTGAGTGAAGTGGTTTGTCTGCTAATTGTTTGAATTGTTTCTTGATTGAAGCAATGTGAATTAACACATCACTTGCTTGTGAGATTCTGACAGGTTTTGGATTTTGCGGAGACCCTACAGCCGGATCAGATAACCCCAACATGGAGCGAGCAATTCAAGTAATGACAGAGATGGCGGCAGCTATGGCTCAACAATCGGCTGTTGTGACTCAACAACCTAACTATGGCTCAGCAGACTGCGGCCTTGACCCAGCTGAACCAGCAACAACAACAGAGAGCTGAGAGGAATGCAGATGCTAGAGGATTAGCGGATTTTTGGAAGCATGACCCACCGATGTTTTTCGGATAAGGCAGATTTATGGATGCAGGAGATAGAGAAGATCTTCGAGACACTTCATTGTCCAGAGAATGTCAAGGTGGACTACGCAACCTACTTGTTACTCGGAGATGCTGAGTATTGGTGGAAGGGAGTGAAGAAGACTTTGACGGCAGAGCGTCGTGAGATCACTTGGGAAACATTCCGCAGATTCCTGACACTGCACGAGTTGAGAAAGAGCAGGAGTTTCTTCGACTACAGCAAGGTAGCATGACGGTGTCAGAGTATGCTGCTAAGTTTGAATCACTTGCTAGGTACTTCAGTCCGTTCCGTGACCGAGCTGACCAGGGATGGTTGAGCGAGAGATTCCAGCGAGGCCTAAGGTTTGATATTCAGAAGTCAGTGGTGTCACTGAGGATCAGAAATCTTCAAGACTTGATTGATCGATGTGTTGAAGTGGAAGGAGTGAGAAACCACAAGAAGAAGATTGGTATTGGTGGGCCAGTGAGACCCCTGAGCACAGGGCAGAGGTTTGATCAGAAGGGAAAACAGTAGAAGAAGCCGTATAGTCGACCCCAAGGGAATAACAACAAGGGACAATATCGTCCGATGGCCCAGAAAACGAGAGGCGGGAGTCAGACTAGTGCCGATGTGACTTGTTACCGTTGCGATAAACTAGGGCACTATGCAAGCAGATGTACTGAGAAGGATGATATATGCTTCAACTGTAAGAAGCCGGGACACTTCGCCAAGGATTGTCAAGCACCTAAGGCTGAACCAGTTATGCACGCAGCAAAAGCCAAAGGGAAGCATCTGATGGCTAAAGGCAGAGTCTTTTGCATGAGTGGAGAAGAAGCACAGCAGATTGATGACCTCATCCAGGGAGATTGTGAGATTGAGGGTAAATCCCTATCTGTTCTTTTTGATTCAGGTGCAACCAATTCCTTTATTTCTTTGGATTGTGTAGACCGTTTGAAATTGTCTGTGACTACCCTACCCTTTAAATTAGTAGTTACTTCCCCAGCTGCTAAAACTTTAGTTACCAACACTGCATGTCTCGATTGTGTAGTGGTTATACAGGGTAGAAAATTTGTTGCCAACTTCGTCTGTTTGCCACTTAAGGGTCTAGATATTATTCTCGGGATGGATTGGTTGTCTCACCACCATGTCCTTTTGGACTGTGCCCATAAAACAATAATTTTTCCAGACCTTAGAGTCTCTAATTATCTTTCTGCCGAACATACACTACAAGAAAATTCGGATTTACCGACGGCCATATACCGACGGTCAGAGACCGTCGGTTAAACGTTGGATTTTCCGACGGCTAAGCCGTCGGTAAAACAACAAGTTCGTCGGTAAATGGAATCTGATTTACCGACGGTCAATGCTCGTCGGTAATTTCAAAGATATTTCATTTTCGCGCCTATTTTTCAAATACCGACGGCCTTATACCGTCGGTAAGTTAAAAACCGTCGCTTAATGCCGGTAGCAGTTCTGACGGCCTAGACCGTCGGTAAAGCCGCTTGTAATGCACGATAATAACCAGAAGCCAGGCCTTCCCTTTCTCCTCCATCTTCATCCATTTTCTCTTTCACTTCCCTCTCTTCCTCTGCCCCCACCACTACGCCGCCACCACCACCACGTCCACACCACCACCAGGCCGCCACCACCACCACCACTCTATTCTCTCTATTCTCTCTGTTCTCCCACTGTTCTCACTCTTTCTCTCCACCACCACCACCACCACCGCGGCCACACCACCACGTCTTAGTCGCCACCACCACTGCGTTTCCTCTGCCACCACCACCACCACCGTGTCTGTCTCTCTCTCTGTCTCATCTCTCTCTCTCTATCCGCCGCCACCTCCACGAGCAGTCCACCGCCGCCACCTCCACGGCCGCAGTCGCGCCACCACCTCCACAGTACCTTCCGCGGCCACCTCCACAGCACCGTGGTCTGCCGTCACCTCTGCCACCACCGTCTATTCTCTGTCTCTATTCTGTCCTTCTTTGTTCGTGTTTTTTTCTTCCGAATCCCAAATTGATTTGGTGTTCCTTTTCGATGTTTCAGGAGCGATTGAAGGTTCTTGAAGTGATTTGAAGGTTTTTGACGTGATTTTGAAGGTTTTTGGTGCATCACAGGTATTCTTTTGTGGCTTGACCTCCAATTTTGTGTTCTGTGATTTTGGGAACTAAGGTTTGTTTGTATTCCCTGTTGTTGGTATTTGATTTTTGTTTTAGTAGCTTTGCAAGAGTAAGCCTTTGCGTGAGATTATTAGTTGTTTGATGGTTGTTCTGCTCTTATTGATTTTGTGGATTGTTAGTTGTTTGACGGTTGCTCTGCTCTTATTGATTTTGTGGATTGTTAGTTGTTTTAAAAGTTTAGGATACTTATATTATGTCCAAGGTTAAAAGTTTGTCTTAAGCATGCTAATTAGAAGGGGAAAAAAAACAATTCTAGTTGGCGCATCCTGCTCGGTTAGCATCATGATTTGAAAAAAATATTGAAAAAAATATTGGAATAAAGTCTTAAATACTGCAAACCTATGCCTTTGTTCGTTTTGTTGTAATTCGATTATTTTCGCTTATATGCTCATGGTGACCAATGTTGACAACAACCAGACAATGTCTTTAGATGGAAACCGTGGTCGAGGTAGGGCTTCCAGGAGGCCGATGATGTCTGCAAGGGAGTATCGGAATAGCTTTGTGACGATTGAGGATCGCGATGCTCGCCATCGTGATCCTCCTATGCCTTCCAGGAGGTCGATGATGTCTGCGAGGGAGTATCGAAATAGCTTTGTCATCAGGACTAAGGATCGTGCTGAGGATCGTGATTTGATGAACCAGCATGGTGATCCCAGGAGGCCTGTAGCTACCGGTGATGCTCATCGAGGGACATACATCGTTCAGGTCTCCAGCGATGACGATGAGATCTTGGAGTATACTCCATCCACACCGGAGTATTCTCCAATCGGAGAGGATTACACTCCGACCTCACTGGAGTATTCTCCAATCGGAGAGGATTACACTCCGTCCACACCAAAATATTCTCCCACCGTAGTAGATTACACTCCATCGACTCCTTCGGAGGATTCTACCGCCCGATTTTGTCCTGGGGACCCCTCAAGGAGCCGCCACTAGCTAGCCTCTATTTTATATTATGCATGTTATGTACATTAGTATTTGGCGCTTTATCATTTTAATTGGATAAATGTATTAGGATAATATATGATGTATGTCTTTACATTTGTGCTTTTCTATTTAATTTTTGTGTTAAGCCTAAGTTCCAATTATTCCAACGTTTCAACGATTGTTCACGAAACCAGGCCGCCACCACCACCACCACCACTCTATTATGCTCTATTATATGTTTTACATGAGGAGGTTAAATAGCTTTTGAGAATTCATGATTTGATAAAAATAGTGAAAGCCAAAAAGCTTACTTGGGGTTTATTTGGAATTATTTTATAACATGATTGTTGTTTGGTTGGCATCCTGCTCATTTTTGTTGATTGCTATTTGGTAGCTTGTTAGTTAAAATTTTCTATGTTTTTTCTGTATTTTTAGTTCGAGGCCACGACATTGCTCAGAGAGCCACTCACATCGAAGGGCGTGGACACTCTCTTGTTACGAGAATTAGGTATGCACTCTAACGAAATGTCGGTTGACTCATTGGGTGGAAAAGGGTTGGTGTTGACCCCCACCGACATATTTATTTGATTTGCTTCATAGTTCTCTCCAGAGAGAGAATTTTGAGGTGATGTGTGTTTTGGCTAACAAAGGATGTTTTATGTTGAAGTGATGTATAGTTCTCTCCACAGAGGGAATTTTGTTTGATGTATATTTTATGTTAGAGTAAGGTAGCATGTAGATTATTCATTTAGCAAGCAACACATAAACTCAATTTCAGTAAGTGAATCTCTGATCCTATGTTCATGCTACGTCTCGCTATACTTATAGAAACCAATTTATATTGAGATAGTAACCATATTAATCTCCAAAATATTTACAGATTATAACTATATACTATACTGTAAATACAAACAACGTTTATTAAACTAAAAAATTTAACATATGAAAGACATATTATTATACAAAGACATGATGAATTTAATTATGTGATGATCTTATTTTTTTTTTAAAATAATAAAGTAACCAATTTTATGTTGTTTAGAGATACCATCAACTGCCTTGGTTAATGTAGTAGATTCTGGTGCTAGGCTAGTTTTTTAACTGCAGAAACAGAAAATGATTGTTTTTTGGCCAATTAATGGATTAGGATGTATGGTAGATGTGACCATATAGGAGCTCTAATTGCATGGCATATACCAAGCCAAACCACTATGAAAACAAAAATTGTTAAAAGGATTTATGCTTCCCTTGCCGTCGGTATGCTTGTTTAATTCTATCCTTTAAGAGGATGTCAACTTTCAACATGTTACTTTTTAATTATTGATGAAATGGATGTTTGATTGTTGTTATTAGTATCGGAGAAAAGCCTTAGCATCCGTGTGAGGTTCAATATATTATTGAGTGCGTGTACTCTTTTAGATACCACGTGTTCATTGTATATTGAACCTTGAATTGTCCAAGTCGGACAGTTTGGGAAAAAACTTTTTCTTTACTTGTATAATAGTTGTTGCTTGATTCTCGTATCTTGATATTTGATGAAATTTCGGTTAGATTCATTTCCTTTTGTTCTCTGGGTGCATCCTTGATTGCCTTGTTCCTAAGCTGCGATCATTTTGTGTACTCGAGAGACCAATGAAATCTTCTTAGAAATTTTGTCAAGTATAAGATATGAGAATTACTGAATGACTATTATCACGAGTTCTGAAAAAGTTTTTCCTCGAATGTGATAAGTCATACCATTTAAAGAAAGAGAGCGGTTGTAAGAATGTCGTCTTTGTTGAAATTGTCATTTTTTTGACATCACGAGAAGATGGAATTTTTTCCTTCGAATCGTAGTTGGATGTACGATAGGTTGTATCCGGGAAGAGGGGGTTTAAAACAATCTTTTTGCGATGGGATTGATCACTTCGTTCAAGTCGCAATGGCACACGAAGATTTCGAAATTAATGGAGGGATTAGATGTCCGTGCCTTAAATGCGATTGCAAAAAGATCAAGAGCCCAGGAGAGGTCATGCTGCACCTACAGAGAGTTGGATTTATGCCTAATTACTGCATTTGGACTAGACATGGTGAAGAGTTACCTCGGGTTGGATTAGGGGTTGGCGATAATTGCACAGGTGCTTCAAGTAATTGCGTAGATACGGGATATGGTGAGCAGATTGAATTGATGCAAAATATGGTTTGTGATGCCTTGGGGGTCAACGTATCATTCGAGGAGCCACAGTATGATGACACAGATGAACTTCCAAATGAGACTGCACAAATATTTTATAATCTCTTGTTAGAAACAAATAAGCCGTTGTTTGAAGGGTCTGCCGACTCTAAGTTATCAATGTGTGTGAGACTTTTAGCTCTCAAGTCCAACTGTGGTGCTACGGATGTGTGCTTGGATCTCATAACGAAGACGATGTTGGACTCGTCACCTATCAGAGATGGTTTGCCAAAAAGTTATTACGAGGCTAAAAGCTTAGTGTCCAAATTGGGGTTGGAATCTAAAAGGATTGATTGTTGTGTGAGAGGGTGTATGTTATATTACGACAATGAATTTGGTAAAAACGATAGTCTTTTGGTTGAATGCAAATTTCGTGGTGAGCCAAGGTATATGTCACATCCTGATAATGGGAAGGGTAGACAAAAACCAGTTCCACGGAAGGCAATGTTTTATTTGCCAATTATTCCAAGGCTGCAGAGAATGTTTGCGTCAACACAGACTGCAGACAAAATGACTTGGCACTATGAGAATAAAAGCACTTCAGGTATGTTGCGACATCCATGTGATGGTGAAGCTTGGAAGCACTTTGATCGTGTGAATTCCGAATTTGCAGCAGATCCACGTAATGTACGACTTGGCTTATGCTCTGATGGTTTTACCCCATATGTTCAACATATATATGAGCTGGCGTACAATACTTTAGACTATACTAAAAGAATAGTGCTATTTTATTGTAATTGGTTTGATCCGTCAAGTAGAGGCACAAGAATGGATCGCAAATATAATACTGTTGACATATGCATGAGCAGAAGATACCAAATGTTTGATCCGTTTATCATAGCACAACATGTAAGACAGGTGTATTATGTCCCTTATCCATCAACTCGAAGGGACAAACAAGGTTGGTGTGTTGCAATAAAGACAAAACAAGGGGTCGCATTGAAGTAGATGATCCACAGGAAGAAGTGGCTTATCAAGTGGATGAGATGTCTCATGTCAACGTAGTAAACGAAGTTGAACCCATTTCTCGACTACGTGACGATCCAATCACATATGAAGATGTAAATGGAGATGAGGAATTAAATGAAGAAGTGGCAGAACCATCAAGATCTGAAGACGATGCCGGGCGAGTGGGCGAGAATGGGCGAGAATAAATTTGTTTAACTTTTACAATTAGAGAATTTAATGTCTAACAACATATTTTATTTTGTCAGTTATTTTCATATAACTTGTTTATTTTTTGGAATTCATTTTTAATATTGTTATGTTTAAATATAATATTTCATATAACTTGTGTAAATATAATATATAGACATATATGGCATCAGGAGGTTCAGGCTCCGACCCCCCCGACCACCCAGTAGTGGTCAACGGAAGGGGAAGGGCATCGCTGTCGACCCCCCTCGCCGTCGGAGGCCGAACATTATTAGGATTGATGATGCTGGCTATGCGATGTTGTCATCCACACAGCGTTCACATACATCTACGCCTACACAGGCTCCAGCGAGTTCGGCCCCTACGCAGCCTACGTCACATTGGGCACCTACACAGCATGCAGGACCTTCTGCATCGACACCCATTTACATGATGCCCACCCCAGGGTTCCAGCAGACACTTGCCGCTTCTTCCTCTCATTTTGTGTTTGAGACGGTGCGAGCACTCATGTGTCCGATCGGGAGTATAGTGTGGGCCAGGCACCTGATCGAGCCGGGGTTGGCGGGGCGAGGAGGTTGGCGGCGGCGGGATGAGCGGAGGTCGTTGATGATATTCGAGATCTTTGCATGATGGCCGAGTTGCTATCGTGCCAGTGGTAGAGGTGAGTATGTAGGTTGAATACACATTTTTGCCCCTTATCTTTTTAGTTTTCAATTTAGTCCCTTATCTTTTTTAGTTTTCATTTAAGTCCCTTAAACTTCAAAAATCACATCAATTTCGTCTTTTCTGTTTATTTATTCATATTTTCTTAGGCGAATCACCATCGACACGTGGCGTAAAAATAAAATAAAATAAAACAAAGCGCCACGTGTAAGATGGTATTTCGTCTAAGACAAAAAAGAATAATTAAAAAGAAAGGACGAAATTGAAGTAATTTTTATAACTTAATGGACTTAAATGAAAACTAAAAAAAGGATAAGGGACGAAAATTACAGCTTTAACCTATATATTTTTAACTTGTTTGGTATGTTGTTATTGTTTAGGTTCCTTCGTCAAAGCCATTGCGAAGGCTATCACTAAGTAATTGAGCAAAATTACCACACCTATTGGCCCACCCGGGGATCTTGTGATGGTGGCGGAGGCACATGTTCAATTCTTTCAGAGTAAGTTGTTTATTTTTTTGTTGCGTATTATTTTTTATTTCATGAATCTCAATTATTTTTAATAACGTATTATATTCATACAGGAGAGGTTTCTTGGAAGGAAGAAGCGGTGGAAGCAGATCAAGAAGAACTTCCATATGAAGGCTTCCCACCGCCTATCGATATGCTTAGAGATGCCCGCCTCAATGGGCAGCCCACTTGGATAGGAGATGAGATCTGGCGGCGGCTACAAGCGCCTTTGGAACTCCCCGAGTTCAAGGCGATGGCGAAAGCGAAGAAGAATAGAGCCTCTGAAAAGGGTGGGAGCTTGCATCTTTGGAGGTTCGGTCGACCGGCAAAGACGCAGCTCGACTTGTATGTTTTATATTATTATTATTATTATTATTATTATTATTATTTAGTTAAGCTTTTTTATTAAATAATTACGATCTCGTGATTTGCAAAGGGAGGTTCGGATTGCACGAGCTCCATCGTGCAACTCATATTAGGAAAATGCAGGTGAGTTTGTCGATGGCGGTCGAGGCGGACCCAGGTAATTATAAAACATAATGAATAGTTTTTTAACAATGTTTATATTGTTTTATTATAATAAAAATTGACTAATTTGTTTATGTTTGACAGAGGAGTTTGGCGAGGATGTCTCGGGTTAGATCTCGAACATCCTCATGTTCCCCGTCTCGAGCCCAGAGGATCCAGTGCGTCGGCCGATGGTTTGGCGGAATGTTGTTGGCGGCAAGAAGAAGGGTCGCCTATACGGTCTTTGGCGACCTTGCCAAAGAACTACAAGAGTGGCTCATTGCCTCTGAGAGTAAATCGCCCAGATCGTCTTCTGCCGCGGATGAGCGGGAGATAAGCGAGTTGAAGCGGGCCATGGCGGCGAGCAAAGCGGCGGCGATTAGCGGCAGCAGCGGATCGCGGCCGTCCAGCAGGAGGAGGCCCACCAGACGGCTGCCATGTTGGCTCAGGTGCTGCAGCGACAGGAGGATCTGTACCATTTGCTAGCTCGCCAGCCGCCTCCTCCACCGCCTCCGCCTCTGCCTCATAGTACTGGTGATTATGTCGATGATGTAGATAGTGATCATGATCATGATTATCAGGACTATTAGTTATGTTTGTATCGATATTTTTTTATATTTTCGGATATTTTTTATTACTATTTTGTTCGTCGAATTTTTTTATTTATTTGTTACGTTTCTTTTTTTTTAATTTGTTTTATAGTTATGTTATCGCATTACATTTTTAAATACAGGAAGAAATTAATTATTAAATATGATAACTAGTAATCGTTAATTAAATGGATAAATAAATTAAATTGATTACAGAAATTAAAATTAAATAATTTAAAAAAGTAAATAATTTTTTAATAAAAATTTAAACAATTTTCAAAAAAAATTTAAAGTTCAGATTTACCGACGGTCATGGCCGTCGAAAATGTCATCGGAATTATCGACGAGTTAAAACCGTCGGAAAAGCCGTCGGAAACTTACCGACGGGTTAAAGCCGTCGGAAATGTCATCGGAATTATCGACGGGTTAAAACCGTCGGAGAAAACCGTCGGAAATTTACCGACTGGTTAAAGCCGTCGGTACGTATTTGCGACGCGCAGTTTACCGACGGACATTAGACCGTCGGTAATCCGTCGGAATTTTTTTATTACCGACGGTATTTGTGGATTACCGACGGCTTTTGGCCGTCGGTAATCCCGCTATTTCTTGTAGTGATATCGGAGTTTCTTTGAAAGAAGGAACTAGGGAATACATGTATTTGGCTAGTTCGGAAGTTTCTTAAGAACTTGAGTTGAAGAATGTTCCTGTGGTTTGCGACTTCTCAGATGTCTTTCCCGAAGATGTGCTGGGATTACCGCCAGTGACAGAAATCGAATTCTCCATTGATTTGCTTCCAGGAACAGGACCGATTTCAATTGCGCCCTATCGGATGTCTCCAGTCGAGATGAAAGAGTTGAAGTCTCAGATTGAGCACTTGGAGTCGAAGCAATTCATACGACCGAGTGTGTCACCTTGGGGAGCTCCAGTGCTGCTGGTGAAGAAGAAGGATGGACGATCAAGATTGTGCGTGGGTTATCACCAACTCAATAAAGTTACTGTCAAGAATCGGTATCCGTTGCCGTGTATCGATGACTTGATGGATCAACTACGAGGAGCTGCGATATTTTCCAAGATTGGCTTGAACTCAGGTTACCATCAGATTCGAGTGAAAGAAGAAGATATTTCCAAGACAGCTTTCAGGACAAGGTATGGTTACTACGAGTACTTAGTGATGCCATATGGAGTGACGAACACACCAACAATGTTTATGGACTACGTGAACAAGATCTTTCACCCATTCTTGGATCAGTTTGTGGTGGTGTTCATCGACGACATTTTGATTTATTCGAGAAGTAGAGAGGAGCACGAAGAGCATCTACGCCGAATACTGCAGATACTACGAGAGAAGCAGCTTTATGTTAACCTTTCTAAGTGTGAGTTCTGGCTAGGGGAAGTGAATTTTCTCGGACATGTGATAACTAAGGATGGAATAACTGTGGATCCAACTAAGATTGAAGCTATGTTAGCATGGGAACAGTTGAAGACTGTAACAGATATCAGAAGCTTCGTTGGTTTAGCAGGTTACTATCGAAGGTTTATCGAAGGTTTTTCGAAGATTGTCATACCACTTACATGACTTACGAGGAAGGATCAACCTTTTGCTTGGACTGAGGAGTGCGAATCCAGTTTCTGGAGACTGAAGGAGCTTTTGACAACAGCACCTGCATTAATTTTACCCCAATCGGAAGAACCTTATGAGGTTTATTGCGTTGCGTCACACCAAGGATTAGGATGCGTGTTGATGCAACATCGGAAAGTTGTGGCTTATGCTTCGAGACAGCTCAAGATTCACGAGAGGAATTATCCTATGCACGATTTGGAGCTTACTGCAGTGGTTTTTGCACTAAAGATTTGGAGGCACTACCTTTATGGGAGTACGTTCACTGTCTACATCGACCACAAGAGCTTGAAGTACTTGTTCGATCAGAAGGAGCTCAACATGCGACAGCGAAGATGGACAGAATTTCTGAAAGACTACGACTTCACTTTGGAATACCATCCAGGAAAGGCGAACATGGTAGCTGATGCACTAAGTAGGAAGAGCGTTTTAGCTTCAGCAATGATGATCAAGGAGATGGAAATGCTAAAGAAGTTTCGAGACTTGAAGTTGAATGTGGAAGTGTCACCGGGGAAGCTAAAGATTGGAATGCTCACCATTTCTATTGGATTATTGGACGAGATTAGGAACCATCAAACTGGTGACAAGCTACTACAAGAGAATGTGGAACTGGTAGCACGAGGAAAAGCGACAGAATTCAAGATTGGAGCAGACAACATCTTGAGGTGCAACGGACACGTGTGTGTACCTGATGTGGCGGAGCTGAGGAAGTTGATTCTTGATGAGGCACACAAGAGCAGACCGAGTATTCATCCAGGAGTTACGAAGATGTACTAGGACCTGAAGAAGCACTTTTGGTGGCCCGAAATGAAGAAACAAGTGGCAGAATATGTGGCTTCCTGTCTAACTTGCCAGAAGGCGAAGGTGGAACATCAGCGACCAGCAGGGATGCTACAACCGCTTGACGTACCAGTGTGGAAGTGGGATAGCATTTCTATGGATTTTGTTATGGGATTTTCGAGGACGCAGAAGAAGTATGATTCGATTTGGGTAATCGTCGACCGATTGACCAAATCTGCTCATTTCTTACCAGTGAGATCGACATACAATGTGGAGAAGCTAGCAAAATCTAATTGTGGAGATTGTGCGACTGCATGGCGTACCTTCTTTCATCATTTCCGATCGAGATCTGAAGTTTACATTTCATTTTTGGAGGGCATTGCAAGAGGCAATGGGGACGAAGCTCAAGCTTAGCTCAGAATATCACCCCCAGACAGATGGCCAGACCGAGAGAACGATTCAATAACTAGAAGATTTGTTGCGAGCATGCACATTGGATCATAGAGGAAGTTGGGACGATGTCTTACCGCTAGTGGAGTTCACCTACAATAACAGTTATCACGCGAGCATTGGTATGGCACCTTACGAAGCGCTGTATGGACGTAAGTGTCAGACGCCTCTTTGTTGGTACCTGAATGGTGAGAGTTCTATCGTGGGACCAGACATGATTCAGCAGACTACCGAGAAGATCCGATTGATCAGAGATAGGATGCAGATGTCTCAGAGTCGACAGAAGAGTTATGCAGACCAGGGTCGCCGACCGCTAGAGTTTGAAGAGGGAGAGCATGTATTCCTCCGAGTTACACCTATTACTGGAGTTAGTCAAGCGATCAAATCCAAGAAACTTACTCCTAAGTTCATTGGACCTTACCAGATTTTTCGTCGTATTGGTCCAGTGGCATATCAGATTGCTTTGTCACCCTTCTTGTCAAACATTCATGACGTCTTTCACGTCTCACAGTTGCGAAAATATGTTTCCGACCGTTCTCATGTCATCGAACTGGATGTGATTCAACTAAGGGACGACGTATCATTTGAGGCATCACCTGCAAGGATTGTCGATCGAAAGACTAAGCAGTTAAGGAACAAAGAAATCCAACTTGTGAAGGTCGTGTGGGATCAGAAGACCGGAGATGCTACGTGGGAGTTGGAAGAGAAGATGAAGAACCAGTATCCAGAACTTTTTCTTGATATGTATATTACCCGTAGTTTCGAGGACGAAACTATTTTTAGGGGGGTATTGTAACACCTGTGTTTTCGCGATGCATTATTTAGCGTTATTATAGTATGTTTTGACGTAATTATGCTACAATAAGCAATTTCTTGTGCCCTAAGTAAGAGTTTTAAATAAATCAAGATCAAATTAAATTTCAGAGTTAATATTTCATATTAATTCATGGTTCGAATATCGTCGAAAAATTCTAATGAAGTTTCATCGCGTTTCGAATCGCCGGCCAGTTTTGCCGCAGATAAAATTCTAAACGAACTCCGATTTCGATGAAAATCGAAACATAACTTGTTGAGACTATTTTTGAATGTTTGATATGATTTTTATTATTTATAATAAAATAATATCATGCGGTGAATTAATTTCTCGCTAAATTAATTTTTGCGATTTTATCGGCGAGTAATTGATCGGTAACACGATTATTCGACGCCGTGTTTAGCAACCCTTAGACTCTAGAATTAGAGGGTAATCATGAGAGATGTGAGATTAGATGGGTAAGATTAGATGATGCGATTAGCATCTCATAAAGTTGCTAACTGTCATATTATGTGTGATTAATTTGAAAATTTCTTTTTACTAAACTATTTTTATAACTATGTCTTAAGTTGTTTTAAGGAAAATAAAAAAAGAATGAAGCCTATATGCAGCCCCATTTTCGTGACCCCTCCCTCTCTCTAACTTCATATCATCTTCATCTTTTACTTTTAGTGAGAGAATCTCTCCACCTCCATGGTTTCCAAGCTTTCTCATCCTTGAACTACTTCACCTTTCTTCTTCATTTTTTTTCTTGCTACCAATTCCTTCTTCCCTTCATCCTCATCTAGTTCATCATCAAGCTTTAGAGAAACATTTCCTCCATCAAAACAGCCCCATGGCCGCGAGCATATAGGAGGAAGGAGGTGGTGCCCTTTTCTTTTCCTTCTTGATTTTTATGCTTGTTAAAGTGTTGTTTTGTGATTGTGTATGATTGAATGAAAGACATGAGCATATAAATCCCTAATATTGAGAACCCTAGGCACAAGTCAAAGGAGAAAAGAGGGGTAATGTGATCTTGAGGTTCAATCTTGCCATTAGTTGTTTGATTGAGTTTAATTTATGTTGTTGTTGATGAATTGAAGTAGTAGTTTGGAACTAGCATGTTAAGGTGGTTGCTTTAGGGTTTGAACCTATTCTTGAAGAGGTGAAAATGTGGGCTTTGATGGTTAAGACATGTGATTAATTGTTTTTCCTAGCTTGCTATGTGTTAATCTTGTTGTTGTAGTTGAAAGTTTTGTGTTAGAATCATGATTAGGTATTTATTTAGAAATTTGAGGCTCTTGAAATGTTGTAAAGCATGCCTAGACTTGTTAGTAAATTATTTTAAGGTGTTTAATTGTGGTTTGATGAGGAAAAGAATTGATTAAAATGGTGTTAGTAGTTGGTTTTTTTTTTGAATTTGATTTGGTGGAAAAACTTGGATTCAAGAGGTAGTAAAAAGGTTATTGAAAATTCTTGTTTATTGGCATTGAGAAAATGGGTTTTGAATGCTTGATTAAGTTGTCTTTATGTACTAGTTGTATACGAAATTGAATTGAGTCTTGCTTTTGAGTTATTGGCATTGTTAATATCATGGTTGAATAGTTTGAATCAAAAGAAAATTTGAAAGGTTCTTGGAAACTTTGCTCATGAAGTATTTGAAAATATTTTGGATTATGTATGAAATGTACTTTGAATTATGTCTTGAGGATGCCTTAATGCTTTGATGTCTTGGAGTATAGGTGAATGATTTGGAAATGGGTTGTTAGATTGTAAACAAAGAAGTTTGGATTTTTTTTTTATAAAAAGGGGGGGTATGGCCGAGGGGCCCAAGGGGTGTAAAGAGGGAAGATTTTGTTTGTAAACTTGGTTAAAATGCTTGAATGAGTATGCTTTTAAAACTTGTAAGATTTATGAAAAGTGTTTAATGAGTTGTGTTTACTTTAAAAGTTTTCAAGAGCATTAGAAAATGTATTATGTTTGGTTTTCTTAAGAAATGATTTTGATTACAAAACCTTATTCCTTTCAAGTAGTTGGTGACTAAATGTTTGGTGTGAATGTTTGGTTAGAAAGGGTTATGTTTGAGAGCCTAGGTTCCTAAGTTAGTTTATAGAATTGTTCTAAGTTTACTTGTGATGATAGGAGTTACGAATTCAGAGGACGTGCGACGTGGGGTTGAGGCGTGCGGTACCACGCTAGAAACTGACTGTGGTAAGGGCAACTTTAGATATTGATAGGAATTTAATTTCAAGTATTTATGCGAAGAAGTCTGAGAACCTCAGGGTTCGAAGTGAAGATCTTGTACCCCTTCGTTTGACTGCTTTTTGATATACTGATTATTTAGTGAGCTTGGCTGCAAGTGGTTGGTAGCTATCCCCAACCCTCCACACATCTTTGCTTGCCTCTCTGCCAACTCCATTGAGTTGCAGAGGGATGAACTGAGTTGTTTGACTGTTGTTGTTTGCTGAGTTATGATTGTTAAGATGAATTGCTTATACTGCTGAACTGTTCGCACTGTTTTGAGCTTGGCGTGAATATTGTTTGATATGCGGTCTAATAATTATTCAATTATTTCCTGAATTATCGTATGCGGTGATTTATTCATTGGAGTGCGAGAGTTTAGTCGAGTCGTCGAGTGTCGTGACGTTTTTAAGCTTTGATCCGATTAACCTAGGGTCCTAGGATCCCCTAAACGGCTCCAGGTGGTTTTTCGGCAGATTAGCTAGGCGTCGTTGTGTCAAGGAACCTGAGCTAAATGTTCTAGGTTGAGCGGAGAGCCCAAGGCTAGGGCTGACGTTCAGTGGATGGATCGGCGTTACATTCCGGAAAATTGTCAAAAGTGTCGTGAGCGTTGAGTCTTGAGCGGAGTCTTATGTTACGTCTTGAGAGCTGTGCATATGTTTGTTTTGCCCATTGTTTATGTTTCGTTATTTCTTGATTTATTGAGAAGTTGACCCTTTCCCATGGTACCTTCGACCCATGATGGTTACCCAGGTGATGGCAAAGAGTGTGCCGATACCGGCTATGAGGACGTCACCGGAGATCTTCTTAGATTTCCCAGACTTGGAGCTACCCACGGCGATGGAGTTCGACCCCATCTCACGTCGTGTTGTATATACCGGGGATGTTGTTCATAGTTTCAGAGAGGATGGTGTCAAGGTGAGACAGGAGACTTCACGACGTACGGTGAGCTTTCCAATCCGGATGTTGCAGATAGTGGACGCCTGGCGTGCTATGGAGAGAGAGAGGACTGCACCAGCTTCGTCTTCCTCACCAGAGGGATATCCCGAGTTCCCGAGGCATACTACTTCCTATTTTGCTTCCCGAGGTCGAGGACGAGGGCCGAGGATTAGAGTGACCGCTCGCAAGAGCGCGATTCGACGCCGGACTGCAGTAGCGTCCACTTCCAGAGCTGCGGCTATCCTGGCTCCTCCAGTAGAGTCGCCTTCCCCTCCTGTTGTTAGGACCTCCACTCCACCAGTGGATCCACCTCCCGTTTGTAGTGTGTGCGACGAGGCTGATTGTCTTAGGGCAAGACCTGATGAGGACGATATGGCCGGAGAGTATGTGCCTAGTGATGTACCCGAGGATGTGCCTGCTGTGGCACCTTTTATCGACTTGACTGGAGAGGACTCGATGGATGAGGAGGAGGATCCATCTGAGGATCCGGGTAGTTATCTGTAGTCATCGTGTTGTCTGACTGTTGTTTATGTTATTTTGGATGACTGTAGTATTTACTTTTGGTGTACAGTTAGTTTGGTGACCAGTCGGGCTCGGGATTTTTTTTGTACTACAGGGTAGACTGGCGGTTTACTTTTGGAGCATCCCCCTGCATGGGTGTCTGCCGGGTGTACCCCCGAGGTATGACTACTCTTACGAGGGTCTTCATACCATAGGTGTATTCTCTGTACATTTCTGCACTGTTTTATTTTGCACGTACTGTATAAGATGACCTGTATATATATGCTTGTATGTATTCCCAGTGCATGTGTCTTGTGTCCTACGTTGCACCATGTTTCAAAACGCTGTAGCTACTCTGTGCGTGCTCGCGGATGATGTTGTTTTAAAAAAAATAAAAATGTACCGAATTTTCTGAAGGACACAAGAGTACCGTTTTAAAAATGCGTCGCATATAGGTTTAATTCTAGTTGAGTAGCGGTCCGAAAACGGGTCGTTACAATATGCACACACGTCATGTTGTCAATTCAGAATTTCACAGTTTAACAATACAACAGTATATCTCAATATGATAACACATATTCCACATATCATATATTCAATCCAGAATCACAACAATTCAGCAATTCCCAACGATTAACATTTACATATCAATACTTGTCAGACATACACAGACAATATTAAACATTCATTTCTAAGTAATATCTATAAGTAGCCCTTACACATACTATACAAACATAAACACCGAGAATGTGAAGTGCCCTAACCTAAGATTATCCGCTCATGTGCCAAACAACGTTATTGTCCTACTAAGCACGAACTGACCTTAAAGATTCCTAGCAACACACCAAACCTTAGCACAACTCTAGTTCACCCAAAAACAATTCCCTAGGCTTAGATTCAATTCTAACCACTAGGCTGTCAATCCCAAAAATATTTTTAAATAAACACATACACTTGAAATAACAAGCAAGTTGAAAATTAAATATTTTAAAGACTAAAAACTCATTTTCTATTAAATCTTAAAATCATAAAGTAAATACTAAAATCAAATACTTGGATTCTAATATTATCAAGACTCCACTTTGGCTAAAGAAACACAATGATTTCTCTAACATAAGTGTTTCATAATCTTAGCATGCCAAATCAAATTCCTAATACTACTAAACTCAAATTCATTTCATAGCAATATTTGATTCAAGGCTATACTAGGTCTTAGGATTATAAAATCCATTTGCACCTTAATGTATCATAGCCTTACATTCCAAATCAATTTAACTTTCAGTCAAAATCCTTAATTAGGCTCCACTTGGCTCTTAGGATTACAAAGAACCCATTTTGCCTTAAGTGTTTCATTGCCCTTAATATTCAAAACAACTTCCAATTTACTCAAACTATATCCAAAATTTTCCAAACTTAATCAACAACTCAAAGCACTTAGCTTAAGCTAACAACACACAAAATAATTTCCTTCTAAGCTCAAACTTATTCATGCATAATCGTGCCAAGTCTAGGGACCATGGGATGTCCTTATTGCCTAATTATATTCGTAAGCCCATTAATCATGTATCCATCTACACCCTTTCCTTGAAAATTCGTGTGCCCTAATGTGCTTATGAAGGTTCCAAGCTTTGCCTCTCCTTTGGTAGGTTTCTTCTTCAAAAACACGAGAACAAAGTTGTAGGAATGAGAAAACTAGGATTTTAAACCCTAATGGTGGCCAAATGGCATAATCATGAATAAAAAGACTTACCACACCCTAATTACCTCAATGATAATGGGATAATGTCAGTAGTGTAGGTCTCCATTTTGAATTCCGAAGTGGTGTACCAAGCAAGAACTGTTAAGAACAGAAAATGGAGAAAAGAGAGAAAGAAAGTAGTTTTTTTTTGAGTTGAGTACTTGAGAGGAGGTCATGAACGTGATTAAGGGTTTAAAATCAAGGGTTAGTGGGTGGTTTAAAGCCCCGATATGTAATTTACATGGAGTGGGTCAAGAATAGGTGTAACTCATCTTGAAACACACGATCGCCTTCTTGAAACACCAAAACCTTAGTCATCCTTCGTGATAACTTTTCTGTCTACTTTGCGCTGCTTGCATCATCTCCTGAATCATTCTTGCCTTCTCGATGGTCTCTTGCACCACCTCCAGTCCCATCACAAGTTGTTCGCAGGTCTCATACCAACACAATGGAGTCCTACATCTCCTCCCATACTGAGCCTCATACGGTGCCATCCCGATACAGGAATGGAAACTATTGTTGTATGTGAACTCTATAACAGGTAAGAATTTCTTCCAGCTCCCGGTCTCCTCCATGACACAAGCTCGCAACAAATCCTCTAGGGATTGAATTGTTCTCTCTGACTGTCTATCTGTCTGAGGATGATAGGCCGAGCTTAACTTAAGCTTAGTCCCCAAAGCAGCATGCAAACTCTCCCAAAACCCCGATGTGAACCTAGGATCCCGGTCCAACACGATACTAGAGGGTACTCTGTGCAATTTGACGATCTCTTGGATGTACAGTCTAGTCAACTTCTCCAATGAGTACTCCGTGTCCACATCTATGAAATAAGCCGCATTAGTCAACCGGTCCACAACTACCCAAAATGTGTCACAACCCATCAGAATCCTCGGAAGTCTTGACATGAAATCCATAGCAATGATGTCCCACTTCCACTTTGGAATAGGTAACGCGGCTGCAGCTTCCCTGACGACTTCCGATGCTCAATCTTGGACTTCTGGCAAGTCAAATAAGCCTACACAAACTCCATTATCTCTTTCTTCATTCCAGGCCACCAAAACATTTTCTTCAAGTCTTGATACATTTTAGTAGCTCTGGAGTGAATACTCAAACCACTCTTGTAACCTTGCTCCAAAATCATCTTCCTCAGTTTTGGAACATCCGGTACAAAATCCGGTCCAGAAACCGTAGAATACTTTATGCATTTTCGTATGATCTATGTTTGCTCTGATCATTTGTCTGATCATATATGTTCTGAAATTGAACTAATTGACATTTGATATGACTGATATTGCATCCGCTTGATATATATGTTATGCATACTTACAATAACTCTAATACTCTATTATGCATATAATGAGCTTATATGAATAGTTAATTTTTAAAAGTTTCTAGCCTAATACTTAGGGTGGGTTTTATGGTGAGAATTCTTTACAAACTAACTATAATTTTATTACAATTTAAGAGAAATTGTTCATCAAAATCTTGGGTTTGTCATCATAAAAAGGGGAAGATTGTTGGAACCAAGACGAGTGATAAGTCTTGAACCTCAATAATTTTGATGATAACAAATACTATCTAACTGAACAATTTATCTTAAGATTTCTAACATGTGTTTTGAAGTGTGCAGAACGTACTAAAGTGTATCGATACGTTGTCTAATGGTCTAAAAAGAATCTCAGTACTATTTAATTTGAGAAGACAATCAATGCAAAGATATCACACTACACATGTCTGAAGATGGAAATCAAAGAGAAACTCTCAGGACATGATCTACAAAAACCAGACATAGCAAGTGGAATCACAAGTCTGACTATGCGCATCATAAAGATCATCACATGTTTGCTTTCAAGAGGAACTGCACAAAGAATGTTTTGAATAGATGTCTGCATTCCTGACTCAGAAGTGTATGACTTCCAAGTAAGGCAAACAATGCATTTACTCTGTCTGACTCGGTACGAGGAATAATTAGTTTACACAATCAATCTTGAATTTTGAAGAGTACATACAAAGTAAGGCCAAACGGTAGTTAATTCAAAGGGACTGGACGTAGCTATCAGTTGGATAGTGAACCAGTATACATCATTGCGTGTTTCTTAGTTTCTTGTCTGTTAGTTTCCTTTACTATCTGTTTCTATCCAGTATAATTGTTTTCCAAACTTGCTTTGAAACAGAAATAGTTCTATTTTCGAAAAAGATTTTCTAAAACACATTTCAACCCCCTTCTGGTGTTTTACTTTATTTACTTCAGAGTAAAGCATTGAGAATCTCTAAGTAACCCCGACAGACTATGAGGAATCTCTTAAGGAGATATGAACATGAACTTTGTGACAAGTCCAATTTCAGTGGCAATGACATTGTGACAATAAGATGACCATATGTTCAAGCCTCCTAGCTATATATAGCCATCATGGAGCTTGGGTTGTTCTTTGCTATGGGCCACGATGGATTGTATATGACTTATGATATGGGGAGTTTGGTGGAAAACCCAACCTTGTGTGTATGATTGTCATACTGACTTTGTGATAGGATGGGGAGTGGAGGCCAACACGAGTGAGACTGCATGGCAATATCTTAGCCTTAGGGGTCCGAAGCCTAAGTTTATGCTCCCCAATGGTTTAAGTTTCGCACCTTGAGCTGGGGATCCCTTTCAGACTTAGCTACCCCGACCGTCACCAGACATTCTCATGTCTAGTTGACAGTATGAGGTAATGGAGTAACACCATTACGGTGCCTTTCTCCAACAAACCGATTATGTCCTCCAACTCAACTTCCTAGAGTAGTAGATGGATCCACATGCATATGAAGTAGTGATGTAGTGATCTGCATCGTCTTATGATGCGGACACTTGACTTTGTGATCGATGAGTTTATTGTAGTTGTACTTGTATATATATCTGTGATATGTGTATTCTATGTATGTTGGTATTTGTCTAGACCTTCTGTCCTGTCCGAACGAAAGCTGGTCGGAGTCACCGTGAACCACCGTGAGGTAAGTAGATCTGAAGCGGAGTGCGAAGGGGTGTACCTACAAAGCCACTCCGACGATCAAGTCAGTTGGTGGTCAAGATGAGGTAAGCATGATGTATAAAAGTGTACCAGATTTCACTGTGGGTCCCTTTTTATACACTTTTTGTCGTTATCAGGCCTTGGGAGAGTGGTTACTGGATCTAGTCCATGTGGCATGTTTGATAACTATCGATCAAATTGGACGAGTCAAATTTGGTAGCATACGGACTACGCGAGGTGAGTACCGTTGATGAAATCAGTGGTCCAAATCGGCTTAGGATCAGTGGCCAAGATTTACTGGATGTGATATGTGCTGGGTCAGAGTTCGGCCCTTTGTGGAAGTGGATTGGGCTTAGGCCCAGTCGGGAACAGTTGCCCCCAAGTCGAAGTCCTTGGTACAAGGACTTCGACTTAACAGCTGTTGTGGTCTTTAAGTGAAGACATCGATGAGTATTTTCGAGTATGTGAAATAGCGTATTATCTTGTTTCTTGCTGAGAAAGAAGCTCAGCATGTACTTACTTAAGCACAACGTTGATCCCGGACCAGGTACAATGTATTTTTTAGGCACATGTCGTTTCAGGACGATAGTTTCTAGAGTGTTCTTCGTCAGAAACCCTAATTGACGCATCGCTTCAATAGTTTCAATTTTTAAAAGTCCTCTCGTTTCGTGCTCTAGGGGCGTGTCAATCATTTCCCCAAGGCGATGCTTTGATTATCGTGCTAATTAATTCACTTTAATCAATGCGACTGGTGGAAAATTTCTATAAGTATCGGGAAAGGGATTCATTTCTCACTTTGAGATTTTTGAGTTTCTTCCTTCTTACTTGTTTCTCTGCAAATCTCTCGGCAAGTTCTCTTGGAGATCTTTCTCTGCTCAGGTTGCATTCATGTTTCCCAGTCGTCAACTACGATTAAGGTACGTTTTTCTTTTCCTTACTTTGCTTCCTGTCATGATTGGGTTTTTTGTGTTTACGCCGCCATGGTGGGTTAGTGTTGCTGCCTCAATCCCACAGCGGCTTTGAGATTTTGGGAAGGAACACCGCTGTGCATGCTTTCAACCCTTTGCATTTCTGGGTTTATGAAGGTTTTCCTGGCTAGTGACGCGAGTTTCGCGGCGAGCTGTTGAGTTCTCTGGCGAGTATCCACGACGGAGTTCACCTTTTTTTGGGGATCTTTAAAGAACTCCAGCAAGGTTTTAGTGTAATCTTTGGGAAAAGCCAAGGGCCCCCAAGGCAAGAGAGGATACTACCCTCCTCCTAACGCCAACAGATACTCTTGGGTGGCTGTGGATTCCCTTTTTGTTCAGTTGATATATAGTAACGAGGCGACTTCTTACCGTCGTTGGACATCGAAAAAGGAAAAGGTGAACTGGTGACTGGGAAGTAATCGCACCTGGCGTTAATGATCGCATTTGCATGTGTCCGACGAACGATGAAGAGTTCTTTCTTCCAATGCACAAGATATACTTCACCGAGTTAGGTGTGCGACTTCCTTTTTTGAACTTCGAAGTAAGTGTATTCAACCACTTGAGGCTAGCTCTATCCCAGCTCCACCCAAATTCATGTGCTTTTAAGAGCTTTGAGCTAGTATGCTCGTACCTCAGAGTTCCTGTCATAAATGTATTCTTTTATTTGTTCTCCCCTCTGCGTACATCGGATCATAGTGACGATAGGCAAGGATGGTTATCTCTAAAACCAAAGTTTAAGTTGTTCGATGCATCGGTTATATAGCGATTTAGTTCGCAGTTCAAATGCGAATACTTCTATCTGAAACCTCAAAATCTAGAAATGGAGCCAAGACCTTTTCTCTGTTGAATGAAAAGAGTTAGTCTACTCCGAAGATCAGCTGGATGATCAAGAGGTTAGATATGTAAATTGGTTGAAAGGTTTTGTAGCTGGGTTGGCGGCCATGATCAAGGATATTCGGGTGGGGCCTAAAGCGTTTCCTTGATTTATTAGCTGTCGAATACTGTTATGGTGCACTTCAGAGGCTGAAGTTAGAAATTGTTTAGGTAATTTTCATATTTACATCCCTTTGTTTGTTTTTGTGCTTATCTGACTTGTGTTTTATCATTTCATATTCAATGGCACACCTTGCTACCCTCACAACCTTCCATAAAACAGACAAAGAAAATCAACACGGGGGGTTGCCTATAATGGACCCGCAAGTAGCACTTCTGACAATACTGGGTCACCGGCTCATGCTATTACGACCTCGTCAGCGACGACATCTCTCCAGACTACCATACCGGGATCTGCTTCATTTTCGCCCCCTGTGGTCAAAAGAAGCGCCTGAGATGGAAACTCAGAGCGTGAAGAGGGTAGTTGATGAAGTTATTTCGGAGCAAACTCCCCATCCTCCATCTAAATAGCAGAAGCACAATGGAGGGAAGAAGTTAAGTCTTTTGGGAAAAAACTGTTAGCGGCGGAAGCTTCTCGGCGAGCGATGGTCCAGCGGTGTGGACTCACCCCTACGTTCTTTCTTTCGAGTAGCTCCGTCATTATACCTCTACTGAAGATAAGGTTTACCTCGCAAACCTTTCCAGTGCAGCACGCCAAGATTCAGCTTTGGAGTATGCTAGTTGGATGGTTCGAAGTTTAAACCTCTTCATGCACACTATTGAAAGCAATGCAGCTCTAGAGAAGGAAAATTTTGAGATGAGAGTAGCGATGGAGGAAGTACGAACTCGGGCACGGGAATTAGGGAAGCTAGAGGCAAACATGACGAACCTCGAGAATGATCTCCTAGATCACTTCGACAAGTTAGAGATCGCAAAGAAGGAAATCGAAGAGCTTTCGACGATGGTGTTGAACTTGAGGCCTCAAGTTATAGAGATAACCAAAGAGAAAGACTCCCTTCTGTCTGAGAAGGAGAGGCTGGAAAAAGAGAAAGTCGATCTCCTAAAAGAGAAAACATCTCTTCAACAAGAACTTGAGAGTACCAAGGTTTCTATAACCGCCGGGAAAGATAAGTGGCTCAAGATGGCGATGGAGGTTGACGAACAACAATTTGACAATACCATTAGTCAAATCCGCCTAACCAACACTGCGCTCGAATATGATACTTCGCATCTTTACAACTTCCGGGCGGTCCAATGGGACAAGATCGTGGATGCCGATAACGAGGAGATTCTAGTCGATCTCTCCGCAACACCGGGCCATGAAGTTGTCGATGTCTGAAGGGCCGAAATGTCGGTTGAGCTGATTTGCTCTTTATAACTTGTAGATTACAATTTGTAACTTGTGATTTTGGACCTCTCTAGAGGCCTTTTTGTACTCTTCATACTTCAATTTAGTCGTTTAATTTATGTTTTTGTCGTTCAACTTATTTATTGAAATGTTGATTTACCTTCTTTATTCGAAGTTTTTATTTCGATGTAGTCAACTTGATGGTCAACCCGCCCCGAACATGGGATGAAGATCCCGCGTTCGGGTGGACGTTGATTCGGTGTGACCTATCTCTAAATGACTATCTAGGTCGGTTAGGTGGTCTGCCGCACAGTTGAATCTTCGGACTCTGTTCTGAAACTACCCGGGTTTATATCCAAAGAATAACTCCCGAAATGTTATCAACGTGGGTACTGAGATTGATTGTCTAAGAAGATATGATATTTACTTCTTCGACTATCCAGAGTCTACTCCAAGGGTGACTAACATGGTGTCCTTGAAAGGACGTCGAAATCTTCCGATTTTAGACGGTGTCGCCTCCCTTACCTATCACGCGATGTTGAAAGGATTAAAGGAATAAAGTGCGTTCATTAATAACTGAGAATATATAATCCAGTTTACATTTTCGATGAAAAAAAAACTTGATAACTGAAAAGAACATGACATCTGAAAATAACATGACATCTGAAAACACTAGAGGGAACTTCGATAAACTGAGTTCAGTTGTAGTATTTTTAGAGTTTTGTAGTATTCCAATTCCTCGTTATTGGCCTTCCGTGGAGATCTTCTAAATAGTAGGTGCATGTTTTGAGACACTTCTTGGCCCATCATAGTAACCTTTAATTAATTAGCCTTAATCGCTTAGCTTATCGATAATAAAAACAACAGAAAATACATAGAAATTTAAACTGAAGCACACAACGGAAATAAGCACACACAATATACATTATATGCATCGGTATAGAGTTTAGTGGCCCTTCTAAGGGCTCACCTACATCAGACTAGCAGTCACATCACAAAAGCATAGCAAACATACAGTCATCCCAAAATGTCGACTAGAGGCTAACACATGCCTCATCAAAAAGAGTTAACATCAAATGGAAATAAAACAAGACACCTGGCCATAAGTATGTAACTCGGTATCGAGAGCTCCCGCCCAATGATCCCTAACAACTGAGAAAGGCAAAAGGTAGTGCCCAACTCAAAATTCCCTCAGACAGGGATCCTCAGACTCGACCATATCAACAGATGCATGAACTGTGCCATCCTCAGTAGCAACAGCCTCCTCAGTAGATATATCTAACATATACCACATATACACACAAACACATATACAGGGAGATAAGAGCAACATGACCACCATAAAATGGGAAAGTAGCAGTAGAAGGTAATACAAAGTATACAGCATGCAAGTAATCAGATATACCATGTTTCACATTCCAAATTTAGACACTAATTACTTATCATAGTGACGTTACCTAATTAAAGACTCGTGGCCACTAACTACACCGGCTTATTAAACTCTTCACCACTCAGAGTACAACCCTATGTCATAATGTACTCCTCACTACTCAGAGTATCAGTTAGTTGTCCAAGCAACATACCCCGCTCATCGTGACCTATAAGAGCACATACCCGTAGCCCTGATTAATCAGGGTCGGGTATCTAGGCCTGTACTCGGGATCGTTCACCAAGGACTTGAAGTTTACAGCACTCGTCAGGGTAAACGGGCATAACCGGAACCACGACACAATAGCGGCCAAACTATCGGCCTCTTGTGAAATATTTCCAGACCCCATGATATACACCCCTAAGGTCTATGTGACCAACACTGTTATCTCATACTCGTGCTCGAGTATCTCCTGATCTTGTGCACCACACACGGCTGCGACATAACACCAACAATTCACTTATTTAAAAGCTCACACCATTCACATATCACTTTGCACTTTAATTCACTTTATTCACTATTTACATTATGCGTGTTACATCTCACATTAGTCATATCCTCAATCACTTTGTCATTTAGCAGCTACACAACACTTAATATCACATATTATACACATAGAGTATTACACATGAATTTCACCATATAAGCATATATCACATATCCCTACACATGTTTCTAATATCACATATAACCCAATAATTCACTATTACACACTAAGTAGGTCAAACACTGGACCCGAAACACAATATTGCTCCTATGGTGGAAGATGGGTTCACGACACCTGTCCTTATATACTGTAAACCGTAACCCTTATCCTTATATGTTACTGACCTCAAGCTCTAGTAGGGCTTAGGTACACTACGCATACAATGTATATTATTCTACACTAGCAATCCCGGTAAAAATGTATTCTTACTCCCACATGGATTCCAAAGCAGTAAATATGAGCCCCACGAACTCCTATAGTCTCACCCACAAACACACAAGCACTTTAATCTTCCCTTCCTATCACATCCTTCTGCCCCTCAAAGTTAGAATATCATGGTTTGTCCAAAAATTCCACCGAGCACACTCGTACAATCCATAATTCACTAGAAACACAAAAACGCACTCGGATTAGAATTACGGCAAACTATGAATTACAAAGATACAAGGGATATCACGGTCAGCCCCTTTTCTAAGGGTCCAGGGATTTTAACTTACCCAAATCCAACTCCTGACAAGATTTCTCGGACATTCGGTACCCGCACTTGCACCAAAACCCTAAAATACGAAGAACAGTTAATTAGGGACAATCCATCTACAAGGGAATCATGAATTAGAGGCCTAACAATAGAGAGAACGGTAGTTATAGCCTCTGTCTTGTGGCCCAAGGAATCTCCTCCGGGAGTTTCGGCAAAATCCTAGCTCGTTCAGTATCCGTTCGGTCAAACCGGGGTCCAAAACACAGTCTGATTAGGGCTGAAAACACAAACTAAAAACAGAGGGGAATAGTAGTGGGTATGGGTTTTACCTCAACGAAACGGAAATCGAAGATAAGCCCTAGAAAGCACAAATGGCAATAGACAAATCGCTAAGATCAAACGAATGAACCGGCACTTGAGATTACTTGG
Source organism: Calophaca sinica (assembly GCA_037113605.1). Lineage (NCBI taxonomy): Eukaryota > Viridiplantae > Streptophyta > Magnoliopsida > Fabales > Fabaceae > Calophaca > Calophaca sinica. Next base: position 47,290,116 of record CM073734.1, read on the forward strand.
GATTGAATCACCAAAGCTTATAAGGTTTAAAAATGGAGGATTCTGGTTTATAAGAGTGCTCTGGTCATGTTTAAGGAAGAAGAAGTGATAAAAGAGCTGAAAAATGGGTTTAATGCCCTTAAATAGCAAATTAGGGGCGGCTGGATTCGCTTAGGGCACATCGCGCGCTTAGCACTCTCTTGATAAAAGCCTGCGCACTCCGCGCGTCCAACGCCCTTCTACATGGCTTGCTTCACGCTGAAGGAGTCTCATGCATGCGCGCCACATGTCCTGGTCAGTAAACGGTCCACTCATAGTGTGCCACGTGGTGCAGAAGGATTAGGAGACGCTGGTGCACCATACACCAGCGCGCCCAAGCGCGCCTCAAGCGCTTTTGTACTGTTTTATCCATTTTCGTGTGATTTCTTCGATTTCGACGTCCGTGCGATCCAGAACTCGATACCCTAACACTTAAACATAATTCCTAATATAAGAGGACATCAAATGGACTCAAGAACAAAGATTCAAAGTCTCATATACTTGTCCGGAAACTCACACTCGCTTAAGGGTACGAACACACAAAACCCTAATTCCTACTCCGACAGTTCTCAAACTTCACGAGGCTTCTGATACTGATACTAAAACAGTATCAAGCACTTCTCTACCTCTTTTTACCCTTCAAAACCTTACAAGTCTCACACTTACCCTTACACAAAGGCACAAAAAGCGAGCACACAGCCAAACACTCAAAGACACTGATAAACCCCACTATACACACCTAGGCTCACACAAATACACTTATACACACACAATCACACATTAAGCAAGGTTAGAAAATTGAGGATGTTACATTACCACCCCCTTAAAAAGAGATTTCGTCCCCGAAATCACGTACCTGTAAACAGATGTGGAAATCGTTATCGCATCTCCTCCTCACGCTCCCAAATCATATCACCTGTAGTCTCATCCCACACCACCTTAACAAAAGGAATGTATTTACCATGAAGTTCCTTGATCTTTCGATCCATGATCCTTATAGGTAATGCCTCAAATTCTATGTTATCTCTTAATTCTATTGAATCGGGTTCAATGATATAAGAACGATCGTCATAATACTTATGCAACTGAGACACATGGAAGACATCATGTAAATTGGAAAAATTAAGCAGTAAAGCAATATAATAGGCTACTGGGCAATTCGACGAAGAAATTGGAATGGACCAATAAACCTAGGAGTTACTCTCAGAAAAACGTGATCTCCCTCTTGGAATTCTAAAGGTCTCCTTCTCTTATCACTATAACTCTTCTGCCTTTCCTGATCTGCCTTCATCTTCTCTCTAATCTTATTGACTTGTTATGTAGTCTATTGAATCATCTCAAGACCTAACACTTGTCTGTCTCCGATCTCAAACCAACACAACGGGGTTCTACACCTCCGACCATACAAAGCCTCAAAAGGTGTCATACCTATACTTGAGTGAAAACTGTTGTTATAGGTGAATTCCACCAAAGGCAAAAACTTATCCCAACTTCCTACGTGCTCCAACATGCATGCTCTTAATAAGTCTTCTAGGGATTGGATCGTTCGTTCTGACTGACCATCCGTTTGCGGATGATAAGCTGAACTTAATGTTAACTTAGTCCGTAAAGCTCGTTGTAGTTCATTCCAAAATATAGAGGTAAATCTAAGATCTCTATAACTAATGATGCTCGAAGGAACACCAAGTAGTCTTACAGCCTCCTTAAGGTAAATCTGAGCTAACTTCTCCAAGGGATATTTCTCTCCGATTGGAATGAAATGAGCACTCTTCATCAACCGGTCAATGACTACCCAAATGGCATCAAATTTCTTAGGGGTCCTAGGTAGTCCTACAACAAAGTCCATTGTTATTCCATCTCACTTCCATTCAGGAATATCCAATGATTGCAACAACCCTGCTGGTTTCTGATGTTCTATCTTTGCCTTCTGACATACTAAGCAAGACAAAACATAATTAGCTATGTTCTTCTTCATACCAGGCCACCAAAACATCTTCTTCAGATCTTGATACATCTTAGTAGCACCAGGGTGGACACTAAGCTTACTCTTATGGGCTTCTTCTAGAATCATCTTTCTAATCTCTGCATCACTAGGTATACAAATTCTGTCTCCGAACCTAAAGATACCATCACTGCCCACATTAAATTCTGAAACCTTTCCATCATTCATCAGCTCTTTCATCTTGTACAGATGTTCATCTGTCTCTTGCTTCTCCTTCACTAGCTTTAAGAATTTGCTAGTTACTACTATCTTCCCCAAACACATCTATCCTTAAATAGTTGTACTCTGTGACTCAGGTCTCTAAACTGCTCTACTAGCTCCAACTCCTTAACCATCGTAGCCGACACATTAGGGATTTCCTACTCAACGCATCAGCCACCACGTTAGCTTTCCCTAGATGGTATTGCAGCACAAAGTGATAGTCCTTAAGGAATTCAATCCATCTCCTCTTCCTCATGTTGAATTATGGTCGAATAATTACCTCAAGCTCTTGTGATCACTGAACACAGTGAACTAAGCACCATAAAGATAGTGCCGCAAATTATTCACAGCAAAAACTATAGCAGCTAGTTCTAGATCATGAGTGGGATAATTTCTTTCCTGAATTCTCAATTGTCTAGAAACATAGGCCACTACTATCCCTTCCTACATCAACACACAACCTAACCCTTGATATGAATCATCACAGTACACTACAAACTCTCCTAAAGGATCAGGTAGGATTAAAACAGGTGAAGTGGTCAGTCTTTCCTTCAACTCTTGAAAACTCTTCTCACACTTCTCTTGCCACACAAAAGGTGTACCCTTCCTAGTTAACTGGGTCATAGGTAAGGCTATCTTAGAAAAATCCTTCGATGAACCTTCTATAATAGCCTACTAACCCAAGAAAACTTCTAATCTCAATAACAGTCTTCGGGCTCTCCCACCGAATCACCGCTTCGACTTTGGATGGGTCAACAGCTACTCCTTCCCCACTGATCACATGTCCCAAAAATTGTACTTCCTCCAACCAGAACTCGCATTTAGAAAACTTGGCATATAACTGGCAATCTTTCAAAATATAAAGTACAACCCTAAGGTGTCCTTCATGTTCTTCTCTACTCGAAGAGTAGATTAGAATATCGTCAATAAACACCACCGCGAATTTATCCAAAAATGGTCTAAAGATCCAGTTCATGTATTCCATGAACACAGCAGGAGCATTAGTTAAACTGAAAGGTATAACCAAATATTAATAATGCCCATACCTGAATCTAAAGGCTGTCTTTGGCAGATCTTACTTCTTCACTCTAAGCTGGTGGTAACCAGACTTCAAATCAATCTTAGAGAACACAGTTGCTCCCTTCAATTGATCCATCAGGTCATCTATCCTAGGCAAAGGATATTTATTCTTAATAGTTACCTTGTTCAATTTCCTATAATCCATAAACAACCACGACAGACCATATTTCTTCCTAACAAACAACACTGGAGCTCCCCAAGGTGACACACTAAGCCTAATAAACTCCTTTTGTAGCATGTCATCTAATTGGTCCTTCAACTCTGCTAACTCTGCTGGTGACACTCTATACGATGCTATAGATATAGGAACAGTACCAGGGATTAAGTCTATGGCAAATTCTATCTCTCTCTCTCTCAGGTGGCAATCCAAGAACATCATCTGGGAATACTTTAGGAAATTCTCTCACTACGGAAATAGAATCTAGACTAGGAGTATCCTTACTTTCCATAGAAAACAACATCACGTACTTCTGAGAATCACTACTAAGTCTATCACTACTTTCATTGGCAGATATCACACTAGATTGATCAGAAAAAGAAAGACTCTTATTAGCACAGTTCAACAACACATGGTTGGCAGCAAGCCAATCTATACCCAGAATAATATCTAAATCATGCAAAAGAAAGCATACAAGGTTTACAAGAAATTTTTCTATTCTTTATGATGATTGGACAATTTAAGCAAACAGAACTCTACCAGTAGGAGTAGAAACTACCAGCTTACAAGGTAAGGAAGAAACAGGAAATTTCAAATGATTTACACAATCATCGAATATAAAAGAATGAGTAGCCCCGGAGTCAAACAATACAGCTAAGAGTCTACCAGAAACAATGCACATACCTTGTATCAGATCAGAGGATTGAGAGGGTTCAAATCCCTTCCCTGTAAACACTCTTCCAGTGGCTTGGGGTCTAGCCCCTCCTGTACCTGCACCACATACAGTTCCGACACCACGTCCTCTAGTCGTATGCCCACCAGTGGTCCCTTGTCCAACTCTGCTGTCTCTAGCAATGTGCCCTGGCATCCCACAAGTGAAGCAAGAACGATCTCCACCTCCTGTCGGGCAATCTTTAATCATATGAGGTCCTCCACACCTAAAACATTTCACAATAGGTGTGAATGATCCACTACTCCCAGCAACAACAGTGGGCTGCTCTGGTCTAGAATAAGGACTTGCTCCTCTTGGAGAATATCTGCCTCCCCTACCTCGAGCTCCACCTCTCTGTCCACCACCTCTACCAGCACCACCATTCCTCATAGGTCCACCACTCCTCTGCTGCTCTCTACGGCGGTCTAAACTCTCCAACTCCATACTCTGCTCCATTAAGTCAAGAAAACGTACCAGTTTCAATGGCATCACATCCCTCTGAATATCATACCTCAGTCCATCCTGAAACCTCCTACACATCCAAGCCTCACTAGGATGCAAACTATAAAAGTCAGAATACTTCAGCAATGCCTCAAATTTAGTAGCATAGTCCCCCACAGACAATCCTCCCTGGCTCAAACTATGAAACTCCTTTTTCTCTCTACGAGTCAGCCTAGGAAAGAACTTATCCGAGAAGCACTCCCTAATAACTCCCAAGTCATAATCTTGCCCTGCTCTTCCAATAACCTGCTCTTACCTTTCCACCAGGACTCAGCATTTCCCACTAGTAGGAAAGAAGCATACTTCACCCTCTTATCCTCATGACAGTGCATCGCCATAAAGATTTTCTCCACTTCCTGAATCCAGTGTTCAGCATCCTCGGGTTAAACTCACCATCAAACTGAGGAGGTTGACCTTTTAAAAAAGTAGTCAAACCAGCATCATCTCTCCTAACCTCCTGCCTCTGTAGCATTTATGTATTCTGTTGAGTTTGCTGCAGCATAGTTGTAGCCAACTCTCACTGACCTCAAAGTCTCTAAAGATTCCTCTCTACCATCTACTTGAGAAGTCTCCTCATTGACTCCACGACGAGTCGTTGTACCACCCCTGCGGGCCATAATATCCTAAAAAGAAGACCACAGCTCAGCATTCATCAGACATAAAGAACCATATAGTTATATGCAATATATCTTATGAATATGCGAATAGTTATCTTTATTACGAACAATTCAGATAACCAACCAAATACGGACACTCTACCCACATCTAAACATAGTCGGATACCCGGTATGTGTCCAACTAAATACAGCCAGAATAACATCCTAAACTTCACAATCTGGTTAGGGCCGAACTACTCTGATACCACAAAATGAGACACCCCATGTCCCATCATAGTAACCTTTAATTAATTAGCCTTAATCGCTTAGCTTATCGATAATAAAAACAGCAAAAAATACGTATAAATTTAAACTGAAGCACACAGCGAAAATAAGCACACATAATATACACTATATGCATCGGCATAGAGCTTAGTGGCCCCACCAAGGGCTCACCTACATCAGAGTAATTGTCACATCACAGAAGCGTAGCAAACATACAGTCATCCCAAAATGTCAACTAGAGGCTAACACGTGCCTCATCAAAAAGAGTTAACATCAAACGAAAATAAAATAAGACACCTGGCCATAGGTACGTAACTGGGTATCGAGAGCTCCCGCCCTACGATCCCTAACGACTGAGAAAGGCAAAAGATAGTGCCTAACGCAAAATTCCCCCAGACGGGGATCCTCAGACTCGACTATATCAACGGATGCATGAATTGTCCCATCCTCAGCAACAACAGCCTCCTCAATACCTGTATCTAACATATACCACATATACACACAAACACATATACAGGGAGATAAGAACAACATGATCACCATAACATGGGAAAGTAGCAGTAGAAGCCAATACAAAGTATATAGCATGCAAGTAAGCAGATATACCATGTTTCACATTCCTAATTTAGACACTAACTATTTATCATAATGTGGTTACCTAATTATTGACTCGTGACCACTAACTACATCGGCTTGTTATACTCCTCACCACTCAGAGTACAACCCTATGTCACAAGGTACTCCTCACCACTCAGAGTATCAGTCAGTTGTCCAAGCAACATACCCCGCTCATCGTAACCTAGAAGAGCATATCCCCGTAGCCCCGAATAATCAGGGTTGGGTATCCAGCCTGCACTAGGGATCGTTCACCAAGGACTTGAAGTTCGCAGCACTCGTCGGGGTAAACGGGCACAACTGGAACCACGACACAATAGCTGCCAAACTATCAGCCTCTTGTGGAATATTTCCAGACCCCATGATATACACCCCCAAGGTCTATGTGACCTGCACTGTTATCTCATACTCATGCTCGAGTATCTCCTGACATCGTGCACCACACACGGCTGTGACATAGCACTAACATATTTACCTATTTAAAAGCTCACACCACTCACATATCACTTTGCACTTTAATTCACTTTATTCATTATTTACATTATGCATGTTACATCTCACATTAGTCATATTCTTAATCACTTAGTCATTTAGAAGCTATACAACACTTAATATCACATATTATACACATAGAGTATTACACAGGCATTTCATCACATAAGCATATATCACATATTCCTACACATGTTTCTAATATCACATATAACCCAATAATTCACTATTACACACTAAGTATGTCAAACACTGGACCCGGGACACATAATATTGCTCCTATGGTGGTTGAATGGTTCACGACACCTGTCCTCAGATACTGTAAACCGTAACCCCTATCCTTAGGTGTTACTGACCTCAACCTCTAGTAAGGCTTAGGTACTCTACGCATACAACGCATATTATTCTACACAAGCAATCCCGGTAAAAATATATTCTTACTCCCACCTGGATTCCAAAGCAGTAAATCTGAGCCCCAAGAACTCCTATAGTCACACCTACGAACACACAAGAACTTTAATCCTCCCTTCCTATCACGTCTAGGTTCTGCCCCTCAAAGTTAGAATATCATGGTTTGTCCAAAAATTCCACTGAGCACACCCGCACAATCCATAATTCCCCAGAAACACAAAAACGCATTCTGATTAGAATTAGGGCAAACTATGGAATTACAAAAATACAAGGGAGGTCAAGACCAGCCCCTGTTCTAAGGGTCCAGGGATTCTTACTTACCCAAATCCAACTCCTGACAAGATTTCTCGGACGTTAGGTACCCGCACTTGCACCAAAACCCTAAAATATAAAGAACAGTTAATTACGGACAATCCAACTACAAGGGAATCATGAATTAGAGGCCTAACAACAGAGTGAACAGTTGTCATAGCCTCTGTCTCGTGGCCCAAAGAATCTCCTCCGGGATTTTTGGCAAAATCCTAGCTCGTTCGGTTAAACCGGGGTCCAAAACACAGTCTGATTATGGCTAGGCACTAAAAACCAATTTAAGAACTTGAAAACACAAACTGAAAACAGAGGAGAACAGTATGGATATGGGTTTTACCTCGACAAAACGGCGATCAGAGATAAGCCCTATAAAGCACAAACGGCAACAGACAAATCGAAAAGATCAAACGAATGAATCGGCACTTGAGATTGCTTGGGATTGAATCACCAAAGCTTAGAAGGTTTAAAAATTGTGGATTCTAGTTTATAAGAGTGATCTAGTCATGTTTAAAGAAGAAGAAGTGATAAAAGAGCTGAAAAATGGGTTTAATGCCGTTAAATAGGAAATTAGGGGCAGCTGGATTCGCTTAGCGCACATCACGCTCTTAGCGCGCATTTGACAGAAGCCTGCGCACTCTGAACACGCTTGTGTTCGTCCCTTGCGCATTTACGTGGCTTGCTTCATGCTGAAGGAGTCTCATGCATGCGTGCCACGTGTCCTGGTCTGCAAATGGTCCACTCACAATGCGCCACATGGCGCAAAAGATCAGGAGACGCTGGTGCACCATACGCCAGCGCACAAACGGTTTTGTGCTGTTTTGTCCATTTTTACGCGATTTCTTCGATTTCGAAGTCCGTGCGATCCAGAACTCGATACCCTAATGCTTAAACATAATTCCTAACATAAGAGGACATCAAATGGACTCAAGAACAAAGATTCAAAGTCTCATATACTCGTCTGGAAACTCACACTCGCTTAAGGGCACGAACACACAAGACACTAATTCCAACTCCGACGGTTCTCAAACTTCACGAGGCTTCTAATACTAATACTAAAACACTATCAAGCACTTCTCTACCTCTTTTTACCCTCCAAAACCTTACAAGTCTCACACTTACCCTTACACAAAGGCACAAAAAGCGAGCACACAGCCAAACACTCAAAGACACTAACCAACCCCAACATACACACCTAGGCTCACACAAATACAGTTATACACACACAATCACACATTAAGCAAGGTTAGAAAATTGAGGATGTTACATGTTTTGGTCTTTACGGTGACTCGGTAAGGTCCTTTCTAGTTCGAAGCAAGCTTTCCCCGAGTCTCATTCTTTAACCCTATGTCGACCCTGTGGAGAACGAGGTCTCCTATGGCAAAGTCTCGTGGCACGACGCGCTGGTTGAATTTTGCTACAATATGTTGCTTAACAACGACTTTGTTGAGTGTGGCAATCTCATAGACTCTCCTCCAAGAGGTCTAGCACTTCTCGAAGGTATTGATAGTTGAGTCTTGGATCCGATGGGTGTAACATTCTCCAACTTAGTTCCCCTACCTTGACTGGGATCACTGCCCCTGACCTGTAAGTGAGACAAAAGGGTGTTTCCCTAGTGGAGGTGTGCGGAGTGGTTCTATAAGCCCAAAGAACTTGAGGGAGTTTATCGACCCAATTGCCTTTTGCTTCATCTAAATGTTTATTTGAGGGTGCTCCACCGAGGTGAAGTGGTGCTTCACGGTGAGGTCCGCCAAGTTCCTGCGGTAGTGTTGATCGATGAATTGGGTTCCGTTGTCGATTACCACGACCTTGGGAATACCAAACTGAGTCAGGATGTTTTGTTTGAAGAACTTCACCAAGATTTTGGAAGTTATTTTGGCCAAGGGTTGAGCTTCGACCCACTTTATGAAGTAGTTGAATGCGCCTGTTAGGAACTTAATTTGCTCGGGGGCTTAGGGAAATGGGCTGAGTATATCGATTCCCCACCAAGCAAAAGGCTATGGCAATGTCAGGGTCGTCAGTTCCGTGGGAAGGGGCGATGTGAATGTCTGCGTGCCTCTGGCACTTGTCACATTTCTTGAAATACTCCATCGCCTCAGCTTCCATAGTCGACCAGTAGTATCTAGCCGTTAAGGCTTTCTTTGCTAAAGCTCTCTCGCCTAGATGTTCACCACAGATACCTCCGTGGATCTCCGCCAGTGCATATTGGGCTTTGGAATTGTCCAAACATTTCACTAAAGAGATAGAAAAGCCTCGCTGATACAATCTGGCTTTGATGATGGAGAACAAACATGATTTTCAACGCAACTTCACTGCGTCCTTCGGATCGGGGGGTAACTCCCCGAGGTAAAGGAACTTTAAAATTGGAGACATCCAGGAGTCACTGAACTCTACCGGTGTAGTCCTGTTGGAAATAGCCAGACTATATAGATATGTCACTGTAGCGTTGCTTGGGTCTTTTGTGTTTCCTTAGTCCAAGCCTTCTCTTCCTGCTTCTTTCTCTGAGGATTCTTGGACGCTAGGGCTTGTCAATGTCTCTTGGATAACCGACCAGTTGCATGTGAGCATCTTTGTGTTAGCGAGTTTCGAAAGAACATCAGCTCGCACGTTTTGCTCCCTTGGAATATAAGTGAGCTCGACCTCGACAAATCGGGTCATCAAGTTCTTAACAAGGGTGAGATACTTCTGTAAAAGAGGATCTTTCTCCTGGTATTCCCCATTGACCTATGAAACGAATAATTGTGAGTCGGAATGTATGATTACCATTGACGCTCCCAATTCGTAAGCCAAGGTGAGGCCGGCAATACATGCTTAGTACTCTGCTTAATTGTTTAAAGTCAAGAATGTGAACATTAATGAATATTCAATAACTAGGTTGTTGTCGGGTTGTGGCATCAATTGCCCCGTGGCGGAGGCCCAGGTGGGGTCAAGTCACAGTCGACCCAACGCGCTTGGGATGTTACGGTTAGGTAGAAAGGGTTGTGCCCTGACTAATAACTATAGCTTTTTTCCCTAGTGGTAAGCGTTCGATCCAACATAGGCCATCTTCATTCTCTAGGATAAGTCCTGCCCCGCTCCCTTTTGGATTAGAAGATTCGTCGACATAAACTAACCATTTACCATTAGGTTCAGAGAGTCTCGAGGTCATTTCTGCCACATAGTCGGCGAGGGACTGCGCTTTAACTGCTCTCCTCGATTCAAAGGTGAGGTCGAACTCCGAAAGCTCTTCGAACCACTTGATCGTTCGACCTGCCAGATTGGGGCGCTACAGTATCTGTCTGATTGATTGATCAGTCCTTATGACGACAGAATGAGACAAAAAATATTGTCGTAGTCTTCTGGCTGTCATGACAAGAGCCAGTGCCACCTTTTCGACTCGCTGATATCGAAGTTCGGGGCCTTGCAACGCTTTGCTGATGAAGTACACTAGTTTCTACCCTTCAGGGTCCTCCCTGACTAGGGCGGTGCTGAGGGCCTCTTCGGTTAACGATAAGTAAAAGAATAATCTTTCTCCTGGCAGGGGCTTGCTTAAGATTGGAGGAGTGAAGAGGGTCTCCTTGATCCATCCGAACGCTCTTTAGCATTTCGGGCTCCACTGAAATTGTACTTCTTTCTTCAACAATCTAAAAAAAGGAAGGGCCCTCTGTGCCGATGCTGAAATGAACCTAGTGAGGGCTGCCATCATGCTGGTTTGCCACTGAATATCCTTTTTAGAAGTAGGCTCACGCTTGTTGGTGATCGCCCTACACTTGTCTGGATTTTCCTCTATCCCTCTTTCAGTCAGACAGAAACCCAAGAACTTTTCTGCCCTTACTCCAAAGGTGCATTTCTACGGGTTCAGGTGCATGTTATGTTTCCGAAGTTCAGAGAATACTTCGGTGAGATCGAGAACATGATCCCAGTCTCGAATCGTTTTAACTATCATATCAACCATATACACCTCCAATATCTTTTCGATCTGCCTCTGGAAGACTTTATTCATCATATGCTGGTACGTTGCTCCTGCATTCTTTGAGTCGAAAGGCATGACTTTGTAACAGTAATTAGTGCCTACGGTCATAAAGGCAGTTTTTCCTTGGTCAGGTCCATACATGGGTATCTGGTTATATCCCGAATAAGCGTCCATGAAGGATAAGATTCAGAATCCAGAAGAGTTGTCGACCAGCTTATCGATGTTAGGCAATAGATATGCGTCTTTTAGGCAAGCTTTGTTAAGATTTGTATAATCGACGCACATTTTCCACTTCCCATTCGCCTTTTTAACCAGCACGAAATTAGACAACCACGTTGTGTAATTGGCCTCTTTCACAAAATTTGACTTGATAAGGTTAGTAACAGCCTTCTAGGCGGCTTGGGACTTCTCAGGGGATTGCCTGCGACGTCTTTGTGTGACCCATCGCGCCGACAGATTCACGGTCAACTTGTGATGATAAGAAATATTGTAAAAGAACAATTTATCTTCTGATGCAGCTTCTAGTGTGCAGAATTAAGTGAATACTCACTATTACTCATCAGAAGGATCTGTCTCAGAGAAATATGGCTATGTGCATATGATTACCCTCTGGTATGATTACCCTCTGATATGAACAACCTCTGTTGTGAACAAGCTCTGTTGTAATTAAGCTCTGGTGTGATTACCCTCTGGTATGATTACCATCTAATATGAACAAGCTCTGTTATGAACAAGCGCTGGTGTATTCAAGCTCTGATGTGATCTTGCTCTGGTGTAATCAAGCTCTGGTGTGATCAAACCTCTAGTGTGATCAAGCTCGGGTGTGTACAAGCTCTGGAATAATCAAGTTGTATCTGTTGTACATCCTCTGGTAAGAGTGCCTCTGGTGGAAACATGCCTCTGTTACCTCAAGATGCCATTGATTGAGTCTATTCCTTTGGTAGAACCACGCTCTGGTAAGAACCACGCTCTGATGGAACTACACTCTAGTTGAACTAAACTATAGTGGAACCATGCTCTGCTGGAACCATGCTCCGGTAGAACCATGCTCTGGTACGACCACGCTATGGTAGAACCATGCTCTGGTAGAGCCTCGCTCTGGTAAAACCTTGCCTCTGTTTTCGAATGTCCTTTGGTACAAGTGTGCCTTAGATATTTCATCAGATGGAACAAAGTCCTCAAAGTCTATTTCAAGCATTTAAGGATCCTCATTGATGTTTCTTTAATGTATGAGAAATCAAAGCCAGAATAGACTATCAACGGATATTTATTCAAGCTGTCTTGCCCTGAAATGATCTCGTTTTCAAAAAAGATCACAAAAGGACGGATTTATCATTTATAGCTGTAACAGTGTACGGAATGGAAAGATAAGGACGATACGTCGCACAAAAAGCCACAAAAAGCGGATCTAATTTTTTAACTGCTGGTGAAAGACTTGCTTATATCACAACGGCTTTATTGGAGCACCTCACTATATATACCATCTCTCAACAGTTAAAAAAACAAGAGAAAAGTGAACGACCAAACATAGCTTTTCTGTGATTAAGCTTGAGTTTGCATTCTTATCTTCTCGTGTTGAGAGCCTGTTAAGCTTATTTCAAAATCAGTTGAAATCATTTTGTATTAAGCCCAATAATGGCTAGAGTTCCTCGAAGGCTTGACTGAACTAAGGCTCTGTTTGGTAAAGTCATTTTGTGAGCTTATAGCGGATAAGCTTGTAGAAGGTGTTCGGTAACATTAGCTTATAGCATTTTTTTCACTAGCTTATATTGTTTTTTCACTAGCTTATAGCATTTTTTCATACGCTACTTGAAGTAGCATTTGAGCTTATAGCTTATAGCGTTTTATTTTTCTCTCATATTTACCCTTAATACTGTGACACCCACCTCTAGGAAACCATATTTTATTACCCAAATGGATGTGAGTTCCAAAAATTGAAATAGTTTACACTCATTAAACACTCATTTGTAAATGAGGATAAAAGACTTTCTATTTTTTTTAACCTGTGCCATTTCAAAATAAAACTCACCACTTAAAAGAAAACGGAACATTTGTTATAAAAATAAATGCCACTTACTATATGCATTATATATATATATATATATATATATATATATATATATAGACATATCAGGACCGCTCCTAGGCGTAACGTCCTAATTACACCATTAAGTTTGGTATAAGTCAAAGTTCAACAAAAAGAAATAAGTACATACCAAAATTTCAAAAAACTGACCTAAAGCCTAGATGTGCAATCCGAAACCTAGTCGCCAACACTACCCGGCCCTACAAAATACAGAGGTCTAAAAGAAAACAACGCTCAAAGTACAAGAACCTCATCAAAAGAAAACATTTTAACCCAGTTGGTCAACCCGCTGACATTTGTCAGAGGGCTCTCCGACCTCGTCAATAACCCAAGGGATCGTTCTCCAGATCCTCCTCCTCCTCACTACTAACTATCTCCACCAAATCCAACGGTGCCCAAGCTCAACTCACCCGATACTTCCCTTTCCCTTTTGAACTAGTCGGGGAAGAGGGAACAGAAGAAGGCATATAGAAAGGTGAAGGAGAACGCTCTAGCACACGCACTGGTACCTCCGCAGTAGGCGCCTCCAAAACAGGTGAAGCATCAAACACTGGAATAGGATCCGACAAAGGAGTAGAAATATCCCCAGGAGAATAAGAAGATAGGACATGCAAATGCATCCTGTGTGGTAACTCGCTCTTACGCAGAGAGCGATATGTACAAGCTCCACATCAGGCAGCAGTATGGCCTCCTCTAAAAATACCAGCTCCATCTCCAATCGTGTTCCACCATGGTCTCCAAATCTCTCAAACGGTAGGTAAAATTGCATAGAAATATTCCGGGTGTGTCTACTCACAGGCTCGTGGTCCCCACCATAGATCGTCATTACCACCCCTTGGTAAGTGACTTATCGGGAGATAGGGTCAAACTCCCAATACTCATCCTTATGACCATCCAAAAACTCAAGTCTTTCGCTCCCCGAGTGACGCAACAGGTGGTCTAGGTACATCTGGATATTGCATCCAACACAACCAAGAAAGAAAACAAAGAACGCAAGGGTAAATCACTAGCTTCAAGAGTTTATCGCAAGCTATTCATGAGCACATACATTAGCATGTACATTATCAAGCACATGGAGTTCACATAATTAGCATACTAGACCATGTTTCACAATTCTATATCAAATAGATAACACAGATGTCACACAAAAGTTCTTATCATAGCATCAAGTATTTAAGTCAACCAATAGTTAGGATGCATGGTATATGTTAGTAATCAATACAAGTATGCCATGATTCTGTCTATGAGCGCTTCCAATAATTTCCATACTAATGGAACAAGTGTCCTATACCAATAGGATAACGTCACATCCCATATGCGAACGTTTATGGTCCCAAACCACCTAACATACACGATAGTTCAAACAGTTAATGGCACATCCCAGATGCAAACATTAACTGCAAGCTCTAACGTCACATACTTAGAGAGGTGTACATCCCGAATCATCCAACTGGTACATACACAGTGGGCATTCTACAGGTAACGTCACATACTTAGAGAGGTGTACATTACATATACCCAACACTAAGGCTTTTCGCACTTAGGCCCAAGTAAATCGCATGCTTCATGAATATGAATTCAACACAACAATAGTATAACCACCCAAAATTCCATTTGAAAAATGACGTATACTTCTTAAAATATTTTTGAAACCACGTATTCACCTACATAGGGCATACTAGATTATAACTCATTTTCTAAGTCCATAAACCAAGTATGAAATCATTTTAGACAACTTGGGTTCAAAATTAATACTTAACACATTTTTCACCAAAAACCCATTTAAGTGCCCCTTTTAAACCCCTAAAATGCACTAAAAATCATTTTGTAATTTAGAAACCCTTGATTATTGAAATGACCTAAACTTTCACACACCGTTAGGGTTTTATATAAGATTACATTCTATCTTGAAAACATTTCAAAAATCTAAATCTATTTAAAAACTAAAGTTATTCAAAACAAATTTGGCAATTTACTATTCATATGGTAATAGTTGCTATTCATTTGGTAAGAAAATTTTTCCATAACCTAATTCAGTTCATAAAATCCTTCCTACTTTGAAAATAACTAATAATATATTTTTCAATAACCAAATTAAGCGCATCAGGTCGTAGTACTAACTACGCCGTCAAAAACTACTAAAATGGTCATTCATATTTAAATTCCAATCAATTCAGTACATGATGCCAATCATGTTTCAGGCACTTTCCAACATTATTTCGAGCATAACCATATGCTAAAAGATTACTACACCATTTTCTCAATTCTAAACATAATCAAACATAACCAAATTCATGCTTCACGTAAATAAATTTCAAACTCTATAATTCCAAATCATCATCAAACTTAAGCACTTATGCATATAAATATATTACTTGCAATAACATATATTCCTACTTCACATGATCATCCAAATATCAAAATTACTTCCACATATTATCATGCTCACATTTTCCAATTTTACAAATAACAACAAACCATGCAATATCAATACTCATGAAAGCAAAAACTCACTAAATGATTTCCCTTACCTTGAAAAATAGTATCTCCATGCTTTCCAAGGGTTCCTTAGTGCTCACAATTCCCACCAACACACAAACAGCCTAGTATACCATCATATAAGCACAAATCAACAAAAAAAGTCTTGAAATCTCTCCTCCCTCGCTCGATTAACCCCACGTCCAGCACAAAGTAATTAGGGGAAAAATTGTTTCCACCCCATTAAAATTCAAAACAAGGTTTAAATAGTGTTGTACAAATCATTTCCAAACTTATACTTGAAAATCAAGTAGAAAACATCATTTTTAACTTCTAAAACTTCCAAAATTCATAATAATATCATTTTCTAAAAACTTCATAGAATCAAAATTTTCCAAAGATGATAATGAAGAGAATACCTCAAGAATGATGATGATGTACTTGGATTTGAGTTTGGATGAATTTTTAGGCCAAAACCTTCAATTTATTTCTCTAGGATTCCTTTCTTTCTTTTCTCCTTCTCTGAAACTTTGAAGAAGTGAAAATATGGAGAATGAAGAAGGGGGCTGGCGGTTATGCTTGGAGAAAAGGAGGGATAATCTAGGCATTTTCAAATTTGTACACCAAATCATAATTAAATTTAGTTATGTAATCCAAATTTTATAAAATATGAATATGTAATCCAAAAATTATAAAATATAGTTACGTAATTAAGAAATCATTAAATTTGATTAATAAAAATATTTACTATCATAAAATAATATTTTTAGCTGGGGTTTTTATTTTTTTACCGATTAAAAATTCAATCGCGCGATTAAAACGTTACACAATTAAATTGACATCTGCAAAATCAACAAGGTAGCAATAAAATTAATACCTTCTCATAGATCGTCAACTATTGACGAGCAGTAAAAATTTCAAAAGATGAATATTTTAGGGTCAAAAAGACTTTTTCGATGGTAAAATCATTAATCGTGTAGTCAAAACAATGTCCGATTTCTGTCAAAATTAAAATCTAAAAATATTGCCACTAGCTAAATAAAATATTTGGAATTCAACCGTGAAGTCCATTTCCCAAAATTATGCACTTTTATAATTTTACAAAAATACCCCTATATTGTATATTACAAACAGCACACAATTTACAAACAAACATGCGACGAAAATTAGGGCTATTACAAATACTTTAATTAAATTCCTTGTTTGTCCTCTATTAAATTATTAACCCATGTATTCTCTCTCTCATTTATTACAAATACCTTTTATGTCATTTTATATTTATTAGCTAGTTCAACCGCTAATTTTACCAAACATTTAAATTCAATCTGCTAGCTTATCCGCTATCACCTATGTGCTATAAGCCCAGCCATTATTCAATAGATTATCCTTTATCCGCTAGCTTATCTGCTATATGCTACTTTTTACCAAACCTAACCTAAGTCGTTTTGAGAAGTTGAGAGTATAGCCAAGTTTTGGCAGTAGTATACTCTTGAGTTGTGTTTCCACAAAGGCTTGACTGTACTAAGTCATTTTGAGAAGTTGTGAGTAGAGTCAGATTAACAGTAGTCTTCTCACAAGTGGTAAGCAAGTTGATTATAGTAAAAATCATTCAGGTCGAAGGGACTAGACGTAGCTGCCAGTTTGGTGGTGAACTAGTATAAACCTCTGTGTGCAATCTCTCTCTGCATCTTTTACTTACTGCATCTGGTTATTTCATTGTGCGTCTGGTCAAGCAAATCTACTTTTAAACGAGCATCTGGTGTTCCTGTGCATTTGTTCTTGCATCTACCCATGCATCTGCTATCTTCTTAACATAGCTTTTCAAAAAAGTTTTATAAAAGTCTGTTTTGCAAAAAGAATTTATAAAACACAATTTAACCCCCTTTCTTGTGTTTTACCATGTTCAATTGGTATCAAAGCTCGGCCTCTTGGTTGAGCTCTTAACAGAGCAAGAAGAGAAGATCCTACTGTGACATGACTAGTACTAGTGAGAGTGGATTTGGTGGACATGCCAATAGACCTCCTTTATTCATAGGAACAAACTTCAGTTACTAGAAGGACAAAGTTAAAACCGTCTTTGAATCCCAAAAACATGAACTGTGGGATGTGGTTAAGACTGCATAAACTGATCCAGTGGCTACAGATGGTACTCCTGTACCTAGAGCTAGTTGGAATTCCGATCATAAGAAAGCATACTAACTAAATCCGAAAGCTATATATTTTCTCATCTATGCTATGAAGAGAAGGAATATGAGAAATGTGGAGAATATGCTACTACCAAGCTGATTTGGGATTCCTCGATTCTTTCATATGAAGGATCAGTTCAAGTCAGGGAAACAAAAGCTAGCATTCTTTTTAGATAGTATGAGCTGTTCAAGATGAAAGATGGAAAAGACATTGAAACAATGTTTGGGAGATTTCAAACATTGGTTCACAGTCAAAAGATTCTAAATAAAAGCTACACAACAGCTGATCATGTGAAGAAGATATTGAGAAGCCTGCCTAAACAATGGAGACTAAAGTCACTGCCATACAATAAGCCAAAGATCTCAACGTTTTGCATCTGGAGGATTTGCTCAGCTCCTTGAGAGCTCATGAGTTGGAGCTGAATGAGGAAGAACCTGTCATGAAAAGCAAATCCCTTAGCTTTGAAAGCTAACAACAAAGCTGCTTCATCCAAAGCTCTGCAAGGAAAAGAAGAGTCTGACGAAGGATCGTCTGGTGATAGCAGTGAGGGATCAGATGAGACACCTCTCGTCCCATCATAATAACCTTTAACTAATTAGCCTTAATTGTTTACCTTATTGTAAATAAATACAACAAAAAATACATTGAAATTTAAACTAAAATACACAGCGAAAATAAGCACACATAATATACACTATATGTATTGGTATAGAGTTTTAGTGGCTACTCCATGGGCACACCTACATCGGAGTCTCAAAAACCAAAAGAAAAGAAAGGATGGAAGCGTAGCAAAAAGGTAGTACAGTCATCCTCAAAAGACTCAGAGGCTAACACATGCCTCTCCAAAATATCAGTCAACCTATCAACAAACTCCTGGCCATAACAAAAACAAAACATAAAGGAAACCCCTGCCAACAAGGAACTCCTAAACAAGCAGGATAATGGGAGCTCCCACTGCGCGATCCTGAACGCCTGGTAAAGATTCGGCGGTACTACCCCATCGTCATGGGTCTAGAAGGTCCTGGCATGTCCTCCTCTCTACGCCTGACCTTACTCCCCTGACTACTACCCTGGTAATAGTTACCCACTGGCCTAAAGGCCGGTTGGGTAGGAACATATGGCTGCCATGACTGACTATACCCAGGATAGTATTCAGGTGTAGGTGACCACATGCAGTGAAATGGTAGCCTCAAGCAGATGCGAAAATCGCCCACTAAGCTAGCAAATGGTGATCCGAGCAGACGAAAGTATACAGTAACCAATCCTATATACAATACGGTGTGTCGAGAGAAATCTATCTCCCAACCCGCGTCGTCCCAGTCATGGAACTACAACTCAAAATCCCCTCATACGGTGATCCTCGGCTCCGTCCCCATCCATTGATGCATGAACTGAGACATCCTTGGCAACAGTTTCTTTAACACCAGTATCTAACATATACCACGTATACACACAAACACATATACATGGAGAAAAGAACAACATGATCACCATAAAATAGGAAGGTAGTAGTAGAAGGCAATATAGAGTATACAGCATGCTAATGATCACATATATCATGTTTCGTATTCCTAATTTAGACACTAATTATTTATTACACTCTGGTTACCTAGTTATAGACTCGTGGCCACTAACTACACCGGCTTGTTATACTCCTCACCCCTCAGAGTACAACCCTATGTCACAATGTACTCGTCTCCACTCAGAGTATCAGTCAGTTGTCCAAGCAATATATCCCGCTCATCGTGACCTATAAGAGCACATCCCCAAACTCTCTATCACTAAAGGTTCGGTTTCTAGGCCTGCACTCGGGATCGTTCAACAAGGACGTGAAGTTTACATCACTCATCGGGGTAAACGGGCACAACAGCGGCCAAACTATCGGCCTCTTATGGATTACTCCGGCCCCCATGGTAAACACCTCCAAGGTCTATGTGACCTGTACTATTACCTCGTACTCGTACTCGAGTATCTCCTAACCTCGTGCACCACGCACGGCTGTGACATAGCACCAACACATTCACTTTAAAAGCTCACACCACTCACATTTCACCTTGCATTTAGATTCACTTTTATTCACTTTATTAACTATTCACATTATGCATGCTGCATCTCACATTAGTCATATTCTCAATCACTTAGTCATTTAGCAGCGACCCAACACTTAAAATCACATATTATACACAGAGTATCACATAGGTATTGGATCACATAAGCACACATCACATATTCTTACACTTGTTTCTAATATCATACATAACACAATAATTCACTATTACACACTAAGTAGGTCAAACATTGGACCCAAAACACACAATATTATTCCTATATTGGTTGATGTGCTCAGGACACCTGTCATCAGATATTGTAAACCATCACCCTTATCCTTAGGTGTTAGTGACCTCAACCTCTAGTAGGGCTTAGGTACCGTACGCATACAATGTATAGTATTCTACACTAGCAATCCCGGTAAAAATGTTTTCTAACTCCCACCTGGATTTCCTGCGCACTCCGAACGCTCAAACTACTGAATTGCCTCGTCCACGGACACACAAGCAAGTTAAGTGGACCTTCCTTGGATCACATAAGCACACATCACATATTCTTACACTTGTTTCTAATATCATACATAACACAATAATTCACTATTACACACTAAGTAGGTCAAACATTGGACCCAAAACAGACAATATTATTCCTATATTGGTTGATGTGCTCAGGACACCTGTCATCAGATATTGTAAACCATCACCCTTATCCTTAGGTGTTAGTGACCTCAACCTCTAGTAGGGCTTAGGTACCGTATGCATACAATGTATAGTATTCTACACTAGCAATCCCGGTAAAAATGTTTTCTAACTCCCACCTGGATTTCCTGCGCACTCCGAACGCTCAAACTACCGAATTGCCTCGTCCACGGACACACAAGCAAGTTAAGTGGACCTTCCTCCCCTACCTATAGGATTCGGCCACCACACCCATAAAGGCCAAGGATTGTCCAAAAATTCAACCGAGCACACCTGCACGATCCATATTTTACTAGAAACACAAAAATGCACTCGGATTAGAATTAGGGCAAACTATGGAATTACAAAAATAGGAAGAAGGTCATGGCCAGCCCCTATCCAGAGGTGCCCAATAATCATGCTTACCCAAATCCAACTTCTGACAAGATTTCTCGGCCGTTCGTTACCCACACTTGCACCAAAACCCTAAAATACGAAGAACAGTTAATTCGGGACTTTAAGCATTAACAAGGGACCATGAATTTCCCAACATACATACTGGAAAAAGGGATCTCTCTCTATTTCGTGGTGTATGGAAACCCTCTGGGAGTTTAGGCAAAATCCTAGCTCGTTTGGTACCCGTATGGCTCAACCGAGGTCCAAAACACAATCTGATTAGGGTTAAGCTGGAGAACCTTGAATTTTAATAATAAAATCAGAAAAGAACAGATCAAGTGAGTGTTGAGGTGCTTAGGTTTACCTTGGCAAAACCTTACTCGAAGATAAGCCCTAAAAAGCACGAACAGCAACGAACGAATCGGTAGGATCGAATAATTGAACCGGCACTTGAGATGGCTTGGGATTGAATCACCAAACCTTGGAAGGTCCAAAAACGGTGTTTTCTAGATATTAACTCATTTCAAGTAGTGAAATAAAGAAGGAATGGTAAAAAACCTGATTAAAGAGTGAAAATGGATTTATATAGGTGAAAAAGGGTTGCTGGGCGTGCTCAGTGGGCGCTCCAGCGCTTAGCGCATGCGTCCCAGATGGCCTGTGTGCCTCTCGCACACCTGCGCGCATCCCACAGGCGTCGCAACGGGTTTCTTCGCACTGAAGCCTTCCCACGCTGCCTGCCATATGGCTCCATGCATAAATTCCATGTGGCATCTCCTGATTGGACCGTTCGCCATGTGTCACAGACGTAGAAGCTATTGGCGTACCATAGACCAGCGCGTCCCACGCGCTTTTGCACATTTTTGTCCGATTTCGCGCGATTTCTTTGATTTCGACGTGCGTACGACCCAGAACTTGATACTCTAACACTTAAACATCATTCTAAATGCATAGAACACACGATTGACCTCAAAATTAAGGATTTTAAATCCCAATTACTCACTCGAAAACTTGCACTCGTTCTAGGTCACAAAAACACAAAACTCTAATTCTAGCTCTAATTGTTCTCAAATTTTACGAGGCTTCTAAGACTAATACTAAAACACTACCAAGCACTTCTCTACCTCTTTTTAACCTCCAAAATCTCACAAGTCTCATACTTGCCCTTACATAAAGGCATAGAAAGCGAACACACAGCCGAACACTCCAATACGCTGACAAACTCCACAATACACACCTAGGCTCACACAAATACACTTATACACACACAATCACACATTAAGCAAAGTTAGAAAATTGAGGATGTTACATCAGACGATGAACTACATTCCATTTCCAGATAGATTCAAAAGATGTGGAAGAAAAAGGGAAAACTCATAAAGCAATTTCAAATGAAGGGCACCAAGGAGAAGAAGGAGATAAATGACAAGAGTCAACTCACTTGCTATGAATGCAAAAAGCCTAGACACTTCAAGCCTGAATGTCCACTACTCATCAAGGAGAAACCAAAGAAGAATAGTTTCAAGTACAAGAAAAATAGTCTCATGGCCACATGGGATGACTCTGATTCATCATTGTCTGATGATGATGAGGAACATGCAAATATGGCTCTGATGGCCAACATTGGATCAGACAGTGAACAAGAAAAAGAAGAAGTAAATTCTTCTAAATTACAAAATGCATTTGATGAACTTCTTCAAGATTCTTCTACCCTCTCCATTGAGTACAAAGCTTTGAAAATTAAATTTTCTAAAATATCAAAAGAATTTCAAATTTTGAATGATCAAAATACAAAACTCAATGAAGAGAACCAGAAGCTAAAATCTGAAAATCACCATCTTGTGAGCTTTCCTTAAAGTAAAGGAAGTTCAAAATGCAAGTCAAATGATAATGAACCTTCTTTTCAATATTTTCTTACTCAATCTGTGACTAGAAGCAAACAAGCCTCCATGATATGGGGAGTTAGTCACACTGGTACAAAAGGTCTTAGCAACAAATCAGATAAACCTATTGTCCAAAATACAAATCTTAAATCTGATGGAACCAATGATCATAGTGACAATTTGTTCTGCACATGTTGTAATAAGTATAGTCATCTTAAAAGTAATTGTTCTATTTTTAAATTGAAGAAGGACAAGTATCCATCTAGAACTAACAAGAAAGGACCAAAAAAGATTTGGGTACCAAATAAAAAGATTGTCTATGTTGCAGATTTGCTTAGCAACAGAGTTGAAACACCAGTCATGATACTTAGACAGTGGGTGCTCACGACACATGATAGGAAGAAGACATATGTACCAAGAACCGAAGTACAAAGATGATGGATTTGTTGGTTTTGGTGGAAACCAGAAAGATATGCAGATTAATGAAAGAATAGAAGCTGATGCATCTATTGATACATCTAATGATGCCTCTAGTCCTGCGTCTAGTGACCAGACTCAAGCAGAACCAAGAAGGGAATGGAAAATTCAAGACTCATCACCCAGAGAAGCAGATCATCAATGAACCAAGTGACAGAGTCAGAACCAGATCAACATTCATAGAACAATATGGTCTTGTACTACTATCAAAGATTGAACCAAAAACTATTGATGAAGCTTTAATAGACGATGGATGGATACTTGCTATGCAAGAGGAGCTAAAACAATTTCAGAGGAATGATGTGCTTTAAAGAGAAATTTTAGATATATTCAAGGAACCACTAACCTTGCTTTATTGTATAAGAAATCTGATGATTTTAAGTTAGTTGGATTCTCTGATGCTAATTATACTGGAGACAAAATAGAAAGAAAGAGCATAAGTGGAGGCTACTAATTCCTTGGAGCCAATCTGATCTCATGGTTCAGCAAAAGGCAAAGTACAATTGCTTTATCAACAGCAGAAGCTGAGTATATCTACAGCAAGTTGTAGTTCTCAACTTCAATGGATGAAATATCAGTTGGAGGATTATCAGATAAATGAGAGTAATATTCCTATCTTCTGTGATAATACTTCTGGTATTTGTCTTACAAAGAATCCCATTTTACATTCAAGAGCAAAACATATTGAAATTAAATATCACTTTATAAGAGACTATGTTCAGAAGAGTGTACTTGAAATAAAATTTGTTGATACAGATCATCAGTGGGCTGATATTTTTACAAAACTACTTGCTGGAGATAGATTCAATTTTATAAGAAAGAACTTAAACTTTCATCTTATAAATGAGGGAGTGTTCAATTTCAGCATCTGATGCACACTGTGCATCTGATGGCATATGCATCTGATAGCTTTCTAGCATGTTTAACATGCATCTGCCGCATTATTTAGTCTTGCTTAACATATATCTGGTGCTACGTCTCATACCATATATGACTTTGCATCTGCTTCTGATACACGTGTCACTACGTGCATCTTAAAACGTCTCAATCCTACCTACTGAGTCACAATAAAAATTGTGTTTTCAATAAAGCGTTTACTTTGGTAACAACTATTTTTAACATCTGGCACATTTACTAAACAAATCATTGTTCTATATTGATTTATCTATTTTATTCTATTTTCTTTAATTTATTTGGTATGGTTTTATAAAAAAATGATGAAATTCTGCCAAAATGAGTTGAATTTAGCACATTTAATTGAGAAATTCTATTTCATTTTCACAAATACAATGAGTTTGTTTTGATCTCCAAGTTTTTCCCACATCCTTTACCTAAAAGTTTTGACTATGATGGTTAACACTCTTTTTGCCTGATGTCAAAAGGGGGAGAAATAGGTTAAGGATTAATGAACCCTAAAGTAGCATGTATCATGCATTAGTAATCATTCTTAGCATTTGATATCTGTTTATAAGTTACTATGCATATGATAAATGATTGTTATAGTATTTATACTCTAGGGGAGTTAAGGATTGATGATTGGGAGTAAAAGGTTAAGGGAGAAATATGTTAAGGATTAATGATTCATTAATTGATGAATGTTGAAATAGCATGAAATAGCATGTAATCATTCTTAATATCTATGCATTTGGTTCATTATTCATGCTCTGATATATAGATAGCTCTGATTCTTGTGAAGATGTTTTAGAAAATATTGTTTATAATGACTATTCAACTCAGGGGGAGACCCTTGAAATTATTTTCTAAAAATAAATTGTTCATCAGCCTTAGATGTTTGTCATCATCAAAAAGGGGGAGATTATTGGAACCAAATTGATTCAAAAACAATGATCTTAATTATTTTGATGATAACAAATATTGTAAAAGAACAATTTATCTTTTGATGTATCTTCTAGTGTGCAGAATCGAGTGAATACTCACTATTACTCATCAGAAGGATCTGTCTCAGAGAAATATGGCTATGTACATATGATTACCCTCTGGTATGATTGATATGAAAAAGCTCCGTTATGAATAAGCTCTGGTGTAATCAAGCTCTAGTGTGATTACCCTCTGGTATAATTACCCTCTGATATGAACAAGCTTTGTTGTGAGCAAGCTCTGGTGTAATCAAGCTCTAGTGTGATTACCCTTTGGTGTGACTACACTCTTTTGAGACAAGCTTTGGTGTAATCTCGCTCTGGTGTGATCTTGCTCTGGTGTGATCTCGCTCTGGTGTGATCAAGCTCTGGTGTGTTCAAGCTCTGGTATGATCAAGTTGGATCTATTGTACATCCTCTGGTAAGAGTGCCTCTGGTGGAACAATGCCTCTGTTACCTCGAAGTGCCTCTAATTGAGAAACTACCTCTGATTGAGTCTATACTCTGGTAGAACCATGCTCTGGCAAGAACTATGCTCTAGTGGAACTATGCTCTAGTGGAACCATGCTCTGATGCAACTACACTTAGGTAGAACCATGCTCTGGTTGAACCATGCTCTGGGAGAACCATGCTCCAATAGAACCATTCTCTAGTAGAACCATGCTCTGGTAGAACCTCACTCTGGTAGAACCATGCTTTGGTAGAACCTTGCCTCTATTATCGAAATTCCTCTGGTATAAGTGTGCCTCCGATATTTCATCAGACAGATCGAAGTCCCCAAAGTCTATTTCAAGCATTTAAGGATCCTCATTGATGATTCTTTAATGTACGAGGAATCAAAGGCAAAATAGAATGTCAACTAATATCTATTCAAGCTCTCTTACCCTGAAAGGATCTCGTTTTTCAAAAAAATCACAAAAGAACAGATTTATCATTTACAGATCTGACAGTGTACGGAATGGAAAGATAAGGACAATACGTCGCACAAAAAGCCACAAAAAGCGGATCTAATTTTTTAACCGATGGTGAAGGACCTGCCTATATCACAACAACATTATTGGAGCATCTCACTATATATATCATCTCTTAACAGTGAAGAAAATAAGAGAAAAGTGAACGACCAAACCTAGCAATTCTAAAATCCAAAGAACGGTGCTTCAAAGTTTTATTCTTTCTCTTAAGAAAGCTTTTCTGTGATTAAGCTTGTGTTTGCATTCTTATCCTCTCGTGTTGAGAGCTTGTTAAGCTTATTTCAAAATCATTTGAAATCATTTTGTATTAAGCCCAGTAGTAGCTATAATTCCTCAAAGGCTTGACTAAACTAAGTCGTTTTGAGAAGTTGAGAGTATAGCCAAGTTTTGGCCGTAGTATACTCTTGAGTTGTGTTTCCTCAAATGCTTGACTATACTAAGTCATTTTGAGAAGTTGCGAGTAGTGTCAGATTGACAGTAGTCTTCTCACAAGTTGTAATTAGGTTGATTATAGTAAAAATCCTTCGGGTCAAAAGGACTAGACGTAGCTACTAATTTGGTAGTGAGCTAGTATAAACCTCTGTGTGTAATCTCTCTCTCTCTGCATCTTTTACTTACTGCATCTGGTTATTTCATTGTGCGCCTGGTCAAGCAAATCTGTTTTTAAACGTGCATCTGGTGTTCTTGTGCATTTGTTCTTGCACCTACCTATGCATCTGCTATCCTCTAAACATAGCTTTTTAAAAGAGTATTATTAAAGTCTGTTTTGCAAAACGAATTTATAAAACACAATTCAACCTGCCTTGTTGGGTTTTTCCACGTTCAGGGGAAATCCCTAGCATCTCCTCCGCCATCCAGGCAAAAACGTCAACATTAGCCCATAGAAATTCAATTAGATCAGCTCTCAGCCCCTCGAGGAGGTCGTCTCCAACCCTCGTAGTGCGTGATGAATCTTTTTCAATCTGCATGAGGGAAAACTCGCTATCGGGAATGGGTCTTTCCATTTTCTTCGCAAGCTCTTTTACCAGGGGATCATCCAAGCCTTTTGTTTAATCTTAACGTCATCAGGCTCAAGGCAGGAGTCGAAGTTTATTAACGTTACACCTGACCCCGCTGCGAGATGTCCTCCCGTAGGGAACATCTTTACCACTCGGTTGGCATGTGCCCTCTTCAAGCAGATCTTGAAGCACCTTCTTGTTGCCTCTACGTCGACATGGAGAGTGACAATCTCGCCATTAGCGACGTGGAATCTTATCATCAAGTGAATCGTAGAGGTTATAGTCAGAGGGAAGCGAGTGTTGGCCTTCCGATTATGCAATTGTAGTCATAGTCACATGGGAGAACCAAAGATTGTACCTTCACTGTCTTCGACTTTGGATGAGCACCGAAGGTGACCATTAGTTTGAGGTACCCCAAAGGAGTAGTCTTAGCTCCATTGAAGCCCTAGAGATCCATTTCGTCGTACGGGATGAGGAGGTCTTTTGAAAGTTTAGGGTATCAAAAAGTCCTTTGTACATAATATCGATGGAACATCCCTAATCGACAAGAATCCTCCTAACATTGACGTTAGCCATCATAGCGCGGACCAGTAAATGGATATCATTGTTCGATTCTCCACCTATCAAGTCTTAGTCATAGAAGGCTAAGGACGTCTTGGTAGACTTAGGAGAATTGATAGGTGGGTAATGTGAACCGACCACGGTGACAACTATTTTCTCTTTTCGGTCTTTATTGTCGGCCCTCCTGGTTTGTTTGGTCACCTAGTAATGACCGTAGCTATTGGGGTAACTTGACCTTGATCCTCCTCATCTTTCGCTCTTTGCCAGACTTCGCGAGTCATCGATGCATCATACACTCTGGGAGCCGGGGATCTCGACCTCTTTCTCCCAGGTCACTCGTTGGTATACTTCTGAACTTTCCCTCACGTTTTCAATTGTTTGATTGCATCTTTAAGCTGGAAACAATCTTTTATTGTGTGCCATTACTGTGATGAAATCGGCAATACTTGGTTTAGTCAGTATCTGATCTTTGTTTTAGCCTGTTCGGAATCTTGATCCCCACCTCCTTAAACTCAGTGTTCAAGCACTCCTCAAGAATATGAGCTCTTGAGGTGTTGAGAGGGGTGTATTCAGTATATTTGGTGTGGGAAGTTTGGGCTTCCTTTTCTTTTTTGGGTTTCCAATCTTTGTGAGTCGTCTCCTTTCCTTGTGTCTTGTCCCTCCGCTTGGTCACCATGCACTGCTCCTCGTAACCGATGAACCTCTCGGCATGACGGAGGAGGCCGTTGTAATTGCGGGGACGGTTGTTTTCGATGTGGACATGGAACAAACTCTTTTCGATCAACCCCAGTTGGAGTAGATGCATCTTCATCTCTTCCGAACTTCCTTAGCGAGCATGGCTTCTTTTGTAAACCTCTCGATGTAGCTTCAAAGTGATTCATCTTTCCTCTATTGAATCGCCACCAAGGTGGCTTCCGATCTTGGTTGAGGTCGAGATGCTGTGAAATGGTAAGTGAACCTTTTACTAAGCTCCTTCTACGATCCAACTAAATTTGGCTTCAATCCTTGGAACCACGCCAGGGCAACTTTAAACAAAGTCAGAGGGAACAACTTGCATTTTAGTGGGCCTTTAGCACTTTGATACCTCATGACCGTATCAAAACGACTGATGTGCTTGTCTGGATTACCAGCCCCGTCGTACAATTCAAACACCGGTGGTTTTTCCAGTGACTGCAGAATAGGAAACAAAGTGATTTCTTTGGTGAATGGACCGACTTGAAAGAGGTCGTCGTCCACATCATATCTTCTAGAGCGAAGAGGAGAGGAGCTACCGCTCGAAGCCGGTGAGGCATGGCATGAGTGATGCGGTCGTGTTCTTCTTCTTTGAGAATAGGAGAAGTGTCGCGTTGATGCGTCAGGGGACGTTTTGTAATTCTACCATGGAAAGACGATCAGTAGTGCGTCTCTCTTCGACGAGGAGAATGCTCATCTGACCATCTACGATGTGGTGACCTAGCGAAATGGCTATCACAAGCAAAAGATCAACGATTATCCCGAGATCTATGCTCTTCGTGGTATCAATCCATTCTCGATTCTCCAGATATGCGCTGAGATGGCAGAGATGGATATCTACGATGACATCCAAGTTGTGTACTGACTCGAGCAGAAATCTCAGCCTGTTGGTTTTCCATTCTTGCAATCCAATGATTCTAGTCCTCGATCATCTGCATTTGCCTTTGGATCATGGAAAGGAGGTTTTCAAGGAGAGAAGGTTGTGGATCTGAAACTCCTTCCACCATAGCCCAAGGTGGAGAGACTCTTTCCACCACGTATGGAGGTTGAGGGAAGTTCTCCGTCACCACGGGAAGTGGAGGCAGAATAGCTTGGAGATCTGGTTGTGGTTTCAACGTGATGGATACGAGTTATCTGTCAATCTGATGGGAGAGATGAGGAACGTCATTGTTTCGCCTCATTGATCGGCGAACAGGTTATGACGGTCCGGCCATGGTGTTAGGAACGAAAACACTTGCTTCAGATAAAAGTGAACAAGTGTTCCCACTGTGGTTGCCAATGTTATGATCAGAGATCGGAAGCTTGCCAGAGTCACCGTGAACCACCATGAGGTAAGTAGACCTGAAGGTGGAGTGCGGCGGGGAGTACCTGCAAAGCCACTTCGACGATCAAGTCAGTTGGTGGTTAAGATGAGGTAAGTGTGATGTATGAAAGCGTACCTGATTTCACTGTGGTCCTCCTTTTATAAGATTTCTATCGTTATCAGGCCTTGGGAGAGCGGTTACTAGATCTACTCCATGTGGCGTGTTTGATAACCATCAATCTAATCGGACGGGTCCAATTTGGTAGCATATAAACTACGCGAGGTGAGTACCATTGATGAAGTCAGTGGTCTAGATTGGCTTAGGATCAGTGGCCAAGATTTACTGGATGTGATATGGGCCGGCCAGATTTTGGCCCTTTGTGGAAGCAAATTGGGCTTAGGCCCAGTCCGTAACACCTTCTAATGCCAATACAACACTGCTACAATGGACTCACTGTGACACCCACTGCCCCGTTATATGAAAAATGCGTAATTCGAATGTGCAAATACTAATAAAATAGGAGTTCATAGAAACTTTAACGAAGTAGAAGTTCATATCACAAAATTCAATTGCGAAAATAAACCAATCCCCGATGTCACATGTCTCAGAGCTTAACCCTTAGTTTACATCGGTACAAAATCAATATTAAGATTCTACGGTAATAACTAAGTAAAAAAAACATCTTGCTGACTACTCTTCAGCATCCACATCCACCTTGTTACCTACAAAATCTCCATCTACCGGTACACAAGGTACACAAGTAGCCAAAAACATAGGGGGTGAGGAATCATATTCAATTGAAAAGAAATGGTAAGCTTCAAATATAACATGTTACGAATACAATAACACGTATGCAACGATGATCAAACTGTTGGAATCAACTGGATTCAGAAACAATGACCCTTAATTGTTTTGATGATAACAAATAATGAAAAGAACAATTTATCCTCTGATGTGTTTGTTCGTGTGCAGAACTTAGTGAGAAACTCATTATTCATCAGATAGAACTGTCTCAGAAAGCTGTGCCTCTGTGCGCATTTTTCTGGTCCATTACTCTGAGTCTGGCATTGATCATCTGATAAGTGTTGATGATGTCAGCGTCTCATAGCCTCACTCTGATGACTATGCTCTAGTAGTCAATGCTTTGGTAAAAAGCTCTGGTAGTCAACCCTCTGGTAGACCATGCTCTGGTAAAACCAAGCTCTGGTAAGACTAAACTATTGGAATCCAGTGTATGATACCTCAAGGCACTGGTACATGAAAGCCCAAGAAAATCTACACTAAAGAACTTTCCTCTGGTCCAAGCTTACTCTGGTAAGCAGAGTATCTTAGTTACAAGCATCATTTGGTAGAAGATGCCTCTGGTTGGAAACCAGACTGAATGAAGCATTAAAGGCTATTTCTTGCATTAAAGAAACTTCATTGATGATCGTCTAGTGTACCAGGAATCAAATGCCAAAGAGAATGTCAACGGATATAATCATCAAATATGTCTTTCTCTGAAAGTGTCTCAATTTCAAAAATGGTCACAAGTGGACAGAAACTGCTTTTGACAACTGTGACAGTGTATGGACTGTAAAGTGAAAGTGACATTACTCACTAAAAGGAAAAAAAAGTGGATCTCAAATTCTGTCCATTGGTGAAAGACCTGTTAGGTTCACGAAACTGAATCATTCTTGTGAGACAGTGAGCAATCAAGAAATTATTCCAAGTCTCTAAGACTAAGTGAACAAGCACTTAATCGTTTTATTCTTTCTGTTAAAAAGTTATCTTTGTGCTTAAAGCTTTTCATTGTAAATCCTCTCTGCTGAGAGTTATTGTTATTCTTTCAAAGTATTTTTGAACTCTTTGTTGTCGGTGCTAGGTTGTGGCATCAATTGTTCCGTGGCGGAGCCCCAGGTGTGGTCAAGTCACAGTCGACACGTGGCGCTTGGACTGTTACGGTTAAGTAGAAAGGGTTGTGCCCTGACTGATAGCTATAACTTTTGGCCTAGTGGTAAGCGCTCGATCCAACACTCTTGTATTTAGTTCAGTAGTGGCTATTTTCCTTAGAGGCAGTGGTATACTCTTAAGTGTAATCAGTTAATTATAGTGGAGAAATCCTTTAGTGTGGTGAAGGGGCTAGACGTAGCTATCAGGCGATAGTGAACTTATATAAACCACTGTGTCCTCTTCTCTCTACTCTTTGCTTGTTCTTATTGTTATTTTCGTTTAAGAG
The DNA here is from genome assembly GCA_037113605.1 of Calophaca sinica. Taxonomy (NCBI): domain Eukaryota; kingdom Viridiplantae; phylum Streptophyta; class Magnoliopsida; order Fabales; family Fabaceae; genus Calophaca; species Calophaca sinica. The sequence continues at coordinate 47,322,335 of CM073734.1, forward strand.
TTGTTTTGAAAAGGTTTTCAGATACATAAGTATTTCAAAAAGATTTCTAAAACCTAATTCAAACCCCCATTTCTTTTGTTTTTGTCACGTTCAATTTGTACCAGAGCACAGCCTCTTGGTTGAGCACTTAACTACTGTGAGAGGAAAAGATCCTATACTTTATCTATGGAAAGCAATGAAGTTGGTGGTCATGTTAACCGTCCTCCTTTGTTCACTGGAACAAACTATGACTACTAAAAAAATAAAGTTAAAACCTTTTTTGAGTCACAACAATTTGAACTTTGGGATATGGTTTAAAAACAATATACCGAACCAGTTGATTCTAAGAAAAACCCCATTCCTAGGGATAAGTGGGAACCTGAGCAAAAGAAAGCTTATTAACTGAATCAGAAAGCAAGATACTTTCTTATATGTGCTATTTCTGAGAAAAAGTATGAGAAGTGTGGCAAGAATGCCACTATTAAAGATATTTAGGACACATTGGCTTTATCCTATGAGGGTACTGCCCAAGTAAGAGAAACAAAGGCTAACATTCTTGTTAGACAGTACGAACTCTTCAAGATGGAAGAGGGAGAAGATATTGAAACCATGTTTAGAAGATTTCAAACATTGGTTCACGGTCTAAAAGTTCTTAACAAGAGCTACACTACCAATGGTCACGTGGAGAAGATATTAAGAAGCCAGCCTAGGAAATGGAGACCTAAGGTCACGGCTATTCAAGAAGCCAAGAATCTAAACAGACTGCGTCTAGAAGATCTTCTTAGTTCCTTGAGAGCTCATAAGCTTAAGCTAAATGAAGAAGAACCTCCAAAGAAATCAAAGTCTATAGCTTTCAAATCTAGTAACAATGCTTCCACTTCCAAGGCTCTGCAAGCTGAACAAGAAAGAGACGAAGGATCATCTGGTGAGAGTAGTGACGGAACAGACAATGAACTTTCCTTTATTTCAAGGAAGATTCAACGTATGTGGAAAAAGAAGGGAAGGTTTAGGAAGCAATTCCAGAAGAAGGACTTAAGGGAAAGGAAGCATTACAAAGACAAGAACCAAGTGGTATACTACGAGTGCAAGAATTCAGGACATTTCAAGTCTAAATGTCCACAACTCGAGAAAGAGAAACCAAAGAGAAGTGGTTTCAAAGGCAAGAAGAAGAGTCTCATGGCAACATGGGATAACTCTGATTCATCATCATCTAGCGATGCTGAGGAACATGCTAACATGGCTCTGATGACCACTATTGGATTAGACAGTGAAGAAGAGGAAAAAGAGGTAAATTCTAACTCATCCTACGATGTACAAAAAGTTTTTGATGAACTCTTAGATGAGTCTTCCAAGCTCTCCATTGAGTATAAAGCATTGAAAAGAAAATTTTCAAAACTTTCAAAAGAATTTTTAACACTCGATGAAGAGAATGAAATACTCAAAGCTGAGAATCACCGTCTGCTGAATACCAGCTCTAAGACTGAAGAAAAGATTGAATGCAACTCTTCAAATATGAAGAGGGATTTCAAAGATTTCTTTCTGAGTGTGTGACATGAAGCAAATAGGCATCTATGATCTATGGTGTCAGCCAAAACAGCAAAAAAGGTCTTGGTTACAAACCAGAAGAACCCACTTTTCAAAACACCAATCTAAAGTCTAATGAGACTAATGATCATAGTGACTGTCTGCTATGTACCTACTGTAATGAGAAAGGTCACATAAGAAGTACTTGCTATGCTTTGAAAAATAAGAACGACAAGTTTCCTACTAGAACTAACAATAAAGGACCCAAAAAGATTTGGGTACCTAAGGATAAAATTATCTATGTTGCAGATTTGCTTAGCAACAGAGTTTAAACACCAGTCCTGGTACTTGGACAGTGGGTGCTCATGTCACATGACGGGAGAAAGGTGTATGTTCCAAGAGCTTCAATATAAAGAGAGTGGAACAGTTAGTTTCGGTGGAAACCAGAAAGGTAAAATCATTGGCATTGGAAGGATTGGTGAGAAATTTCTACCTTCTATTGATAATGTTTTACTTGTTGATGGCCTTAAGCATAACTTACTTAGCATAAGTCAGTTATGTGATAGTGGTTATGATGTTGGCTTTAGCGATAATGCATGTATAGTCAAAAATACGAAAAATGGTTCCATTTTCTTTTCAGTAAATAGGAAGAATAATATTTATAAAATCAAGTTATCTGAGTTGGCAAATGAAGAACAATGGACTTGGCACAAGAGATTGGGTCATGCAAGCTTGAGATTGATCTCAAAGCTTAACAAGAAGGTACTTATTAAAGGCTTACCAAATCTCAAGCATCAGTCTGATGCTCTTTGTGAAGCGTGTAAAAAAGGGAAACAAACGAAATCTTTATTTCAATCAAAAAATGTTGTTTCCATTTCAAGGCCACTTGAACTTTTACATTTAGATTTATTTGGCCCAACTAGAACTGCATCTTTGTCTGGTAAGAAATATAGTCTTGTTATTGTTGATGACTATACCAGATGGATATGGGTAAAATTCCTTGCACACAAGGATGAGACTTTTAAGATGTTTTCTGTCTTCTGCAAACAAGTGCAAAATGAAAAAGGTTCTTGTATTACAACTATTAGAAGTGATATGGTGGTGAATTTGAAAATGAACTATTTCAAAACTTTTGTGAAGAACATGGCATTTCTCATAATTTTTCTTCTCCTAGAAGTCCACAACAAATGGTGTTGTAGAAAGGAAAAATAGATCTCTTCAAGAGATAGCCAGAGCCATAATTCATGAAACTAATATTGCAAAGCACTTTTTGGCAGAAGCAGGCATGCTATATTCAAAATAGAATCTATATTAGACCTATTTTGAATAAGACTCCTTATGAATTATAGAAAGGGAGAAAACCTAACATTCCATATTTTCTTCAATTTGGGTGTGACTACTTTGTTTTCAATACAAAGGATAGTCTTGGTAAATTTGATTCTAAAGCACGAAAAGGTATCAGTTTGGGATATTCTGAACGCTCTAAAGCTTATAAAGTATACAACAAAGAAACTTTAATTGTTGATGAATCGATGCATGTGAGGTTTGATGACAAGAAGCCTGACACTGAAATGTCAGAGCTAGATGAGATCTTTACAGATATGTAGATAAGCAAAGGAACGATGCTGATGCATCTGGTGTTGACTCTGATGTTGCCTCTGATCTTGCATCTGGTAACCAGACTCAAGCAGAGTCAATGGATTGGAAGTTTAAGACTCATCACCTAAAGGACCAAATCATTGGTGAACCAAGTGACAGAGTCAGAACCAGATCTTCACTCAAAGAACACTCTGACTTTGCATTAATTTCTAAGATAGAACCAAAGACAATTGATGAAGCCCTAACAGATGATGGATGGGTACTTGCTATGCAAGAGGAACTGAATTAGTTCCAGAGGAATGATATGTGGAAGTTAGTACCTCCATCAGTGGATAAGCAAGCCATTGGAACCAGGTGGGTTTTCATAAACAAACTTGATGAAGATGGTAAAGTGGTAAGAAACAAAGCAATGTTAGTTGCCCAAGGGTAATCGCAAGATAACGGTATTGACTATACTGAAACCTTTGCACCTGTAGCTAGACTAGAAGCAATTAGAATTTTATTATCATTTGTTGCACATCATGGCATCACTTTATATCAGATGGATGTAAAGAGTGCATTTTTAAATGGTTTCGTAAGTGAGGAAGTTTTTGTAAAACAACCACCTGGTTTTGAAGATGTTGCCTTTCCAAAGCATGTCTTCAAACTTAAAAAGGCTTTATACGATCTCAAACAAGCTCTAAGACCTTGGTATGACAGACTTAGTTCCTTTTTAATGACAAATGGTTTTAAAAGAGGACTGGTAGATACTACACTATTTAGGAAATCATCTAAAAAGCATTTTATATTAGTTCAAATATATGTAATCTTTGGTGCTACTAATGAATCTCTTTGTGAAGAATTCTCTAAACTTATGCAGAATGAGTTTGAAATGAGTATGATGGGAGAAATGAAATTCTTCCTTGGTATTTAAATCAAGCAAGGTCAAGATGGAACTTATATTCATCAGATGAAGTATGTGAAAGAACTTTTGAAGAAGCTCAAGCTAGAGGAAACCAAACCAATGAGCACACCAATGCATCCTACATGTGCTCTAAGCAAAGATGAATCAAGTAAAAAGGTAGACCAAAAGGTATACAGAAGTATAATAGGTTCACTCCTTTATCTTACTGCCTCGAGGCCAGATATAATGTTTAGTGTATGCTTATGTGCTAGATTTCAATCTGATCCTAAAGAATCTCATTTAAATGCGGTTAAGAGAATCTTTAGGTATCTCAAAGGAACTACTAACCTTGGTTTGCTTTAGAAGAAATCAAATTATTACAAATTAGTAAGTTTATGTGATGCTGACTTTACCGGAGATAGAATTGAAAGAAAGAGCACAAGTTGTGGCTGCTAATTTCTTGGAACAAACTTTATCCCATGGTCTAGCAAAAGACAGAGCACAATAGCACTCTCAACAACAGAAGTTGATTATATATCTGTAGCAAGCTGTAGCTCACAACTTCTACGGATGAAGTATCAGCTTGAAGATTACTAGATAAAAGAGAGTAATGTTCCTATCTTCTGTGACAATACCTCTGTTATATGTTTGACTAGGAATCCTATTTTACATTCAAGAGCCAAACATATTGAAATTAAACATCATTTTATAAAAGACTATGTTCAAAAAAGGATACTTGAAATTAAATTCATTGATACTATCCATCAATGGGCAGATATCTTTACAAAACCCCTTGCTGAAGATAGATTCAACTTTACAAGGAAAAACTTGAATTTTCATCTTATAAAGGAATGAATGTTTAAATTGAATATATTTGCCTCTAATATGTGTGCCTCTGATATGCTTGCATCTGGTAGCATATTTGCCTTTGATATCATGAACTGCATCTGGTGATTATACTTGCCTCTGTTATCATGTGTGCGTCTGATAATAACATGTGCCTCTGATATGGTTGTTGCGTCTGGTGATAGCATATATGCCTCTGATACCATGCAGCCTCTGTTCATAATATATTTATTTATATCATCTATTATTGACTGCATCTGGTAACTGTTCATATTCACATGTGTCTGGTGCTTTCATTATGTGTTCCATCTGGGAATCTTAATATACACGTGTCTCTCTGAGACTGGTTGATATATTAGTGGATGAGAATTACTCTTCGCTAAGTCATTATTGTTTTTACTGCCCGAGGACAGTTTTACTATGCCTCTTTAACATAGTGTTTGACACGTTTCATTTTTTAAACGATAGTTTTAATAATTCTTTTAATTTTATTTTGAAAACTGATGAAGGCTGTTTACCTTCTCAAACATGTTTATACCCACTCACTCACTACCCATACTATCTCTCTGAGAAGTCTCACTCTTTGAACCCTAAGCCCCTTTTGCATTCTGTCTTCTTCTCCTCTGTGCATTCTCTCTGCAACATTCTGTAATGGCTCAACAACAACAACAACAAATTATTGCTCCCTAGAACGCTCCACAACCCACAATGGATGTTGAACCCATGGATCTCACTGTTTTGTGCGAAGCTCATGTTGATCTTCAATAACTGGCCAAGAATGACTACGACTTTAGAATCCACTTCACAGATATGGGTTAATCAAATATTTCCATGTTGAATCTAGAGATATTTACCCAGAGCTTGTTAAAGAATTCTGGAGGTTTGCATGTACTGCAAACGACACCATCCATAGTCATGTTCAAAGAAGGCAGATTGTGATCACAAAGGATTCGATTACTAAGGTTATTAAATGCCCTAACTCTGGAACAGAGATCACTGAAAACTGGGAAAACATTATGGTAGAATTTCTGTGATCAACGAGCACATCTTTGAGAAGCTCAATGCTACGAAGGCTGTGGATATGGAGAAACATTTCCAGGTCTCTTCAAGATAATCAAGAGCAACATTATGCCCAAATCTGGCTCGGTGGACTCTGTGAGCACCAAGGTATTAAAAACCGGACCGGATCGATCGGTCGAACCGGTTGAACTGGGAACCGGGCCATGGTCCAGTCTGATTCACCCTCTAAAACCGGCTGCGAAAGAACCGGACGGTTCTGTTAAAGAACCGGATAAGAACCGGCCCGGGTGAAAACCGGTAAAAACCGCGTTTTTTGGGCGACCCAGTCGGTTCGCAAACTGGTTTTTTTTTTTTAAGGGCAAAACGACGTCGTTTTATATTTTAACTGTTTTTTCCCCTGCGCCATTTTGCTTCTCAAACTCGACTATTTTAACTGTTTTTTTCCCCTGCGCAATTTTTCATATTTTGTGTTATTGAACGTAATAGTTATGTCATATTTGAGATGGATGAATGTGTAATTTTTTGTTATATGTCGACTTATTAAGAAAATATTAAGTGAAGTATAATTTTTATGGTGTGAAGTTATTAATATCAGTTTATTTTTTGTTTATTATTTATTTATATAATGTATTAAATATTTTTTTAATAATATTTAATCGAACCCGGTTCGACCCCGGTCCAACCCCGGTCAAACCCAAAAACCCTGAACCCAGGCCCTCTTCGGTTCAATGCCCAGTCCGATTTTTAATACCTTGGTGAGCACAGATCACAAGTTCGTAATGTGGCATTACGACCTCAAGACCACTCTCAATCTGCCAAGTAAAATCTTCAACTTCCTGAGAAGAGCCATTATCTTCTCTAGGAAAGGGCAAAACAGAAATATACCCTATGGAAGGGTGATTTCAGCGATTCTGGAAGAACAAGGTGTTATCAAGCATCTTTAAGCTCTCAACACTCAAGAAGTTGGGGTCATGCTTCAAACGTGTCCTACTCCTATTTTTGATAGCAACAATCTGAAGAAGATGAAGCTCTTGTCTTCAGAAGTGGTTGCTCAAGCAGTAAAGGAAAACGAAGCTGCAAACAAACCTGAGAAAAGAAAAGGAAAAAGGGCAAAGACTTCTGATGCTGAACCCTCTATGCCTACCAAGAGAATAACTAGGAGTGCTGCTAGAATCTTCATCTCCTCACAGGTACCTCCACTGGTACCACCAATGTGACCTTCATTCATGCCTTCTTTGCTAACTGAAGAGCAAGAAGAGAAGAAAGTAGAAATGGCAGAAATGATTCACAAGACCATGGAAGAGTGCAATCAATACCATGATGAACTTAGAGCAAAAAGACTTCAGGAGCAAGCCTCTGCAACTGCACCTCAACCTGCTGCATCTGGTGCTGCTATTCCATCTGCTGCTACTGTCCCTCAGCCTAAGAGGAAAAGGATTGTCAAGCTGAGTGAAGTACCAGTCAAGAAGACAAAGGTATTGGATGATGCTGTAAGACTCTATGAGTCTGTCTATGCTGCTGGATCTGTTGGCTCTACCTCTAAGGTAACCCAACCCTCTAAACTTGTTCAAACTTCCAAACTAACCACTTCTTCTTTACCCCCCCATTACCCTCTGACTCATTATCTGATGATGATGATGATGTTGTGCCCCTAAGACAGAGACAGAGAATGAGAATAAATATCTCATTTCCTGAAATTGAACCCATTTCTGTTTGCCTTCCACACCAAACTGCTCCTATTCCTCCACCACAACAAATCAAATCTACTCCTCCACCTCAACCACAACTACAACCTGACCTTAACCTCCTAACACAACCAGAAACTGTCACAGAATCTATCACCCAGTAAACCCAAACCTCTGTACCTGGCTTGACACTATTCTTGACATTCAGCCTTTAGCCACTGTTAAACCTACTCCACCACCCTCTACCTAACAAATTTCAACACCTCCACCATCACCACACCACACTGAACCCGAAAATACAATAGATCCAATTTTAGAAGATGACATTGTCATTACTTCTAAAATTGCCTCTAAGGTTGTTTAAAACCTTGAATCTGAACCCCCTACTCCATATTCACACTCTACCTCACCTATTCCTTCAAGCCCCATCATTACATCACCTTCTGAAACCCAAACCCAAGCCATTGCTTCTTCAAGCCAACCTCAAGCTCTTCCTCTGTACCGTGGCCTAGACTTATCACTACCTTTGCCAAACCATCACAGTTTTCTACCTTTAAGAGGTGTATGGCCCCACAGCAGAAACAGCTTCAAATAGAACAAGGTATTAAAGAGGATCATGCCTTATCTGTTGGCACTTTGCTGGCTCAGGAAGCCTTCTTTGCTGAGCGGTATAATGTGACTAGTTGGTTTGAGAGTCACAAGGAGAAACATCTTCAGCTAACAAGGAGAATTTTGGTTGCACCTACTTGGAGAAAGCCTCCAAGTGAACCTCCAGCAGTTTGGGAACCAGAACCTGCATCTCCACCTGTACCAGAACCTACAACTCCTCCTTCTGCATCTTCTGCTATGGTTACTCAAGCCTCTGCCTGCTATGGTTGTTGTTCCAAGGGCTGTCTTGGACAGATTGATTGAAGATAACAGAGAATTCAAGCAATTCATGGTCTCGCCCAATCAAAAACATGAAGAAGTTGCTGACATTTTGAAGGCAATCTTGGAGAAGTTGAATAAGCCCTAGAAGATCTTTAGGATTTTTACCTTCAGCCTTGTATTCCTTTTGTTTTTAACAAAACTTGTGTAATTTTTGAACAATTTTGATTAATGACAAAATTGCTTTTTGGTGCCTATTCTATTTTAAACTTTATCTTTTATATGCTTTGTTTTGACAATGATGGTATTTATATTCTTAACCTTTTTGTCTGATGACAAAAGGGGGAGAAGAAAATAGAGAAGTATAGAGTAACTGATGAACTCAATGTATCAACCAAGTGTTAAAGTGAATTAAACACCAGGCATTGCATTGTATGATCTGATACATTATAATTGGTATGATCAGATACATAATATTGGAATGAATGCTTATATCCTAAGCTCTGATACACTATATTGAAATGTATGCTCTAATACATTATAATTTTTAAGCTCTGATACATCGTACTGCTTAGTAAGCTATGATATGTTATAAGTTTAAGCATGCATCTGATGTGTAACAGCACTTAGAAAATATTTATATGTACTGAATTTATGGGGAGCCTCTGAAATTTTCTTAAGTAAATATTTTTCTAATGAAAAATTGTTCATCAATCTATGTGTTTGTCATCATCAAAAAGGGGGAGATTGCTGGAATCAAATGGATTCATAAACAATAACCCTTAATTGTTTTGATGATAACAAATAATGAAAAGAACAATTTATCCTCTAATGTGTTTGTTAGCGTGCAGAACTTAGTGAGAAAGTAACTATTCATCAGATGGAACTGTCTCAGAAAGCTGTCCCTATGTGCATATTTCACCATCTGGTCCATTCCTCTGAGTCTGGCATTGATCATCTGGTAAGTGCTGATGACGTCAGCGACTCATAGCCTCACTCTGATGACCATGCTCTGGTAGTCAATGCTCTGGTAAGAAGCTCTGGTAGTCAATCCTTTGGTAGACCATGCTCTGGTAAGACCAAACTTTGGTAAGACTACATTGTTGGAATCCTACGTCTGATACCTCAAGGCTCTGGTACATGAAAGCCCAAGAAAATCTACACTGAAGAACTTTTCTCTGGTCCAAGCTTACTCTGGTAAACAGAGTATCTCAATAACAAGCATCATCTGGTAGAAGATGCCTCTGGATGGAAACCAGACTGAATGAAGCATTAAAGCCTATTTCTTGCATCAAAGAAACTTCATTGATGATTTTCTGGTGTACGAGGAATCAAATGCCAAAGAGAATGTCAACGGATATAATCATCAAATATGTCTTGCTCTGGAAGTGTCTCAATTTCAAAAATGATCACAAGAGGACAAAAACTGCTTTTGACAATTGTGTCAGTGTATGGACTGTAAAGTGAAAGTGACATAACTCACTAAAAGCCACGAAAAGTGGATCTCAAATGTTGTCCATTGGTAAAAGACCTGTTAGGTCACAATAGCACTATTTGGAACCCTAGCTATATATATATATATATATCTTACTTCTTTCTCTGAAGTGGGTTAACGAAACTGAATCATTCTTGTGAGACAGTGAGCAACCAAGAAATTATTCCAAGTCTCTAAGACCAAGTGAACAATCACTTAATCGTTTTATTCTTTCTATTAGAAAATTATCTTTGTGCTTAAAGTTTTTCATTGTAAATCCTCTCTGCTGAGAGTTATTGTTATTGTTTTTCAAAGTATTTTTGAACTCTTGTATTTAGCCCAGTAGTGACTATTTTCCTTAGAGGCTTGACTGCACTAAGTCGTTCTAAGAAGTTGAGAGTATAGCCAGTTTGGCAATAGTATACTCTTAAGTGTAATCAGTTGATTATAGTGGAGAAATCCTTAAGTGTGGTGAAGAGACTAGACGTAGCTATCAGGCGATAATGAACTAGTATAAATCGTTGTGTCCTCTTCTCTCTACTCTTTACTTGTTCTTATTGTTATTTTCGTTTAAGAGTTGTTTTGAAAAGGTTTTCGAAAACATAAGTATTTCGAAAAGATTTCTAAAACCCAATTCAATCCCCCCCTTTCTTGTGTTTTTGTCACGTTCACAGATGATACACTATTCAACCACAGTCGTATGTTGGCAACCTGCTAAGGCGAACCTACAACTATTCAACCTAACTTCAGGATCCTTTATTTCATTTCGGGTGAGCGAACATGAGCATCCTTAACATCCGTACAACACCATGTGATCCCACCATAGTAACTTTTCAAACGACATTCTAATGAGCCATGCGACCCCCCAATTGAGTGTCGTCATAGTAATTTATCATCCTTCAATTAGTACCAAGAGCCACAGAGTCCCCCTTCAAAAAAGCATCAACGAGTGCCGTCGTAGTAACTCGAAGTCTACACCCGACTAACGAAGTCTAATGAGCCATGCAGTCCCCCCAAACAGTGAAATGTCGCTGAGTGCCGTCATAGTAACTCGTCATCCTCAAATCGATACTTAAAAGCCACAGGGTCCCCTCCATCAGTGAAGAGTCGATGACTGCCACCATAGAAACCCGAATGTGAGCAACGAAATCTACTGCGTCAAAAACTGGCGACAAGTCATACAAACACACAACAAAAACCATTGGATACCAATCCACCAATTGGTCATAAACTCATGACCAATAAACAACAATCAACAAGACAAATCAACATACACAATACTTGGACGCAACCCGCGATCAACATCAATCATGGGGTTACTAATCGATAACCCCTTCAAACAAGTCAAACATTCAACATTCGATAAGCCTAGGTGGTTACTACCCTTAACCAACCCTTACCAGTCATTTTAAACAACATTTTGTCATTAAATAGGGGTAAGAATCGATTCATGATCCCCATGAATCGATTTAGGATCAAAACGTCACTCTATGAATCGAACTGTACCTCTGTGAATTGATTCACAGCTTCGATTCACAGAACCAGAAAACTGCAGGTGTGAATCAATTCACACAGTGGTGAATCGATTCACAGGACCTGCAGAAGTTCACTAACACTGTTCTTCTGCACTTCGCACATTGGAGACTCTTCCTAAGTGGTCCCACATCCAATTCAGGGTCCGAGGCAATTACCAAGTTGTCCTTAAGGTCTCTGATCATTTATCCTAGATTCAATTCACGACTTTAATCCTTTATGGTTCCACCTTTATCCAAAGTAATTCAAACATGGCCTCTATTTTCTTCTTAATCTGTTGGTTCGCAACTACTTGTTCTAATCCATCTAGTCCATCGTTCCTTTAACAATTTCAGTGTCTAAAACAATTATGTAGTTCGTTATGACTTTTTCATTCAATTCCAATCAAGGTCATACAATTTATCGTGACTAAAGTTCATGTCCCAACTCACCTTATTACCATACATCCCAACTATTCTACCCTTGATTCTAGCAATGCCATTAATTCCAAAACAATGGATAATACCCATTACCATGCGATTTAGCTCCCTTTTATTGGATCTAAACTCTACATTCACACATTAACCTTTCAAAAATAAGTACACCAACACTTAACATATACATAGCCTCTAGAAAACATCTACATTTAACTACAATGCATTCCAAACATATAAGCATCAAGTCAAAAGTCAAAAACAATAGTTATAAACTCTAATTCATCTTATCTAATCATCAAAGAATGCCAATTCATCCTAATCATGCTCCTTCTAATAAATTTTCCTTAATTACCAACTTTTTAAGACTAATCATGCAATACATTCTTAAGGTACTCAAAGGCAATTCTTGTGACTCCTTGCTCAAACAAGGGTCTAAAATCCAATTAAAAACAGCAATAAATTCAACCATTCCATTGCACCTATAATGGGATTAAATCATAAAGTTTCCCTCTGTAACATCCCAATTTTTAAGAAAAATTGTTTAAGCAATAAAATCCTAAATACTCGAGTATAAGTCGTAGAGATTGATCACCTCAATGATTTACCGAGAGTACGAGGAATAATTTTGACTTATTTTCAACAATTTATTTACTACAAATAAGTAATATTCATGATGTCAATTCAAATTAATAGACAGCGTATACGTATGCTATTTTTAAGGTGAATTCATCAATTGTACTTATTATTACGTTTTATGTTTGACGCAGTAACGTGTATTTTTGTTGACTAAGAAAGTGATTGAATTAAATCAAGATGAAATTAAATTTCAGGATTAATATTTTATATTAATTCATGGTTCAAAATTCGTTGAATAATTCTTATAAATATTCGTCGTATTTTGGATTTGCCGGGTAATTCTTATCCGCAATAAAATTTTAAAACGAATCCGATTTTGATGAAAATCGAAATATAACTTATTGTGATTATTTTTGAGTGTTTTAGATTGTTCTTATTATTTAAGATAATATTTTATCACGCGGTGAATTAATTTCTCAGTAAATTAATTTTCGAGATTTAATCGGCGAAAGGATTAATCGGTAACGCGATTACTCGACGCCGTATTTTTGTTTTAGTACACTCTAGACTCTAGGATTAGAGGGTAATCATGAGAGATGAGAGATTAGATAGTTAGACTTGTGATTAGATTAGCATCTTGCTTTATGGAGTTTAGGTGTCACACTTTTGGTGATTAATTTAGTAGTATTTATTCTAATTCATTTTGAGCCAAGTAAATTACCATCATTAATTTATTTTTTCCCTTCCCTATTCCCTCATGACCAGCGTGACCCCCCTCCCCTCATCTTATGCACTCATTATTTTACTTGGCCTCCAAGTTTATAGATGTAAGATACCATTCTTTTATTATTTTAAAACAAGCATCTCCTTTTGGTCTTATCCTAATCCCTAAATCATGGAGAGCCAAGTGTTTATTAATTTAATTAGCTAAAAGTTGTATCCTTCCTTTTATCTTGCTTAGCCGAAGCTCCCTCCTCACTCCCACTCATTCTATTTCATTTTCATTCTCCAAGTTCCAAGTGTGAGTATTTCTTCCTCCTTCCTTTTACTTCCAGCGAGAACACCCCCTCCTATTTACTTCCATTATAGTTATTTCTTCCTTCTCCTAAATCATCAAGTGTGGGTGGAAAGGTGTAACACCTGAGGACGAGATCGACCTCGTATTAGGACGTCGGATCGAGACCTCGACCAAGACCTTGTGTCGAGATCCCGTGCCAAGATCGTTTGCCGAGGTCATTTGCCGAGCTGAGGAGACTGCGTGCACTAGCTGCTGAGCTGAGGAGGTCGGGTGTCGAGCTGAGGAGGTCGCATGTCGAACTGAGGAGGCCGCGTGCACGAACTCGTGTTAGAGCCTTGTGCGCTTGCACGAGCACCCTTGTCGACATCGTGTCGAGATGATAACTCGTATTCTTTCGAACGTTATTCAGCGCTATTATTATATTGTTTGTAATAATTATATTGTCGGCTTGCCGTTCTCGTCGCGTGTCTAGATCGTTGACCGACAGAGTAGAGGGTAATTATGAGAGAGGAACGATTAGACGGGTAGAATGATTGATGGGATTGGCATCTTATAGCTGAAGTTACGATTATACCCCTTTTCTCACCAGCTGTATACCACGACCGATTCCCTCAGATACTCATTTCTCTTTTCTTCTTTCTTCTTCCTTCCTTCTGCTCTGAGTTTCGTTGTTTTTCTCCAAAAACTTCCATCGAAGAAACCTTGAGTTCCATCGAGATTCTGCACAAATTTCTTCATCAATCTTGTTCATCATTATCTTCTCGACATATCTCGCCTGCTCGACCACCATTGAGGTATGAAGAACAGATCTTTCTTTTCCTTCGTGCTACTGTTTAGCGCTATTTCTTCCTTCCATTTTAGCTAGTTTTTATGCTTCCAAATCATGTCAAACTGATGGGTTTTCTTCTTCACGATATTACCTATCTTTCTAACCGATTAATTGGGCTTGTAAAACAAATTTTCTTCCTCTGTTTTTCTGCAATCAGGCAGCGCCCGTAAACCCCATTTTTGGTTTGTTTCGATTTCTTGTTTTTCGTTTGTTGCTTCTGGTTATTGTTGTTGTCGATCTATCTGTTGAAGCATCAGATAACCTTTTCATGAACTTTTGATCGAAAACCCTAACTTTGTGTTAGAGGAAAAATATATTCAAGTTCTTGAGTTTTATATTTTCTGGGTTGTGGTTAAGTTTGGGAAGAGAGCTAAGTGTATTAGAACCCATAGATCGAACTGAGTTGTGTTTGTTTTAGGAAGTCTGATTCCCGAGATCGTGTGATTTCCGAATCTAGGTGTACGGGAAAGCGAATCCAAGGACGTGGAAGCAACGGAATCCAGATCGAGAACTGTACGTGTCGAGGTCGACTGAGAAGTGTACGTGTCGAGGTCGATTGAGGACGGTACGTGTCGAAGTCGTTGTCGAGCTCTTTGAAGACAGCCGTGTCGAGGTCGTTGTCGAGCAGCATTAATTTGGAGTTCGGTAAGGGCAACTCTTAGACATTATTAAGACTTTATTTTTTTTTTGTTATATTTATGTATGGACTCCTTGATTGGTGTCGAGATTGGAATGTTGTGATATGATTGGGTTTTTGCATGTATTTGATATGTGATTGAATATATGTTGTGAATGGTGTATTGCTGTCGAATTGCGTTTCTTCATGCAGAATGTTTTATTGCTTAAATGTCGAATTGCGTTTTCTTCATGTTAAGCATGCTCTCTTTATTTGATATGTGATCAAGTAAATTGTGTTACTCTTTGACATGCGGCGAGCTAATCATCGAGTGAGAGCTAGGAGTCGTATGGCGTTTTGAGCCGGACCCAGATAATTGAGGGTGCTAGGTCCCTTTTTGTTTATGGTGGATTGGCTAGGCGTTGTAGCATTATCAGTTTGGGGATGGACTCGCCGATTAATGTATGGAATTCGGTTTGGGGATGGACTGCCGTTTACCTATTACGCCGGGTTTGGGGATGGACTCACGACGATATTCCTAATAAGAGTCGAGTCGAGTCTAGAGTGAGATGGTCGAGTCACGTGTGGTGATTGAGATACATTATTGTGTTGCTTATTTCTTTATGTCGAGCTTATCTTGAATTGTTGAGAAGTTGACCCTTTCCCGTGGTGCCTTCAATCCATGACGGTTACCCAGGCGAGGTCGAGGGCGCAGTGAACTTCGGCGATAGATGATGCCGAGGAGGAGCTCGACGAGGACCCGAGTGACGACCTCTACTTGTCGTGATTGATTATATTGTTAGATGTTTGTTTTTCTGATGACTGTACTTTGTTTTTCTTTGTGTTCGAGGTCGTGACCAGTTTGGGCCGGGTATGTTTTATTGCTACAGGGTAGACTGGCGGTTTACTTTTGGAGCAGCCCCCTGCGTGGGAGTCTGCCGGAAGTACCCCCAGGGTATGATTGCTCTTTTGAAGTCAGCTGCATCTTAGGTGTATTTTCTTTGCACATTTGCTACTCTGTATTTTGTATACATTATTATTTCGAGTGATATATATATGTATGTTATGCATGTATGTTTTATTAGAATTTAAGTCTTGTGTCTTAGTTGCACCATGTTTCGAAAAGCTGTAATTACTCTGATGTGCACGAGTTGGTTTTAAAAAAAAAAAAAAAATATACCATATTTTTAAAAGGCACAAGAGTTTCGTTTTTAAACACATCTCATACAGGTTTAGTTGAGCTCGGTGTGTTGAGCTCGGTAACTCGAGCTCGGTATATTGAGCTCGGTAGCGGTCCGGAAACGGGTCGTTACATTGTTGGTATCAAAGCAGTTTGGTTCTGACCGAGCTGTGCATAGGAATTTGGACTGGTCACTATGTCGGGTTATGTATGTTGGGTACCTAGTTGTAATATGTTGATTGCTGTTTGATTAAGTGAAGCACTTATTGCTTGAGAAATTGTTTGAACTGTTTCTTGATTGAAGCAGTGTGTTTTAACACATCCTTGTTGTGAGATTCTGACAGGGTTTTGAACTTTGTGGAATCTAATGCCACCTCGTAGGAATACGACAGCTGCAACCGAGAACGTCGACATGGAACGAGCAATTCAAGCTATGACCGAGATGGCGGCAGCCATGGCTCAACAATCAGCTGCTGCAACTCAATAGGCTAACGCGATGGCTCAACAGACGGCAGCGCTAACTCAGCAGAACTTACAAAGAACAAAGAACGAGCGAACGAAATGTCAAGCGCGAGAGGATTGGCCGACTTCAGGAAGCATGATCCACCGAAGTTTTATGGTGAGCCAAATCCAGATAAAGCTGATCTTTGGATGCAAGAGATCGAGAAGATCTTCGAGGCACTTCATTGCTCGGACAACGTGAAGGTCGACTATGCCACCTACCTACTGCTAGGAGACGCAGAGTATTGGTGGAGAGGAGTGAAGCAAACATTTATAAGCGAACGTCAGCGAGATGACACGGGAGCTTTTTCGTGAAAGGTTCTTGGACAAGTACTTCCCAGACATCGCACGAGCCGAGAAGGAGCAGGAATTTCTTCAATTGCGAAGGCAACTCGACGATCAGAGTATGCGGCCAAGTTCGAGTCGTTGGCGAGGTATTTCAGTCCATTTCGTGATCGAGCTGACCAAAGATGGTTAAGTGAGAGATTCCAACGGGGATTGAGATTCGACATTCAGAAGTCAGTGGTGTCGTTGAGGATCCGAAACCTCCAAGAGCTGATAGATCGCTGTGTCGAGGTAGAAGGAGTGAGAAGCCACAAGAAGAAGACTGTTGTAGGCGGACCGGTGAGACCCCAGAGTGCGGGGCAGAGATTTGCACAGAAAGGGAAACAACCGCAGAAGAAGCCTTACGACCGACCTCAGGGGAACGACAACAGGGGACAATATCCACCCATGACCCAGGAGCGAGGAGTGGAGGTCGACCGTGTCGAGGTGACTTGTTTCCGTTGTGGAAAGCGGGACATTACGCGAGTAATCAGACTCGAAGGAGGAGGTGCTACAACCGCAAGAAGCCAGGGCATTTTGCCAAGGATTGTCCTACACCTAAAGTCGAACCGACGATGCTTGCGCAAAGGCCAAAGGGGAAGCGTCAGGTGGCTAAAGGCGAGTTTTCTGCATGAGTGGCGAGGAAGCGGTCGAGTGAAGATCTTATCCAAGGTGAATGTGAGATCGAGGGTAAATCCTTATCCGTTCTTTTTTATTCTGGTGCAACCCATTCCTTTATTTCTTCCGATTGTGTGAACCATTTGAACTTGATCGTGATCGCTTTCCGTTTAAATTAGTAGTTACAACCCCAAATGCTAAAACCTTAGTCACAAACACCGCATGTCTTAATTGTGTAGTGGTTATTCGAGTAGAAAGTTTGTGGTCAATTTGGTTTGTTTGCCTCTTAAGGGCTTAGATGTCATTCTCGGGATGGATTGGTTGTCACACCACCATGTCCTTTGGACTGCCCGTGAAACCGTAATTTTTCCGGACCTTGGAGTCTCCAATTATCTTTCTGCCGAACGTATTGGAGTTTCTTTGAAAGAAGGAACTAGGGAATACATGTATCCGCTGGTTCTAAGTTTTCCAGCCAGATCGACGTGAAGAATGTTCCAGCGGTGTGTGACTTTGAGGGCGTTTTCCGAAGGCGTGCCAGGGTTACCACCAAGACGAGAGGTCGAGTTCTCCATCGACCGATTCCAGGAACAGGCCGATTTCCAAAGCGCCATACAGGATGTCTCCCGCCGAGATGAAAGAACTCAAGTCCCGGATCGAACACTTGGAGTCGAAGCAATTCATACGACCGAGCGTGTCACCGTGGGGAGCTCCAGTGCTGTTTGTTAAGAAGAAGGATGGACGATCAAGACTGTGCGTAGATTATCGCGGGCTCAACAAGGTTACTGTGAAGGACCGGTATCCGTTGCCACGCATTCGCGACTTGGTGGATCAACTTCGTGGAGCGGCGATCTTTTCCAAGATAGACTTGAAGTCGGGCTACCATCAGATTCGCGTGAAGGAGGAAGATGTTCCCAAAACAGCTTTCAGGACTAGATACGGTCACTACGAGTACTTGGTGATGCCGTTTGGAGTGACGAATGCGCCAGCTGTGTTTATGGATTACATGAACAGGATTTTCCATTCGTTCTTGGATCAGTTTGTTGTAGTGTTCATCGACGACATATTGATCTACTCGAGGAACCGAGAAGAGCACGCAGAACACCTATGTCGAGTACTGCAGATATTACGAGATAAACAACTCTATGCCAACCTGTCGAAGTGTGAATTTTGGCTTGAAGAGGTGAATTTTCTTGGTCACGTGATTTCCAAAGAAGGGATAGCTGTGGATCCAACTAAGATTGAAGCTGTGTTAGCGTGGGAGCAGTAGAAGGCGATTCTGAGATCGGGGAGTTTTGTCGGCTTGGCGAGGATATTCAAGATTCATTGAAGGTTTCTCGAAGATTGTCGCGCCTCTTACACGGTCGACGAGGAAGGATCAACCTTTTGCCTGGACCGAGGAGTGTGAAGCCGCTTCAAAGGCGAAGGAGCTTTTGACGACAAATACTGTGCTGATTTTGCCTCAACCCGAAGAGCCTTACGAGGTGTATTGTGATGCGTCACACCAGGGATTGGGATGCGTCTTTGATGCAACATCGGAAGGTGGTCGCGTATGCTTCAAGACGACTTAAGATTCACGAGAGGAACTACCCTACTCACGACTTGGAGTGGCGGCAGATGGTTTCTTGGCGAAGATATGGAGACACTACCTTTACGAGCACTCTTCTTGTTTTCAGCGATCACAAGAGCTTGAAATACCTGTTCGACCGTAAAGAGCTCAACATGCGTCGGCGTAGATGGACGTAATTTCAAGGACTACGACTTTACGTTGGAATACCATCCCGGTAAGGCTAACGTAGTAGCGCATGCGTTGAGCAGAAGAGCGTTTAACCTCGGTATTGATGATCAAGGAGTTGGAGATGCTCGAGAAGTTCCGAGACTTGAAGTTGAGTGTCGAAGTTTCACCGGAAGTCGAGATTTGGTATGCTTACCATCTCTAACAGATTGTTGGACGAGATCCGAGACCAGCAAGTTCATGACGAGCTTCTGCAAGAGAAGATTCAGTTGATAGCGCAAGGAAAGGCGACAGAATTCCAAGTCGGAGCGGACGACATCTTGAGGTGCAATGGCCGAGTGTGCGTACCTAACGTATCCGAGCTGAGAAAGTTGATACTCGACGAAGCGCATAAGAGCAACTTTAGTATTCATCCCGGAGTTACGAAGATGTATCAAGACTTGAAGAAGCATTTTTGGTGGTCCGGAATGAAGAAGCAAGTGGCCGAAACGTAGCCGTGTTTAACGTGTCGTGTCGGCGAAGGTGGAGCACCAACGACCTGCGGGAATGCTACAATCGCTTGACGTACCATTTTGGAAATGGGATAGTATTTCCATGGATTTTGTTGTAGGTTTGCCGAAGACGCAGAAGAAGAATGATTCGATTTGGGTGATCGTCGACCGATTGACCAAATCTGCTCATTTCTTGCCAATGAGGTCGACATTCAACGTGGAAAAGCTGACCGAGATTTACATCGCGGAGATAGTACGACTTCATGGAATACCCTCTTCGATCGTGTCGGACCGAGATCCGAAGTTCACGTCTTATTTTTGGAGGGAATTGCAAGGAGCGATGGGAACCGAGCTCAGGCTTAGCTCGGCATATCATCCACGCATCGACGGCCGATCGAGAGAACGATCCAATCACTTGAAGATTTGTTGCGGCGTGTACCTTAGATCACCGAGGAAGTTGGGACGACGTCTTACCATTGGTGGAGTTCACCTACAATAACAGTTTCCATGCAAGTATTGGAATGGCACCTTTTGAAGCACTGTATGGACGGAAGTGTCAGACGCCTCTTTGTTGGTACCAGGATCGGCGAAATGAATCGTCAGAGGACCAGATATGATCCAGCGGACTACCGAGAAGATCCGTTTGATCGTAGATCGGATGCGAACATCTCAAAGTCGACGTAAGAGTTATGCGGACCAACGACGTCGACCACTCGAGTTCGAGGAAGGAGAACATGTATTTCTTAGAGTCACCCCACCATCGGAGTTGGTCGAGCGATCAAATCCAAGAAACTTACCCCTAAATTCATTGGACCTTATCGATTCTTCGTCGTATTAGTCCAGGTGGCATATCGATTGCCTTGCCACCATTCTTGTCGAACATCCACGACGTCTTCCACGTCTCACAATTGCGGAAGTATATTTCCGACCCCTCTCATGTCATCGAACCGGATGTGATTCAACTGAAGGACGACCTATCTTTCGAAGCATCACCAGCAAGGATCGTTGATCGGAAAGCCAAACAGTTGCGGAACAAAGAGATTCAACTCGTCAAAGGTGTGTGGGATCGTAAGACGGAGATGCGACTGGGAGCCGGAGGAGAAGATGAAGACTCAGTACCCTGAACTCTTCCGAGGTAAGAATCTTATTTACAATTTCGAGGACGAAATTTTTTTAGAGGGAGAGATTGTAACACCTGAGGACGAGATCGACCTCGTATTAGGACGTCGGATCGAGACCTCGACCAAGACCTTGTGTCGAGATCCCGTGCCAAGATCGCGTGCCGAGGTCATTTCGAAATGGTGAGACCGCATGCACTAGTCTTGGTGAGGAGGTCGGGTATCGAGCTGAGGAGGTCGCATGTCGAACTGAGGAGGCCGCGTGCACGAACTCGTGTTAGAGCCTTGTGCGCTTGCACGAACACCCTTGTCGACATCGTGTCGAGATGATAACTCGTATTCTTTCGAACGTTATTCAGCGCTATTATTATATTGTTTGTAATAATTATATTGTCGGCTTGCCGGTCTCGTCGCGTGTCTAGATCGTTGACCGAAGCGAGTAGAGGGTAATTATGAGAGAGGAATGATTAGGCGGGTAGAATGATTGATGGGATTGGCATCTTATAGCTGAAGTTACGATTATACCCTTTTCTCACCAAATTTGTATACCACGACCGATTCCCTCGGATACTCATTTCTCTTTTCTTCTTCTTCCTTCCTTCTGCTCTGAGTTTCGTTGTTTTTCTCCAAAAACTTCCATCGAAGAAACCTTGAGTTCCATCGAGATTCTGCACAAATTTCTTCATCAATCTTGTTCATCATTATCTTCTCGACATATCTCGCCTGCTCGACCACCATTGAGGTATGAAGAACAGATCTTTCTTTTCCTTCGTGCTACTGTTTAGCGCTATTTCTTCCTTCCATTTTAGCTAGTTTTTATGCTTCCAAATCATGTCAAACTGATGGGTTTTCTTCTTCACGATATTACCTATCTTTCTAACCGATTAATTGGGCTTGTAAAACAAATTTTCTTCCTCTGTTTTTCTGCAATCGGCAGTGCCCAGAAACCCCCCATTTTTGGTTTGTTTC
This sequence comes from Calophaca sinica, assembly GCA_037113605.1. Lineage (NCBI taxonomy): Eukaryota > Viridiplantae > Streptophyta > Magnoliopsida > Fabales > Fabaceae > Calophaca > Calophaca sinica. The sequence goes on from CM073734.1 coordinate 47,344,133, forward strand.
GATTTCTTGTTTTTCGTTTGTTGCTTCTGGTTATTGTTGTTGTCGATCTATCTGTTGAAGCATCAGATAACCTTTTCATGAACTTTTGATCGAAAACCCTAACTTTGTGTTAGAGGAAAAATATATTCAAGTTCTTGAGTTTTATATTTTCTGGGTTGTGGTTAAGTTTGGGAAGAGAGCTAAGTGTATTAGAACCCATAGATCGAACTGAGTTGTGTTTGTTTTAGGAAGTCTGATTCCCGAGATCGTGTGATTTCCGAATCTAGGTGTACGGGAAAGCGAATCCAAGGACGTGGAAGCAACGGAATCCAGATCGAAGGCATGCGTGTCGAGGTCGACTGAGAAGTGTACGTGTCGAGGTCGATTGAGGACGGTACGTGTCGAAGTCGTTGTCGAGCTCTTTGAAGACAGCCGTGTCGAGGTCGTTGTCGAGCAGCATTAATTTGGAGTTCGGTAAGGGCAACTCTTAGACATTATTAAGTCTTTTTTTTTTTTTTGTTATATTTATGTATGGACTCCTTGATTGGTGTCGAGATTGGAATGTTGTGATATGATTGGGTTTTTGCATGTATTTGATATGTGATTGAATATATGTTGTGAATGGTGTATTCTTTGTCAGTGCGTTTCTTCATGCAGAATGTTTTATTGCTTAAATGTCGAATTGCGTTTCTTCATGTTAAGCATGCTCTCTTTATTTGATATGTGATCAAGTAAGTTGTGTTACTCTTTGACATGCGGCGAGCTAATCATCGAGTGAGAGAGCTAGGTGAGTCGTATGACGTTTTTGAGCCGTGACCCGGATAACTGAGGGTGCTAGGTCCCCTTTTGTTTATGGTGGATTGGCTAGGCGTTGTAGCATTATCGGTTTGGGGATGGACCTGCTGATTAATGCATGGTATCGGTTTGGGGTTGGACCTGCCGTTTACCTATTACGTCAGTTTGGGGATGGACCTGCTGACGATATTCTGGAATAAGAGTCGAGTCGAGTCTAGAGTGAGATGGTCGAGTCACGTGTGGTGATTGAGATACATTATTGTGTTGCTTATTTCTTTATGTCGAGCTTATCTTGAATTGTTGAGAAGTTGACCACTTTCCGTGGTGCCTTCAATCCATGACGGTTACCCAGGCGAGGTCGAGGGCGAGGAACTTCGACGATAGATGATGCCGAGAGGAGCTCGGCGAGGACCCGAGTGACGACCTCTACTTGTAGTGATTGATTATATTGTTAGATGTTTGTTTTTCTCGATGACTGCATTTTGTTTTTCTTTGTGTTCGAGGTCGTGACCAGTTTGGGCCGGTATGTTTTATTGCTCTGAGGGTAGGCGGCGGTTTACTTTTGGGCGACCCTGCGTGGGAGTGCCGGAAAGTACCCCAGTATGATTGCTCTTTTGAAGTCGTCGTACCTTAGGTGTATTTTCTTTGCACATTTGCTACTCTGTATTTTGTATACATTATTATTTCGAGTGATATATATATGTATGTTATGCATGTATGTTTTATTAGAATTTAAGTCTTGTGTCTTAGTTGCACCATGTTTCGAAAAGCTGTAATTACTCTGATGTGCACGAGTTGGTTTTAAAAAAAAAATATATATACCGTATTTTTAAAAGGCACAAGAGTTTCGTTTTTAAACACATCTCATACAGGTTTAGTTGAGCTCGGTGTATTGAGCTCGGTAACTCGAGCTCGGTAGCGGTCCGGAAACGGGTCGTTACAAAAGGAAACAAAACTCATTTCTCTTCCTTGGTCCTTCCTTTGGCCGTGAGCTTTACACAAGGAAACACCACCATTTCTTTCAAATTCCTCATCCATTTTAGTGCTTGTTCTTGAGATAGTGAGTAAGGATTTTGAGCCAAAACCTCTCCCTTTTTTTCCTTCCCCAAACCGTGAACCCTAAAAGGAATTTGGGTGAGGATTTATTTTTATGTTATTGTCTAATTTACTTGTTTATCGATTTATGTATTGTCTTGATTATGATCATGGAGTAAGAGGATCAATTTTTCCCCAAATTTTGTGAACCCTAGGTTCTATGGAAAAGGGGAAAGTGTGATTGCCCTTGTGAATCATGAAATTAGTTCAGGGGTTCTTACTAATTGATGCTTATTTATTGTTATTGTTGTTGTTGTTATCAATTTTGGTTTTGATCAAAAGAATTGTCAATTTTTGGGAAACCCTTGAGTACTTGAAAGCCATGATAGGGAAATTGAATTGTGTTAATGGTTTTGTTTTGGAAGGATTAAGTGTCTTGGAAAAGGGATTAAGTGTGAAATGGTGTTGTTTTAGTTAATTGGAAGTTTTGCAATTTTTTTTAGAAAATGAAGGGTGTGGCCGAGAGCTCCTAGAGAGCTTGGGAGGAAATTATTTTTGTGTTCTTAGCTAAATTAAATGTGTTGGATTGTTGTATAAACTTTGGGGAAAAAATTTAGAAAGAGTTTGATTTGGTTTGGAAATGTTTCAATTTTAAGGCAATGAGACACTTAGATTCAGTTCTAACCGGACTGTGAGTTGAAAAACTATAGCTGGTCAAGTGATGGGTGGTGTAGAGAATAGACTGTGAGGGTTCAAATTGTGCTTTAGTGTTCCGTCTGTTCCTCAAGTGGAGTAATTCTACTTGTAATTGTTTGAAATTGTTTCTTAATTGAAAATAATGTGTGCTGAGACATACAAATTGTTGCGGGATTCTGACTAGGTTGAAAAACCTTGTGGAAATCCAATATCGCTGAGACGAGCAATTTTCCTATCGAAGCGAATAGTTCAAGAACAGGATTAGAGACTTCAGACAGCCAAGCTGAGGTAGGGATAGCAGGTGCGATTGCTCAACAGACTACTACGGAAAAACCAATGTGAACTTCCAGGACAGCAGGGATAGAAGCCAGCTGCAGAGACCAAAGGGACGGTTGACCTCCGTCACCACGACCCTCTTAGATCCTGCGGGGAATAAAATATGAGATTCCGGGATTACTGCAGGCGACGCTGTTATTATTACTATTAAATATTATTGCTCAATGTGACCTTTGAATTATTAGTGGTTCTAGAGATAAACCACAAAGCTTGATGTTTGAATTATTTTGATACATACTAAATTTGAAAATCAAAACTATTTTGTGACTTTCTGAGTGTGACATGTTTGCTACTAACATCTGTGATTTTGCAGTAGTCTATCTTTGTCCTACTGTGAATATATGTGATTGATTGTGTGATTGTTATTTATTACGAGCCTATTAATATTTTTCATTGGAAATATCATGCGCAATTATTTCCTAGCAAGCGTTAATTAAATGTTCTGCAATAATTTAATTTATGTGAAACCCATTTGACCTAGTTGAATGGAATCTAGGGGTTTAGTGGGAGTCGCGGGTAATAGTTTTAGTACGTAGCAAGTTATGTAGCTAGCATTGGGTAGTACACAAAATTCTTTTTTCCAAACTTGTCCTGATTTTTCCTACCTTAATTCCTTTAGGTAAGAACCAAGTATAGAGGGATGACTCATTTTTCACCTTTCCTCCCTTAATTGACTGGTTGCTTGTTCACGATATCAATACATGGGGAAAAGAATATTGCATTAATTTTAGTGTGCTTTAGTGGGGGACGAGTTGTCTAACTATTATGGGGTATTACCTAAGATTTCACTAAGTCTTATCTTCACCTTACCTTAAGGAATAACCTTTTTTTCCTTGAATTGAAACTAGCCAGACAAAACTTGGAGGTATCAATGCCCTCCTTTCCTTCTCTTTGGCCGATCACCTCAAAAAGAAAGTGTGAGAGAATAGTTGGTTGCATTATTAGCTTTAGTGGTGGGGTGAGAGAACCTAGTTCTCTTTTTCCTTCCCTTATGCGTCGTGCGCCATTCTTACTCAAGGGATTCTTATTCTTGTCCAATCCTTCCCCTAAATAAGTCGTGTAGTGGTGAAAAGTGGGGAAGATCTTACAAAATTTAGAGAAAAAGTGACAAAGGTGGATTCTTTCCTTCTTTTCCTCATATGCGCTTTGGACAAATTCTGTTAAGAGACCCCCATGTTATCCAACCATTCCCTCAAGTATTGCTAGGCCGTGTGGCGTTTGAAATGTGTGAGAAATTTGGAATATGTTTCCTTTCATTCCTTTGGTTGAGCTGAAACTTTGAGAGATGTCGAGTGAGGACTGTTCTTTATATCCACTGTACCCTTGGGTGATGCTGTGGGCGATTTTATGGTTGGTGATCATAGCAATCCTTCTGTCTCTTCCAGTTTTCAGACGACGGGTCCCTAGAAGATTTTAGGTGAGTGTCCTAGATCTTTTGTTTTCAATGCTTGTATCCTTGTTAACGATCTTGTTGACGATAGTTTTAAGTTTTCAAAATGATTTTTGTTGAATTATTATTTTATTTTTATCTTGTATTGGTTGTTATTGATTTTGTTGAAAAAGTTCCAAGTTTTAGATGATTCTGTTATATCATGATTTAGTAGTAAAAGCTTGAAAATGGTTTTGTTTTCTCTTGTGTAAAAGATAATATTTTTGGTGTGTTCAAAAGTCCATATATGAGTAAGAATGGTTTTGAGAAAGGTTTTTGGAGAAGAGTTTAAAAATAAATAAATAAATAAAAATTGTGATTTCCAACTTGTTTTTTTTTCATAGTTCAGTTAGTGCCATAGTTTAGGAGTTTTGAAAATTTTGATTGAGTTAGAATTTTGTAAATTGTTATTTTAGTATTTCAAGACAATGAAACACCAAATGTTTAAAGGAATCTCTGTGGTTCTTAAACAAGGTGGAGTCTTAAGAAAAAAAAATTAAGTGTTTAAAACTCTCGATTCTTAGCACAAGTTTCACGATTTCAAAAACCATGAAAGCAGAAAAATTCTTGGGTACTATTTTATTGTTTTGAAACCGAGGGAGTACTTGCTATCCTTATAGTATTTTAAAATTACTTGATTAACTGATAGTGTTGTTAATTAGGCATTTTAGAAGTTAGTGATTTCCTTGGTTGCGTAAGGAAAATGATTTTCTAGTGTTTTAAAGTTAAAAGATTAGTTATGAAATCATTGGGCAAGTGTGTAATTTTTATAGTTCTCTGAGAAAAGAAAAGTGATTTCGAGTTTTGAGTACTTAGTTATTGGTGTGTAAAATTTTTTTTAGGAAAAGCTTGATTTAAAAGGATTTGAAAGATAAGAGGGAGTTATTAATTTGATTTTAACCTTTGAACTGCAATGTGTGTAATAATTTTGAGACAATGAGAACCTAATCTCAAAGGAACTTTGTATTCCATGAGAATGGTTGAGTCTTGAGAAAAAGGCTTTGTTCTACCAGTTCTTTGTTTAATGTGATTCTTAAGAGCTTGATGTTGTTCTTAAAAAAAAAAAGAATAATTTGAGAAAAAATAATTGTATATTCTTGACATGTGTAACCGTGGTTGCAAGTGAATGGGATAGTATTATTTTCTTAGTAATGGCGCGTAGCCGTTGTCGAGTTCGTATTTGTGTTCATGATCGTGAACATGAATAAGCAAAAAGCGTGGCTCTAGAATAAAGCGTCGGTCAGTCGTAGGGAAATTTTCGTCCACCAACTACGCTTACTTTACAGTGTGCTATATGTATATGTTTTGTGATTGTTATTATTGCATGCTATACTATGTAGCTATAAATAATATAGTATCACCATAATAATATGTATTGTGAATGCTCATATGTACAAATTATTTTATGGATTTGAGTAAAAACAATAATAATTTTCCATATTTTACTATCCGTGTAGTTTCGAGGACGAAACTATTTTAAGGGGGATAGTATTGTGACATCCCATTTTTTAAGAAAAATTGTTTAAGCAATAAAATCCTAAATACTCGAGTGTAAGTCGTAGAGATTGATCACCTCAATGATTTACCGAGAGTACGAGGAATTAATTTGACTTATTTTCACTATTTATTTATTATAAATAAGTAATATTCATGATGTCAATTTAAATTAATAGACAGCGTAGACGTATGTTGTTTTTAAGGTGAATTCATCAATTGTACTTATTATTACATTTTCTGTTTGACGCGGTAACGCGTATTTTTGTTGACTAAGAAAGTGATTGAATTAAATCAAGATGAAATTAAATTTAAGGATTAATATTTTATATTAATTCATGGTTCAAAATTCGTTGAATAATTCTTATGAATATTCGTCGTATTTTAGATTTGCCGGGTAATTCTTATCCGCAATAAAATTTTAAAACGAATCCGATTTTGATGAAAATCGAAATATAACTTGTTGTGATTATTTTTGAGTGTTTTAGATTGCTCTTATTATTTAAGATAATATTTTATCACGCGGTGAATTAATTTCTTAGTAAATTAATTTTCGCGATTTAATCGGCGAAAGGATTAATCGGTAACGCGATTACTCGACGTCGTATTTTTGTTTTAGTACACCCTAGACTCTAGGATTAGAGGGTAATCATGAAAGATGAGAGATTAAATAGTTAGACTTGTGATTAGATTAGCATCTTGCTTTATGGAGTTTAGGTCTCACACTTTTGTTGATTAATTTAGTAGTATTTATTCTAATTCATTTTGAGCCAAGTAAATTACCATCATTGATTTATTTTTTTCCTTCCCTATTCCCTCATGACCAGCGTGACCTCCCTCCCCTCATCTTATCCACTCATTATTTTACTTGGTCTCCAAGTTTATAGATGTAAGATACCATTCTTTTATTATTTTAAAACAAGCATCTCCTTTTGGTCTTATCCTAATCCCTAAATCATGGAGAGCTAAGTGTTTATTAATTTAATTAGTTAAAAAAATTTTCCTTCCTTTTATCTTGCTCAGCCGAAGCTCCCTCCTCACTCCCACTCATTCTATTTCATTTTCATTCTCCAAGTTCCAAGTGTGAGTATTTCTTCCTCCTTCCTTTTACTTCCAGCGAGAACACCCCCTCCCATTTACTTCCATTATAGTTATTTCTTCCTTCTCCTAAATCATCAAGTGTGGGTGGAAAGGAAACAAAACCCATTTCTCTTCCTTGGTCCTTCCTTTAGCCGTGAGATTTACACAAGGAAACACCACCATTTCTTTCAAATTCCTCCTCCATTTTAGTGCTAGTTCTTGAGATAGTGAGTAAGGATTTTGAGCCAAAACCTCTCCCTTTTTTTTCCTTCCCCAAACCGTGAACCCTAAAAGGAATTTGGGTGAGGATTTATTTTTATGTTATTGTCTAATTTACTTGTTTATCGATTTATGTATTGTCTTGATTATGATCATAGAGCAAGATGATCAATTTTCCCCAAATTTTGTGAACCCTAGGTTCTATGGAAAAGGGGAAAGTGTGATTGCCCTTGTGAATCATGAAATTAGTACCGGGGTTCTTACTAATTGATGCTTATTTATTGTTATTGTTGTTGTTGTTATCAATTTTGGTTTTGATCAAAAGAATTGTGAATTTTTGGGAAACCCTTGAGTGCTTGAAAGCCATCATAGGGTAATTGAATTGTGTTAATGGTTTTGTTTTGGAAGGATTAAGTGTCTTGGAAAAGGGATTAAGTGTGAAATGGTGTTGTTTTAGTCAATTGGAAGTTTTGCAATTTTTTTAAGAAAATGAAGGGTGTGGCCGAGAGCTCCTAGAGAGCTTGGGAGGAAATTATTTTTGTGTTCTTTGCTAAATTAAGCGTGTTGGATTGTTGTATAAACTTTGGGAAAAAAATTTAGAAAGAGTTTGATTTGGTTTGGAAATGTTTCAATTTTAAGGCAATGAGACACTTAGGTGAATTGGGTCCTTTGTGATCCTAAAACCAAGTTGAGCCTTGATTCCATATGATTATGAAAAGGAATTGATTTTAGTATTATTTCATGTTTCAACAATTTAAGAAAAATGAAGTTGGTCTTTAAAAATAATTATTCTCATGGTTATGTATGTAATTTTGGTGTTGTTTCATGTTTTGGGAAAATGAGTTTTAGTCTTTAAAAACATTTAATTTCAAATTTCTTGTTGTCTCAAGTATGTATATCTTTTTATAAGAATTTTTGGGTTTGAACACCCAAGGGTTAGAATTGAGTCTAAAGCCTAGGGAATTATTTTGGGTGAACTAGGTTGTACTAAGGTTTGATGTGTTGTTTAGGATCCTTGAGGAAATATTCGTGCTGAGTAGGATGGTAACGTGTTTTGACACGTGGGCAGTTAACATTCTGTAAGGGCAACTTTAGATATTGATTGGAATTTAATTTCAAGTATTTATGTGAAGAAGTCTGAGAACCTCAGGGTTCAAAGTGATGTACCCCTTCGTTTTACTTCTCTTTTATATATTGATTATTTAGTGGGCTTGTCTGCAAGTGGTTGGTAGATATCCCCAACCCCCCACACTTGTTTGCTTGACTCTCTGCCAACTCCATTGAGTTGCAGGGGGATGAACTGGGTTGTTTGACTGTCGTTGTTTGCTGAGTTATGATTGTTAAGATGAATTGCTTATACTGCTGAACTGTTCGCACTGTTTTGAGCTTGGCGTAAATATTATTTGATGTGTGGTCTAATAATTATTCAATTGCTTCCTGAATTATCGTATGCGGCGATTTATTCATTGGAGTGCGAGTTTAGTCGAGTTGTTGAGTGTCGTGATGTTTTTTATCTTTGATCTGATTAACCTAGGGTGCTAGGATCCCCTAAACGGCTTCGGATGGTTTTTCGGCAGATTAGCTAGGCGTCGTAGCATCAAGGAACCTAAGCTGAATGTTCTAGGGTGAGCAGAGAGCCCAAGGCTACGGCTGACATTCAGTGGATGGATCGGCGTTACATTCCAGAAAATTGTCAAAAGTGTCGTGAGCGTTGAGTCTTGAGCGGAGCTTATGTTGCGTCTTGAGAACTGTGCATATATTTGTTTTGCCTACTGTTATGATTTGTTATTCCCTGATTTATTGAGAAGTTGACCCTTGCCAGTGGTTCTTTCAATTAATGAATGTAACCCAGATGACAGAGCAAGCGGAGAATTTGGGACTGTAGAGAGGAGCAGCTGAGGATAGTCGTCCAGCCTTCTACTTGTGTTATGTTGTGGAACTTGCTAGTAGTCTAGTAAGGATTATAGCTTGTCGATCAGCTATAGGATATTTGTAGTTCACTTCAGTGTTGTAATAAAATGCCTATTGTGTTTTCAAACATGTATTATCGTTTTTGAAATGATGGAATAACTTGATGATTATGGTTAATGTGGTTTATTTGGTGTCTTGAATTATTCACCGCCATGTTTCTAAAAGTTACTGTGATACTCTGGCTACTCTTTGAAAGAGGAGTTTTCAAAAAAATAAATAAATAAATAAATAGGACCACATTTTTTAAAAACCCTACGAGCAGAGTATTCCACATTTCGGAAACATGTCAACTTTTGTCAGAATATTAGTTTAGTAGCGCTCCGGGAACGGGGTATTACACCCTCGCTAGGCATAGGGATCATGGGACATCCCTAACATGAAAATTTGAAGCACAATGCCTCTTCTCACATGATCAACCACCCCCTATACCTTGTACAGAATTGGCAGCCTTCGAAAACGCCCTAGAGAGTCCGGGATTGGGTCCCTCTGATGGTCCAAGTCTTATGGTATCAAGACTCCAAGTTTTAAACTTTATATTGAAGGAAAAGGACTCTAAAAGGAAAAGGAATCATAGAAAAGTAAGGGCCATGAAATATTAATACATAAACCGAAAAGAGATCAATGAGGATAAAGAGGATACTCTTACAATTACAGCCCCACAGACGGCGATCAAAACAGTGGAGATTTGATCGAGAACGAGGAAAAAGGAGAAGAACGTTACTTAGAGGCTTAAAATCCCTTGGGAGCTCTTAACCAAGATTCAAATTGAGGGTTTAGAGCCTTAAGATGCCTAGGGTTGGGTTTTAGGTCGTGCTTAAGAATCTTATTGCAGTTTGGGAACGGATCGGGCCGAAACGAGACGACCCGCTGATTAAAAATATGTTGTCAACGTCTGTGAATCGATTCATGCTCTAGGTGAATCGATTCACAGGTTCTGTTTTCTCCGAAAACATTGTTTAATGAAATTAATCGATTCACAAACTTAGAATTTGTCCAAAAATGGGTTTTTCTTTCATTTTAAGGTCGCGTAATCCCTACTAAGGGTCTCCCTTCCCATTTAAGCCCTAAAACACTTATTCAATCACACAATCAACACATAAAGACCCTAAAATCTCTATTGCATAAGACTAAGAAATTCAGGGTGTTACACTCACCCCTTCTTGCTTGTGTTTCTAGTTGTTCCTATGATTTGTTATAGATGTTACAAACGCTGAAGCAAGTGGCTAGCTTGAAGACCTATGATTTCATTAGTTGCTTGAAATTCCTTATTTAGAATTTTGACTTTGATGTTAAGTTATTGAATTTTTAAAGTTACGATTTGTAAGCTTTAAAACTATGTGACACGGGCTTTTGGGTTTATTTTAATTAGTTTTATTTAATTTTTCTGCATAAGTATGTAAACCCTTTGAAAATAATTATTTCTGTTTTTAATTTTAGGATGAAGATTTTGAAGTGAAATGTGGTGCTCTCAGCTCATGTGAGAAAGTTTTTAAAAATTGCTATTTTCTTATTATTTTATTTCACAATGAACATGTTTTATTATTATCCTTTATAATATTTACGAAATGGGATTAAGGGTGTCACACTTCTCACCGAGGAGTGGTTTAATACATGGCCAGCGTCATCTCAATGGGGGTTGGACAGAGAATTATCAGATCATTGTCCCCTGATTTTACGAGAAAAGAATAGTTAATTAGGGCATAAAACCCTTCCAGATGTTAATGTTGGGAAACTACGCAAAATTTCCCCATGGTCAGATTAGTGGAAGAACGAAAAATAATTAAATGCGGAAGCACACACACAAATTGATAACGGAGT